>CM070711.1:41205971-41805971 GCA_036346275.1 Otatea glauca
AAGAAAGGATTCTCGTCTAAAGGTCTATCACTCAAGCAAGCCGTAGTGTCCTTATATACCCGGACGGAGGGAGATTAAACGTCTCCAGAATAAACGCAAACGTTGGAAAACGAAGCGCCCTTCACCAGAACCCGAAGCAATCCAGAAGACGAGCGGGCGAGGCACACCAAGCCGTGCGCGGCGTGCACAACGAGTTGATTCAAACCTCCCGGCGGTTCGGATGCCCCAGGCAAAATTCCGGGGCAGCCGTCGGATGCGTTGGGGTACACCTGGCAGAAATCGTTTGACCTAATCGGTCGGACCGACCACTCGGGCGGCCACTATTCTCATCCAAACTCAACCCCAACCGACCGCCAAATCGCCGGGGTTCGGGCTCTCGACGAATACTTATAACAGGACACCCAACGGCCCGGCGACGAGCCGGGCGGCCTCAAGCACAGCTCCGGCCCAACAGGCGCTCCTCCCACCCCACTCATCGACCGGCGGTGCAAGGCCACACGAGACATCCTTCCCGACCGATCGAGGAAGTGTCTCCGACTGCTGTGGCTTCCGACCGCAATGGACGGGTTCCCGGCCCGACTAAGCCGAGCTCTCGACCGCAGCTGGTCGGGATCCCCGACTCGATCGTGCTAAGACAACCCCGCCAAGGGCCGCGTGTCAAAGCCTCTACCGACCAATGCCCACGCACTTACGAACGGGTCAATCGAGTAACTATACAAGAGCGGTGGCTCCTTCACAAGAAGGTTTAATGATCGATCAAGTCATGCCCCCACCCCATCGGCCGGCCACATACAAGACGAAGACACGCCCGCCCGAGGCAACACCCCGTCTTGCGCAAAGAACGCCAACACTCGTAAGGTTCGCAGAGGGGTGCACGCAGGATTTCCGGAAATACCTAACCGCCTCGACTAACTAAGCTACCGACCCCAAGATGGGCGGACGGGCGGTGACGGTCAAACAGAACGAAGGACCGAAGCTCCTAGTGCAGGTCATCTCGTCCTCTCCCAATTGTCGATGTAACCTGTCCCTTCCTTCCGTATAAAAGGAGGCAGGAACCCCCGTAGGAGATCAATCGAACCCATCTCGCTAAGCCATTAGCACTCTCGCTTGTAAACTTTGTGCAGTCATCTGTACTAAAGAGAATACAACGCCACCACACGAACTGGAGTAGGGACCTTCGGCCCGAACCAGTATACATCTTGGACTTCTGAGTCTAACCATTCAGGGAGTGGAACACGCGGCCCCTTAGACTTACAAATTTACTTGCCGGTGCTCGAAACGCCGACAGTAAGTATTCGTACTTACGTAGTTAGATTAATTAGCGTGAAGACGATACCTAAATTAGAGAGCGATTATAGTTAGTATGTTAATTCGTTCCTAACTCATGCATCTGCGAGGCGAAATGAAATCCATGCATGTGTGGCCAGGAAACATGCATGCAATGTGGGCCCGGCCAGTCACGTCAAATGTCAGCTCATTTGTTTGATGTTTGGCTGGTTGCTTCAGATGCATGCATCCATACTTTGCATGCCAACTTTGCACGCCGAAAGCTGTTTATTCTGCATGCATGTTTCTTGGTTGATTGCTTCACATGCATCCTCACTTTTCATGCATTTTTCCTTGTCGACTGTCTCACATGGTTAAGCGCAACGCAGGATAAATAGAGAGGAGAGCAAGCAGAACTCGCAGAGGAGCGTCGCACCGAGAGCCTACACACTGAGGATTTGCGAGTGAGAGGAGCTTGGCTAGCAGAGGTCCTAGAGGTGTCCAGTGCAGAGCAAGGAGAAGGAGAAGGAGGCGTCCAGTGTTGGTAAGTCATTGCAAGATTAATTTGCGTAATTACCTAGTTAGATTAAGTAGCGCTGGTAAGTCATTGTTAGATTAATTAGAGTAATTATTCGTAACTACCTAGTTAAATTAATTATCGTTGGTAAGTCATTGTTACATTAACTAGCTTAAGTATCAGTAATTACCTAGTTAGATTAATTAGCGTAAGTATTCGTAATTACCTAGTTAGATTAATTAGCGTAAGTATTCGTACTTACCTAGTTAGATTAATTAGCGTGAAGACGATATGTAAATTAGAGAGCGATTATAGTCAGTATATTAATTATTGCCTCACTCATGCATCTCATTCGTACCTCATGTACTTAATCTCCGTTACTGAATCTCTGTTAGTATATTAATTATTGCCCCACTCATGCATCTCATATAATTATAGTTTTATTATATATATTAGAGTTCAGGGCCGGGGGGCAAGGGGCCAACCAATCGGTGAGTTTCACGCGACCTACTCATGTTTCACTTACAAAGTAATAATTCTAAACCAGTTCATCGCATACAGGAGTTCAAAAGGACATGTGCGAAATTGCTCGAGTCAAAGGAGAAACCTCCTCAAGGGCCACCCGAAAGCCCCGACTTTTGCGAACACGGCCTGCAGGCGGTGGTTGATACCTGCCACGAAGATCTAGCGGATCTGAGATTCTACCGGTGCCCTTTGGTCGAGGATGAATGGTGCGGCTACTTCAACTGGGTGGATCCGAGACGCACCATCCACATCTCAAACTTCTGTGTGGGAATAATCGGGAGCAACCTCTCCGTGGTGCTACTACCGCCCGTAAAAGCCGGACCCGAGTACGCCACGGTGTTATTCAACGATCGAACCGGGCATCCGCATTGATGCGCAGGCACGCTTTTGTACAAGGATAGGCCCAACACACACCTCCTTCACCATGTAGTGGAGTGCGAGCCGAAACAGAGCAGGCGTCTCGGCATGTCTCTGCCAACGACGCAAGAGGGTACCTCCTCTAGAAGAGGAAGGGACAAGGGGAAGCAGTCGGCCGAGGTCCGCACCACGCAACAAATCCTTGACGTGTTACGCAGACCGTGCGGGAACCCGGGTGGTATTAACATAGGGGACGCCGGGAATCGGGATGACATGCCCATATGGGAGGGCAGAAATCCACATAAAAAAGACAAAAAAATTCAATCTTACACACCCGAGACGTACGGCATAGGCCACCCATCCGGCGATAGCTGGGAGCACTGCGCATCCCCTTGGCGTTCTTTCATACTAGGGATTGAGCGGTGTCCGAGAACAAATCGCAAAATTTACACGGGTCATGTAATATGCAGAAAATGTTGGACATCATTCCCGCTGTACCCAGATAGGCGGAACGATCATTTGTTCCACCATGACCAACAATGCTTTCGTTAGTTGTTTCGATAAGCAATTTCGTCACTGTTGTAATGCCCTTGTAATATAATCCAATCTATTGCTTAATTTTTCGTTAAGCAATTTCAAAATTTTCTAACATGATTTGTTTCATTTTTCGCTCGGTTAAAATTAACTTGTCAACCGAAATTTTTATGAAAATATCATTGATGTGTGTAATCCACGAGCAAATCGGTAGACTAAGTAATTAAGTGCGTAATCCGTATGACAGTGGTCAACCAGAAATAATTTACTTAATCAAGCCATGCTCCAACTAGCAGCAATAATTGTTTCTTGCCCTACTCAACTCACGGGAAGTTCAAACGTGCGCATGCACAAGGATTGACGCGACGAGATCAAGATTAAAGCAAAGCATGCATGCAAATCACCTCCACGGGCGACGCGACCGACCGAGCCCAAGGCATGCATCTTCACACGGGACGCGACCAGCAGCTTGCAAATCACCTCCACGCGCGACGTAATCGGCGCAAAGTGAGGATACATGCAAACAACCGAGGTGACATTCGACGAGACCGGCCGGGCCCACGGCATAGCAATCATCAACATGCATGCAAATTAATTGGTTTTCGGTGCATGCGAAGCAATCGCAGACAAACGAGCAAGCAGAGACACGATGCGACGCGACGGCTGGGCCCACAAGGCATAGCCGGCACATGGTGTGCCGGCTATGCCATAGCTGGTTTTTGGGGTGCCGGCTATGGCATAGCCGGCACACCAGGTGCCGGCTATGGCCTGCCGGTGCCCCAGGTGCCGGGTTTCGCTGCCATTTCGGAGAATACGCGAAGAAGTTGTCCGAAATTGAAATTATACTGTACAAAGTTGTCTGTATTTGAAATTTTGCCGATGAAGGGCTATATCTTTATACTTGGCAAATGATTCAGTCTTATTTTTACAGAAAAATATTATTTTGTTATGTAACCATGCTTCAATGAATTATTGACAACATTCTGATATCTTTTCTTCCGATTAAAGGTCTGGCTAGGGATGAGACAACACTACAGCCCTCAGTTTACTCGAACAAGTAAGTGTTATTTATCTCTGTTGGTCTTCACATTGAGAAATACCATCTGATATGTTGTGCTGTAGTCATGGAGGGCCCAGTGTGGAGCTTCTGTACAGCTGGTAGGACTTATTTGCTTTAAAAGAGAGTTTTTCAGGAGCTATAAAGTACATAATGGAGGTTAGTGAAAACTAGTTATTCCATTTCATCATCGAAGAATTACTTCGCAATGCGAGTGCAGTAACCATGGTTATTATCAAAAGCAGTCTCTCTGAATTCGCTTCCAGCTCTTATTTTTCCCTTTCATTATGTTGATCCGTCGCAGGACTTTTGGCCAAGCTATTGAATAGTTCTGTTAGATAATTGTGCTGTCTGTTCTTTGAAAATAATTAAGGTATTTGACTTGTGATGTCGTTCATTTCAACAAATTTCCTAAACACAGGTTACCTGATAGATTCCCAAAAGGAAGTCATATCCTCCTTGTGGATCCTATGCTTGCAATTGGTAACACCCCGGATGTCACACCCACAAACACTAATAACCACAAAATAGCCAATCTCACTACTACAGAGGAGTATATCCGCGACGCCCCATCAGTGCCGGTTGAGGCCCACCCGGCAGTGATTGTATTATCACTGCCGGTTCCAAGTAAAACCGGCACAATAGTTTTTTCCCACGCGAAGTGAAGGAATATCACTGCCGGTTCATTTTCTCCAACCGGCAGTAATATATCACTGCCGGTTTGTAAACAAAAGCCGGCAGTGATAAGATTACCCTAAATTCTCCCGCGCGACCAGGAGAGCAGTATCACTGCCGGTTCCTATTATAAAACCGGCAGTGATATATTATTGCCGGTTTGTAAATAATAACCGACAATGATAAGGCTTACCCTAAATTTTCACGCGGGAAGGGCAGAGAGTATCACTGCCGAATTATATTATTCAAGCGCATCGATATTCTTCTGCGAGTTTTGAAAAAGAACCGCAGTGATAATGGGACACTATAAATACCCTTCGTACTTGCCCCACCTCCAGAACAGAGAGGAGCTCTGTTCTTGCTCGGTTGGGGAAGAGAGGGGGTGAATTTTTGCTCTCAAATTTGGTGGAATTCACATCTAATTCGTGATCTACGGTTCGTATCTTGATGTACATTTTATTTGTAGTTGGTTTATTTTGGATATTACGTTCTATATGGTTGTTGGCTGTGAGAATTATCGATTGCATAATGAGCACAATTAGAGCTCTAATTTAGAGACTAGATTTGAATTCACCACCTTTTTATGTATGCAGTGATTAGTGAGATTAAGATGTAGCTTGAATTTAAGTTTTTACGAGGACCAAATTAGTGATTGCGTTTAATATGTTAATTAAGTACGATAAAGACTACATAATTAATTGTCGTTGTATGTAACTATTTAGATGTCATGTGTGTAGAAAAAGTATTTATATTCTTTGTTGAATTATGTTTTAAATAATAAATTATGTATTTATGAGTTTTTATGTTTTTTAGCTAATTATTTAAAATATTTTCCTATTAAGAGGAAGTTTTGAATTTTTGAGAAAATTTAAAATGTGATAAAACCTTGAAAATAAATTTTTAAATGTTATATTATTTGTGGAACTTTCTCAAAAATATTTCTCAAAAAATTTCATAATTTTTGAAGTTGGTCTGCTAATTTTAATAATTGAAACTTGCTTTATGGATTAATTAAATTAAAAAACAATTATAAAATTAAGAAACCTTTTTGGGCCAAAATTGTAGTTTTGGCCCAAATTCACACGTATATCCGGATATCCGACCCATCAATATCCGGATTATCCGAATCGTATCCAGATCCGTATCCGACGGATAGTGAGGTACCGAATCCGAATCCGTATTATTATAAAAAATCCGTATCCCTATCCGATCCGATACTATCCGACAAATATCCGATGCGACATAAAGAGGCATCCGATATAGCTTGAATTTAAGTTTTTATGAGGACCAAATTAGTGATTGCGTTTAATATGTTAAGTATGACAGCACTACATAATTATTTGTTGTTATATCTAATTACTTATTATTGTTTCTTTACTTGGTGTATATTAATTTAATACTTTTTGTAAGTAATGCAAATTTGGACGATGACCATTATAAGTAATAGCAATTATTTAATTGATTTTAATAGTGAGATTTGGAAATGGATTTCTTGATTAATTAGCGAAGACGTAACAAATTAAATGAATAAAATAATTTGTGACCACTTATTGATTTCTTGAGATTTTATTTGTTATAAATATTTGCGAGATGGATCAAGATGGATGTATGAAGCGGACCGTCGCGATAGAGAGTACTTTAACGGTGTGACTAGTTTTATGAGCGTGGTCTGCGGCGCACAAGTCAACTAAGGTGATGACTACATTTGTTGCCGTAAGGCCGATTGCAAGAATGAGAAGCGCTTTTCTAATCTTGAGGCGATCCGTGCACACTTGCTTCAAGGGTTTCAAGCCCGCCTATACCGTTGGATCGAGCACGGTGAAAATGAGATTTTACGTGAAGATCATCCGATTGATGATGATGACGAAGACAACGACTCCACGGCGGTCGAGGATACGTTCGTGGACACCCAAGATGATACGTTCGTCGATAATCATGAAGATGATCTAGAACAGATGTTGCATGATGGGGAGGTGGACCACACGAGTGAAAGGGATTTTCAGAAGTTCCAGCGTATGGTAGAGGACTCTACAACACCTTTGTACCCGGGCTGCAAGGAGGACCTCAAAAAGCTGCATGTTGTGCTAACGCTGCTATAGTTGAAGGCAAGCAATGGTTGGTCCGATAAGAGCTTCACAGAGTTGTTAGTTTTCCTGCGAGATGTTCTCCCGGAGGGAAACGTGTTGCCGAGAACCACGCACGTGCCAAGCGCATTGTCCGCCCATTGGGACTGGAAGTACAGAAAATACACGCATGTCCGAACGATTGCGTATTGTATCGCAATGAGCTTGTAAAATTGGATGCGTGTCCTGTTTGGAAGGCATCTCGTTATAAGAGCGGTGATGCCGACATTGAAGTGCATCGTAAGAAAAAAAGACCCCCAACCAAGGTGTTGAGGTATTTCCCTATAATCCCACATCTGAAGCGTCTGTTTGCGAACAAAAGGCATGCTCAATTGCTACGATGGCACGCTGAGGAGCGTAAGAAGGATGGAATGCTCAGACACCCTGCTTACTCTGCGCAGTGGAAGAACATTGATACAAAATACAAGAAACACTTTGCATGTGACGTGAGGAATATAAGGTTCGAGCTCGAGACGGATGGGATGAATCCTTTCAAAGAACATGAGCAAATCGTCATAGCACTTAGCGGTGACTTTATGTATCTACAACCTTCCTCCTTGGCTTTGTATGAAGCGAAGTACATTATGATGCCGCCGATCCAAGGGCCAAGGCAACCCGCAACGATATCGACGTATACCGAAACCACCGTTGAAGATCTTCATTATTGTGGAACGACGGTGTGTGGCTATGGCATGAGTATAAAAGAGAGTACTTCATGCTACACGCGTTGTTGTTCAGAATCATCAATGATTACCCCGCTCTCGGTAATCTTTCGGGCCGACTATTAAAGGATTCAACGGATGCATCCATTGCTTGGGTGATCTGGTAGCGGTGGTGAAATATCGAGAAAAATGTGTTACATGCGACATCGTAGTTTCTTCGTAAGGATCATCCGTATCGCAACAACAAGAGAGGTTTCGATGGTAAAAGGAGACGACTTCAGCTCCAAAACATCGCAACGGCGAAGAGATATTTGCGTCGTAAAGGATATTAAAATTATCCATGGAAAGGAGCCAAGACATCGCCCCGTGTTCTGTGATCTGACTCCTTTGTGGAAAAAGAGATCGTATTTATGGACCTACCTTATTGACCGCACCTGGATGTTCGACATGCAATCGACGTTATGCACATAGAGAAGAACGTGTGTGATGACTTGCTCGGTATTTTACTAGACATACCGCAAAACAAAAGATACACTCAAAGCACGGATGGACTCGGAAGATATGAACCTCAGGAAGGAGCTACATCATGAAGATTTGGGTAAAGGCAAAAAGTACCTTCCGGCAGCTTGCTACACTCTTAGCAAGAAAGAGAAAATTAGCGTGTGTGAATGCTTGCACGGAGTCAAAGTACCGTCCGGTTATTCTGCCAACATGAAGAGGCTAGTCTCAATGAAAGGCTTGAAATTAATTGGCATGAAGTCTCACGATTGCCACGTGATGATGACACAGATGCTTCCTGTTGCAATTAGGGGTGTTCTACCAGAGAAAGTGCGAGACCCAATTATAAAGTTGTGTTCATTCTTCAATGCGATTTCACAAAAGGTCATTGATCCAATGAAACTGGGTAAGCTGCAGCAAGACGTGATCCACACTCTATGTCGGCTTGAGATGTGCTTCCCTCCATCCTTTTTTGATATTATGGTCCATCTCATTGTTCATATTGTGAAAGAGATACAGTTTCTTGGCCCAGTGTTTCTACATCAGATGTACCCTTTCGAGAGGTTCATGGGGGTTGTGAAGAAATATGTTCATAATCGACATCGGCCAGAAGGGTGCATTACCGAAGGTTGGGGAACAGAGGAGGTCATTGAATTCTGCATCGATTACATGGATCTCAAACCGATTGGTGTGCCCATATCTCGCCATAAGGGGAGGCTACAGGGCAAAGGCACATTAGGTCCGAAATCGAAGCGTACTAACGATCGTGCTTCATTCATTCAAGCACATTTTACAGTTCTGGATCAATCAGTTGTAGCTGCACCGTATGTTGATATGCACAAGAATATGCTAAGAAGAGAAAACCCATTTAAATCTGAGGTTTGGATCGCGAGATACCACAGAGATAACTTCGAAGATTGGTTGCTTAGACACATGATGCATACGCAGACAGAGTGTGCTCAGTTGAGAGCGCTGTCTCAGGGACCGTCATGTACAATCCTGACATTTGAAGGATACGACATAAATGGATATATATTTTATACGAGAGCACAAGATAACAAGAGCACCAACGTAAGCAATGAGTCTCAGATAGATGCCTACGATACCAATGGTAATATGCAGACCTACTACGGATTCATAGAAGAGATTTGGCAGCTTGATTATGGGCCTTTGAAGGTTCCTCTTTTTCGGTGCCAGTGGGTCAGACTCCCTGGGGGCGTGAACATCGACAAGTACGGTATCACTACCGTGGACTTCAAGCACATCGGATACAGAGAAGAACCATTCGTACTTGCTAATGTCGTTACACAAATCTTTTTTGTTCGGGACCCGGCTGACAAAGAACGCCACGTGGTTCTTCATGGAAAAAGAAGAATTGTTGGGGTTGACAATGTAGTCGACGAGGAAGACTACAACCAATTCGATGAGCTTCCTCCTTTTGGTGAGAACATCGACCTAGGTCTCATGGAAGACAGTGAGGAAGCTACATACATACGCCGTGATCATAACGAAGGTCGAATCGTTGCTTAGTTGTAATAATATACGGATATATCTTATGTTGGATGAAGGATATGCTTCAATTTGTAATATATGGATATACTTTATGTTGTGTGGAGAACATGCTTCCAGTTGTAATATACGGATGTACTTTATTTTGTATGGAGAACATGCTTCCATTTGTAATATACGGATATGCTTTATCTTTAGTTATCAATTTTGTAATTCACTTAATTTTTCTGTGATTAAAAAAATCAATGTTTCATATATTCTAAAACTTCATGATTTTATACAAATTTATAAATTTATTTCATCCTTTTTGGAGCTATATATGAAAAGTTATGCTAGTTTGAATTTGAGCTTCGCTTTAGCCACTAACTTTTGGGGCCCACACGCATCACTGCCGGTTCTAGAGAAAAAACCAGCAGTGATGTTGTGGTATCACTGCACGTTGAATTAGACCCGGCAGTAATACCTCTGTAAAATCATGTGCTGAAACATTGGCTTAGTAATGAAATTGGCATTGCAAAGTGGTTGTGCTCATGGCATGTGTGGTGCTTTGATATGTGCTGTTTCAGATGTTTACTTGATATGCTTGTGATAGCATGGTAATAGTTTTTGCTTGATGCAATGCGCTCGTGTGAGTGGTTGCATAGACTGATGTTGAGTCAAGTCGTGGACTTGTGCTCAGAATTGTTTCTTGTTTATTCATGTGCAGGTGTTGCTTGAGGGCGAACGTGGTCGATGACAGGACTGGAACTAGGTTCATGGAGGAACTGAGGTTCGAGACTAGATTCAGAGAAGGAATCGAGATCTTGGTGGTCAAGGATGTCATGCGGAACGTTCGGGCTAGAGAACATGCACATGGAGGCTGGTTAGTCACGTATTTACAGCATGTGGGCTGTACATGCGTGCAAGAGTTGTTTTTGGCCATGTTGGGCCAAGTTGAGATGTATACAAACTCTTTCCAAGTTGGAAGTGGAGTTGTATTAAATCTCTTTATGTTTGCTCAGTATAAATAGGGGGAGGTGTCTCCTGTTTATTTTGAGCGCTGAGGTTTTAGGTTTTGTACTCTTTTGTTTGGAGTACTGTAACTAGATTAGACAAAAGGAAATAAAAATCAATTTCTAGTCCTTTTGGCTTGCAGACGAGACCTCCTGCATGTTCCTTGCACTCGAAATTCCCGATCGCGCGACTTCTTTCTTCATTTTTTTGTTTCACACCCAGAATGACACACCGAGCGAAGGAAAAGCCGGCGCTGAGATTTTCATGGGCTACAGTAACCTGTGATTACTGTTTAGGTTCGGTTTATGGTTTGTTTGCCCAGTTTTGTTTTTATAGATTGATTCATTGTCTCTCTTGTTTCAACAAGTTTAATATTGATTTGATCTATACAAAACCTTCCTAGAGTATCAACTTAGAGGTCCTCAAAGTTACATTGGTTAATGTTTTTGTAGATTGTGATTTATGACGAAATTGGGGTTTGGTCAGTTTTCGTCATAATCTGTCACAGCATGCTTGCGAGGTTAATAACTTTTGATTCGTAGGTCCGATCGAGTTGATTCTTGCTGGGTTAGATTCATAATTGAATCTAGTTTCTTTAGTTAAAATTTCACACTAATCCAATGGTGGGATCTTCGGTTAATCGCATTGTTTGAGTTTGGTCCGTAGCTAGTTTGATTTGGTCCGTAGCTAGTTTGATTTGGTCCGTTGCTGTTAGATCGATTTTCGTTTTAGTCGTCTTGCAAAGAATATAACTCCAGATCCATAAGTCCGATTGAGTTAATTCTTTTTGTGTTAGCTTCGGAATTGAATCTAGTTTCTACAGTTAAAATTTCATATCAATCTAACAGTTAGATCTTCAGAAATCTTAGTTTTAGTGAACATATATCAGTCTGTCTCGTTTGGTCCGGAGTGTATTGATTTGGTTTTGCTACAGTAGAAATTTGGTCCGTAGTACATGTGAAAATTTGGTCTGGCACGAAATTTGGTCCGTAGTACATGTGAAAATTTGGTCTGGCATAAAGTTTGGTCCGGAGTACAAGTAAAAGTTTGGTTCGACGCAATTAGGTTTCTGTTGAGTACAAATTAAGCGATCTAAGTTTGTTTGGGGTGTTTCAAAAATCATAGAAATCTTATTTTAGCTTCCGCGCAATCTTTCACCCCCCCTCTGATTGCTAGATTAGTATATTTCGATCCTACAAGTGGTATTAGAGCAAAGTTTTTCTAATTAATCTTAACCGGTGATTAGAAATCATAGCAATGGATAGATATTTGACAAAACCTTGTGTTTTCGATGGAGTTGATTTTCAGTTTTGGAAGGCCAAGATGGAGGCATACATTCAAGCTCAGGGCTTTGCAATTAGGGAGAAGGTCTACAAACCATATGAAGTGCCCGAGAACGACAACGTCAATGACACCAATCGCGCACATGTTGAAGCAAACAGCAAGGCACGCAACTTGATCATCCAGGGCTTGGGACGCAGCGACTTCGACCGAGTGGTTCATCTTCGATCCGCATATGAGGTATGGAAATCTCTTTGTGACTATCACGAAGGATCAAACACTATCAAAGAGGTTCGCCAAGATATTTACAAAAAAGAATATATGCGTTTCGAGATGAAACCTGGTGAGTCTGTAGATGACTTTTTTGCACGCTTTTATAAAATTCTTAGCAATTTACGTGCTGTTGGGGTTAGCTATGACGATGCTGCTAATGCTAGACAAATGCTTAGTGCTTTGGACATGTCAATGTGGGAGATGAAGGTAACATCTATACAAGAATCTACTATCATGAGCACACTCAAATTAGATGTTCTTTACTCTAAGTTGAAGACTCATGAATTAGATGTTCTTGCTAGGAAAGGTAATTCTAAATCAATTGCTTTGACCTCTAACCCTAACATGTCAAATGTTAATTCTTCTTCTAGCTTTGTTTTGTCCTCCTTGTCGCCTTTAACAGATGAACAAATTGAAGAATTCCTCGAAGAAGATTTGGCACTACTCTCTTCTCGCTTTAATAATGCTTGCGAGAATATCGAATGAGAAAGAGAGTAGGCGGTGGTCCTCCTAAGTGCTACGAGTGTGGCGATCTCAACCACATTCGTCCGAATTGTCCAAAAATTTGTGTAAAATTCAAAAGAAGAAAAGGACAGAGGAACGAAAAGAAAGCTTCTCCAAGAAGCAAAGAATAAGAAAATAAGCTTTCGAACAAGAAGTTGTCCACGAGTTCTTTCCGCTCTTGAACAAGTCAATTTGAGCGATGTGGACTCGGGAAGTAGTGAAGAAGACACAACAACGCCAACCAAGCATGAACTTACTTGGTTTGTGTCTTATGGCAAGAAGTGATGAAAGCCTTCATCAAGATGACCACGACAATGACTTCAATGAGGTAGAGCCTTCTTATGATGAATTAGCCATAGCCGTTGCTCGTCTTGGTAAATTGCTTGATAACGCGATAAGAAAATCAAGAAACATGATTTTATTGTTGAATCACTGAATGCTGAAATTGCTAGACTTAAATCTTTGATTCTTGATGATGATGCTTGCAAATCATGTGACTTAATTTACAATGAGCTCACTTTGCTTAGGAAAAACATGCTTCCTTGATTGAGCAAAATAAGAAAATGAGAAACATGTTAGACATGCTAGTTGTTTCATCGATGATTTGCATGAGTCAATTTCTTGTTCTAAATGTTCAATTCTTGAATTGAAATTGAAAGATGCAAATTCTAGAGTTTCTCAAATGATTAATGATCTGCTCACTCATGAGGTTCTTTCATGCTCAAATTGTCGCAAGCAAAAGGCTAAAGTGGACGTTCCATGCAATAATTGTTTAACTCTTGCTAAGAAGGTTGATTACTTGCAAAATTCTTTAGAACGTTTCACTAATGGCAAGAAAAATTTGAACATGATTCGGATCGATCTAAGGTTAGCTCAAACAAGAAAGGTTTAGGTTTTGATCCTTATGCTTCATATGAAACCAAACCTCCCATCGTTGTTCGTGCTCTTTGCAATGACAGAATTGAGAGTATTAATGAGCCAAAGAAAATTGTCTTTAAGTCTCATTGAGTTTTATCCTCTACTATGTGAATGCAAATGTTGCTTCGCTTCTAAAGCTAGACATCGTGTTAAGTACATTTGCACTCATTGTGGTAGAGATGGACATTTAGTAGATTTTTGCTTTAGACTAGCTAAATAACAAAAGAAAGAAAAGGCTAAGGCTAGGTCTAATCTCAGACAGGCACGCTTTGCTTCTCATTATGTGCCTAGATTGATGCAAACACCTTTTGTTGCTAGAAACACGGAAAGTGCAAATCTGATTTTGTGCATATGAATACTGTATTGTGCCATCACAGCGTCGTGTGTGTCTCAAGATCGATTCCTAAACATCTCATTTCTAACCCCAAAGATCGAGGCCTCGACATTTTTGCTTCTATGTAGGCTTCTCGCGAGGAAGGAGAACATATGGCTAGTGGATTCCGGATGCTCATGCCACATGTCCGTAATAAAATTGGTTCTCCTCCTCACTCGTGCATCTTGTCTTTGAAAGTGTAACTTTGGAGATGCTTCTTCAAGCTCGGTTGTGGCAAAAGGTACAGTCTTGGGTAAATGATAAGTTTATGTTTAAAGATGTGGCTCTTGTTGAAAACCGAAATATAACTTCATGTCAGATCTCAAATGATTGATGAAGATCTTGAGGTATGCTTTAAGAAAATGAATGCAAAGTGTTAGATGCTTGGTGAACTTGTTTTCCGGATTTCGATTTGGAAGAGTGTTTAAAGCTGATTTTGATGTATCACCTTCTTCTAAGCATAGGTGTCTAGTTGCCAATGTTTGTAAAGATTTATTCTTTTGGCATCGTGAGGCTTGGTCACGTTGGTTTTGATCATCTAACACGTGTTAGTGGTTTAGACCTCATTCGTGGTTTGCCTAAGCTTAAGGGAGATAGCGAGATAGTATGCTCTTCTTGTAGACATGGTAAAATGATTGCAGTTCACATCCACCTCTTACTATGGTGATGACAAACGCGCTCAACAACTACTACATCTTGACATGGTTGGACCTTCTCGAGTTCACCTTATGGAGGTAAATGGTACGCTCTTGTGATTGTTGATGATTATTAAAGATACTCTTGGGTTTATTTTATGGCATGTAAAGATGAGGCTTTTAGTCATTTTAGAAGTCTTGTTCTTAGATTATCTATTGATCACGTGGTCTCTTAGAGCAATTAGAAGTGATAATGGAACTGAATTTAAAATTCTTCATTTGATCACTTTTGTGTTGAAAAGGAATTGATCATCAATTTTCATCTCCTAGAGTACCTCAACAAAACGGTGTAGTTGAACGAAAAAATAGAACTTTGGTGGAAATGGCTAGACCATGCTAGACGAATATCAAACTCCTAGAAAGTTTTGGGTGAAGCGATATCAACTGCATGTTATGTTTCAAATCGTGTTTACTTAAGATCAAAAATGAGTAAAACTGCTTATGAACTTCGGTTTGGACATAGGCCTAGCGTTTCTCATTTCAGAGTCTTTGGATGCAAATGCTTTGTCTTGAAATCTGGAAATCTTGATAAATTTGAGGCTAGATCGTTGGATGGCATTTTTCTTGGATACCCTGCTCATACACGTGGCTATCGTGTGCTTGTTTTGGAGACTAACAAAATTGTAGAAACTTGTGAAGTTACTTTTGATGAGACTAGTCGAGGCACTAGTTCAAATAATGCAGGTACAAGTGCATATGTTCAGGGGGAGAGTATTTTTGTTCATGAGGACGATGATGATGTTGAGGATGAGGTATTGGTTCCTACTGTACAAACAACTGTAGCATCTGTGGCACCTACCGCTACATCACATACAGCTGAGCATCCTCAAGCTACAACCTCATCTGTACATGCTGAAAATGAAGATGAAGAAGGAGAAGTTTCTGAAATTACAGCTCCCTTGCATATTCAAAGGAGGCATCCACCTGAACAGATGATTGGAGATTTAAATGAGAGAGTCACCCGGTCCAGGTTTAATGCTTCTGATACTCATGCTCATTTTGCTTTTGTAGCTTCTTTTGAACCCAAAGGTATATCTCATGCATTAACTGACGAATCTTGGATCAATGCCATGCATGAGGAATTAGAGAATTTTGAACGCAATAAAGTCTGGAAACTTGTTTCTCCACCTCCTGATTTTAATATTATTGGAACAAGATGGGTTTTCAAAAATAAACAAAGTGAGGATGGTGTTGTTGTTAGAAACAAAGCTAGATTGGTTGCTCAAGGTTTTTCACAAATTGAAGGTTTAGATTTTGATGAAACCTTTGCTCCTGTTGCTAGAATTGAAGCCATTAGAATTCTTTTAGCATTTGCTGCATCTAAAGGTTTTAGATTGTATCAAATGGATGTGAAAAGTGTTTTTCTAAATGGCTATATCAATGAGGAAGTTTATGTTAAGCATCCACCTGGTTTTGAAAATCCAAAGTTTCCAGATCATGTTTACAAATTGTCAAAAGCTTTGTATGGTTTAAAACAAGCCCCTAGAGCATGGTATGATAGGCTAAAAACTTTTTTACTTGAAAAGGGGTTTACAATGGGCAGAGTTGACAAAACTCTCTTTTTATTCAAGCAAGGCAATGATCAATTATTTGTTCAGATTTATGTTGATGATATTATCTTTGGTGGTTCCTCTCATGTTTTAGTGTCTGAGTTTTCAGAAATCATGAAGAAGGAATTTGAGATGAGTATGATGGGTGAGTTAACTTACTTTTTGGGACTGCAAATCAAACAAGTAAAGGAAGGTACTTTTGTTCATCAAAGCAAGTACACAAAAGATTTGCTTCGTCGCTTTGGGATAGAAAACTGCAAGCCGATCATGACACCGATGGGAGGCACTTGCACACTTGATCCGGATGAAGATGGTGAGCCGGTTGATCAAAAGGAATATAGAAGCATGATAGGTTCACTTTTGTATCTCACTGTATCAAGGCCGGATATACAATTTGCTGTGTGCTTGTGTGCTCGTTTGCAAGCTTTCCCACGTGCTTCACATCGCCAAGCTGTCAAGCAAATTTTCAGGTATCTTCATGGTACACAAGAATTTGGCATATGGCTTTCTGCTTCCTCATGTATTAGTTTAAGAGCATTTTCTGATGCTGACTTTGGAGGTTGTAGAATTGATAGAAAAAGTACATCTGGTACATGTCACTTCTTAGGTAATTCTCTTATTGCATGGTCATCTAGAAAATAATCTTCATTGTACAATCAATCTGAATCAATATGTAGTCGCTTCTAGTTGTTGTTCTCAAATTCTTTGGATAGTAGCTACACTTAAAGATTATGGGGTTAATTTGGATAGTGTTCCTCTTTTATGTGATAACACTAGTGCAATTTGTATTGCTAAAAACCCTGTGCAACATTCTAGAACCAAACATATTGAGATCAGATTTCATTTTCTTAGGGATCATGTAGAAAAGGGAAATATTGTGCTTCATCATGTGGATACTGAACATCAATTGGTGGACATTTTCACAAAACCTTTGTCTTCTTCTCGTTTTGCTTTTATTCGGGGAGAACTTGGGGTCGTTCATCCAATGGGTTTGTTTTGAGGGGGAGTTTTTGAAAACTTTGTAATATTTTGTAACATACTTTTTATTTTGTGTGGTTCTTAAATGAGAAACAAAAAAATAGAAAAGCAATGAAAAAGTAATGAGCATTATATTTCATACACATATGTCATTTGAAGCCATGTTTATGCTACAAGGTCTTTGCAACTTCATGTTTATGCATATATGGTGTAGTTTATGTCATGACTATTTAATTGGAATGGCAACTTGAATTAAATCTTGTCATGGTTGAACTTTCTTGGCTATCTTGATCCTGCTAAAAAATTCTAAATATAAAATTTATTAAAGTTAAGAGCTAAAGCTCGAAGGGTGATTGTTGATAAATGCAAGATCAAGGTTATGTACTATCGCACTTCTTCTTTACGAGACTGCTTATCATTGCACTTTGATATGAACTTAGAAGAGGTTGTGTATGACCGAAACCATGAAACCTTAAGCTTTTAATTGCTTGGCATGGTTGAAAAGTAAGGCTGATGGTGCATATAATTCCTTGCAATTGTTATTGTTGCAATCAATCAATGAATCAGTTTTTCAAGCATAAATAAAGTGCACAAAAATTCAAAACTTTCAGGTTTTGAGGTAGTTGAGTAAGGGAAATCATGCCATGCAATAAATTGTTAATAATACTTGATTTCTAGTTATGCTTACTCTACATTGTCTGTGTGTAGATTTGAGGGTGCAAGTATTTTTGATAGCATGGCTCGGTGATGAATTTGCAACATATGTGGATGACTCAGAATGCTCATTACATACAAAAAAATGTCAAACTTAAAAAAAAACAAAAAGATTTTGTTTTCTCTCTTTTGTGTTCTTGATGAATCCATTGTCAAAGGGGGAGAATTGTGCCACTTAAAAGAATTTTGGAGGAGAATTTTGGGGAACTTTATATATGCTTTAGACATGCACATGTTCTTGTATAAGTGGTATTCATTTATTCACTCACATGTTTCATCTTAAGGGGAGATTTTTCTTATTTTCTCCTAAGAGGAGTTTTTCACTTTGCATATTTGTCAAAGGGGGAGATTTTGTGTTTGTCACTTTGGTTTTTGATTTTAGAACTTTTTGATTTCAAAAACTTTTCTTGTGAGGTGAATGCCAATGTTCAATTCTAAGTGGTGTTGCCAATGTTTTCATCAAGGGGGAGATTGTAAAATCATGTGCTGAAAAATTGGCTTAGTAATGAAATTGGCATTGCAAAGTGGTTGTGCTCATGGCATGTGTGGTGCTTTGATATGTGCTGTTTCAGATGTTTACTTGATATGCTTGTGATAGCATGGTAATAGTTTTTGCTTGATGCAATGCGCTCGTGTGAGTGGTTGCATAGACTGATGTTGAGTCAAGTCGTGGACTTGAGCTCGGAATTGTTTCTTGTTTACTCATGTGTAGGTGTTGCTTGAGGGCGAACGTGGTCGATGACAGGACTGGAACTAGGTTCATGGAGGAACTGAGGTTCGAAACTAGATTCAGAGAAGGAATCGAGGTCTTGGTGGTCAAGGATGTCATGCGGAACGTTCGGGCTAGAGAACATGCACATGGAGGTTGGTTAGTCACGTATTTACAGCATGTGGGCTGTACATGCGTGCAAGAGTTGTTTTTGGCCATGTTAATAAAGTTGAGATGTATACAAACTCTTTCCATGTTGGAAGTGGAGTTGTATTCAATCTCTTTATGTTTGCTCAGTATAAATAGGGGGAGGTGTCTCCTGTTTATTTTGAGCGTTGAGGTTTTAGGGTTTGTACTCTTTTGTTTCGAGTATTGTAACCAGATTAGACAAAAGGAAATAAAAATAAATTTCTAGTCCTTTTGGCTTGGTGACGAGACCTCCTACATGTTCCTTGCACCCTGAAGTTCCTGACTGCGGCGACTTCTTTCTTGCTGTTTTTTTGTTTCACACCAGCAGCGACACCCGAGCGAAGGAAAAGCCGGCGCTACAGTATTTCGCGAAGCTACAGTAACCTGTGATTACTGTTCAGGTTCGGTTTATGGTTTGTTTGCCCGGTTTTGTTTTTATAGATTGATTCTTGTCTCTCTTGTTTCAACAAGTTTAATATTGATTTGATCTATACAAAACCTTCCTAGAGTATCAACTTAGAGGTCCTGAAAGTTTCATTGGTTAATCTTTTTGTAGATTGTGATTTATCATGAAATTGGGGTTTGGTCAGTTTTCGTCATAATCTGTCACAGCATGCTTGCAAGGTTAATAACTTTTGATTCGTAGGTTCGATCGAGTTGATTCTTGCTGGGTTAGATTCATAATTGAATCTAGTTTCTTCAGTTAAAATTTCACACTAATCCAATGGTGGGATCTTCGGTTAATCGCATTGTTTGAGTTTGGTCCGTAGCTAGTTTGATTTGGTCCGTAGCTAGTTTGATTTGGTCCGTCGCTGTTAGATCGGTTTTCGTTTCGGTCGTCTTGCAAAGAATATAACTCTAGATCCATAAGTTAGATTGAGTTAATTCTTTTTTAGCTTCGTAATTGAATCTAGTTTCTCAGATTAAAATTTCATATCAATCTAACGGTTAGATCTTCGTAAATCTTAGTTTTAGTGAACATATATCATCTGTCTCGCTTGGTCCGAGTGTATTGATTTGGTTTTGCTACAGAGAAATTTGGTCCGTAGTACATGTGAAAATTTGGTCCGCACGAAATTTGGTCCGTAGTACATGTGAAAATTTGGTCCGCACGGTTTGGTCCGAGTACAAGTAAAAGTTTGGTCCGACGCAATTAGGTTTCTGTTGAGTACTAATTAAGCGATCTAAGTTTGTTTGGGGTGTTTCAAAAATCATAAAAATTTTATTTTAGCTTCCGCGCAATCATTCACCCCCCCTCTGATTGCTAGATTAGTATATTTCGATCCTACAACCTCCACATCACTGCCTGTTCTAGAGAAAAATCCGACAGTGATGTTTAGGTATCACTGCCGGTTGAAAATAGAAGCGGCAGTAATACCTACACATCACAGTCGATTCTAATTCGAACCGGTAGTGATGTGGAGGTATTACTGTCGGTTCTATTTTCAACCGGCAGTGATAGTTATATCACTACCGGATTTCTTTGGTGAACCGGCAGTGATTGTCATATCTATATAAATGAAGCGCGCGGTCTTTTTCCCACACTTCGTCATTTTTCCCACACTCTGTGCCCTAGCCTCTGCACCGCGCCTCCACCGCACCTGCCCTCCTCAGCGCGCCAGCCCTCCTCCCCGCGCTGCCCTCCTCCTGGGCGGCTCCTCCGTGTTGCCCACGCCAACTCCCCACCCAAAGGAGTCCTCCTTGCACCCCTCCTCTTCCGTCTCCCCCACGTCGGTTGCCCCTCCACCTACCCCTCTATGGTCAGTGTGATAGTAAATTGGATTAGATTTTGATATAAATGTGCTATTTATTTTTTTACTACCGCTATCATACTGAAATCATGCACCATGGCTAGATTCAGTAGTAAAATCTAACAATGTGGCCAGTAAATCGAAATGCATTTGATAATAAATTTGGTCCAATTTTTACTGCCGTTATCACATGAATATCGTGCGCCATGGCTAGGTGTGGCAATAAAATCTAACAACATGTCCAGTAAATTGAAATGCATTTTGCGGTAAATTTGGTCCATTTTGTATTGTCGCTATCACACGGCAATCATGCGCCACGGCGAGGTACGGCAGTAAAATCAAACAACGTGTCTAGTAATTGAAATACATTTGGCAGTAAATTTGGTATTCATTTCTTACTGTAGCTATTAGATGACCATTACGCACTATGGCAAGGTGTGATAGGAAAATCTAACAACACGTTAAATAAATTAGTGTAAAATCTTATTCATTTGATATTTATTGGCGAGACTTATATCATTATATTCCTCTCATCGTTAGTAAGCTACGAGTGAAAATCGTTTGTGAATCAGAGCTACCAGTGAAATGTTATGGCTAAATCAAGAAAAAAATATTCTAGTACAAATAAGGAACCGCATTTGTTGGTTGGTTGGCTACGATACTAGTTGCCTTGGTCCCCACAGAAAGTGGGCACATGGGGGTGAGTTGGGTGTGCTCGTCTGGTCGACGTAAAATAAGCTATTATACGCTCATGTGCGTAATAGCGTTTACATACATACATACATACATACATACATACATACATACATACATACATACATACATACATACATACATACATACATACATACATACATACATACATACATACATACATACATACATACATACATACATACATACATACATACATACATACATACATACATTGTTTTTGAGAGTCAAGAGTACCTCGAGAGGAAAATAATTACTCTGAATTACTCAAGTTTGTAGCTATGCGTTGTGTGCGATGCAAGTTGAAGTGTCTGCATCTTCGTTTGTCTTGCTTGAAGTATCCCATCTAGTTTTATATTTCATGCACACTTGCATCTAGCAAAAGCACCAAGGGTACTACCAAGTTGGAAGCAATAAACAGAGTGGCTTTATGTAATATCCTAAAATCTGTAAATTATTTTTTAAATATTTATTTACAATTTTCTAAGGTGTTTCCTGAAATTTTCAGCATTTTATAAATGATTTTTGCTATTTTCTAATTTAAGGAAATAATTTATTTTTCCAACCTGGGAAGGGATCCCTCCATGTGCTCTCTATGACACTTGGCCTGATTGTTACCACCCGTATCTCTCTTAGTGACATGTATTGGCTTTACTTTCTTGGTGATAGTTCCTAGACTTTCACAACTTTTTCAATGCAAGATATGTAACGAATCATCTTTTTGCTATGTCAAGAATATGTTGGAATGGGATCATTTTTTATGGATTAGTCTGCTTTGTCAAGAATATGTTGGAATGGGATCATTTTTTATGAATATGTTGCGCTGTTTAATATCATGATTCAGTATCTCAGCTCTTGTTCTCATGGAAATGTTAAAAAATTGAGAGATTAGCTTTTATATTGCATTTTTAATGTCTACTTTATTTTGCTACTACTATGATATGGCAAGGCTACACGGAGATACACGGAGGCAGCAGACGCTAAAGACAATTTGGCAGCTTGTTTCTAGGAGCATCATGAGATTTTATTATGTTGTATTTATTATATTCATGTAATAAATACCTTATATTGTATTTGTTATATTCATGTAACGAGATTTTTGTTATTTTAACAATACATTGTATTTATTATATTCATGTAATAAATACCTTATATATTATATGTGTCAGTTTTGTTCTCTATACTAGTGCAATGCATGTGTGAAATGAGTTAAACGTGAAACTAGGCGTAATATCACCATTCCTATGTTTAATTATGTACCGAGTAGTGTAGTTTCGCATGGAAATAATATCATTAGCTTTAAGAAACTAATGGCCAAATGTGTGTAATATTGTACGTATAATTAGTCCATTTCGGTCCACAACTTCGTGCGTGACCAATTTATACATATATCATCACATTCATCTCATGCCTTTGTTAATTTTAAATTTTAGATAAATTAGTCGCACATGGCCGCTAACCAGAACAAGTCTTGGGATGGCGCTGAGCATTTGAACCAAAGCCCGAACAAAGCCCGACAAGCTTCCTCAACTCGCAGCAAACAGAGGCAACAAACGCATCCGAGGTAATTATTTGAGCAAATCTTCACGATACCGATTAGACGAGTAATGAAATAGTCAAAATGCAGGCCGGACATCACGTGCATAGAGGCAAGATTATCAACGCGAGGTCCTAACAAGTTGAGGACGGTGAACGGAAGGTGATCGTGGAGCTTAATGCGATCGGCGAACCGGTTATACCAAAGATCACCGCTGGGCCATACCGAACAAACATGCGGGTCCTAGCTAGAGATAACGTGCCCATCACCTACAAATCATGGACACGCCGTGGCGCTTGCCGTCGATGTTCCCGATGAAATCAAGGAAGCATTGTGGATGATTTGACATCCAAGTTTCAGCTTCGAAGATCGCTTGGAGCATGCGAAGAAACGTGCACTAGCCATCATGGGAATCTCCGAAGAATTGGAAGACAAAGTCAATAAGGAGTATGTGAAGAAGGATGAAACGCCGAACTTTGATAAGTACCGAGGTTGAGGCAATTTTGGGATGAATTAAATGCAATATAAGTTTGATGAAGCCAGGTGCTATCACCAAAGAAACAAGGCAAACTCGGACAAGAACATTTACCCCATACGCTAGGCACGGTGGCTACATGAAGAAAGTACCCAAGTGGGATGCAAGGGAAGAAGAGCTAATTTTAGTGGAGTTGTTCTTGCGACGTCCGAGATGGCCTCAAGATCAAATCATCGATGCTTGCAAGGGAGCTAGTCTGTTTGATGATGGCGCCTTAAGCTTCGTGAGCGAGAAAGAAGTGGAAATTTCAAAGAAGATCGCAGATGCCCATGCCCAAGCTACCCAGGGCTGCTTCCAACCAAGAAGAGAGAATGACAAGCTAACACGTGCCTGGTAACAAAGAGCACCCGGTCGCACTAGAGGGTTAGGCTTGGTGCCCCGGAAAGCGGCTGTTCCAGAGGACGCTTCTATCTATAAGCGTCCGAAGCTAACTAGACAAGAACAGTTGGATGCACGTGTACGAGTAATAGAAGAAAGGATGAAGGTAAAGGAAATTCAATTTCAAGAGCAGATACAAAGATGCAAAAATGCTAGCGAAGCGTCCTCGCCAACGCCGGGCACATGACCTCCGAGTCCGCCGCTGCTCGTAAAGCGCCTAAGCGCCCGCGGATCCTCCCAAGAGGACTCGGCCCGTAGTTTTCCGTGAACAAAATCGTAGAGCCGACGCGTTGCGATCGCACCTACCCCTAGCGAACATAACCATTAATGTGTATGTAGGGATGGCTTGGCCATGCGGCGAGGGGCGATGTTGCATAACCGCCAAGAATCGTGGAAAAATTCGTGGGCCAAAACCCACTTAATTTAGCTAAAACCCACGAATTTAATTTAAATTGTGAGCAAACCGTCAATTTAGTTCACGAATTTAACTCGACGAAATTAATTAATTAAATTCGTGGGTACCCATTAATTTAAGTTAAATTGTGGGTTTCGCCAAGCCCACTAATTTAATTGGGAATTGAGTTAAATTCGTGGGTTTATTAAACCCACGAATTTAACAGATTAAATTCGTGGGTTTATTAAACCCACGAATTTATTAGTCATTTTTACAAAAAAAATGTATATATATATATATATCCAAATGTATGTATTTTTATATATATATGTATCGCACTCAATACATATAACAACTAAAGAAGAAAAAAGGCAAAAGAAAATTGAAACTAAAAATTGCTAAGTTTAAGAATAAATAAGAAGGATCATCTATTTTGTTCAAATCGATTAGAAACACTAACACAAAAGACAAACTCCACAATGAATTTCAAGCTTAACGAAGAATTAACAAACGAGACACCAAACCTATTACCAAGATTTAAAATATCAAACCAACCTATTAACTCTTCAAACCGCTTAAAACTAAGTCTCCAAATGTACAAAATTTCGCATGACGCCTCTTGTAAATAGAACATCCACTCAGCAGACAAAAAAACATTTGCAGTTATAATATATATATCAATCTCTCAAACCAGAAGGAGACATTCTAGCAGATCCTTAGATAATCCAATCACACATCCAATGGCAATTTGAAAACTACGCAATGACGTACAACACATTACAACCGCAATAGATACAATCCACATTCCATTAAAATAAGTCCATCACAATAAGTCGATCACAACGTATCCATCACAACAAGTTATAAAGTACAACAATTATACACCAATCGAGCTCACAATGGAATTCATGCCTCGGGGTTGTTGGAGTTGTGGGCGCTACCACCACCGCTTATTTGTTGAAGATGTCTTCTATGATGTCGTCGTTAGTACGTGCTGGAGGGCGTGACCTAGAAACCTGCAAGTTCAAGGTTAACTTAGGTTCTGCTACAAGTAACATTATGCTGATTCACATGAATATCAATATGAGAATATCAATAGTACTATTCAACCAAGACACAATATGAGAATATCAATATGACAGGTCAAGCTAAACAAAAATAGATACTATATATAAGAACTACACGTACGACCTAGTCAAGATATGCTGCAATAATCATATGAACATCAATCTCATATTCAATGAAGCATCAAAGTAATACTCTGTAGTATTAACATAAGGCCAAGATTACAACTAAAATTATTTAATTCAACTTCCAAAGACCCCAATTGCATCACTGAGTATTCAAAAGATAACAAACAGTGAAAATAGTTCAAAGAAGCAATTAAGAGTTTTGGTAGTCATTTTAAGAGTTCAATATACAAAGTACAAATGTAAAGCATTCTACAAGGATAAACAATCGATTGTACATGGGCAAACAACACATTCTACAAGGATGCCATATAAAGCATTTAAAACATAAGTTCACAATTGAACAAGTTGTCTTAAGATAACTTTTCAATTCCAAGAAGTCAACACAATGTAAGGTTCAAATCAAAAGTTATTGTGTAAAGAAAAATCAAATAGTACGTAATAATTCTGGTCAACCATCACTTATCTACTGGAGCACAAAGAATGAACTTTCATAAGCACACAAGTAAACCTTTTGAAGTATGAACATTGAGATGATTTGTGCAAGGTTTAAGAAAGAGTTGCCTAAATGTCCTAAAATCGACTAAGTTATGCATTTCAACAAAATTATCACTTTTGCAACAGATTACTCAGATTGATATATACTAAAAGAATGAACTAGATTTCCTACTAAGTATATGTCCATCCACGCACATGTAATCTCATATTCAATGAAGCATATGTAATCTCATAATCAAAGAATGAACTAATGTTCCTACTAAGCATATGTAATCTCATATTCAATGAAGCATATGTAATCTCACATGTATTCTCATATTCAAAGAATGAACTAAATTTCCTACTAAGCATATGTAATCTCAACTAAATTGCAACTAATGTTCCTAAATTTCAGCAAGAGAGAAAGGAAGGGATGGGGTGTAGCTCACCAAGTCATCAAACTCCACAACAAAGTTCAAGCGAACGAAAAATTAACAAACGAGACACCAAACCTACTACCTCTACTAAAAGACCGAAACCAACCTTTAACTCTTTAAAACCGCTTAAAACTAAGTCATTGAAATGTTCAAAATTTCGGCATGACCTCTCTAGTAAATAGGACATCCACTCAGCAGACAAAAAAGCATTTGCAGTTATAATATATATATCAATCTCTCAAACCAGAAAGAGACATTCTAGCAGATCCTTAGATAATCAATCACACATCCAAAACGGCAATTTGTAAACTACGTACGCAATGACCACCACCACCGCCGGCGCTGTTGAAGATGTCTTCTATGATGTCGTCGTTAGTACGTGCTGGAGGGTGTGACCCAGAAACCTGTAAGTTCAAGAATTGACAAACTTAGCTCGTGTCGCAAACTTAGAATGTTTTCGACATCCATACCTATGGTTCCGTCTGAGGTGGCTGCAGGGCCCACGGGTTGAAGTACATAGGCATTCCTTGGCTTGGCATAGGTGGTGGGTACATGTAGAACGAGTTTGGAGGCTGGGAGCCCTGTAAGGCATAGATAGGTACATTATGCCACATATAAATCATTCATTCAAATTTTGAATAACGAATTGAACCGATCCGTCTTTACCTGTGGTGCCTCTCCTGTAGAAGGTGGCTGCATCTGTGGAGTGAACATGTAGAAAGGAGGAGGAGGCTGGGAGCTCTGTGGATCATAGTTTGTGATATGAAGTATACATAATAGAGTTTTTTGAAAATAAAGAATGCATGAGAATATCATATAACCTGAGGTGCATCTCCTAAGGGTGGTGCCTGCATCCCAGTAGGGTTTATGAAGGACGCCGGGGGAGGCTGAGCACCCTGTGATGCTTCTCCTTGTGGTGGTGGCTGCATGTGCGGAGAAAACATGTAGAAGGGAGGTGGCTGGGAGCCCTATGACATAATAGTCAAGTTTGTGAATTCGTGATTTTACGAGCTAAGCGAATTAAAGAGTAATGAACTCAAGTATCTTTACCTGCGGAATAGGAGGGCGAAACACTGGCACGTTAGGTCCAAGAGATTGTGACAGTTGCTGCATATAGATTGTTTATTAGATTTTAATCACGAATGTAAACTTGAGCGTTTTGTTCAAAGTTGAGATTGTACCTGCAGATACATTTTCATGTATTCTGAGTCTTCTCGGCTTCTGCGAGCTTCCTCTCGTGCTTGACGAGACTCTTCTCGCTGACGAGCCTCCTCTCGCGCTTCACGAGCCTCCTCGCGCGCTTGTGCTTCCTGCACGGACCTCGACGAGCGAGCACTTCGTGAGGAAACCGAGCCTCGTGGAGGACGATCGCACTCCACAACTCCATCCCCATGGCCCACCTACAAACGATATATTGAAATGTGACCATGCAACATTTTTTCCTTAGTAGAGCGAAAACAAATAAAATCAGTTTATTAACGAACCTCCCATGCTTTAGGCCCCTCCAGCAGTGGTACAACGCTCCACATCGACCGGTGCGGCCCTCCAATCAACCTTCGCCCATGACGTTGTGTCATTTGTTCGTGATATGGCGCTCGCAAAACAAACATTTTGGTGCTCCTGGATGTAAATTCGCACAAAACATATTGTGTCATTTATACTTACCATCCTCTCACTAGCCCCGTCTGCCGCACAACACATCCGAGTTTCGTGGATCCTCGCCTTGGTGCCCCGGATGTAAACTTCACAAAAGTGGGAGTACTCCCACTTTCACCTCCTACGAATTTAAGTTATAAACATAGTGACAAATTCAATAACAATTATAATACCGATACTTACCATGCGTTGTTCTAGGCCAATGTGTCCGTCACACAGATTTGTGCTTCCCAATCTACTTCTTCTGCCCTCGATTTCTATTTGATTTTTCTTGAAAATCCTCCAGACCCCAAGACTGCAAGCACATCCACCTCCAAGCCTCCATGTCCTTCATTATCCAATCGACCGAGCTCGATATACTCTTGTTCTCGGTGTATCCTCCTCGCCTCGGGTCCTCTTCTCATGTTCACCTTCTTCACCCTCTTGTAAAATTGATAATGGCTTGAATCTGCATTCTTCGAACGAATCTCCGACAACCTTTGTGCCGCTCGTTGAAGACGCTTTTGGCCTTCTTCAAAGCGTTGTAATCGTCTTCGTTCTCTAGCGGAACCTCTCCCGCATATAATCACACACTGTCAAATTGTACTTACATTTAAAGCAATACTCAAATAGAGTAAATACATAACGCAAACTCACCTGAAGCCACCCACACCGCGCTCGACATGTTTGGTTGTCTTCGCCTCCTTCCACGCTCTCCTTCAACGCCCAAAGTGCTTCCAATTGTGGGCCACGAATCTATCCTCACGACTCAACCATGCTGGGGTAGTAGTACCGCCAAGGGCTCCCAAAGACGGTGTTAACCTTTGTAATGTGGCCCGTCCCACCCAACCCGCTCTTTCCAAAGGCCTATAACAAAATACAAGACAAAGATGCATCAAAACAATAAGTTGTCAATTAGCTAATGCTAAAAGAGAAGATATAATCATTACTGCTCCCGTGTACTCTATCAACCTCCTATCGCCGGGTTGCATCTTGACGAATCGAGACGGTTTACTGAAACCTGAAATGCAAATAATTAATTCATAGACATTACAAAGTAAATATGGAGATTAAATGATAATCCAATACTACACATATACCGATGGTACCCAAGAAGACCCGCCCTCTTCAATCGGCAAAAGGTCGCCTCCAACTCAGATCGCCGCCGCCTCGGCCTCGTCTGATTCAGTATCTGCTGCCCCACCGCCACCACCCCAACGACCTCCTCGTCATCCGCCTCGCCCATGTCGTCATGCTCACATCCCAACCGCCTCCTCTCCAACCCCTACCGCCTCGTCCTCCCGTGGTCGCTCCGCGCTGCGCTCGTGCTCGCCATCAAGCACCTCGAGCCGCTCCCGCCGCATTATCATAATCTGCACCGCCCAACAAATATATGCGCGCCGCCGCCGAGTCCCGACCATCGTAACCCTTGCTCCTCAACCTTCCGAGGACGCACCACGAACTTGCCTTTAAGCTTGTCAACCTAATGCCCGAACATACTCATTTGTTCAAATTTGACAAGAGTTAGTATCTGAGTTTACAAATAATTTTCAATAACTTGCAAAAAGAATGAGACAACTATAACATGTAAAAATGAAGGAGACAACAATGTCTTGTAGAAATGAACGAGGCAACAATAATCTTACAAAATATACATATCAAAAGTCGTCGTCGGAATCGCTTCGCGACTCAGATTTCATTGAGACGTGCTTGAAGACGTGCAATCCTTATCGATTTTTGAGGGCGCTTCCGTGACGGGCCGGTTCATCTGTTATTACGTCGTGGCATCGGTAGGTAATTGATCGAGTCCCGCCCGTCGGAGATAAGGAAAGAATCCCCATAGTTTCTTCTTGATATACATCACCCACATCATCCTCTACGTTATTTGCCACATACGAAAATCCCGGGAGGATATACTTGTGGTTAACTTTAAATACAACCCACCAAGCCTTCAAGCTACGGTGAGGATAGCTCTGTAGTACACTGCCAACCCGATGTGCAAGCACAATGTTATTGATATGGCCCTGAAGCCGCGAACTGTGCTTCACCTCCACCATCCCAAAGTCATCCACACGTGTGCCGTTGTGTGGATCGAACCAATGGCAATAAAAAAACACAACCTTCAGTTCTTTGCCACCCCCAAAGGTATACTCAATTATGTTTTGTACAACACCGTAGTAGTCTAATATATCACCGCTGGAATCGGATGACGTTGTGACTACTCCGCTGTTTGAAGTGGACGCAAGTGGACGGCTAGCTTCTAATTTCACTGTTCGAAAACGGAACCCGTTTACATCACAGCGACTATAGCTCCTTGCCGTCACATCACCATGTGAGAGCTATCGGAGATCCTCAGGGACGGAGGCATCACGCATACACTATATAGCAACATTCATCACTGTTAGTCTAATATTAAGTTACTACAACAATCCATTTTAGAAAAATGAATAAATAGTCAAATTACATGCTGACGGAACCATTGCACGAAGCTTGGGCTGCCTTTCAACCCATCACGACGTAGGTTATCCAATTGCTTAGTTGTGGGTTGTCGAGTTGACTTCCAATTTTCTTTGTCAAATACTCTCCGTCATTTATTCTTGGGTTAAAAAGGACACTACACTGAAATGTTGAAAACATAATTCAGAAAGTCACTTACTCAAAATATTTTTCAACTTCTACCATGTTAGTGAACATGTAAAGCATGGCCATGTTCCACTCCTCATACTCAACTTGGTGTGCAGTGTACGACCCAACAGGTTGACCCTTGCATTGAAAAAGCTTAAGTTCGCTCAACGGTTCTTCTTCCGCGGCATGGTACCGATTCCTTCGGACATTCACGTTGTGCTTGAGTGCGAAATACTTTGTTGAGAAGTTTGTGATCTCTTTACTTGCATAAGCCTCTGCGATACACCCCTCTACCCTTGCCTTGTTGCGCACTGTAGCTCTAAGCTTTTTCAACTCCCTTCTCGACTATACATCCATCCGAATCGCGCAGACCTCCAACCTTCGCTTCCCAAGGTAGATGCACGGCAGATGTTGCATCACATTCATAAAACCAGGTGGGAAAGTTTTTTCCAACTTGCATACAAGCAATGAAATTCCCTTCTAACTAACGCATCAACGCCTTCGAGATTTCCTTACCGCATATCCGCCTATAGAAGTGGCGAGCTCGCTAACATCCTCCACAACTCATTATCAAAATAGCCACGAAACATTACCGAAACAAGTCTTTCCATTATAATATGGTAATCATGACTCTTTAGCCCGTTTAGCTTACCGGTGCTGACATTCACAGTCCGTTTTATGTTAGATGCATAGCGATCAGGAAACTTTAGAGTTTTCAACCACCTCAAAATCTGTTTACGGTCTTACGGCTTCACGATTATGGAGCTCGTGGCGGCTCTCATTTCCATTTAAACCAACTTTAACCTCGAGCCACGGCCTAGCACAATGGTAACCCATGTCTTTCCTAGCACTCACGTTATCCTTTGTTTTGTCGGTTACATCAAACACCATGCTTATGATGCTTTCTGCCACATTGCGCTCTTGGTGCATCAAATCTATGTTATGCGGCAGAATCAAAGCTTTCGCGTAAGGCAGCTCCCAAAGAAAAGAAATATGAGTCCGCTTGTGCTCCTTTCCATAGCGATGAAACCCACTTAGTAGATCGCATGCCGACTATGCCATTCAGCTATCTCCTCTCCTTTGAGTCGCCGCGCCCTTTTTAACTTTCTCGTCCTTTTCGAAATGCTTTGGCGTCGTTCTAAAGGGTGCTCGCGGAAGCCATCGTCGATGGCAATCGAAGAATGTGATCTTTTACCGATGCGTGAGCTGAATGCATCAGTCACCATACAAATTGGACAACACGGCGACCATGAACACACCAGCCGGCCCAAATGCCATATGCCAACAAATCATGGACCGACCACAGGTATGCGGCTCGTAAGGTAAATTCTCTACCACCAATGCTGTCGTATGCCTTTTCCCCTCGCCACAACTTCTTCAGCTCATCAATTAAGGGCCGCATGAACACATTGAGATCCTTCCCTGGATGCTTAGGACCTGGAATGACAAGAGCAAGGAATATGAACCCCTCTTTCAAGCAAATCTCAGGTGGAAGATTGTATGGCATGATGAAGACCGCCAACAAGAGTAGGGGCTAGCGCTTGGTGCTGAAAGGTGTGAAACCGTCTGTGGACAAACCAAGACGGACACTCCTAGGTCGCTTGCAAATGCAGATCGAATCGGTCCAATGCCCGCCATGCCTCACCATCGACGGATGCACCATCATATCCGGTCTTGGTCCTCACGTTTACCTTCTTTGTGCCACCGCATATGTTTCATTGTTTCTTTTGACATGTACGACCGTTTAAGCCTATCCGTGATCGGCATGTACCAAGCTCGTTTAGTCGCGACCTTTGTAGTCACCGATACCCCTTCCTCATCTACCACCTCAACGAATCGCACTTACCGCAATGCATACAATGGGTATCCTTGTCATGATCCTTCCGAACAAAGATGCAATTATTCTCGCACACATCAATCTTCTCGTAATTCATCCCGAGGACGGCCATCAAAATTTTCGATTGGTACAAATCCTTTGGCATCTTGTGGTTAGGCGGAAGGACATCATTCATTAGTTCATGCAAAGCGTTGAAGCATTTGTTCGAAAAGTTGAACTTCGACTTCATCGACATAAGCCGTGTAACCGCCTGTAGGACGGTCACATTGGTCAAGTCATGCAGCTTCTCGTCTGAGGTGTCAAGTAGCCTATAGAATTCCTTAACCTCCTCCGGCTGTGACCCCTCCCTGGAGTTAAATTCAGTCCCCCTGCCAAGATCATCCAGCATCTCTTCCATCCGATCGTGATCCTCCACATGGTCCAGCATCTCTTCCATCTCGATGGCCTGCCCTGCGGCCTCTCCATGACTATGCCACACCAAATAGTTAGGCATGAACCCGTTCTTGCAAATGTGATACTGCACTATATCCTTGCTGTAGTAGCTGTTATTCTCGCAGAGGGTACACGGGCAATACACATATTCAGCTCCTCCGGTAATGCTTGCTTCAAGAAAGCATCAGTGATCGCCCCATTCCTTGAGTGCCCCCATCACTCCTCCATCCGTCATACATCGCCCTCGATCGCACCCATTATCAAAGCTAAACAAATGAAACAATGTCAGCGCATTCGGCCGTGGCTTAGGTGACAAAGACAACTCTATTAGGAAAGATGTGTTCTAAACCCACCCAAGAATGGAGGCTATTGCATGCGACTCGTGACGTGCGCTCACTTAATCGAACGAAATTTGGCAAAGATAACCCATTGTTCTCCAAGCGCCGCGCGATCTTTGTGCGTCGGAGAACAACAGGTTATGTGGCGAAATCACGTTCGGATCGCCGCACGCCATGTGTCCTATGCAACAACCAACATTCTCGGGCTGTCCAAAATATTTGGACAATTAGGAACCGCGCACCTCACAAGCAAATGTGAGATCGCCGTTCGAACGGGTGACGCCTATGCTCTCTCTTGTTCGACACAAACTCTAAACTCTAACGTTATATACAAGCAGCGAGAAAATAAAATATATATATCATATGCGTGAATATAAAATGAGATGAAATAACATTAAGCGAATATAAATAGAGATGAAATATACCTTCTCCAACGCCGGTGGGCGTCGCGAGGGTCCGGGAGGGCGGGTGGAGCCAGCGACGGCAGGCGGCACTGCGAAGGCGCGCCAATGATGGCGCGTAGCGGGCGACGACAGAGGCGGGGTGGGCGCCGGCCGCCCGCCGGCAGGGCGGCGTCTCGAGCGACCGAGCGCGAGCGGGCTGGCACAGCGGGAGGGCGGCCGCAGGCGCGGCCGCAGCGGGCAGCGGACGACGGCCCTGGTGGCGGGGCGGCGGTCGGCAGCGCGTCTTGGGCGGGCGGCAAGCGGCGCTGCAATCGGCAGCCGCGTCGGCCGGCCGGCCGGGTATGGCGGCAGCGTGGCGGTGCTGGGCGGCGGCCGGCTGGGTGGCGTCGCGGCGGCGGGCAGCGTGGTCGAGCGGCCGGCCCGGGCGGCGTCGGCGCGAGCGGGAAGGCGGCGGCGGCGGGCGGCGAAGCAGCAGCAGCGAGACAGTGGCCAAGCGTAGGTGGCGGGAGGACAGCGAGCGGTAGGGGGGGAGGTGGCGCTGGCGGGCGCCGTCGGCGTGGTCTCGCGGCCGGCGTCTGTGGCGCCGGTGGGGAAGCGGCCGGCGGTGGCTCGAGCGCGCCGAGTGGGGCAGCGCGCAGAAGGCGAAGCGCGCGCAATGGCGCAGGCAGCGGCGGCGGCGGCGCTGAGAGCTGGAACGAAGCGCGGCGGAGCGCCGCCAGAGCGGGCGGGGCTTGGTAGTAGTGGGCGGGCGGCAGCGCACGTGGGCGGGAGGAGGAAGCGTCGGTGGCGCGTGTCGGGGCCGTAGTGTTTTAGCGCTTGATTAAATTCGTGGGGATGAGCGGGCCCACGAATTTAAAAGTTTAAATTCGTGGGTAATTTTTGGCCCATGAATTTAAATGTTTAAATTCGTGGGTAACTTCTGGCCCACGAATTTAAACGATTAAATTCGTGGGTATTATTTGAGCCCATGAATTTAAATAAATAAATTCGTGGGTTTCATTTTGGCCCACGAATTTAAATAAAAACGTGGGTTTCATTCAAACCGACGAATTTAAATAAATAAATTCGTGGGTTTTAACCACAATTTAAAAACCCACGAATTTTCTCTGTTTCTTGTAGTCTATCACCCGACAAAACAAGGCAAACTCGGACAAGAACATTTACCCCCATCGCTAAACAGGGTGGCTCGTGAAGAAAGTACCCAAGTGGGATGCAAGGAAGAAGAGCTAATTCTTAGTGGAGTTGTTCTGCGACGTCAGAGATGGCCCCAAGATCAAAGTCTTGGATGCTTGCGAGGGAGCTAGTGCGTCGGATGATGGCGGCTTAAGCTTCAGAAGCGAGAAAGAAGAGGAAATTTCAAAGAAGATCGCAAATGCCCATGCCCAAGCTACCCAGGGCTGCTTCCAACCAAGAAGAGAGAATGACGAGCTAACACGCATGCACTGGTAACAAAGAGCACCTGGTCGTACTAGAGGTTAGGCTTGGTGCCCTGGAAGCGGCGTCCCGGATGACACTTCTATCTATAAGCGTCGAAGCTAACTAGACAAGAACAGTTGGATGCGTGTACGAGTAATAGAAGAAAGGATGCGTAAAAAATTCAATTTCAGAAGCGGATACAAAAGATGCAAGAAATGCTAGCGAGCGTCCTCAGTGAACGTCAGGCACATGACCTCCAGAGTCCTGCCGTTGCTCGTAAAAGCAGCCAAGCGTCCGCGGATCCTCTTGAAGAGGACTCGGCCTGTAGTTTTCCCGTGGACAAAATCGTAGAGCCGACACGTTGCAGTCTGCACCTACCCCTAGCGAACATAACCATTAAGGTTGATGTAGGGATGGCTTGGCCATGCGACGAGGGGCAGATGTTGCATAACCGCCCAATTCTGAGGATACGCGGTATCGATGAAGCGGTGTGGTTGACAATTACCGTGAAGTTGAGGTACAGATCCCCAGCGAGGAAGGCAGAAATACTCTTGGACAAAGCCTGGGCACATTCATCGCGTGGCGCAAGCGCTACATAATGTTTTTATCCGATGACGACAATGGCGATGATGATACTAATGATGACAACGCGGCCTATCCAGGTAGTAAAAGTCCTCCTCGTCACGGAAAAAGTCCGCCTCCTTCTCGGCGCCACGAAAAATAATGAAAGAGCACGCGATCTCAAAATTCATCACGGTCGGTGGGGAAAAGTGCCACATCCGTGAAGCCGACTGTCTGTAAGAAAGCGAGCATATGACATGACCGAAGAAGAAACTAGAAAGGAAGTAGGCGCCCGCCGTGATGACTCACTTCAAAAGATGTCAAGACTGATAAAGTTGAAATCGAAGCTGCCAAAAGACATTTCTTCTTAGACATAGCGACGGTTAAACAGACTGGATGGGCAACCGAATCTCTTCAACCTAGCCAACGATCAGACTACGAGCGCATCTCTAGGCAGAAATCTAAAGGACAGGTTAGTAAAAGAGCTACTGCTGCAGACCAGAAGGGTGCTAAATGGCAGGGGCCCCCTCTAAGGTGGAAGTTCGTTAACGGGGAAGCATTGGTGGATCCAAACGAGGAGCGAGGCGGCGACACGATTCGACGTCTACATCAATGGTATCGGCAGTTTGTCCAAGAGACAAAAACGACGCGTTCCCATCAAATACAAAGCGGATTTTCACAATATGGACGGAGTTTTACGGTGAAACCTCCGAGTTATACCAATTGTACCAGCGAGATGCTCTGGGCGTGTCTATATTAAGAATTTGGACTCTGTAAGTCTCTTGTTTAATTAAATCTGTACATTCACGTGCCCTTAAACTTAGTGTCTAACTTCTTTCTTATGTAGAATTGAGACAATGACACTCAGAGCGGACTTAAATGAAAGGGTAGGATTCCTCGATACGGCCTTGTCAACTGCAAACTTATTAAAGATCCATTGACGAGAGAGAGATCGAGGAGTGCGTACTAAAGGTATTGCTAAAGTTACAAGACAAGACCTACGTACTTTTACCTACAACTTTGAGACGTGTTTCCCTACCTACTAGTCGGTTTTATCATGTGCAACACCATGTCATGACTAATGGGCTTCGCAGCTTTCATTGGATCCTTCTCGTCATTACGTTAGATGATAGCACGATCACTGTATTGGACTCAATGAGGAAACCGACAAACGATTACAAAGAAGTAATAGAATTGCTAGAAAGGTGAACTCGGTCATTGCGTTATTGTTCCCGTAATCTTTCATTCCATTGCACTTAATTGCACCTAATTAAGTTTAATGAGTATTCATAACCATACACAGGGCGTACACAAAATACCGCAAGAAGAGCACGCGGTACCGTCCATTCACGAAGAAGTTCAGAATAAAAACCGATTTTCCGTGCCTAAGACCGCCGCAAGGGAACAATTTATGTGCATACTACGTAATGACACACATACACACGTTCGTCACTGACAATACCGACTACAACGGCGAGATGGTATATCATTACATGTTGACGCCTACTTTTCTTTATAAAAACTACGACACTAATTAATGCATCATTTTCTTCAATGACAGCGCGTGAAGCTTGGCACCAACAGCCTACTTGACAGCGAAGTTGAAGCCCTTCAAGAGCAGATGGCTGGGTTCATCGTTCGAGAAGTGATCAACCCGTAGGGCGAGTTTTACGAGCTACACGCTACAATTAACTGAAATGTGAACGATTGTGAATGAACAATGTAATAATTAAATATTACGATGAATTACTGTATTTCAATTTTGCTTTACAAATACTTCATTAATATTGTCATGATTAAATGAGTATTCGGTATTCAATGTTAAATATTATGATGATTTAATATATTTGAATTATTCTTTACCAATACTTCATTAATATTGCGCATAACATATACCGTACAGAATAAATGTAATGTACAATATATATATAGTACAGCGTTACATCATACATATAATACAAAAAAAATTATGTAACCGGTTTTGGAGGATAATATGGCACTGTACTTATCACTGCCGGTTTTAGAGAAATAACTGGCAGTGATAACACCTTATCACTGCCGGTTGGAAAATATTAAGTGGCAGTGATTCTTATCACTGCCGGTTATGGATAAAAATCCGGCAGTGATAAGCCTTATCACTGCCGGTTGTATAATATAAACCGGCAGTGATATTATTATCACTGTCGGTTGAAGAACCGGCAGTGATAGTCCCGACTATCACTGCCAGTTAGGGAGTGCCGGGTCAACATCCGGCAGTGATGCTGATGTTGATCCGGCAGTGATGTCCTTTTCTGTAGTGGTGTCTACTAAAAAATTCAGCATAACCACAATGTACTTAGAGCAAAAATCAGCACACAAGCATTACTAGATAATCAAAACACATTTATAAGAGCATGAATTGCAAGCTAGAGTAAATTAAAACAACAACAATATAACATAACAACAACAACAACTTATTTATAGACATAAGCCATAACCACACGACTAAATTACGAGACATGACCTCAACAACCATAACCATAAAGCAACCATAGACTTCTCACAATAGATAATTAGACAAAATCAAGGAATTAATCGTGACACAAATTACTAGAAAGAATCTATTACATTAACTTAAATATGCTGTTGACTAAATTGAGTGATAGCTAGTGTGAAAGTAGTGCTAAACCCCTTTCCTATATGCCGATCTTGAGGTACCTAAAGAAAACATTACAAAACAAGCGTGAGTTCAAAATTAAGCGAAGTGTATCTGTTTGCACCAGAATTTGGTAAGTCTAGTCAAAATCGGCAAGAAAGTCAACATACGGTAACTAACAGACGATTTGGAAAGATTTGAAGATATTTGGCAATAGCAAGATCTTTGAGGAAAAGCTATCCGAAATAAGGCCGATACGGATCAGGTTTTGTAAATGTGTTGTAATAGGACACGATTGGCCGATGGGTATAAAAGAAGGGCCAAAGCAAGCTGTGAAAAGGATCCAACACAATCAACACCAATCTACATTATTTTTTCCTGTCGACTAGGAGTAGTTCTTGTAATTTAGCCTTTGTAATTCGATTCCAATCAATAAAGTTGCGCATCGCCGATTGTTGATCTTCTTCAAATTACGCCCTAGGTTTGATTTATTCTGATCTTGTTGTGCATCGCCTTCTTCAGAATCGATCTGCCTTTATTCTCTGATTATCCTTAATCGGCTAGTTAGACTTACCCTTTTATTTCGATTTAATCGGCTCAAGCTGATTGAGTCTAAGCCGATTGATCTTGACGATTGGCTTTGAGTGAATTTTATATTTTTACCTTGTCGATTACATGTCAAATCGACTGGCACGCTTTGAACCAGGTGTTCGTCTGGTGTGCTGTTGTCAAAAACCCTACTTCACATTTTTGCACCAACACACTCTTGGCACGCCCGGTGGGACCAATGTCTCAGGGAAGTCGATTTCGCCGTCTGATCTCAACACAGAAGCCATAATCGTCCCAACAATGGACGATTTGACGCCAGAATAGCGTAGAGAAATCGAAGATCGAAAAACTGCGCTAGAAGAGATGATGCTAAGCTATTATCAGAAGACTAGACATGGCTTCACTCAAAAAACCGCCCTGCCCACGGTCAAAGCCCTGGGGGATGCAGGTGTCACAGAACCGGTAAGCCGATATCTAACTTCTCAACCTAAATTATCGGCTATGATTAATCAGTCTGTACACCAGGCTCTAATAAACCAATCATCGGCTCTTGTTACCACGCTTAAGCCGATGATAGAAAATAGTGCTAAAACTATCGCCCAGGAATTGGCCTCGTCCGCTGGTCTGCTTGACCCATTTCAAGCTCTGCCAAATTACCCTGTTTTTTCAGTAGCGCAAAACATGCAGACCACACTGGCCGATCCTAAACCATCGGCTATAACCTCACCCCCCACCATGATGCCTACTCAACCCACCATCATATTGCTTAGAGACCCTCAGTCAAGTGGGGTGAGCAACCAGGCTTACACCGATGCTTCCAAATTAGATGCATCGGCAAACCTACCACCGTCAGCCCTGTTCTATGCTTTTCCACAATCTGTTTCACAGCCGATTGAGTCTGAGAGGTACCCACCACGTCATGAGTCTACCCTGCCTAGGAATCCAGGTCCGCATCGGGTAGTGACCTATTCAGAACCTTTTGTTCCAATACCAAAGCCCCAAATTAGACATAATAAGTACGATCAGTACACCTGTTTTCCATCAGCTCAGCCTAATTGGCAACCCGAGTTTGCACTCGAGGGGCAGAATGTCAACTATGACCAGCATTATCAAGGACCTACTATTCTAGTGGCCGATAATGCGAATTGGGCCAATCAAATCTCTGCCGTCTTGAGAGATCAATTCGGCATACAGCCGAAAAGGAAGGTTATCGGCTATAGAAATCTGTATCATGATTACATAGATCGCATGCCCTATCCTCACAATTTCAAAGTCCTAGATTTTGCAAAATTCTCTAGTGACGACTCGATTACTACCCTGGAGCATATCGGACGCTTTATCGTGCAATGCGGTGAGGCAGCTTAATCTGATGGATTGAAAATAAGACTGTTTCCGTTGTCATTATCAGGAGCAGCTTTTACTTGGTTTACTTGTCTGCCTCCAAATTCGGTTCATTTATGGAACGATTTGGAAAGCTGATTTCACAAATATTTTTTCTCAGGCAGTTTAGAACTCAGGATCTCCGATCTATGCTCTGTTTACCAGAGATTTGGAGAATCGGTGACTGATTATATTAAAATATTTATAGAAATAAGAAATCGATGCTTTAGTGTCACATTACCCGATAACCAACTCGCTGATTTGGCTTTTGAAGGATTAATTCCACCACATAGAGAGAAGTTTGGAGGACAAGAGTTCACCGATCTGAGTCATCTGCTTCATCGCGTGTCGGCTCAGGAAAGCCGATTCCCAGATAATAAAGCGTTTAAAGATAGAAATAATAAAGAAAAGGATAAAGCCAAAGTTAATATTGTAGATTATTGTCTGAGTGATTCTTCAGAAGACGATGAAGCATAAATAAACATAGCCGAATGGATAAAAGGGTCTAAAAAATCCCTAGTCTGTTCTTGGCTCAAACCGACTAGTAGGAATAAGTCAGAAGTTAAGTATATCTTTGATGTCTCCATGTGTGATCATATTTTTGATTTGTTGTTGCAAGAAAAAATAATACGGCTGCTAGAAAGACACGTCATACCATCGGCTGACGAGATCAAAAAATGCAGGTATTGCAAGTGGCATCATTCTTTTTCTTACAACAATAATGATTGTAATATTTTTCGTCAACAGATCCAGTCGGCTATTGAGGATGGTCGGTTAAAATTCGCTGATGAGCCGACCATGCAAGTTGATGCTGATCCATTCCCTATTAACATGGTTCAATGTTCGGGCAAAGGAAAAAAGGCGATGCATGATGAGCCAAAAAGGGATCGGCAAGTTGACATTCAGTCAACTTCAAACGGCAATCAGACATTAAAAATTACAATTGGTACGTTACAAATAGAAGCCGATCATGAAGGGAAAAATTCAAGGACCATTAAACCCAAGGGAAATCCTCAGGTGGGTAAATGGTATAGAGCCGAAAAATCACCATCAAGACAGCCAACAAAAAGGCCGAGACCGACGTTTTCTCAGTTAATGGAGAATGTGAAAGAATGAATAATCGACCACGATATCCTACTCGTCGGTCGAATAATCTATATCACACTGAGAACATGGAGAGAGCGCATAAAAGATGTCCTATTTGGCAATTTTGTTGGGAAAGGGGAGTGGTGTTGCCATCACCGTATATATGCCCAATGGAACATTGCCCCCAAGATGATTGGCCTAAACAATCGGCTAGAGATAGGTTGTTTGGACCGATTCAGGATCATGACAAAACTTACAGAAGACCTATTCGCGAAAGAATATCTGAACCAAATCAGGTGCCGGACCAAGTTGTAACACAAAAGTCTAGTTCAGATCGGGAAAATTTGGCTGGCCAAATACATAAGCCAATAGAGCCCAAACCTTGGTGGTGCCCACCTGGCCTTAGCCGATCATAGCGCAGACGGCTGCAGAGACTAAGGACTCAAGAAATCGAAGAAGCCGATGCAGAAAAATAGAGGGATGAGACTTTTAATGAGCTTAGTTCGATCAAGGTTATCAAGAAGGAATGGAGGAGAAAAGAACAGGTTGAGGAAGATTTTGAGTTAGCAGATGACCTGGATTCTCCTATGATTAGGGACGACACACCTCCGATGGATATCAATATGGTGTTCACATTGCCAGCCGAATTCAAAATCAAAACCGAATCGGCTAAAGAAACTTTTGCTTAGTCGTGTTCAGGTGTCCAAAATGCAATCTTCGAGAAACCGAGAGATGATCATCGGTATCTAAAACCATTGTATCTGAAAGGGTACATAAATGGCAAGCCGATATCAAGGATGCTGGTGGATGGTGGAGCTACAGTAAATCTAATGCCGTACACCACTTGCAAGAAATTGGGTAAGTCCGATGAAGACTTGATTAAGACTAATATGGTTTTAAACGACTTGACAGGCGATCCCACAGAGGCCAAAGGCGTCATGGTTACAGAATTGACCGATGGCAGTAAAACTTTGCCGACACATTCTTTGTCATTGACGCCAAGGGAAATTACAGTGTTCTGCTTGGTCGAGATTGGATTCACGCCAACTGCTGCATTCTGTCGACTATGCATCAAGCGCTTGTTCAATGGAATGGAGGGGACGTTCAGGTTGTCACAGCCGACACATCGGCTCATATCGCCATGGCCAGTTCTGATGCGAATTGGCAACATGAAGAAGCTGGATGTATATAGGGAAAAACACTGGATGAGTGTGACTTCATTTGCGTGAGTAAGATAGGACTTATGCCGATCAGTGTCAAGCCAGGCACGTTTGATCGGACAAATGAATTATTACGCCGATGGGACAAGAAAAATAATGAAGGCATTACAAGATAAAATGCAAAGCTATCGGTAAATAACCGATAGCTATAAGGCTATAGAAGATTTTCAAGAGATTGAAAAGTTGGGTCAAGGCTTCACATCCACTGATCTGCTTGAAGAAGTCGATATAGGTAGTGGTGATAGGAAAAGACCAACTTTTATTAGTGCAAAATTAGATGTAAAATACAAAGAAAGATTGATCAAAATCCTTAGAAATTATAAAGATTGTTTTGCTTGGGAGTATCACGATATGCCTGGTTTATGCCGACAGTTGGTAGAAGATCGGTTACCTATTAAACCAGGATATCGGCCATTTAAACAATACCCTAGACGTTTTAATCCGGCCCTGTAAATATTATAAAGGAGGAGATAGAACGACTGTTGGAGACAAAATTCATTAGGCCTTGCCGATATGCGGAATGGGTTTCCAACATCGTTCCAGTCATGAAGAAAAACGGAAAACTTCGGGTATATGTGTCGACTTTAGAGATACAAATAAAGCAACGCCAAAAGATGAATACCCGATGCCTGTAGTCGATATGCTTATCGATGCTGCATCAAGAAATAAAATCATAAGTTTTCTAGACGAAAATGCCGGATATAATCAGATATTCATTACAGAAGCCGATATACCGAAGACAACCTCTAGGTGTCTTGGTGAGATAGGGTTATTCGAATGGACGGTTATAACTTTCGGTTTGAAGAATGCTAGGGCGAATTACCAGCGAGCCATGAATCATGATTTTTCATGACTTAATCGATCATATTATCGAAATATAGATTGATGATGTCGTAGTAAAATCTACATATGACTTACAACATTTGGCCGATTTAGAAAATGTTTTTCAGAACATAAGATCGCATGGCTTGAAGATGAATCCTTTCAAATGTGCGTTCGGCGTATCGGCTGGGCAATTTTTGGGCTTTATGGTACATGAAAGAGGTATTGAAGTCAATCAAGCAAGGGTGAAAGCCATCTTCGATACAATGCCGCCGACATATAAAAACGAATTACAAAAGTTTATCGGGAAGATTAATTATCTCCGGAGGTTTATCTCAAACCTGTCGGGTCGGATTCGTGCTTTTACCCCACTGTTGAAATTAAAAGAGAATCAAGAATTTGTGTGGGGAATCGATCAACAAAAGGCTTTTGATGACGCCAAAGAATATTTAGCTAATCCTCCGGTTTTGGCCGCACCACGAAAAGGGATTCCTTTCAGGTTATATATATCGGCTGAAGAGGAAACTATTGGAGCTGTTTTAGCACAAGAAGTCGATGGTAAGGAAAGGGTTATCTTTTATTTAAGCCGACGCCTACTTGATGCTGAAGTTAGGTACCCTTTCGTTGAGAAATTGTGTTTATCTTTATCTTTCTCATGTACAAAGCTAAGACATTATATTTTAGCATCGGCTTCTAAGGAGGTCTGTAAAACTGATGTTTTAAAATATATGTTATCAGCTCCAATTTTACGAGATCGACTTGGCAAATGGGCTTATGCCTTAATAGAGTTCGACCTGATTTATGAATCGGCTAAAGCAGTTAAAGGACAAGTTCTAGCCGATTGTATGACAGGGCATGATACTGCTGCCGATTTGGTGTCTGTCGCCCCTTGGCAATTCTTTTTTGAAGAATCGGTGTGCAGAGAAGGTGATGGAATCGGTATTGTACTCATATCACCTAAAGGATAAAATTTTGAATTTGCATTTCGGCTAAATAGTCGATGCTCAAACAACCAGGCAGAGTATGAAGCATTGCTCAAAGGCTTACAATTGTTAGAAAATATCGGAGTAAGTGTTGTTGAGGCATACGGGAATTCCATGTTGATTGTATAGCAAATAAAAGGAGAATACCAATGCCGAGACGAAATATTACTCAAATATTTAGAACAGTGCTTTGAAATTATCGGCTTGTTTACATCATTTTCTATTGGTCATATCCCTCGAAAATCGAACGATAGAGCGAACGCGCTAGCTCAACAGGCGTCAGGGTACAAAGACTTTGGCCGATATCAGGTGACTGAACTAGTAGACAAAGCTGTCATGTGCATGATGTTGTTGATTGGAGAACGCAAATAAAGAATTACCTGATCGACCCATCGAAGCCGACAGAACGCAAGATTAGGCAGCAAACTTTAAAGTACGTAGTTATGGATGACACGTTGTATTATCGGACGATGGAAGGGTTGCTGTTAAGATGTCTTGGAACTGAAGAAGCACAGGTGGCAATGGGCGAAGTACATGAAGGTATTTGCAGATCTCATCAATCGGCTTATAAGATGAAATGAATGCTTAGACGGATAGGATATTTTTGGCCGACAATGCTAGAGGATTGTTTCAAATATTATAAAGGATGTCAGACTTGTCAAAAGTTTGGCAACATACAACTCGCACCGGCATCGGCTTTGCACCCGATTATCAAGCCATGGCCGTTCAGAGGGTGGGGGATAGATGTAATCGGCCAAATATTTCCTGCTTCGAGTAAAGACCACAAGTTTATTTTGGCCGCAACTAATTATTTCCTTAAATGGGTTGAAGCTATACCGCTTAAGAAGGTAACTAGTGTTGAAGCAATCAGTTTTCTTAATGAACATATTGTCCATCGGTTTGGAATACCACAAACAATCATGACCGATCAAGGTACGATGTTCATGTCTAATGAGTTTCAGAATTACGCGAAAAGTCTAGGGATCAAATTGTTGAATTCATCTCCGTATTATGCTCAGGCTAATGGACAAGCCGAGTCATCTAACAAAACGTTAATCAAGTTGATCAAAAGGAAAATCGATGAAAGAACAAGGAATTGGCATTCAACCCTATCGGAGTCACTTTGGGCATATCAGCTGGCTTATCACGGAGCAACGAAGCTTTCACCATATCAGTTAGTATATGGACAAGAGGCCGTTTTACCCGTGGAGATTAACATTGAGTCTATACGAGTAGCCAGGCAAAATGGTTTGTCGGCTCAGGAATATAACAATTTGCTGATCGATAACTTGGATGAATTAGCAGAGTTACATTTGTCTACGCTTGATCGGCTTAAAAAGAATAAAGTCAGAGTTGCAAAAGCATGCAATAAAAAGTTCGTGCCTAAGTCTTTCGATCAAGCCGATTTAGTTTGGAAAACGATACTGCCTGTTGGTTCGAAAGATAACCAATTTGGAAAATGGTCACCTACGTGGGAAGGACCGTACAAGGTTAATCGGCTAGTCGGTGGAAATTCATACATGCTTGAAACGTTAGAAGGGCATGTTCTGTCCAAGGCAATTAACGGGAAATACTAAAAGAGATACTATCCTAGCGTTTGGATTAGAGCCTAGCTGACTGGGAATTGCGTAGAGTGCCAAGTTAACACGGTGCTGTTAATCGGCTAGGAGAAATAAAATTACACAAAGATAAACATAAATCGGTTAAACAGCCGATTATAAAGAGTAAAGAGTTACAAAATATCAGGACTAGGATTTTCAAGACAACCAACGAAGTTTTTACATCTTATAAAAAGCTAATATTGGATGCTAGAGCCTGGAAGAGTTGCGCCTAAAGCCGATAAGGCACCGGCTACTTTAGCAATCACACATTGAACTTCGTCAATGATGTGATCGTCTTCTTTTGCGCTCCCTAGCACTGGCACCACCTTGGTCATCTGCTTTTTCACGCCGACTACGGCCATTGCAATGCCTAGCTTTTGGTCCTTGATGGCCGACGAAGTCTTCTCAAGGGTTTGTTGACCTTCTATGATTAGCTTCTCTGTCTTGGCCAACTCTTCCATGAGAAACTTCTTGGTCGATTTGAGCTTGCCGATGGACTTCTTCGTAGTTTTTATCAGCTCTGTGTTGGCATCAAACTTCTGCTTCTTGCCCTTGGCGTCAGCGACGAGCTCGTCCAGAATTTTCTGATTGGCTTCTTGAGCCTCGCGCTGCGTTATCCTTGCCTGAGCTGCCTCCACTTCAGACCTTGTCGACTTTTGTAGTCGGCAATGAATTTATGGGGTAGGCACTCAATCTCAAACTCGAAGGTCGCACAAGACAAGGGGTTTAGACAGGTTCAGGCCCTCAGCGATGGAGGTAATACCCTAATCCTGTGTGCTGGAATTATATGGATCTCTTGGATCAGAGGTTGCTCAAAGTGCAATATGCTCTGGGCGATATGTGGTGTGCTATGCTCTATGGCTCTTCTCCTTACTATCGCCCGCCCTCTCCCTTATATAGTGGGGGTGGGGCGGCTTACAGAATCCTGGTCGGTTAGGAGAATCCTGATCGGTTATTAGATTCTAGTCGGTTACAGGATAGAGTTTACATCTTCACCCACCCTATTTAACGACTCGGATTACAACCGTATCTCATCATATCTGGATATATGTTCAACTATCTATAGGATGTACACCCTTGCGCACGGTAACAGGGTTTGATGCGGGGGACATCATCTTGGGCCTTCCTTTTGGATGTTTCTGGGCCAATGGTGAGGGTACCAGGATCCGTATATTCCATAGTAGCCCCCGAGTGCTTCATGATCCGACTGCTTCGCCTTGAATTCTTCGCTTGAAATCCCAACCTTGAAATCCTGACTGGTTTGCTCTATTCAAAAAATCTTCTTTTACCACAGGCGAATTATGAAGGACTCGATTTTAGATCCTGACCCTTGCTTTTTTCAAGCCTAACTTTTGTTAAATAGGCTTTGTCCCTAAGCAGCCCTGTAAGCTTCCTCTATGTCTCAGAAAAAACAGGTTTGACATTTTTCCCGCCGAAACTTCAAGGCTCCTCGCAGACTGTTATCGAGCAGTCTTCGAGGCTGTTTTCATTCTTCCTCCGTTAACTTGCTTTGTTTCGAGAAGAAACTCTTCGTCTTCTGAAGCTGTTTTAACTCCAAAACTCTTCAGCTTCCGATTCCTAATAATTGAGCATTTACTCTGACTTTGTCAAAATCGGCTATAAAGATGGGAAGCGTCTCAACGCAGGTTCTATCTTCAAACTTTTAGTCTTCCATCTCTCTGCTTCTCATCTTCGTTTCTCCATGGCGAGGCGACGGCGTCGTTGCGCGGTGTCTCAAGATCCCAGGATCGCGGCATTATGGGAAGAGTTTGCTCGCAGCTTGGCGGAGTTAATCGAGGAGGATGCGGTCGCTCGCGATCGTGCCTCCATCGATGTTCTCCTCGAGGGTTTCCCTGCTCTCTACAGGGCAAGGGAAGCGCTCGTTGCAGCCCTCGGCCGTGTGCGGCGTGGAGTGGTCTAGGGCTCCAGCCAATGTAATCCATATTTTCCTAGGCATAATGCTTAAGAAATTTATATATAAAGAAGTATCTTTTCATCGGAGTGAAGTTCTTATCTCATTGTTGATGGTAGGTGGTCCCGTTCTAGGCACCACGGACCTCATCGTTGCTTAATCTTGATGACGCGTTCGTTTCACCGTAGGATCTAGTTTTAAGTCGGCGAAGTTCATCATACTTCATACAACTCCGGGTCGATCAACGCCTGTTGCAGCTCATCCCCAACCCAACTCGAGATGTTTATCTGGGACTTTCTGCGTTCTTCATCATTTCCTTACACGGATTTCGACCGAGCGACTCTTGAATGATGTCAATTTTAGGCTTTCTAGGAGCATCACGTCGACAATTTTGATCAGTGGTTCCCTTTTCGGCGGTGTTGGATACGGCATAGTCTCTCTTGGAGCGTATCAAATTTTTACGACTCACGGCCGGGTGATACCCTTCTTCCCGACCCACGTCAGATTTGGCTCAAGCTCTCATGGAGCGTATTACTTACGTGGCTCTTGGCGAGTGATACCCTTTCCGCCCGATGTCGGATGCGCGCAGGCTCTCATGGGCGTATCGCTACGTGGCTTTGGCGAGTGATACCCTTTCGGCCCGATGTCGGATCGACAAGGCTCTCATGGGCGTATCACTTACGTGGCTCTTGGCCGAGTGATACCCTTTCCCGACTGATGTCGGATGCGGCTTAGGCTCTCATGGAGCGTATCGCTTACGTGGCTTTTGGCCGAGTGATACCCTTTCCCGACTGATGTCGGATACGTCTTAGGCTCTCATGGAGCGTATCACTTATGTGGCTCTAAGGATGTCTGTACCCGCTTAAAATCAATGCACAGCGTCCTCGGCTTTCGTGGGGCTTGCCCTTGGATCGCCTGTTTGGGCTCAATCTCACAGTATATGATTCCGTCATGTGGTAACCACCCAAAAGCCCAACGCGGGGCGTACCGTAGGAAGATACATTCTCAACTAAATCGGAAACCATCCCCACCCTGCTTAACACGGTAAGTGGAAAAACAAATCCCATCGTGGGGGACGACGTGGCCTGTACACGACTTGGTCAAGCCCTGTCAAATCCCGTAAGCCGAGGTGACAGGCCTGCAAATAATTTATGAGGAATCTAAAAGGTTAAGACGTTTCGCAGCCTTTTCCCGCCGATTCAGCAGAGACCCTATTGTCCTTTCTATAAAAACTAGTCCATATGACGTCAAGCGGTTCATTCTTCTGCAGCGCCTTTTTTCCTTTCACCTCTTTGTCTTCCTGAATTCTCCTCCACCAAGGTTAACCCTTGCTGTTCTTGACCTCTCGCGCCGCCATCAATTCTCTTGCAAAAAATGTCTTCCTCTTCTTCTTCTCCGCCTTCACCACAAGATTGGACGACCTCTATAACATCTGAGGAGAGATTGAAGTCCATGGTCGACGACGGGATCCTGCCGGATTTAGCCTTGATCTCCGCTTGCCCGGCCGCCAGCGAATCCGTTCTGACCCCTCGCTCTGAAGAGGTGGTGGTTTTCGAATCCTTTTTCCTCTACGGTCTTGGTCTCCCGATCAGTTCTTTCCTCCGCGACCTTCTTTTCTTCTACGAAATCGAATTGGTGAATTTAAACCCCAATTCTATCCTTCAAATTTCTCTCTTTGTCCATCTTTGTGAAGCCTTTCTGGGTATTGGCCCTCATTTCGACCTCTTCCGTCACCTCTACCTCCTGAAACCCTATCCTTCCAAAAACGACCCCAAGGTTATTAGGGTATTTGATTTCAAGCTGGGAAGGGCTGAAGAAGGATTACTTCGCCATTCCCGTTAAGTCCTCTAACAAGGGCTGGCATCGGGAATGGTTTTACCGTGCCAACCTTGAGTCATCTCTGCCTCCCTTCACTGGGCGCCGTCCCCGCGTCTCTACTTCCTGGGGGTCTTTTGACTATTCCGCCGATATGGATCAAGTGACCGAACTCCTGGCATTGATCAAAAAGCTGAAGGAGAGCGGGCTTACTGGAGTAGGTTTGGCTCTTCACTTCATCGTCCGCAGAGTTCAGCCCCTGAAGGAGCGAATCCATCTGGGATTTGCTTACAGGGGAAAGGATGACCCGACCTGGGAGCGGCCCGACGACTTGTCGCTGGAGGAGGTATGCGCTCGGGCCGGAGAATTCTTCATCTCTAGCATCGACACGCTACCTGTTAGGTGCCCGAGGTCCTTCACCATCTCACACCCTCCGCCTGAGGTAGGCGAGTCTTACCTGTGAGTTTTTATATCCTTTCGTACTCTGAAGTTTTTCTGACTCCTGATCTTCATTTTCAGGACCGCATTGCGTTCTTCAGTGTTCCTCCTCTTCCGGAAATGCATCCCCGCCGAGGCTGTTCTCCGAAGCGTCGGGCTCGGTTTCCAGCGGGGAGCCCTGCCGCGAAGAAGGGGAAAAAGGTATTGTCCGACAATCCCGTGGCCCCCCGGCGACCGGTTGGCGGTCCCAAAATTCGGGATCCGTCTACACAAGCTCCGGCGCCTTCGGCCCCTGTCGTTAGTGAGCACATGGCCCCGACGTATCTTGGGCCGAAGCCCTCGAGTTTTCAAGATAAAACCGGGGCTCCAGTCGGCGATGGTCCGAGTGGTTCTTCCGAAGCGTCCGGCTATTCGGAGAAAACCCCGATGAAAATGAGGAAGTCCAACAGGTATGCTATTCTGCTGACTCCTATTTGTCTTTGCAGACTTGTTGACGATTCCTTTCCTCAGGGACCCTTTGGTCGATGTGCCTATCGGGTCTTCAACTGGCGGCCCTGCTGAGGCCAGAACCCAGGAAGCTCACGCCTTAGATGGGGAAGCCACTCCTGGGGATATCGAAGCCCCTCTCAGTCCTCCAGCACCGTCTTCTATTCCCTCTGCTTCCGCGCCGAGTCCCGTAGCTCCAGAGCCAGCCTCCTGCTCGCCCCCTGAGGTTGAAGAGATTCATCGAGTCCCGCCACCCCCTGTTCGCCCCCGGCTAATAACGGATACCGCTTATGCCGATGATGAGGGTTTGAAGCTCTTGGATGACCCGGAAGAGGAGGAAAAGGAGAGAAACGACTTCTATGTCCATGCCAGGGCTTGTGCGAAGGCAGCCAAGGTGAGCATTTATCCATGATTGCTATACTCCCGCTTCCGGCTTTGGTCATGCGTTTTCCTTTTGCTATGATGATTATAGAAAATAGGGGAGCGCTTCGAGCGGAAATCCGAATATATCTAAAGGATGCTCCCCGAAATCCGGACGCGACAGGAGTATCTGGCTGACTTAGAATGCGTCAAAGCCGAGCATGCGGCTGAGCTGCGATCCCTTCGGTCCGAGCTTCAGGCGTCGCGGAGGGAACAGAGCGCTCTGCGCCAGGAGAAGCTTGATATCACTGGCTCCCTCCGAGGTAGCTATCTCTCGGGTTGTTTCGCATTTTTTGTTTAGTAAATCCTCTTGCCGACCTTCTATGTTTGCGCCAGCCCGGGACTCAGCTTTCGCGAATCTTGAAGGAAAACTCAAAACCACGGAGGATTCCCGAACGAAGCTGGAGACATAGTTTGAAGGTGTAGCTGTCAACTAATCCTTGCTTGATCCTTTGCTATTCTTTCTAACGCTTTGTCTTGCAGCTTATAAGGTCAAAACTCAAGCGCAGTACACCGTTTTCGGCGAGAGGGTTAAAGCTCTCGAAGCTTCCTGTGTTGAGCTCCAGGATGCTTCTAACCCCCTGCTGAGTTCACTTCATCTGGATGGCGAGAGGCCACTCAGCAGGAGTGAAGTCGTCATTCGTCTAAAGGAAGCCCCGGGAGCGCTCAAGAACCTGCTGAAGGAGACGGCGGCCAATGGTGCCAGTCAGACTCTGGCAATCACCAAGTCCCTCTATCCCCGAGTAGATCTTGAGGCCCTTAGGGAGGGCTACGCTCGCAATGTTGACGAAGACCGGGCTGCCGAGCTCTGGGAGGAAGTCAAGGATACCTCTTTGTCAATTGTAGAGACTCTTGACTTTTAAAAGTGTGCAAGTTGTTCCCGGTTTTTTCTTCATTTGAGTTGGTATTTTGAGAATGAATGTGCGTGTCTTCGATTAGTTCCCTGATTCCAGCCCCCAGGCTCTGGGGCATGATTCGTGAATCTTGTCCCTGAGTCTTAATATGAGAGCGAAGCATTCGAATTCATGATTATAAAGGATGTTTACATGAAAACGATTTCTTCAGCCGAACTTTTACTCATAAAGGGTTTTTATAGAAGTACAAAATTTAAGCGAAAAAGCGGCGTAACTGCTCTATAGTCCAAGTATTGCTGATTACCGATCCATCTTCTCGCTTAAGTTTATAAGCTCCGGGACGAACTATTTCATCGATGATGTAGGGGCCCTCCCAACTTGTGGAGAGTTTATGCTCGCACCTTTGATTCTTCCTTAGGACTAGATCCCCTTTGGAGAACGCTCGGTTCTTTACGCTGCGCCCATGATAACGTCGTAATCCTTGGAGGTATTTCGCCGATCGAATTGTTGCGATGTCCTTGGCTTCTTCCAGCCTGTCGAGATCTTCTAGCCGGCTGTTTTCCGAAGCGATCTCTTCATAACTCCGAACCCGCGGGGATCCGAATTCTAACTCAGTTGGTAAGACCGATTCTGTACCGTATACCAGAAAGAAAGGTGATTACCCAGTTGCTCTGCTGGGGGTGGTTCGCAGCCCACAAAGTACTGAAGGCAGTTCTTTGACCCACCGAGTAGCATATGGTTGGAGCCGATCGAAAATTCTCGCTTTTATGCCTTGGAGCACCATGCCATTAGCTCGCTCAACTTGTCCATTACTTCGGGGGTGCGCGACTGACGCGAAGCAAATCTTTATGCCCATCTCCTCACACCAATCTTGAAATACTTCGCCTCTGAACTGAGTGCCGTTATCCGTGATGATTCGGTTGGGTACTCCAAATCTAATCACGATCTCTTGAAAGAACTCTCTAGCTTTTGCCGCCGTGGTGGTGGCGACTGGTTTGGCCTCAATCCACTTGGTAAATTTATCAACTGCAACGAAAAAATGGGTGTAGCCTCCTTGTGCCTTCTTTAAAGGTCCCACCATGTCGAGCCCCCAGACGGCAAATGGCCATGTAATCGGGATAGTCTGTAATTCCTGTGCTGGCTTGTTCATCTGACGTGCAAAAAACTAACATCCTTCGCATGTCCGGACGATGTCCTCTGCATCCGTGACAGCGGTCGGCCAAAAGAACCCTTGGCGATAGGCTTTTCCGACCAGGGTCGACGACGCCACATGGTTCCCGCAAATTCCCGAGAGAATTTCTTTGAACAAATCTCTCCCTTCTTGTTCCGATATGCATCGTCGCAGTATGCCTGAAGAGCTTTTTCGGTAGAGTTCCTTTCTTACCACTACGTAACTCTTGCTTCGTCGCATGATCCGTTCTGCTTGGACACGATCCTCGGGTAGCTTATCTTTCGTCAGGTAGTCCAGGTATGGAGCCGTCCAATCTGGGGTGACAACCAAGACTTCTACCTCTTGCTCTTTCTCCATCGGACTGTCTGACTTTGGCCGAGCGCTAATCGTGGGTTTATGAATTTCTTCTACGAATATTCCCGCGGGTACTTTGGCCCGGTAGGATACCATTTTTGCTAATTCGTCGGCTGCTTCATTGTCCCGTCGAAGCACATGGACGAGCTCGAGTCCGTCGAAGTTGCCTTCTAGCTTGCGCACTTCTTGGCAATATCTTTGCCATGTTGTCCTCGATGCAAGACCATTCATACGCACTTGATTGACCACGAGCATTGAATCTCCGCGAACCGCCAGTCGTCGAATGCCGAGAGATATGGCAATACGGAGTCCGTGGATGAGTGCCTCATACTCGGTGGCGTTGTTGGATGCGGGAAAAAAATATTTGGAGGACGTACCTCAATCTTTCTCCGCTTGGTGATATGAGTACTATACCAGCCCCTGCGTCGCTGAGCATGAGGGATCCGTCAAAGTACATCGTCCAATACTCGAGGTCCTCAGTAATCGTCGGGTGCTGCAATTCCGTCCACTCGGCCGCAAAATCAGCGAGTGCTTGGGATTTGATAGCCGTGCAGGGTTTGAACTGAATGTCAAAAGCCCCAAGTTCAACTGCCCATTTGGCAATTCTCCCAGTGGCCTCTTGGTTGTGAAGTATATCTCCGATTGGGAAGGAGGTGACTACCGAAATGACATGTTCTTGGAAGTAATGTTTAAGCTTGCGAGATGTAAGGAGTACAGCATATAATAGCTTCTGTACTTGTGGATACCGTACCTTGGACTCACTTTGGACTTCGCTGATGAAGTATACCGGGTGTTGGATTTTGTGTACATGAGCCGCTTCCTCCCTCTCCACGATGATCGCAGCACTGACTACATGAGTCGTTGCCGCGATATAGAGTAATAGGGGTTCTTCTGGCATCGACGAGACTAATACAGGAGGTGTCATCAGGAAGGTCTTCAGATCTTCAAATGCTTGTTGTGCTTCCGGCGTCCACTAGAACTTTTCTTGTTTCTTAAGCAGTTTGAAGAAAGGCATACCTCGCATACCCAATCTGGAGATGAACCTGCTTAGAGCGGCCATACACCCTGTAAGCTTCTGAACGTCCCTTTGTCAAGTCGGCGGTTCCATATCTGATATGGCCCTGACCTTCTCCGGGTTAGTTTCAATGCCTCGCTGTGACACGATGAATCCGAGCAGTTTTCCCGAGGAAACTCCGAAAACACACTTCTCAGGATTGAGCTTCATGTTGAAACCTCTTAGACTTTCGAAAGTCTCGGTTAGGTCGACGATAAGATCTTTCTTTTCCCGAGTTTTTACAACAACGTCGTCCACATATGCCTCCATGTTAAGCCCGAGCTGGGCGTGAAAACACCGTTGTATTGCGCGCTGATAAGTTGCGCCAGTGTTTTTCAGCCCGAACGCCATCGTGGTGTAGCAGTAATGTAACATCCAGAAATTTGGCCTATAATTTCACTTATGTGCATTTTGGTGATTTTCTGAATTTTTTGGATTTTTCCAGAAATTATTTGAATTTATTTTAATTAAGTATATTGAACCTTTGGTGAAAACTAAATATATATAGATAAATTTAATATAAAGTTATACCAAAAATATTTTATTTGAGCTCAGAATGTCTCAAAGTATTTATGAGAATTTTTTGGGATTTTCCTGATATTTTAATTGCCTTAAATGAATTAATCTAATTTCGGGAATTATTTTAAATCGAAAAGCGTTGGAAAATCGAGTGAGCGATCTTGGGCCAAGCCCGGATCTTGTCGCGTCTTGTGACCATCGCGGTGCGGCCCGTTAGCCCGTTCCCCGCCGCATCAGCGTATGGACCATTGGATCGGATCGGGCGGTATCTCCTTTCGCGAAACCCTAGCGCCTTCGGCCGTTGGATCATGATCGCGCGGTGAGGATTCCTTGCGTCGTTTTGGAAAGATCTGATCGCATCCGTTGTTTTTGGAAAGAAGCGGTCGGATAGTATCGCGTTCGGGGAATCATAGCCGTTCATCGCGGTCGGACGGACGCGATCATCGTCTCGATTCGGTTTCGAATCCGCCGCGCGTCGCCGCCGCGTGATTTTAGGGTTGCCTTTTCGGGCATTCGCGAGGCTATTTAAAGCGCGGACCGCACCGAGATCACCATCCCGAGCGCATCCGCCGATGCTAGCCTTCGCCGTTGAGTCGCGGCGTAGCCTCGCGAGAGCTCGTCGAGCTTGCCCTTCGCCGCTGCGGTTTTCTTGAGTCCCGCCGTCGTCAAGGCGCCGTTAAATCGCAAGGGTTCGGATCTGAGTTCCTCGCGTCGTGCCGCGTCGAGTCTGCGCTTCTTCGCCGGTCGCGCGAAAGCGCCGTTCGGGTGGTCGTCTTCGTCCCTGCGGTGCAAGCCCGCCGTGTCTCGAGCCAGCGCGGCCGTTGGATCTTCACCGAACCGTCCGGATCGCGCGCGTCATCCTCATCGCCAGATGAACCTCTCGGTAAGATGGACCGTTAGATCTAAGATAAGCGGTCGGGATAGTGGCGTGGGGTAGATCGGTGGCCGTCGGATCGTCGCGTGGATGCGCGCGCGCTGTCGAGCATCGGCGCAGGCGGCGTCGCGACCGATCGATCTTGCGCCGCGTGTCGAACGCGTGATGTGGCGCCGTGAGCGCGTCAGCGGTGGACGAGGCGATTAGTTGGCCAGATGCGTGCGAGGTGGCGTGTCGGCGCTGATTGGCTCGAGCGGTGGCGTCGACATTGCGCAATAAAGATCTTTTCCAATAGAAAAATAATTCAGAAAAATCGGTTATTCTATTTTCAGTATTTATTCAAACTTCAAAAGGCTATATCTTTTGCATTTTAACTCGGATTTGATTTATTCAATTTTCTAAAAATTTGTAAAATAAAGATCTATTTATTGGTGAATTTTATTTTATTTTTGGAGTTTGGTTACTCTCTGTTTTGGTGTTTAGTTGCTATTTTGGCATCGTTTCGCGTAGACGTTGAACTCCTCGGTGATCCGGAGGAAGATTCATCGCTTCAAGACCCAAGCTCAGAGCAAGACCAGCACCTACTCCAAGGCAAGTTGTGCTTTGATCATGTTGCACCTAATTTTCACCAAATTGCTATTTTGTCTCTTAAACTTTATGCATGATATTTTATGTGTATAAATGATTTCAATTAATCTGGGAATTAGATAATATGCCTATTTGAATTAAATCATACCTTATCAATTTTATGCCATGATCTATTTGTCACCCTAGGATGTGGAATTATAGTTGGTTAATATTGATAATCAACTTTGGGCTAGTTAGACCGTCATAGATTGCTTAGCCATGCCACGTCATCACATGTGTCAGAATGTTGATACTTAATCTTGACTAATGGAATATGGAACAATGTTTATGAATTGGTGTGTCATGTGTCGTCACACAGTGATATCAAGTTGTCGTGGCAAGGAGGTCACACATCTAGATTGAAAGGTTGATGGCATGTGGTGCTTGGTAATCAAGCTGGGTGGTAATGATTTTAGATTGGGGCAAGTGGTAAGGCGGTGTGCCAAGATGGGCGAGGTTGGCGGGGTATGTGGAAGTCTTGCCTTAATCACCTTAAGGACTTAACCTTGCAAGCCTTTGACTGAGTCCTTCTTGCAACCACATATGCGGAATGGGACAAATTTGAATAATTTGTGAAACCTAGATTTTGTGCTTGTCGTGGTGAATAGTGAGTCCCGGGTTATGGTTTAACTCACATGGCGCAAGAGGGGGCCTGTTGTGGTGGTTTAACCCTTGATGTTGAAACCTTAGCGGCGATCTTGGGTCTAGGTGTAGCATTGTAAAGGCTTTATTACGATCACTCGCCTTGGTGGTGTTTGGTTGTATCGTGTGGGTAAAGTGCATAACCTCTGCAGAGTGTACAATCTATTCGAATAGCCGTGCTCACGGTATTGGACAATGCTCGGGAATTACAGTTAAGGGTTAGACTTTTGTTAAACGAAAACCTATTGGGATGGCAAGGTGCCATGGAAGGTGGAAATTGATTTAGGATTAGGAACTTGGTGTATTTTAGAAATACCAAATTTATTAATTACTGTATTACTGCTTTCTAATCTATTTATTGTATTCTTGTTAAATGCTGCTTTATTGCAAAATACCCTTATTAGCCATTCTTTTGGATTAAGCCAAGCATATAGAATATTAGACTTGCATTATTGTGCACAACTTGTTGAGTGCTTTATGTACTCACCCCAACAACAACAACTTCAAAAGAAGAGGAATCTCGCCATTCATGGAGGAGGATTATTTGGATCACGAATGCTTAGGTTAGAGCCTCGTCAGTTGCCGTGGCAAACTGGAACGCCACTGTGTTTATTCTATTTCCGCTGCTTTTCATTGATACTTTTTTATTTAAGCCCTGTGAGGCATTATTCATGTAATACAACAGTTATTATTAATCATTGAAGTTTATGCTATATTTCGCTGTGTATGACTATGATAGCATCTATGTTGAGCCTGTGTGCACTAGCGTGATCCTGGACTAGTGCGGTACACACAGAGGGTCCGGGTTTGCAAATTCGGGTCCCGACAAGTAAGCTCCGAAAGGCGTGATGAACGAGGTCTTGATGTGGTCTTCTTCTTTTAGGCAAATCTGGTGATAGCCCGAATATGCGTCAAGAAAGCTCAAAATTTCGCAACCTGCGGTCGAGTCGACCACCTGATCGATTCGGGGTAGCCCAAAGGGATCCTTTGGGCACGCCTTGTTGAGATCGGTATAATCAACGCACATGCGCCAAGTCTTATTCTTCTTTTAAACTAATACAGGATTCGCTAACCAATCAGGATGATACACTTCTTTGATAAAACCTGCGGCTAGGAGTTTCGTGATTTCTGTTTATGGCGTTAAACGATCCGAACAAACCGCGAAGCCTCTGTTTGACGGGTTTTGACTTCTCATCAACATGGAGAGAGTGATCGATCACCTCCCTTGGTACACCTGGCATATCTGATGGCTTCCAGGCGAAAATATCCTTGTTAGCTTGGAGGAAGGTGACGAGCGCGCTTTCCTATTTGTCCTCGAGCTCTGTCCCGACCATGGTCGTTTTAGATGTGTCGGACGGGTCAAGAACGATCCTTTTGGTTCCTTCACCAGGCTTTATTCCTAAGGTGGCCTGCTTCTTTGATGGGACTTCTCTTTCGTCTTGGAGCGTGGCAGCCTCAGCTTGGATATTTTTGGCCTGGATATTCGTTTCCTGTAACTCAGCAAGTTCATGATTCTCCCGGTCGCATTGCGAGGATTGCTTGATGTCGCCTCGAAGCGAGATGACTCCGTTGGGTCTCGGCATCTTCAATACCGAGTAGGTGTAATGAGGTACGGCCATGAATCTGGCTAATCCAGGCCTTCACAAGATGGCATGATACGCCGTCTCAAAATTAGCTACCTCGAAATTGATGTATTCGGTCCGAAAGTTATCCTTGGTACCGAACGTAACGGGTAGAGAAATCTGTCCGAGGGGGAAAGAGGAAGCCCCGGGGATCACTCCATGGAAGGGCTGAGTGCTTGGCCTCAGCTCCGAGCGGAGGATATTCATGTCGTCGAAAGTCCTGGCGAAGAGGACATTGAGCCCACTTCCGCCGTCGATCAGGACTCTCTTGAGCTTCACGCTTCGTACGACCGGGTCAAGTACAAGAGGAAACTTACCCGGATGTGAGACCCATTGGGTGATCCGCCGGTCAAAGGTGATCGGGATCTCCGACCATCTTAGGTATCTTGAGGGTTCTTTGGTTCCAACTGCGTTGATCTCCCGAGCGGTAAGTTTTTGCTTCCGCTTGGACTCGTATCCAGTTGAGCCCCCGTAGATGTAGTTCAGTTCCTGCTCGGGCTCTTGGAAATCTTCTTCATCTGGGAGCTCCTTCTTCTTTGCTGGAGCAACTTCACCCTTGGCTGGGGCTGGTTGCCGTTGACTTTCGCGCGCAAAATGCTTCAGAGTGAAGCAGTCCTTGGCGGCGTGCTTTCCCTTGGGGTGGAAAGGACAGATCGCTTCCATGATGGTGCTGTAGTCAGGTGCCTCTCTCCGAGCGGCTCGGGGCCGTGTGTGCTCGGCTACCGCGACCAGCTCCTCGCCCTTGCGCTTTCTTTCCTTGTGTTTAGAGGACTCGGGCTTATCGCCCTTGCTCTTCTGTGGGGGATGATCTTCTTGTCGTTCTGCCAGAGCATCTGAAGCCATGGCGTAGCGGTCGGCTAGCGCGAACATTTCTTTTACGGAGGTCGGGGGCTTCCTGGACATTTTTTTAATAAGATTAGGATCGCTTACCCCTTTCTGGAAGGCCACCACCACCACTGCTTCAGACACGTCTCTGACGGTGTTTTTCTGCATGAAGCGCCGGATGAAATCTCTCAGCGTTTCATCCTTCTTCTGGTGTAATTGATACAGGTCCCACGGAGTACCGGACCTCTCATAGGTTCCCTGAAAGTTGGCAATGAATTGCTCGCACAGGTCACTCCAGGAGTCTACCGAGTTGGCAGGGAGGCCCGTGAGCCATGCTTGCCTCGAGGGGCTGAGATTGACCGGCAAATAGTTCGCCATGACGGTCTGATTCCCCCCTGCGGCCTTAACTACCAAAGCATAGACTTGCAGCCAAGCCTCCGGATCTCGCTCCCCGTCGAACTTTACAATGCCTTTGGGGTTGAAACCCTCGGGCCAAACCACTCGGCGAAGCCGGGGAGTTAACGCTCGGATCCCATCAATAGATCTTTCATCATGCCGGGGGGGACTCCGGCGCGGCGATCTTCTAACTCGGTGATGGCCATCAACATGTCGGGGTGAGGTTCGGCGCGGCGAGTCGTTGACTCGGCGTTCATCGTCACTCCCTCCCCGGCGATGATGAACTCTGTGATCGTCGTGGTCGTCGTACCTTTGGTCGTTCCGCCGATCGTAGCTGATGCCGAAATGCTCGTAGTCGTCGCGGCGTCCATGTCTTTCTTCCTCTTTCCGTTCTCGTCGCCTGGCCGTGATGTCCTAGCGAAGATCGCGGTCAAGGATCTGTCGAGCTTCTCCAGTAGGCGGTGCATGGCGCCGGCTGTCAACACTCCGACTGGTTGCAGTCCGACTGCTGGCGACTCGAGTGGCCGCGTGGGAGCGCGAGTGCGCTTCTCCAACCGGCTTCTCCTGATTTTGCTGGATAGCTGCCGCCGTCACCATGGCCTTGATGTGAGCCACAATCGGGGCTGCCGGACTATCCGATGCAATCATCGGGTCCAGTGCGTCGAGGAGCGTCTTCGAAGCGACGACGTTTTGCATCGGTGTCGCGGAAGGCGGGTGATCCCCAACGGATTGCGAATGTCCTCCCGGACATTGCGACCCAAAGATCGGAGAGACTGTGTTTGGATCTCCTTACCCTTACGTCGGCGATCTTCTCCCGCTTCGTTGCGATCTTCTTGATGGAGATCGGTCTTCTGTCCTTCAATTGAGAAGACGCCGCGAAAGTCGCAAATTGTTCCTAATGGAGCCGGTGGTTTTTTCGTAAATCGAGTAATGTACGAGATGGTTTGCCACGATTCCGCCCGATTGGATCTGGCTCCGATCCAGACGGACAAGTTCTCCGCGCATATCAGCGACGAAGTCCAGGCTTCCGAAGCGAAAGACCTAACCGGAGACGAAGGTTGCGATGAATCCACCGGTTGATGCCATCGAGTCTGTGGGAACAGATTGAAGCGCTTCCCCTACCTGGCACACCAACTGTCGACTTTTGTAGTCGGCAATTGATTTATGGGGTAGGCACTCAATCTCAAACTCGAAGGTCACACAAGACAAGGGGTTTAGACAGGTTCAGGCCCTCAGCGATGGAGGTAATACCCTAATCCTGTGTGCTGGAATTATATGGATCTCTTGGATCAGAGGTTGCTCAAAGCGCAATATGCTCTGGGCGATATGTGGTGTGCTATGCTCTATGGCTCTTCTCCTTACTATCGCCCGCCCTCTCCCTTATATAGTGGGCGTGGGGCGGCTTACAGAATCCTGGTCTGTTAGGAGAATCCTGATCGGTTATTAGATTCTAGTCGGTTACAGGATAGAGTTTACTTCTTCACCCACCCTATTTAACGACTCGGATTACAACCGTATCTCATCATATCTGGATATATGTTCAACTATATATAGGATGTACACCCTTTCGCACGGTAACAGGGTTTGATGCGGGGGACATCATCTTGGGCCTTCCTTTTGGGTGTTTCTGCGCCAATGGTGAGGGTACCAGGATCCGTATATTCCACAGACCTCCTCTCGTCTAAGTGGCAAACATTGAGGAGAGCTTCCATGGCTTCTGGAGCTAGATCGGCTTCTACTGCAGCCATGGCATCTCTGATCTGCTGGTTGTTTGCCAAAATCTCCGACTGTGGCTTCATCACCAAATCGAAGAGTTTGTTGAGCCATTCTTGCATTCGAGGCAGAGGTGTGGCGGTGGCGCTTCTTCGAGACTTCAAGAATCTTCCTGATCTCTGCGTCGTAGTTGTCGGTGGCCATGATCTCAGGATCATTAAGATCGGCCGAGTAAAACCCAGCAGGTTGGTTGGGTCAAACGTTTATGGCTGTGCTTCGGCCGCCGTGGCTAGTGGCGTCGGCAATGAAGGAGAAAGGACTCCTACAGAAGCAGCAGGGAAGTCGACCAAGGTTGCAGTGACCTGTGCTGAAGATGTCGGCTGTGAAGAAAAACAGAAAGAGTAAGCCAATTTCATTGGAGAAACTTTATTAAATCCATAAAATACACTGCTTACCTTTGCAGTAGCCGACGCGTGTGGCGAGCTCTCGCCACTTTGCTCCTAGGGCTTAGATCCCCTTTTCGTCGGAGCCTTGGTATATTTTGTGTTCTTATTTTCTGAAATTATAATCGGCTAACGGTCAGTTGGATAAAGAGTAAAAGAAATAACAGCCGATTGTATTATACTTACTTGGTTGTTTTTTCTCGATGTTCGACAAAAACGGACTCTGAATCCCTAGGGTACCCGAGGTGTACCCAGTAAGGCCAGTCGACTGGAGTGGCCTTTTGACTTGACCACTACCCGATTGGCCAGAAGCAGGCTTCTTGCCAGCAGCCTTAGTTTGCAGTGCGACAATAAAAGTGATTAGAAGATGTATCTGGCAAAAGAACTAACGTATAAAAGAAAATTATTCGAGCTGATACCTTATGAATATCTATAAGACTTGTGTTAGTGTAACCCGATGAACTAGCTTCACTGCTAGAATCGTTGTTAGACACTAAAGATGGCTCTGGCAAATCGGGAAAGAATTCCTTGATTATGAGCGACGGAGTCTTCTCCATATATATACACTCCGCAATAGCCTACCACCATGTTGTAAAGCCTCCTACCCGGAGAGCATTCAGGAAGAAGTGAGGAAAACTGCGAAGTTGAAACTCATCAGCTAACTCAAAAACTATCTCGGCTGAAGTGGCATTGCGAACCCTGGGTCTAGGCTGAAGTCGATCAAGAAGTGGCAGGCTTGGAATCTCCTGACCAAAGCCAAGCTGCCTTGCGTAGATTGAGGGGTGGTAAAACTCATACGAAGGCTGTAATGTATGATTCCTAGTATGAAGGCCGACATGAAAGACACATGGAGAGATGAAGATTCTATACAAGTCCAAGGTCTCCTGAGGCATCAAAGAACTGTCGTCTTCCAAATGCAGAAATAAACGCCAAGGAAAATCGGCTGTGGCGCCATAACTAAAGAAGTCTTACCACTATATTCCAATCGCTTAAGTGTGTGACCCTATAGGTTCATGCATATTTGGCCACGACTAGGAAACACTTTTCCGATCGATAATCGATAGCGGTACCTAGCAGTACATATCGATTCACAAATATCCATAAAGAATTGGATGAACCTACTATAGTGTGATAATGTAATGTTCCCTTTGCTTCACGATATCAGATCGAGCTCAAGGCGAGGGTTGTGTCATCCAATGACAGCTCGATCTCTTCACTCATGCCGTAGTGGAATAATTTATCTAGATTGACTCACAATCACATTCGGAATGGCCATGCACTTCCTTAATCCATCTACCTTGAGGGGCCCAGAGATATCTCTCCGTTATATAAGAGGAGCAAATTCCATTTTGATCATTCATGTACCTTAGCATGTTTTATGGTAAACTCGAAAGCTTCTTTTATTACTACCTGGTTAAAGAGTAGCATTTGGGAGCTCCTAAGTAAACCATTACACATCTAGAAAACCAATGACAATCTTAGGTATAAGGATCATACATACACTATGCATGAGATCAACTGATGACACATAAGAATAATTCTCGCAGTGTCTCATGTGGGTCTATCCAACGTATGTTCTCTAACATGTGTCCACATTATTGATTAGATATCTTCATATCTCTATGACCCGTGAAACTTGGTCATCAATCAATACATGTGCTGATCTATGAAGCATGATTGTCCTATATTATGATAACCGATTAGGGATAATTTGAATAACATCGATATATGAAAAAAGTTGCACGAACAAGTCACTTACATGTTGATTAATCTAATCAATGTTTATTCAAAGGACAAATAATTATACTGTTCCATAAACATAAGGTGTGATACAATAATCTTTGTGATTGCCTCAAGGGCATATCACCAACAGTCTCCCACTTGCACTTTAGTCAATCATGCAAGTATCTAATACCTGTGGCTCTCGTGTGCACTTCATGCTTTGGCTGTGGAACTAGTTTTGTCAACGGATCATATATGTTTAAATCCGTGTGCACCTTGCATATCTTCACATCTCCTCTATCCACAATCTCTTGGATAAGGTGATAATACCGCTGTATATGCTTGGACTTTTGATGCGATCTAGGCTCCTTTGCTTGCACAATGGCACCACTATTGTTACAATAGAGATCCAATGGGCTAGAAGAGTTATCAACTACACCAAGTTCAGAGATGAACTTCTTAATCCAAACAGCCTCCTTTGCAACTTCTGAAGCCACAATGTACTCGGCCTCTATTGTAGAATTAGCAACCGTACTCTGCTTGGAACTCTTCCAGCTCACTGCTCCTCCATTCAGCATGAACACATACCCAGATTAAGAACGATAATCATCTTTATCCGTTAGGAAACTTGCATCGGTGTAACCACTCACAACGAGCCTTTCCTCACCTCCATAAACGAGGAACACATCCTTAGTTCTTCTCAAGTACTTGAGGATGTTCTTAACTGCTATCCAGTGACCTTCACCTGGATCTTACTGATATCTGCACGTAACACTTAGAGCATACGACACATCCGGTCGTGTACAAATCATGGCATACATTATAGATCCAATTGTCGAAGCATATGGAATCTTACTCATCCTGTTCCGCTCAATAGGGTTTGAAGGACACTCAGTCTTGCTAAGGCTAATACCATGTGACATGCGCATGAAACCTCTCTTGGAATCTTGCATGTTGAACCTCTTCAATACCTTGTCAATGTATGTATCTTGGCATAATCCAATTAGCTTTTTAGACCTATCTCTACAGATCTTAATTCCTAAGATATATGCTGCCTCTCCTAAGTCATTCATAGAGAAACTCTTTCTTAATGAAGACTTAAAGATTCCAGCATAGGAATATCATTTTCGATCAACAATATGTCATCCACATATAAGATCAAGAATACTAGTGTGCTCCCACTGGTCTTCTTATATACACAGTGCTCTTCTTCATTTCTGACGAAGCCAAATCCTATGACTACCTCATCAAAATGAATGTTCCAACTCCGAGATGCTTGCTTCAATCCATAAATGGATCTCTGAGCTTACATACCTTTCCAGCATTATGTGGATCGATAAAACCTTCAGGCTGTGTCATGTACACATCCTCACTTAGATTTCCTTTGAGGAAAGCTTTTTTGACATCCATTTGCCATATCTCATAATCAAAATATGCGGCAATAGCTAGAATGATCCGAACAGACTTAAGCATAGCGACAGGAGAGAAGGTTTCGTCACAGTCAACACCTTGAATTTGTTTGAAACCCTTTGCCACCAATCGAGCTTTATGGATGTGAACATTTCCATCCATGTCTTTCTTAATCTTAAAAACCTATTTTCACTCTATGATTTTTACACCATCAGGTGGATCAACCAAGTTTAAACTTGATTGTCATGCATGGATTTTATTTTGGATCTCATGGCTTCAAGCCATTTCTCAGAGTCGGGGTCCATCATTGCTTCCTCATAAGTCTTAGGCTCATCATTATCCAACAACAATGTTTCTCCATTATCCAACGATAGAACATCATGCCCATACATTATGGGTGTTCAACGTTGTCTGCCAGACCTACGTGGGGCTGGTGTATCCTCTACAGGTTGTACAACTTCTTGTATAGCCTGTGGAGTTAGTTGGAAACTGAAACACTTTCCAATGGTTTTTGAATCTCTTCGAGTTGCACCGTGCTCCCTTGGAAAGAAATTCTTTCTCCAAAAATACATCATTACAAGCAACAAACACTTTGTTCTCTTCTTTTATGTAAAAGTAATATCCTTTGGTTTCCTTAGGATACCCCACAAAGAAGCATTTTTGTGACTTGGGCATGAGCTTATCAGACATCAAATATTTTACATATTCCTCACAGCCCCATACTTTGAGAAAAAACAATCCATGATGCTTTTCGGTCCATATCTCATATGGTGTCTTCTCTACTGATTTAGATGGAACCCTGTTAATAGTGAACGCAACTGTTTCTAGTACAAATCCCCAAAAGGACAATGGTATATCACTTTGGCTCATCATTGACTGAACCATCACCACAAGAAATAGGGAAAAATTCGTGGGCCATAAACCAACGAAGTTAGGCCAAAACCCACAAATTTAATGTAAATTCGTAGGTAAACCGTCGAATTTAGTTCACGAATTTAACTCGACGAAATTAATCAATTAAATTCGTTGGTACCCATGAATTTAAGTTAATTTCGTGGGTTTCTGCCAAGCCCACGAATTTAACTCGGAATCTGAGTTAAATTCGTGCCCCCGGGAAACCCACAAATTTAATAGATTATATTCGTGGGCCAACGTGGCTCACGAATTTAATCTATTAAATTCGTGGGCTATATAGCCCACGATGTTAATCCGTTAAATTCGTGGGCTTAATAAACCCACGAATTTAATTGTTAAATTCGTGGGCTCAAGGAAGCAATTTATATGGGCGCCGAGATAAATTCGTGGGTTTTAATGGCTCACGAATTTATCAGTCATTTATACAGAAATGTATATATATATATATATATCCATATGCATCGCACTCAATACATATAACAACTAAAGAACAAAAGAAAATGCAAAAAGAAAATTGAAACTAAAAATTGCTAAGCGAAGAATAAGAAGGATCATCTATTTTGTTCAAATCGATCGAAACACTAACACAAAAAAACAAATTAAAAGCAAAAGAAAAGTAGTTAGCATCGATTTTTATGGCAATATATACCATTGGCGCGATTCCATTTCAGAGTGGATGGAAAAGTATCAATCGAATGCAATGGCATTCAGCAGCTGGATCTAACTCTGGAAACGGGAAACTACATTGACATGACTTGTTCTGTCATTTGAAGATGAATGTGTTTCTGTCATTCATTCAGAACAAGTCACATATCAAAACCCAATATCATCATTTGCCATAGAAGTTGGAAATGACAAAAGCAAGAAAATGACAAAAACAACTCTGAATGTACAAAATGACTGAACATATATTTGCAATAAACAAAAATACAAATGACTAGATCACAAACATATATATGCAACTCATATGGCAACATCATCAATCCAGATTTATGCATTTCAACTTAAATTATCACTATTACAACAGATTACTCAGATTGATATATACTAAAAGAATCAACTAAATTTCCTACAAAAGCATGTGTCCATCCGCTGCACATTGACTAAATTGCAACTAATGTTCCTAAATTTTAGCAAGAGGAAGGAAGGGAGGGGGCAGCTAGCTCACCAAGATCATCAAACTCCACAATGAAGTTCAAGCGAACGAAGAATTAACAAACGAGACACCAAACCTATTACCTCTACTAAAAGACTAAAACCAACCTTTTAACTCTTTAAAACCGGCTTAAAACTAAGTCACCGAAATGTACAAAATTTTGGCATGACCTCTCTAGTAAATAGGACATCCACTCGTGGACAAAAAACATTTGCACTTATAATATATATATCAATCTCTCAAACCGAATGAGACATTCTAGCGGATCCTTAGATAATCAATCACACATCCAACAAACAATTTGTAAACTACGCAATGACGTACAACACATTACAACCGCAATAGATACAATCCACATTCCATTACAATAAGTCCATCACAATAAGTCGATCACAATCTATCCATCACAACAAGTCATAAAGTACTACAGTAATACACCAATCGAGCTCACAATGGAATTCATGCCTCGGGGTTGTTGGAGTTGTGGGCGCTATCACCACCATCGACGCTGTTGAAGATGTCTTCTATGATGTCGTTGTTAGTACGTGCTGGAGGGTGTGACCCAGAAACCTGCAAGTTCAAGATTAACTTAGGTTGTGTTACAAGTAACATATCGTCGGTTTTTGCTAAATGTGCTAGAATCGAGTAAGTTTAGCAAGAGTTTAGCAAATAAGGCATTTAACTCTTTCTTTTCCTAAATTATGCTGATTCACATGAAACAAGTTCAGAATAGTACTATTCGACCAAGACACAATATGAGAATATCAATATGACAGGTCAAGCTAAACAAGAATAGATACTATATATAAGAACTACAACTACGAGCTAGTCAAGATATGATATGATAATCATATGAACATCAATCTCATAGTCAATGAAGCATCAAAGTAATACTCTCTAGTATTAACAGAAGTTAACCATCTAGTTCAAGGCCAAGATTACAACTAAAATTATTTAATTCAACCTTCAAAGACCCTAATTGCATCACTGAGTATTCAAAAGATAACAAACAGTGAAAATATTTCAAAGAAGCAATTAAGAGTTTAGGTAGTCATTTTAAGAGTTCAGTATACAAAGTACAAATATAAAGCATTCTACAAGGATAAACAATCAGATTGTACATGGGCAAACAACACATTCTACAAGGATGCCATATAAAGCATTTAAAACATAAGTTTACAATTCAACAAGTTGTCCTAAGATAACTTTTCAATTCCAACAAGTTAGCACAATATAAGGTTCCAAATCAAAAGTTATTGTGAAAGAAAAATCAAATAGCACGTAATGGGTTAATAATTTGGTAAACCATCACATATCTACAGGAGCACAGCAATGAACTTTCATAAGCACACAAGTAAACCTTTTCAAGCATGAACATTGAGATGATTTGTGCAAGGTTTAAGAAAGAGTTGCCTAAATGTCCTAAAATCGACTAAGTTTTGCACGTATAGCTAAATTTGCTCAAGTTGACTAAGTCTAGCTCAACTTTGATAGAATTAACCTTTATTTGCCTAAATGTGATATAATTGACTAAGTTTTGTGAAGGTAGCTCAATTTGCTCAATTTGACTTGGTTTGGCTCACAATTGACAAACTTAGCTCGTTTCGCAAACTTAGAATGTTTTTGACATCCATACCTGTGGTGTCGTCTGAGGTGGCTGTAGGGCCCACGGGTTGAAGTACATAGGCATTCCTTGGCCTGGTATAGGTGGTGGGTACATGTAGAACGGGATTGGAGGCTGGGAGCTGTAACACCCCGAAATTTACTCTAATTTAAATTTTGGAGTATTTTTATTTTTGAGAATTTTTGGGAATTTATTAGAATTTAATTTGGATTTATTCATTCTTGACCTTTCTTGAATTTAATTAAATTCATGCAAAGTTTTATTGGAAATATTTTATCTAAGTTCTAAATGTTCCAAAATATTTTCCAGAATTTTTCTAGATTTTTCGAGGTATTTTTACTATTTATTTTGGCTTTGTTTAATTATCTGAATTATTTTAATTCAAAAATCATTAAAAATCGGATAAGTAGTGTTTGGGCCGAAACATCTACCCGCCCAAAGATCGCTTTCCTTGGCCCGGCCGTGCGCCGACGACGCTTCGGCTTGCGCGCGCAAACCCTAGCCGCCGTGCTTTCGGACCGTTGGATCGAGATCCAACTGTTGTCGTCGCGCCACGTCGCCCGCGCGCGAGCGCCTTCGGATCATCGCCGCACGGACGGTCAGGATTTCGCCACGTCGCTGCGTCCCCGCGAGATCGCCGGAGGGCCGTGGGCTTTGATTGTCGTGATTTCCGTCGCGTGTAGCGCGCACGTCGAGGCGCTATTTAGTGCCCCGCTGCCACCCCCGTGTTGCGCACACCTAGACGCGTCAGTAGCCCTAGCGCACGCCTCCCGAGACGTCTCCGTTTGCCCGCAAAAGCTCACTGTAGTTGTTCCTTTGCGCCGCCGCTGTTCTTCACTGTTTGCTTCGCTGTCGGTCCATCCCCGCCGTCGCCGAGGTCACCAGAGTACCGCCCGAGTAAAGCTGCGTTGAACGATCCACTTCTTCATGCCGAGGGACCACCGTAGCGTCATCGGACGAGTCGTCGTCTCCGCCTCCGGCAAGTCTGCACCGCCGCACGCCATCGCCGGACTCTGAGCATCGTCGACCGTCGGATCTGCGAGGAGGGGTAAGGATCGTGCCACGTTGCATCTTCTCTGTTTATCCTTAGTAGATCTTAGCCGTTAGATCTTAGATGAATGGCTCGAATGATGCCACGTTGCGCGATAAACAGTAATCGGCTCCGTAAGCCCGCGCCGTTGGATTAGATCTAAATGGTAGAGTTTGGATACGGGTTGCCCTAGCGGTCTGCACCGAACATTTTTGAACGTGCGGCTGAGATTGCGCCAAACCCTCGCCGAATCAGGATCGGATGCGTGTGCACGTTGACCGGGAACCAGACCAAATCCTGACCACCGATTTTGAACGAGCCGTCACGATGTCGACGCGTGTCGTCGCGTAATACCGAGGCGTCGCAGTGGTGGCGCGGTGCTGGCCGTTGGATCCGAGGGCACCGTTCGATGCACGACGCGTGGCTGTGCGGGAATCGAGGCATCACTGAGCCGCGCAGGCATAAGATCTAACCATTGGTTTTAGCGAACGGTCTAGATTTTGCCGCTTGTCGCATCGGGATTGGCTGCGCATCGTTGCTAACGCCACGGCTTGCGTCAGCTGGTGCAAGGGCACAGTGCCGCCACTCCACGGTGGACCAGAGCCGATCGTGGACCCAGTCCATGGACCGGAGTGACGTGGCTGCACTAGGAGCTACCACGTGTCATGCTGATGTCATCACTGATGTCATAAATATTTTTGTATATAAAAATATTTTGGCCGAAATTCTTTTCTGTGCTGACGTCATCATGATGCGATGCTGATGTCATAAATGCGATTTTTCAGTATAAAAATAATAAGGAAAAATCGGATTTTCTAATTTCTGTATTTTCAGATTTTTATTCAAACTTCAAATGGCTATAACTTTTGCATTTTAACTCGGATTTGGGTGATTCAAATTTCTAAAAATTTATAAAATTGAGATCTCTTTAATGTTGAATTTTATATGAATTTTTGAGGTCATTTATACCTCTGTATTAGTTATTTATTGCATATATTGTTTGTACGCGTAGACGCAAATTTGCCGGAAGGTTTCGAGGAAGAGTTCGTCGCTCAAGACCAAGCTTCGGGACACGACCAGCAACTCTTTGAAGGCAAGTGATGCTTTGATGATTTTGATCCATTATTTTACAATGTAATTTATGCTTTGAAATTATGCATGCTAATTTATTTAAAGTGAATTTAAACTAAATTGGGTAAATATAGCTAATCAACCTATATTATTATTGTCACCATGAAAGTATTATTTGTATGCCCTGAAATCTTTGTCACCCTAGGTTTGATTGTATTAGTTGGATGTTAATATTGTGCCAACATGGGAGGCTAGACCGTGAGTAGATGCTTAGCCTTGCATCGAATCATGAATGATCTTTCGGGAAAAAGCTACAATATTGATTAAAGAAATATTGAATGTATTTTGAAAGTGGTGTGATGATGCCACATGATGAGATTGAGATACAGAGACCTGTGTGGTCCTATACCGATGTTGAGTTATTGCTGGCATGTGTTGCACAATAATCAACTGGGTGGGAAATGATTTAGGCTGGGGCAAGTGGCAAGAGCCTGTGTGCCAGGTGGGCTTGTGTGGCAATGGGTTGTTGAGTGATGTGAGTCTGTGTGCCACATTGGGCTGTGTGCCACTGTTTGAGTGTTGGAAGTCTTGCCTTGGTCAGTTAAGGGCTACACCTTGCAAGCCTTTGATCTAAGTCACCCGTACAACCACATGTCTGGTATGGGACGGACCTAGTTGATTAGGGTTCTTTTATCTTTCCTCTGATACCTCAGGGTGACAGACGGGGGTGTATGCATGCGGGGGCGTACGTGCTACGGCTTGGTGCCCATCCAACGGTGATTGGCCTGTCCTGTACTTCGGCTCTGTGTGAGGGAAGTGATAGTGAAGGCAATACCGGAGAGGTTCTTTGGGTAAGGTAGAGGTTCCTGAAAAGCTTTGTTGCGGACAATCACTTTTGTGGTGAGAGGCCGTATCTTGTGGGTAAAGTGTACAACCTCTGCAGAGTGTAAAAAAACTATTCGAATAGCCGTGCTTGTGGTATTGAGCATTGCTTGGGGATTACAGTCAAGGGGTAGATCTTCAAAAACAAAATGTGGAAAGGGTGGCTGTGTGCCAGTGTTAAAAATGAATTGTTAAGGCTGTATGCCGAGAATCTTCGAAGAAAAACCATTTGAAGAAATTAGTATTATTTATAACTGTTCCACTGCTTTAATCTAAATAAGACACTGGCTTAAAAATGCTGTTTGATGCAAAAGAACCAATTAAGCCAATCCTTTGGATTAAGCTTTGCATGTAGTAATAGCGCTGCATTCTGTGCATTACTTGTTTGAGTGCCTTGTGTACTCACCCCTCCTTGCTTATCAACCCCAACATCAGTGGAGGAGTCTACGCCAGTGTGGGAGGAGGAGTACATTGAGGATCCGAACAATTAGGGGGCAAGCCCAGTTGGTTGCCTGTGGCAAGATGATGGCTTCCATGACATTTATTTTTTTATTCCGCTGCTATTTCATTTACTCTGAATAATATAAGCCCTGCGTGGCTGATTTTATGTATGGAGACCATAAGGTCGTACAACCCAGTTTATATAAATGTTTGCACTATTTATTCTTATATCGCTGTGAATGTCTGTGATGTGCAACCCTGTAAGATTGTGTGTGCTAGCGTGATCCTGGACTAGCACAGAATACACAGAGGGTCCGAATTTGCAGATTCGGGGCCCGACAGAGGTGGTATCAGAGCAGGCTGACTATAGGATTTGACCCTAGTTAGGTTGTGTCCAGGAGGATAAAACTATTTTCTAAACTTTAATCAACTTGAGCAATAATATCAATGAAATCTCGACTTATCCTTTCTCTCTTGCCTCATATCTATGCTGAAATTTTATTATATGTTTAATTTAAACGAGGTTTGTTTTGGCAGATGAGGATGATCCACACCTATGGAGAGCGCACTGGATGATTCGCCGCTGAGTTATGGCGTATGATGCAGCTGCTCGGAGGTTTCGACAGGCCGCTTTACCAGGGGACCACTGTGGTGCGGGCCGGACTTGACATTGCCTGGGATGTCAAGATCACTGTTTATGCCCGGGAGAGGACAAGGGCGAGCCGTCCTATCTACATCACCACCAGGAGGACTTCTTTTGAGGTCGGGATCCAGGAGATGGCACGTGTTGCGATACGGCAGATTGCCCGCACTTACTCCGCAGAGTTGGAGGACACCGTCTTTCGTCAACACCCACGCCGAGATAATCGCTACGACAGAATTGAGATCAAAGAGGAGGACACCACGATCACTCACCTGGCGAGGTATGTCATCGCCCAGGAGGACGCCTTGGACGAGACAGTCCAGGAGCTGCAGAGGACCCGTGACGAGGTCACGGAAGTGAGGAATCAACTGCGAGAGGGCTTAGCTCACTCCATGCAGAAGATCCAGGAGCTGGAGATGGCCCTGTATGGACCTGAGCCTGAGCCAGTGCCAGTCCTGGAGCTGCCCGATCCAGATCTGGAGGAGCCAGAGCAGGAGGCACCAGTGCAGGAGCCGTCAGCACAGGAGCAGGCAGACCTGGGACCAGCAGAGTCGATGGGGTCGTTTGCACCTGTTGCAGTAGGTCATCAGGACCAGTTCGCCCCGATGCTAGAGCACCCGCCGGTGTATGCTACGGGGGAGCCGCAGCCGGGTTGGCTCGATGAGTGATCGAGTCTAGTCGAGTGTAGTGTCGAGTCTCGAGTGTTTGAGTCGTGTCTTTTGTTTCAGAGTCACCATTAGGTGTGAGTCGTTGTGGAGTCCTATGTTTGTTTACTTGTTTTTGGTTGTGAGTGTCTTATATGTGTTGCATTGCCCTTAGGCACTTGTGAGCAACCATACTACCTTATATTATATCAATAAAGTTGCTAAATAATTTTAGTTATACCTGTTTCCCCTGTATAAGTTCCTTTACTTGCCTATGCTTTCTTCTTTTCTTAAAACTTGGAAGTTTGTAACAGATGGAGAGGACTCACGGAAATGTTGGAGCCAGCGGAAGTGGAGCTAACCAGGCGGACAACCAGAATGAGGAACCAATTCCTCAACCACCGCAAGTTGATATGCAGAATCTGTGAGCCTTTATGGCTGCCCAAACTCAACTCATGAACACGATGGTGCAGACCATGCAACAGATCTCTAATCAAGCTGCTGCGAATGTTCAACCTGGGGGTAACCATGGACCACAGCCCTATTCAAGGTTGTCGGAGTTTATGCGAACTCGTCCACCCACATTCTCGCGCAATGCTAATCCTTTGGAGGCGGATGATTGGCTAAGGACAATAGAAAGGAAGCTGCACATAACCCAATGTGTAGGAAATGAGAGCGTACTCTATGCCTCTCATCAAATAGAGCGAACCGCCGCAAAATGGTGGGAAAACTTTTGTGCATCTCATAAAGACCCACATAGTATTACGTGGGAGGAATTCACCTCAGTTTTCCGTCAATACCATGTACCGGAGGGTATTATGGATCTCAAGAAGGAGGAATTCCGGAATCTCAAGCAGGGTGGCCAGTCAGTGGCCAACTACTTGAATAATTTTACTCAGCTGGCACGCTACGCACCAGAGGATGTAGCCACGGACAAGGCCAGACAATCCCGCTTCATGAAGGGATTGAATGCAGGGTTACAAGTGGGACTAATCACCCACACATTCCCTGACTTCCAAGAGCTAGTTAACAAGGCTCTTATCTTGGAGGACAAGCGCCGAGAGTTGGATGACAATTGGAAGCGCAGAATGGCACAACAAGGAGGTCGTTAGGGCCAGCAGAGGGAGAGGACAGCACCCCAACAATTCATCCGGTTCCAGCCAAGAGCGTGGATAGTGGCACCACTGCCAAGCAAATCGTCGATGGGCGAATGCCTAGACTCGGCCCGAACTATGGTACGGTGGAGGAACCTCCTGACGGCGGAAGAGGCGATGCTATCATTGCAATGAACTGGGGAATTTTGCCAACAACTACCCTAAGAAAGGAGGTGTCACCCCGGTCCGCTTTAACCTGGGGAATACACCTACTAGGAATCCTGCACCAAACGTGAATCGCGGAGCAACGTCATCGGCAACTCCATCTCAAGGAACCGCATGAGGCCGAGTCAATCACATCACTGCGGATGAAGTCCAGAACGCTACAGACGTTGTATTGGGCAAGTTCTTAGTAAACTCAGTACCAGTTACTGTTTTATTTGATTCTGGAGCATCACATTCATTTGTTTCTCAATATTTTGTTGTTCGCAATAATTTGGATATTGTGGAACTTAAGTGTGTACTTGTAGTCCAATCCCCTGGATCAGAACTCCGATCCAATGTAGGATGTTCTGGGGTATGGCTAATAATTAATGGAATAGAGTTCCTAGCGAACTTAATTATATTGAATACCCAAACCCTGGATGTTATCCTGGGAATGGATTGGTTAACCAAACATAAGGCAGTGCTGGACTGCGAAAAAAGAGTTATATCAATTGAGAGCCCAAAAGGGAGAAGGGTTGAGTTTGAAGCAAAAGTAGTACGAAATGGACAATTAATGGTCAACATCATGAAGACTATCAGCTTGGAGGAAGTTTCCATAGTCAATGAATATCCGAATGTTTTTCCGGAGGATCTACCTGGAATGCCGTCGGAAAGAGATATCGAGTTCGTGATAGAGCTTGTTCCAGGGACAACTCCAATAGCTAAGAGACCTTACAGGATGTCCACGGAGGAATTAGTGGAAATGAAGAAGCAAATTGAAGAGCTGCTGGAAAAAGGATTTATAAGACCTAGTTCATTGTCATGGGGAGCACCTGTCTTGTTCGTCAAGGAAAAGGACGAGAGTTTTAGGATGTGTATAGACTATCGTGCACTCAATGATGTGACGATAAAGAATAAGTATCCGCTACCCAGGATCGACGATCTTTTTGATCAGTTGAGGGGAGCAGGAGTCTTCTCCAAGATTGATCTTCGATCAGGATACCATCAATTGAAGATCCGATCGGTGGATATTCCGAGGACTGCATTTTCGTCAAGATATGGACATTACGAGTTTACAGTGATGTCTTTTGGTTTGACAAATGCACCAGCATATTTCATGAACTTAATGAATAAGGTTTTCATGGAATACTTGGATAAGTTTGTTGTCGTGTTTATTGATGATATCCTTATTTATTCCAAGACGAAGGAAGAGCACGCCGAACATTTAAGGCTAGTCCTTGAGAAATTGAGGGAACAACAGTTGTTTGCAAAATTTAGCAAATGTGATTTCTGGAAGAATAAGGTTGAATTTCTTGGACACATAATGACTGCGGAAGGAGTTGCGGTAGATCCAAAGAAAGTGGAGACGGTTTTGCATTTGGAGCAACCGAAGACGGTAACCCAAATCCATAGTTTCCTTGGAATGGCGGGATATTACCGACATTTCATTGAAGGATTCTCTACAATTGCGAGACCCCTTACGCATTTGTTGAAAAAGGAAAAGAAATTCTTGTGGACACCTGAGTGTGAGAAGAGTTTTCAGGAATTGAAGAGAAGGTTAACATCAGCACCTGTATTAGTTCTACCCGACGTTCATCAAGGCTTTGACATCTATTGTGATGCCTCACGTCAGGGATTGGGATGCGTGTTAATGCAAAACCGAAAGGTAATAGCATATGCATCGAGGCAATTGAGGCCACATGAGGAGAACTACCCGACTCATGATTTGGAATTAGCTGCCGTAGTGCATGCCCTAAAAATATGGCGTCACTATCTCCTGGGAAACAGATGTGAAGTGTATACTGATCATAAAAGTCTTAAGTATATCTTCACGCAAGCTGACCTGAATATGAGGCAAAGAAGATGGCTAGAACTAATCAAGGACTACAATGTTGGAATTCATTACCACCCGGGTGAAGCCAATGTTGTGGCTGATGCCTTGAGCCGGAAGAACCACGGCGTAAATATGCTGTTAGAACCAAGTCAGACCGAGTTGTGTAAGGATTTCCAGAAATTAGAACTGGAAATGGTACCAGAGGGATTCTTAGCAACCTTGGAAGTAAAACCTACCCTGGAAGATCAGATCAGGGAAGGGCAGAAAGATGACCACAAAATCAAGAGAATTAAGGACAAGATGGATGCAGGCAAGGCAAAGGATTTCAAACTGGATGAGCAAGGTACTATGTGGTTTAAAGGGCGCATTTGTGTGCCGAACAAAAAGGATTTGAAGCAGTTAATTTTGGATGAGGCCCATGACTCCAAGTAATCAATTCATCTAGGAAGTGCAAAAATGTATCAAGATTTAAAAGAAAGATTTTGGTGGCCAAGCATGAAACGGGAAGTCGCCGAATATATTGCATCATGTGACATATGCCAAAGAGTCAAAGCTATGCATCAGAGGCCAGCAGGACTATTGCAACCCCTGAAAATACCTGAATGGAAATGGGAGGAAATTGGTATGGATTTCATAACCGGTTTGCCCAGAACTCAAGGTGGATATGATTCCATATGGGTCATAGTAGATCGGTTAACTAAAGTGGCTCATTTCATACCAGTAAAGACCACTTATTCCGGAGACCAGTTAGTAGAGCTGTACATGGCAAGGATTGTCTGTTTGCATGGAGTACCGAAGAAAATAGTGTCGGACAGAGGTACCCAATTTACCTCCAGATTCTGGGGTAAGCTACATGAAGCAATGGGGACTCGTTTGAACTTTAGTACAGCATACCATCCGCAGACAGATGGTCAAACTGAGAGAGTTAACCAGGTATTGGAAGATATGCTGAGAGCTTGTGCGCTAGCATATTCTGCTTCGTGGGACAATTGTTTACCCTATCTTTGAGTTCGGCTATAATATGATTACCAATCAAGTTTACAGATGTCTCCATTTGAAGCTTTGTATGGTCGATCTTGTCGAACACCATTGAATTGGAATGAGACAGGTGAACGACATGTTTTTGGATCGGACATTCTTCAGAAAGCGGAAGAACAGATCGCTCTGATCAGGGAAAGACTGAAGATTGCTCAATCAAGGTAGAAGAGTTATGCCGACAATCGCCGCAGGGAATTGATCTCTGAACCTGAAGACTTTGTGTACCTCAGAGTCACACCACTCAAGGGAGTCAGAAGATTCCATGCAAGAGGGAAGCTCGCACCAAGATATGTCGGGCCGTTCAAAATCCTGAGCCGTAGAGGAGAAGATGCATATCAATTGGAGTTGCCACAGTCCTTGGCAGGAGTGCATGATGTATTCCATGTGTCTCAATTGAAGAAGTGTCTCCGAGTACCAGAAGAACAAACGCCTTTAGAAGCAATCGAGCTGCAAGAAGATTTAACCTATAGAGAGCATCCCGTGAAGATTCTAGATACTATGGACAGAAAAACGAGGAACAAGTCTATACGCTTTTGCAGAATCCAGTGGAGCAACCACTCGGAAAGTGAACCAACCTGGGAACGTGAAGAAGATCTGAAGGAGTTCCATAACCTATTTTTGTAGACAGCCCTGAATCTCGGGGACAAGATTCTGTTAAGGGAGAGGTTTGTAACACCCTGAAATTTACTCTAATTTAAATTTTGGAGTATTTTTTATTCTTGAAAATTTCTGGGAATTTATTAGAATTTAATTTGGATTTATTCATTCTTGACCTTTCTTGAATTTAATCAAATTCAAGCAAAGTTTTATGCAAAGTTTTATTGGAAATATTTTATTTGAGTTCTAAATGTTCCAAAATATTTTCCAGAATTTTTCTAGATTTTTGCAGGTATTTTTACTATTTATTTTGGCTTTGTTTAATTATCTGAATTATTTTAATTCGAAAATCATTAAAATCGGATAAGTAGTGTTTGGGCCGAAACTTCTACCCGATCCAGCATTGTGCCTTGGCCCAGCCCGTGCCGACAGCCCGCTCAGCCCGTGCCGCAGAAACCCTAGCCGCCGTGCTTTCGGACCGTTCGATCGAGATCCAACTGTTGTCGTCGCGCCATGTCGCCCGCGCGCGAGCGCCTTCGGATCATCGCCGCACGAACGGTCAAGATTTTGCCACGTCGCTTCGTCCCCGCGAGATCGCCGCAGGGGCATGGGCTTTGATGGCCGTGATTTCCGCCGCCTGTAGCGCGCACGTCGAGGCGCTATTTAGTGCGCCGCTGCCACCCCCGTGTTGCGCACACCTAGACGCGTCTGTAGCCGTAGCGCACGCCTCACGAGACATCTTCGTTTGCTAGCAAAAGCTCGCCGTAGTATTTCCTTTGCGCCGCCTCTGTTCTTCACCGTTTGCTTCGCCGTCGGTCCATCCCCGCTGTCGCCGAGGTCACCAGAGTACCGCCCGAGTCAAGCTGCGTCGAACGGTCCACTTCTTCACGCAGAGGGATGTAACATCCCAAAATTTGGCTTAATTAAGTTTTTATTGCTTAAATGTGCATTTGTGATTTTCTGGAATTTATTTGGATTTTTCTGGAATTATTTGAATTAATTTGAAATCAAGTTTATTGCCTTTTATTCAAATCTATTTAAATCTGTGCAAAGTTAAAATAAAGTTTTGAAAAAAATATTTTATTTGAGTCCAGAATGTCTCAAAGTATTTTTGACATTTTTCCTAATAGTTTTATTGCTTAAATTAAATAAAATGAATTTCTGGAATTATTCTAAATAAGAAATCTTTAAAAAATCGGTGAGCAGTGTTGGGCCGAGCCCAAGATTTGGCGCTTGAACTGCGTCGGTGCTCACTCAATTGCCCACGAGTCGCAAATGGGAAAACCCTAATTTGCGCAGCCGTTCGATCATGTTTCAACGGACCAGATTGCGCCGCGTAGAAGTCGTTTCGTGGCCGTCGGATCGCGACACGTGTACGGTGGCACGTTGTCGTCTCCGATGCGAACTCGAAGTCCGCCGCCGTAACAACTCCGGACTTCCTCGCCGTGTAGAGCTCGGACGCCGAGGCTATAAAGGAGGAGTAGCGCCCGAGGTTCATCCGTGTCGCGCATCTTTGGTCGGACGGGTTTCGCGTGAATCGTCGTCAAGCGCGCAAAGGAGCTCGCCGGAGTTGGAAGCATAGGACATCTCGGTTTTTGCTCGGTTTCGTTGCCGCCGTTGGGTCTCCGCCCGCGGTGCCATCTTCGGTTCGCCGGACCACGCGCGCGAGAACCGGTGCGTCTCGTCGAGTCGCGCCAAAACGCCGCCGCCTTGGTCTTCGTCTTCAAGTCCGGTAAGACCTCATTGTCGCATAGCCATCGTCGGTCGGAAGCTTTGAGCCGTCGGATTAGATCATTTCTTTGGTGCGTTGCCACATCGCGGCGTGAACGCTAACCGCCCGATTGGTTTTGCGGATCGGATCGAGGTGCGGGCGACCAATCGGTGTGCCGCGTGTCGGGCTCGCGATCGAGGCACCATGGACCAAGTCCACAGTAGTCTCGCTGTTGCCTTGTGGACCCGATCTATGCGCCGGGACGCGTGTCGCTCGATTGGTGGCGCTGGCCGACGTCACGCTGACGTCATGCTTGCGTCATAATTGCATTTTTCAATTGGAAAAATAATCCGACTGGAAATTCTATGATGATGACGTCATCATGAGGTCACGCTGACGTCATAAATCGCTTTTTCTGAATAAAAATAAATCTGTTAATTCTGAATTTCTGATTTCAGTATTTATTCCAAACTTCAAAAGGCTATATCTTTTGCATCATAACTCGGATTTGAGTGATTCAAATTTCTAAAAATTTATAAAATTGAGATCTATTTAATGGTGAATTTTATTTGATTTTTGGAGTTCAATTTCTCTCTGTTTTGGCATTTATTTGTTTTTCTTCTTGGTACGCGTAGACGTTGAATTGTGCGACGCTTCGGAGGAAGATCCAGCAACTCAAGAGCAAGTTCCAGAACCAGATCAGGACCTATTCCGAGGCAAGTTGTGCTTTGATCATGTTGAACCTATGTTTATAAAATTGCTATGTTTGATTTACACTAGTGCATCTATTTCAAATATACAACTGTTTCAAATTAGATTGGGCTTAGGTAATATACCAGATTGATCTATAACCTACCTTGTCATTGTATGCCATGATCCATTGTCACCCTAGATTAGTTTAATATAGTTGATTAGTAATTATGATCAACATTGGAGGTTTAGTCCGTAATAGTTGCTTAGCCTTGCCACGTCATCACATGTGTCAGAATCATTGGTAATTAATGTTGATTAATGAAATATGGAACAATGTCATGAACTTGTGTGTCATGTGGGATCACACGATGAGATTGAGTTGTTGTGGCGAGTCATGTCACGCAACGATGTTGAATTGTTGATGGCACGTGGTGCTTGGTAATCAACTGGGTGATAATAACTTAGATCAGGGCAAGTGAGAAGGGGCGAGGATGCCAAGGTGGGCCCGATGGGCAGAGGGTATGTGGATGTCTTGCCTTGATCACACTAAGGACTTAACCTTGCAAGCCTTTGACCTGAGTCAATCATGCAACCACATGTGCCGTATGGGCCACTAGCCGAGAATTTGCAATGTCTTAATTTTGATACTATCGTGGACGGTGTGAGTTCCCGAGTTATGGTGTAATTCACATGGCGCAAGAGGGGCCACGGATGTGGTAACAGATCCGCCCGATGTTGAAACCTTAGCGGGTAGTATCGGGTTAAGCGGCGCATTGTAAAGGCTTTGTTATAATCACTCGCCTTGGTGGTGTTTGATTGTATCACGTGGGTAAAGTGCATAACCATTGCAGAGTGTGAAACTATTCGGATAGCCGTGCTCATGTATTGAGCAATGCTCGGAATTACGATTAAGGGTTAGCTTAATTAATTGGACAATTTGGTTGGGATGGCGGAATGCCATATGGAAGATGAATTTGACTTAGGATTGGAAACTTGGTTTACTTGAGAAATATTGAATTTATTTAATCATTCTTTGTTATTTGTTTTACTGATCTTTATAATCTATTTATCGTATTTTTTCATAAGTCTTTGCTTATTGCAAAATAGCCATGATAGCCTATCCATTGGAATAAGCTTTACATACGATACATAGAATTGCATTCTCATGCACAACTTGTTGAGTGCTTTAAGTACTCACCCTTGCCAAACAACAATAATCAACAGTCGAAGAATCTACACCTGTGTTGGAAGATGAAGTCCAGGAAGACGTGAGTCATTAGGGTCCGAGCCTTGTCGGTTGCCTGTGGTGAACTGATGAGCTATCTACGTTTTCTACTTTCCGCTGCATAATTATTAGTTTATATTTTCAGTCATGCCCTGCGTGGCTTAATAATGTATGTCGGTCATAAGATCATACATTTAGCTATATCAATAAATGAACTATTATGCTATTATCATTGTGTATGATGTGATATGTACCAATGTTAAGCTGTGTGCACTAGCGTTGATCCTGGGACTAGTGCGGTAAACACAGTGGGTTCGAATCAGTGGATTCGGGTCCTTACAAGGGACCACCGTAGCGTAATCGGACGAGTCGTCGTCTCCGCCTCCGGCAAGTCTGCACCGCCGCACGCCATCGCTGGACTCTGAGCATCGTCGACCGTCGGATCTGCAAGGAGGGGTAAGGATCGTGCCACGTCGCATCTTCTCTGTTTATCCTTAGTAGATCTTAGCCGTGAGATCTCAGATGAATGGCTCGGATGACGCCACGTTGCGCGATTGACGAATACTTATAACAGGGGTACCCCAACGGCCCAAGGTGACCAGCCGGCGGCCTCAAGCACAGCTCAAGCCCAACAGGCCGCTTCCAGCCCACTACCGACCGAAGCACCTACAAGGCCACACGGGACTTCCCTTCCCGACCGACCGAGGGGAATGTTTCCGACCAAGCGGGACTCCCGACCCCCGCCACGAGACGTCCCTTCCCGACCAATCGAAGGAAATGTCTCGGACCGAGCTAAGCTCCCGACCTCCTCGGCCGAGCGGCCCCGGCTCCGACCAAGCGTGGCTCCCGACCGCAGCTGGTCGGGATCCCCGACCGATCGTGCCAAGACAACCCTCGCCAAGGGCCGCGTGTCAAAGCCTCTACCACCAATGCGCCACGCACTCCCACGAAGGGGTCAATCAAAGTGACTATACAAGGCGGTGGCTCCTTCCCTAGAAGGTTTAATGATCGACAAGTCATGCTCCCACCCCATCACGGTCACATACAAGACGTAAGACACGCTCTCCCAAGGCAACACCCACGCACGCAACGTCAACACCAAGGTTCGCAGAGGCGTGTACGCCATTTCCGGGAAATACCTAACCGCCCGACCGACTAAGCTACCGACCCAAAGATGGGCAAGGCGGCGATGATCGAAGTCACAGAGCGAAGGACCAAGCTCCTAGTGTAGGTCATCTCGCCCTCTCCCACTCTCGATGTAACCCGCCCTTTCCTTTCGATAAAGGAGGCAGGAACTCCCAGAAAGAAAGGAGAGAGCGCCATCAAACCCATCTCGCTAAGTCATTAGCACTCTCACTTGTAAACTTTGTGCACTATCATCATGCTCAAGAGAATACAACGCCACCACACGAATCGGAGTAGGGATCTTCGCCCGAACCAAGATACATCTTGGACTTCGAGTCTAACCATTCAGGGAGTGGAACGCGCGACCCCTTAGACTTACAAATTTACTTGCTAGTGCTCCAAACGCCGGCGCTGGTGCACTAGGTAGGGTCTTCGTGCCTTCATCACCATCTCCGATTTCGCTTGCCTCCTCGATGGCATCTTCCTGCGACGCATGGCGCGCGGGAAGCCGATCCGCCGGCTCCCTCAACTTTGCCGTCACCTCGGCGGGAGGGCTTACGCTCATCCCCGCCGCCACCGGAGTCCCGGCGCCCACTGAAAGCCTGGGCGCCATCTCCGGCGACTTCGCCAAGCTCCGGCCTTGGGCGCCCCTGCGAGTCCCAGAGCCGGAGCCCGAGGAGCGCTCCGCCACGCTCGCGAAGCTCCGTGGGCTCGACAGTGACCGTGTCACCCCCGCAGCTCGCGACTTGTGGCTATGGCGGCTACATGCCGCCTCTATCCACGAAGCATGGAAGACTCTTCCAACCACGACTCCAGCTCCGATACGGAGTACCCTGACAGCGGACGGCACTCTCGTGAGTGCAACATGGCGGGCACGGTCGATTTAATCATAACCCCCACGGTTACGTGGTCCCCATCCGCGACCGAGGCGCAGGGAGGGAACACCAGCAGCGTCTTGAACGCGCTCAAGCCCGCCGCGCCGAACTCCAGCGACAACGCGAAGAGCTGGATAGGCAAAGGGCTGAGCTCGACCAACTCTGGGCCAACCTGGAGCAGGATGAGCCCGCGACCCAAAGAGTGCTGGCGGCGACGCGGCGCGCGTCGAGCACACCACAAGTGGCGGAAGAACTGACGCCCTCGTTCTTCCCCATGCAAGCCGAACGTACGCGGCCGCGATCTTCGCCGAGGCCTTCCGAGCCGGCCGATCCGAGGCCAAGGCCACGTGCGTAACCTCCGGGTGGTAGAGCGCGCGCCGTAACACATGCAGCCTCGCTCCTATCGCCCGGCGCCACCTCGCCACGGGCCCGCACCACCGCCGTTTACTGGTCCGGCGGCGGCGCCACACCACGAGCTGCCCCATGTCTCGCGCACCCCGATGCGCCAGCGCCTCGGGGACGCCTACGACGTTCGTGCCACCCTCGAGGCGCGAAGAAAGGCGGCGGAGGAGGCCGTCCACTCACGTATAGTGGACGGCGGGCGCCATCGCCGCAGCCCAAGCCCCGATGGTCCCGGACCACGGGCTTTCTGCCAGGGGATCCGACAGGCGGATTTCCCTGCCAGATTCCGGGCGCCCACTAACATCGCCAAGTACACTGGGGCCACGAACCTGTGTGTCGCTTGAAGACTATCGGCCAGATGCGGGCGTGGGAGCGACGGATGATCTCTTCATCATCCAAGACTCTCCCCATCTACCTTGCGACTCGGCCCGAGCTTGGCTCGAGTACTTGCCCGCCAAAACTATCAGAATCGGGCCGACTTGAAGACCCTCTTCGTCGGAACTTCTGTGGCACTTACAAGCGCCCCGCAACTCCTGGGACTCAAGGGCTGCAAGCGCAGCCAGTGAAACTCTCCGGATTATATCCGCGGTTTTCCCGCCAGCAACGAAGCTCCCGACATCTCCGACGCCGATGTCGTGGGAGCATTCATCTACGGCACCTCCCGCAAGGCCCGGTGCACAAACCGGGCCGCTCAAGCCCAGACCACCAAGGAACTCCTCGACATCGCCACTCAACCACGCCCCGCGAGGAGGCCGCGGGGCTATCTTCGAAGGAGGAAAGGCCCAGCAAGAGCCCGCGTCCGATCGGATCTCCTTCGACCGCTCCGACTGCTTAAGCGGCATGGAAAACAGTTCGCGAGCCCTGTGTGGTCGCCATCGCCGACCGCCTCGCCATAGCGGGCGCGACCGACCGTCGCTACCGACCACTTCGAGAAATTGATGGATGTACCGCGTTCAACCACGGTTCCCGTCAAACATAAGTACCGGATCAAGTCTCGAGGCACTTCTTTCCGCGCCCCACGACGCCACGGGCAAAGGAAAGAGCAACCACGCCCCACGCGCCGGAGAATAAGGCGACGACGAGTTCTCGAACCCGATGGGCGCCTCATGATCTTCGCGGATCGGGCGCGTGCTACGCCGACAAGCATTGGCTCAAACTCGCCACCGTGAGGTCCACACCGCCTCACTAGCCGCCCTCAATACCTCCGGTGGTCGAGTTCCGGCCACCTTGATCGGGCCGATCACTCGACCACGCCCCCACCGAAGATACCCGCCGGTGGTCGATTCCCATCGGGGAAGAAGCGCCACCAAGGTGCTCATGGATGGCGGCATGGCCTCAACATCCTCTACGTGGAAACGCCGACGCCATGGGGATTCTCGCTCAGTCTTCGATCGAGCAAGGATCCTTTCCACGTGTCATCCCTCGCCAACAGCCCATCCGCCGCAGATCGACCGCCCATCACCTTTGGGGAACCAGGAATTTCCGCACCGAGACCTCACTTTCGAGGTTGTGGATTTCTCCCGCCCTATCACGCCATCTTGGGGCGCCATGCTACGCCAAGTTCATGGCGGTCCCCGCCACGCCTACCTCAAGTCGAAGATGCCCGCCACGAGGAGTCATCACCGTGGCATCATCTTTCCAAATTTTGCCTACAATCGCGAGCGCAGAAGCTAGAGCTCGCTCGGCAGTCATCGCTCTCGCCGAGCTCGACAACCTCGTGAGGGAAGCCTCGAGTCCGCCCGAGTCCAGAAGTCGGGGCGGATCCTTCAAGTCCGCCGAGGACACGAAGAAGGTCGCGGTCGATCCCTGCGATCCGACCAAGACCGTCCGGGTCGGAGCCACGCTCCCCGCCAAATAGGAAAGCGCGCTCGTCGGCTTCCTCCGCGCCAACAATGACGTCTTCGCATGGAGGTCCTCCGACATGCCAGGAATCCCAAGGGAAGTCGCCGAGCACTCCTTGAGCATCCGACCAGGCTCAAAGCCGGTCGCCCAACGCCTGCGCCGCTTCGACGAGGAGAGGCGCAGGATCATAGGGGAGGAGATCGCCAAGCTTTTGGCTGCAGGGTTTATAAAAGAGGTCCGCCACCCCGAGTGGCTGGCCAACCCTGTACTTGTTAAAAAGAAAATGGGCAATGGAGAATGTGTTGACTACACAAGTCTCAACAAAGCGTGTCCCAAGGACCCGCCTCTTGCCCCGCATCGACCAAGTCGCCGACTCCACCGCGGGTGCGAGTCTCTTTCCTTTTCGATGCCTACGCAGCTACCACCGATAGCACCGAGGAGTCCGACCACCGCGACATCCTTCATCACGCCGCTTGGCCTGCTCGCACGCTACAATGCCGCTCGCCTAAAGAACGCGCGTGCACGCATCAGCCGATGTATGCAAACGTGCTTCAACAACCAGATCGCCGCAACATTGAGGCCTATGTTGACGACATCGCCGTGAAGACCGTGAATGCGCACGACCTTATTGCCGACCGAAGAAACTTTCGCAATCTCCGACGGTTCCAGATAAAGCTCAACCCCGAGAAATGCGCTTCGGGTCCCCAAGGGGAAGCCGCTCGGCTTTATCGCTTCGAGCGAGGAATCGAGGCCAATCAGAGAAGATCTCGGCGATCGCAAGAATGGGCCCAATTCCTAATCTCAAAGGGGTCCAGAGACTAGCAGGGTGCCTTGCCGCCTTGAGCCGTTTCGTGTCTCGCCTCGGCGAGCGCGGAATGCCGCTCTACAGTCGCTCAAGAAACCGACCGCTTCACTGACCTGTGGAGGCTCAGAAGCCTCACCCGCCTCAAGGCCTTCCTATCCTCACCTCCAATCTCGGTCGCCTCGCACCAAAGTAACCGCTGCTCCTTCTACATCGCCGCCATCGCTCAAGTCGTCGCGCGGCCCTTGTGGTGGAACGAGCGGAGGAAGGCCTTGAACTCAAGGTACAACGGCCAATCTACTTCATCGAGGTTCTTTCCGAGTCCAAGGCTCTTGCACCGCAGTGCGAAGTTGCTCACGCGTGCTCACCGCCAAGAGAAAGCTCGCCCATTACTTCACCAAAGACGCCATCATCGTGGTGACCGATCCTCGCCGAGAGATCGCCCACAACCGCGACGCCGGGAGGATAGCTGCGGGCGCCGAGCTCGCGGTTACAAAGATAACGACGTCCCCTGACAATGATCAAGTCGTAGGCCCTTGCACTTCATCGCCGAGTGGACCGAAGCCCAGGCGCCATCGGTAATCGAGGACCCCGAGTACTGGACAATGTACTTTGATGGATCCTACACCAAGAACGGCGCTGGCGCAGGAGTCGCCATCGCTTTCCCCACTCGGGAACAAACTTCAATACGCCATCGTTGCTCTTCGACGCGACCAACAACATCGCGAGCACGAGGCTCGCCAACGGTCTCCGGATCATTGCCGACTCGACGCTCACGACTCACACGTCCGCTGGGACTCCAAGCTTGTCGTCGACCAGGTCATGAAGGCTTCGAGCCGCGAGACGCCCAGATGGCCGCGATACCGTCGGAAGTGCGCAAGCTCGAGGAGCGGTTCAAGGGTTTCGAGCTCCACCACGCCTACAGACGCTATAATAAAGGAGGCCGATTGCCTCAGCCAATCTTGCTCCAAAGAAAGGGTCACCCCACCCGGATCTTCGTCGCGACTCCCGCAACCTTCCATCCACCGACTCGTGGCCGAGCGGTCTCCCGATTCACCTAGCACGGTCACCCGACCGCCGCTGGGTCGGGCGCAGACTTGGTCGGGTCAAACCGCAGCTGGCGGGCACCGAATCCGACCGAGGAAGCTCTTCATCAATCGCTTGACGGATGGGTCGCCTCGACCCGACCGAGGCCCTGGCCGCCGCTTCGGTGGGCAAAATCTTTCATTCCGGTCGGCCCGCACTTTACAAAGGAGTCCTCCGGGTCCTCCAGAGGTGCGCTCGCCGACCAAGGAAGCACCACGCCGACATCCATGGCGGGTCTCACGCCACCATGATGCACCCCGATCCTCGCTGGAAAGGCCTTTCGACAAGGTTTTATTGGCCGACCACCGTGTCCGACGCCCGAGCGATCGTGGCGACCGCGAAGGGTGCCAATTCTTTGCCCTAAGCAGACACATCCGCTAGCTCAAGCTTTTGCAGACGATCCCCATCACTTGGCCGCTTGCGCTTGGGGACTCGATTTGGCCTGCCCTTCAATAAAGCGCCGGGGCTTTACTCATCTCCTAGTCGCGTGGATAAATTCACCAAGTGGATAGAGGCCAAGCCGGTCGTGAGCGCCACGCCGGCACAAGCACCATCTTCTTCCGCGACATCGCTTTTCGCTCGAGTCCCCAACTCCATCATCACCGGCAACGAACACGCTTCATCGTGAAAGGAGTTCCTCGAGTTCTCGCGACGACTTCAACATCCGTGTCGATTGGGCGCCGTGGCCCATCCGCGACTAACGGCCGTGTCGAACGTGCAAACGGCATGATCCTTCAAGGACCTGCCACGGATCTTCACCGCTCAAGCACTTCATGGGCGGTGGCCGAGCCGCCTCCGCCCTCGAGCTCGGACCACGCCCACCCGAAGCGATCGGGTTTACACCATTCTTCATGGTGTTCGGCACAAGCCGCCTTGCCAACAGACTGAGTACGGCGCCCCAAGACTACAAGCCTTCAATGAGGCTCGGGCTCGCCGCAACAAGACGCCATCGACCACTCGACGAGGCACATGACGGGCCATCCCGCGATCACCAAATATCAACAAGCTCGCGACGCTACCACACCGCCAGTTCGAGGGCGATCCTTAACGTCGGGCGACCTGGTCCTACGCGGATCCAAACCAAAGAAGACAAGCACAAGCTATCGCCGCCCTGGGAAGGCCCCTTCACCGTCGTAGAGGTTCTCCGACCCGGCACCTTTCGACTCAAGGACGTCGACGGTCGCATCCTTTCGAACGCTTGGAACATAGAAAAGTTAAGGCAATTCTATCCCTAAACTCTTTCTTTTTTCCCGCATGGTCTTTACCTTTACCCTTCCGAGCGCCGTCGCCTGCGACGCCGGGCTGCCCTGGCACCCCTGCTCAGCCGCTCGTTTGCGCTAGCGGGTCGGTGACCCGACCGACCACGAGGTCTATCCCGAGCGGTAACCCTCTCGACCAAGCGTTACATGTTACTACTCCCCAACGCTATGGTTGCTAAGTAGCGCTGCGAAGAAGGAAGTGCCCGAGTGGAGTGACCTTTAGTCACGGAACACTCCTCCCCACAAGAACTCGGCTAGCTCAAGACGCCATGCGGGTCGGTGACCCAACCGACCACAAGGTCTATCCCGAGCGGTAACCCTCTCGACCCAAGCTTACGGCCTACGCCCGGGGCTATGGTTATAAGTAGCGCTCGCTGAAGAAGGAAGTGCCCGAGTGGAGTGACCTTTAGTCGATCGAACACTCCTCCCGCAAGAAACTCGGCTAGCTCACGCTGGCCAGTGCGGGCGGTGACCCGACCGGTCATGAGGTCCTCCCGAGCGGTAATCCTCTCGACCCGAAAAGTGCTATGGCCTACGCCCCACATGACTATGGTTCTCGGCACTTTCAAGAAGGGAATGCCCAAGTTGAGCGATCTTTGTCACGGAACACTCCTATCCTCACAAGTGCGCATAATCGCCGAGTAACCAAGATTCCTATCCTCTTAGTCCTCTCAAGCAACCCGACCCACGATAAGTGACCCTTGCGGTCCTTATGGCTATGGTCGGTCAAACGCTCACCGTAAACACAAAAGGGGCAAGAGGCGACCGAACTTGTTAACCTTAAAGATTGTTTACAAGCATAATAGTCTTTACAATTAAGAAGGAGGGTAAATCTAACTACTTTGTTCTTCATCGAGGGCGACTGCGGCGAGACGTGGTCGGTAATCTCTCGAAGGCGGCTCGACCAAGAGCTCGAACTCGCCGATCTCTCCATCGGTCCGGTTCCCGCCGACGCCGCCCGCCACCACCGCGAGGTCAATTCCATTGTAGTGCGAGATGGTGTTGACCAGCCGAGGAAGCTCTAAGCGCCGCCGGCGATCACCGCCTCTCAACGCGCGCCCCGAACTCGAGCTAGCGAGGGCGCCAGAGCGCCGGCTCGCTGCGGCTCCAAGGACTGTGGCGCAGACATCCCGCCGGCCTTGCGAAGGGCTCTCCGCCTGCTGCAGCCGGCCCGACTGCTGCAACCTCCGCCGCCGCCAGAGCCACGTCCCGCGCCGTGACCGCTTCGTCACGGGCCTGCTGGGCATCCTTCCGCTCCTCAACCGCGAGGCCCAAGTTCTTCTGCACCTCTGTAGATGGCAACGGCGCCAGATGGTCACGACTTACGAAAAGTGCCCACGGAATTAAATAAGAAGTTGAGACCCTTACCGGCCGCGGAGTTCGCCAGGTTGCCGACCTTTTGCTAGACCGCCTCGTAGGAGGTCCTCAAGGAGGTCAGATCCTTCCGAGCGGCCTCCCGCTCGGAGCGGACTCGGTCGGCGTCCTTTCGAGCCTGGTCTCGCTCGGTCCGCAGACGGTTTGCTCGCTATGCTGCCTCGGGCGTGGTGGCGGCATCCCTAGCGACGGCACCGCTAAGGAGGACTCGAGCCCGCCACCTTCATCCTCAGGACTGGGCCTCAGCGCCATCGAAGAGAGCCTTAGCGGCCCTCAAGCTCCCCGGCGACCTTCGCCGCCCGACCGCCTCACGCCGCCGCTTCTTGAGCTAAGCGCAACTCAAGGCGCAATGGTCAGATTCTTCCACGGCACCGCCCACCGGCTGTTCGAGCAAGCCCGCAGATGTCGCAAGGCGATGACTAACCGTTAGTCTCACGGCAGACGCCGTAATTTTATAAGTTGGGTTCTTTCGCCAACTTACCAGCCGACGGCCGACTTCGACCATCGCGGCCCAACGACGGCGGAAGATTCCAGACAAAGAGTCGCCCTTTCGACCAGCCTCCATCTCGCTTCGGCCCGTAACGCTTTGTCAAGAGCGACCCACTCGCTTCTCTCTGCTCCGCCCACCGACCTGCACTCAGGGGCCTCTCCCAGCTGGCCCTCGGTCGTCTCGCTCGGCGGGCGCTACCGTCTGCAGCACCATCGGCAACGATGGTAGGATTGGTCCCCAGGTCCCTCGGCGACCTCCGCTGCGGGACCTGCCGGCACCTCCCAGGCAAGGGTCGGGCACTCGCACCAACGCCGCCTTGGCGGTCGCGACCACCGGCAGCGCGCCGCCTCTTCCTCCGCGAGGATGACCACGCCGACGGCGGTGTCCCTAATCGAGGCGCCGGAGCTCCTCGCCACCGACCTCGGGCGGGCGCGCTCGGCCGCCAAGACCACGATCGGCGCCGACCCGACGGCGCCTCGAACCTCTCGGCGCGCCCCCTTGCGGACCGCCACAGACGCACCACGGTCACACCAGATAGGCGCCGACGCCGCAAAATGCTTAAAAATGGGCCAAGGCTTTTCGCAGAAAAGTGTTTGAATAAAAGAAAAGAAGTACTTATCGAAGCCGAAGGGCGCGGCAGCGCGCTCTCTTCGCCGGCCCCTCCGAGGGGCGATCCGCCGCCGCTTCCCTAAAGCCGCTCCGCTGAAGGCGCGACGATGACGGGCGACCGCGTGGTCACCTCTCCGCCGAGGCCCTGTGGCCGCGGGGCTCGTGGTGTCGCCCTCCGGCAGTCCACGCCGACCGCCACGGTCGGGCGGTCGGAAGGAACCCACAATACGCTGCGGATCGGTGCTTCCGCTGCTTCGGTGGAGGTTGCACCCACGCAGGTGGCCTCCGACACACGCCCTCGCCGCGCGCTCCTTCTTCTTCTTCTTCCTCCTCTCCTCCTTCCGCTTCTTACGGGAGGAGTCGAGCGCTGCGGCCTTCGCCCGGGCTGCCACCCTCACCTCCTTGTCTCCCGGGAGCGGTGCCCGGGAGGACATGCCCAAGAGCCCCTAGAAGATAAAAGCACTGGTCAGACTAGGCGTTAAACGCAAAGAAAAGAGGGGTGGGAAGAAGTCCGGCCGACCTAACAGATTTGGAGGGTGGGCTACCGAGAATGGCTTCGGGTGGCCACCTACCGCCTCTGTGGCGCTTTCTCCCATGACGGCGGCCACCCGGGCTCCGACCTCCATCGCGGCCAGCTCGGGCTCCGCCATCCTCATCCGATCGGACGCCTCGCACGAACAGGGGGGGTCAGGCGCGAGAGGTTGCACGCGATCCTCATGAAGGCGCCGCACGACCACGCCCCAGTGAGCCCTTGCCTTTTAGGGCCCCGACCGCTCCACGATCGTGGCCACCTTGTTCTTCTCTCGCTTCGGCGCCCTGCCCACTCCTCCCGCCACGGAAGTTTGCCTGAAGGGCGGGCGCTGTCTCCGACGCTCGAGCATAGAACCACTCGTAGCACCACCCTTGTTGGACGACGGCAGCTTGACCTCGAGTAGTCCGTGCTCGACGGACCGGTCAAGGGCCAGCCACCAATGGCGCCGCGCGCCGTCTCGGCTTGTCCTTCCGAGCCTCGCTTGAAGAAATGCCTCCATAGCGCCCAATGCGGCTCGATTCCCGTGAAAGCCTCGCAAAGGGTGATGAATATGGCGATGTGGAGGACCCCTGGGGTTAAGATGGTGCGCCCGCTTTGTAATGGAAGAGCAGCCCCGGACGAACGGTGCAACGGCAAGCCAAAGCCGCGCCAAGAAAGAAGCAAGCACCACGACTCGCCGCCCTCGGCGAGGGGGCGGCCGCCTCCGTCGGCACCTCCAACCAAGAGATCTTGCGCAGGAGGAAGCCCTTCTTCACCAAGCCAAGCGCTGATCGGCTCAGGTGGAGCACTCCGCCACGACATCCTTGCAAAAGAGGCGACGGAAAGGCGAGGAGAAGAGAAGGCTGAGTTTTCTTTTCCTTGGCTCTTTGTTGTTCCTTTTCTGTCTTAGGGACAGGAGGCGAGGAAAGCTAGCAAGCGTAAATACTCAAAGCGCCCTGGCAACGTATATATAGAAGACGAGCAGGCACCAACCGAACAGGCGCCCCCTCGAGCGAAGCGTCATGCCCACTCACGCCAGCCTGGTAACTCTTGGTTTCCAATTCCACTCCGCATTTAATCCTGATAAAACGGCAGAGCCATAAAGCCGCCGCCCCCGGGCAGTGCGTCCTAACCTCTCGGTCTCCGCCTTGAGGCCAGGACGGTTGCTCTGGGGCACGCGCGAGAGGCCCACTGGGCCACTGCGGCCCCGAAACGGCAAAAGCCTTATGGCTTGCGCCAGGGGCCCAACTAAAAGCTGCGGGTTCAAAGGGCCTACCCCACCAGATGGGCATAAGGCCGCCCCAGCGAAACTTGAGCAAGGGGCAAGTATGAGGTGAGCCCCACGGTGGGCCCTCGGTTAGGTTGGCTGACGACCCAATCAACTCTACTCGCGTCCGAGATCATACTTAACACTCTCCCGGGAGCTCATCGATGAGCGACAGCCAGCTGTGCCCTGGGTCAGCGGACGACCCAGGGCCCATACGGGATTGAGTAGAGAAAGGTTTCTCATGGGTCGCCCCACAGCAGGGCCAGGACACCCTACTCTGGGACCGTCCGCTCGGAAGGGTCCCCCTTGGGCAGGACCTCCCAGGACCCACTCGGACTACCTGTTATAGGCTCCACGAGCACGGCGTTCAAACCAACGTGGGTAAACGCGCGTCGCTCACCCCCTCCAGGTCCCACACCTGCGGATGGGGTATACGTGTGGGATAGACGGTGGCCACTCCTCTCGCAGCTCCCCTCGCCAGACGAGGACTCGGGATGGATGCCCTACGCCCGGCTACGACGAAACGAGCCTACGTCCGGCCACGACGTAAAACGAGCCTACGCCCACGTTACGACGAAACGAGCCTACGCCGGCCCACGACGTTAAACGAGCACTCGGACACCGAACCTCGCGCAGAGGCATCGCGGTCGCCCCCGCCGACCAAGGCACGGTCTAGCTACGACGTTAAACGAGCACTCGGACGCCCGAACCTCGCGCAGAGGCATCGCGGTCGTCCCTCGCCGACCAAGGCACGGTCTAGCTACGACGTTAAACGAGCACTCGGACACCAACCTCGCAGAGGCATCGCGGTCGTCCCCGCCGACCAAGGCACGGTCTAGCTACGACGAGCAACCCTGACAACTCAAACGAAGACATCCATAAAGGAAAAAGAGATTTCATTATAGGCCAACAGGCTCAAACTTTACACAACTTTACAATATAGTACTCGACAGATACAAGAATAGTTACGCTACACTACGGCAGGACTTCCTCCGTGCCAAAGCCTTTTAACATCCGTGACGCACCGGCGGCACCGACGACATGTTGGTAGGCCCTTGCTCGTCGACGGACGGCGCGCGCAGAATGGAACAGTACGCCGATGCGCCTCCTGCCGTTCAGCGACATCGACGCAGCCGCACCAACTACAGTCGGCGTCCTCGCGCCATCGCCTCTAGGAGGCCCCCTTGCTACCTCGAGTCTCTGAACGACTCGAGCAACAGATCGATGGTAGCAAAGATCACGGGCAGTAGCTTCTTCCTCCCGGTTCGCCATCGCTCGTCGAACTCCCAAAGCTCACCAAAGGGTCTTCTTCTTCTACCCGACATCATCACCAAAAGCAAAGACTAAAGGTGCCCGAAGCCATATCAAGAAAACAAAAGGATCCTCGTTAAGGGTTTATCACTCAAGCAAGCCGTGGCGCCCTTATATACCGACGGAGGAGATTGAACGCTTTCGAATAAATGCAAGCGCCGAAAATGAAGCGCCTTCACGTAATCCGGCGCCCGTAAGACGAAGCGGCGAGGTGCGCTAAGTGGCGCGGCGTGCACGACGAGGTGATTCAAAGCCCCCGGCGGTTCGAATGACCCAGGCAAAATTCCAAGGCAGCCGTCAGATGCATTGGGGTACACCTGGCAGAAATCGTTTGACCTAATCGGTCGGACTGACCGCATGGGCCCAGTCACTATTCTCAACCCTCAACCGATCCAAATCGCTCGAGGGTTCGGGGGCTACTGACGAATACTTATAACAAGGGTACCCCAACGGCCCAAAGCGACAAGCCGGCAGCCTCAAGCACAGCTCAAGCCCAACAGGCCGCTTCCAGCCCACTACCGACCAAAGCACCTGCAAGGCCACACAAGATACCCCTTCCCGACCGACCGAGGAAGTGTCTCGATCGAAGCGGGGCTTCCGACCCCGCCACGAGACGGACCCCGGCTCCGACCAGCAGAGCTCCCGACCCTCGCAGCTGGTGGGATCCTCGACCGATCGCAGAACCCCGCCAAGGGCCGCGGTCAAAACCTCTACCACCAATGTACCACGCACTTCCCACGAACGGGTCAATCGAAGTGACTATACAAGGAAGGTGGTCCTTCCTAGAAGGTTTAATGATCGACGAAGTCATGCTCCCGACCCCATCATCGGTCACATACAAGACGAAGACACGCCTCTCCCGAGGCAAAGACTCCACGCCGACGCAAAGAACGTCAAGGTTCGCAGAGGGCAGGTACGCCATTTCCCGGGGAAATACCTAACCGCCCTGACCAACTAAGCTACCGACCCAGGATGGGCAAAGACGGGCGATGACGAGTCAGCAGAGCGAAGGACCGAAGCTCCTAGTGTAGGTCATCTCGCCCTCTCCCATTCTCGATGTAACTCGCCCTTCCTTTCAGATAAAGGAGGCAGGAACCCCGTAGGAAAGGGGATCACAATCGAACTCATCGCGCTAAGCCATTAGCACTCTCACTTGTAAAACTTTGTGCAGTCATCTGTACCGAAGGGAATACAACGCCACCACACAAACTGGAGTAGGGACTTTCAGCCCGAACCAGTATACATCTTGGACTTCTGAGTCTAACCATTCAGGGAGTGGAACGCGCGACCCCTTAGACTTACAAATTTACTTGCCGGTGCTCGAAACGCCGACACCCAGTATGAAGCCCGTGAGAGGGCGGTCGGACGGGAGTAGGATCCCTAGGTGGTAGCCTCCTCACGACTCCCATAGCTCCTTGAGTGTACGAAGAAAGAGTATGTCTGCGGAGCTCCCTTCGTCAACAAGTATACAGGAAACCTCGCAATTAGACACTGTGGCGGTCACCAAGAGGGCATCGTCATGGGAGAACCTTAGGCCCTTTGCATCATCGACAGTGAAACTTAGCGCAATGTTTGCCCACTTGGGAGGAGTGCCTCGAGGGATTACCCCTACGACATTGACTTCTCGGACATAATCCTTTTGCCGTCGCTTGGATTCGTGCCCATAGGCCGAGGCCCCCATTATGACGTTCAATTGCCTCTGTGGTGCTTGGAAGGGAAGTTCTTATTCGACGTCTTGTGGAAGTTCTCCAAGAGGAGGGCCGCCAGGAGGTAGCGCATGCGCAAGGTGGACCGCTTGGAGAGGCATGGCCTCCATGGCCACGGGGCAGGGCAGTGACCCTCGGCGTGGCTCAAGTCCATGTTTGAGGAGTTTCGCCACCTCAGCGACATACTGACGACACTCACTCGTGTCATGCCCGTCCATTTTGTGATAGGCACACCAACGACCATCTCCTTGGTCTTGGTTGTTTTTCTTCTCAACAGGGCCCTCATCATGCGCGCGATGATCTTTATGCTTAGAACCCTTCTTGGGTCCTTTGGAGGCAACATTCTCCTTGGACGGGGCATTTGCTACGATGAGGACTTTGGAGTCGCAACCCCCATTGGAGTGGTCCCTCCGGTCTTCTTTTTCTCGGAGGACCTCTTCGACCCCTCATCAGGGGAGTCGCTTTCAGCTTGAGGGAGAAGCCCCTTTTTAGCCAAATCCTCCTCCCCCGAGCGTATTTCTCTATGACCTCGAAGAGTTGTTGGGCCGTTTTTGGGGGGTCCCTCCCAAGCGCCCAGTTTAGTTCACCAGGGAGAAGTCCTTCCTTGCATGAATTTATGACCGTGGAATCTGGGGCGTCTACCACCTGGCTCTGAACCTAGGAGAAGCGCTTGAGGAAGTTCCGTGTAGACTCTTACTTTTGCCTAACAGTGAAGAGTTAGTTGGGAAGAATGGGGCGTTTGTAACTCCCCTGAAAGTTTGCTCTGAACTCTTCACGCAATTAGGCCCAAGAGTGGATGGGTCCCCTCTCTCATGGAAGAACCATGACTTTGCCATCTCTGAGAGGAAAATCGAGAGGCAATTGCACATTTCTCTCCCCGCCTCCCCAACCTAGCCAGCCGTGGCATAGACCTCCATGAACTGCATATGGTCAGAGTCTCCGTCGTATGGTCCAATTTTGGGTTGATGGAACATGGGCCAAAATGGGGTTTCAAAGATATCCCGACGCGAGGGGGTTGCCTATCTTGCGACTGCCTCTGTGGACATGCCCACGAGGGGAGGGCGAACTCTCATGGCGACGATGGTGGCGACAAGACTCCTTGGAGCTGGAAGAGCTTGAGGCCTATCAGGGGCGACGGAGACATCCATGTCCAGGAGAGCTGGAGTCCTCCCACCGACAAGCGGTTTGAGCAGGCCGCGAGACCCAAGATTCGGCTTCCCTTTCCCTAGAGTGATGCTTGCACTGGCGGGGTGATCATGACGACTTGGTGAGGGAGGAGTGGGACCGTTGTTGCCGGAGTGGAAGCTGCTCCCATCCACGTGACTATGCTGAGCGTGACACGGGCCCTTCGAGCTTTGAGGGCACTTGTGGGTAACCGCGGTGTTAGGGACTATTCTTGGGGGAACGGCTACCTCTGGTCTAGGAGGCCCTCCTTCCACCTTGGGCCATGCTGCACCCCAAGGGTGGGAGTCCACTCCGGCTGATGGAAGTCGGCTCACCATCTCTAGAGGCAAGCGTATTTGCCCAGGAGGAGGAACTTGTGGTGGAGGACCCAGAGCTCCCATCACTAGGGTGCGAGTTTAGGCCTTGGGTGTTGTGGTGATGGCACAAACTGCAATGGTATAAGATGAGTCCCACCGAACCCTGGATTCGGTGGACGTAGCAACCCGAAGGGAGCTCCATTTGACACCGCTGCATGGGCAAGTCGGGGGAGGTTGACGGGTTCCCCCCTGCTCGCCTCCGAAGGTGAAGGCTGGACCTCCATTGCCACTAGGTCTGTGGTCACTTGGACCGAGGGCGGTTGTGGGAGCGGTGAGAAGTGTAAAGGGCCACCGTGAGGACTATAAAAGGCCATCATGTATTCCACAGCTTGCCTCGTGGTCGCCTCCACAATAGCTTGCCACTTGTTTACATCCGGGGCTTCAAGGATGAGGGTTGGCTTTGGAGCCCCTGACCCCACGGCAGCAAGGGTGCCACGGGCCTCTTGTCCTTGGCCCAAAGCACCCGGCTCGAGGGTGGACGACGCGGCCGAGAGCTCTAGGATTTGAAGGATGTTGTCGACCTCGGGGTGAATGACACAGATTTCTGAGGGCGGTGCGCGCCGAGGGTTCTGTTGGGGAGGATGATCACCCTCGTGCTCCTTGCGCTTCTGGGCTGGAGAAGGCTTGTAGTATTTCTTGGTGCAGCCATAGCCTTGTATGAGTTATCTATGTTCTTCCCACGGATGGTGCCGAATATTGTAGGTGTGAAAATCGAACATGGGTGAAGGGGTGGACACCGGCCATTTCATGGGCCCTCGTCCACAAGAGTAGAAATGACACGAGGGTTTATACAAGTTTGGGGATCCGAGAGGACCGCCCTACTACTGTCGGTGAGCTTACAGGGGTGTCTTCGGAGAGCAGGGCCTCCGAAGGCTCGTCAGTTTAAGCGTTTCTTTCTATTGATCAAGAGAGCTCCCTTTACAAATGAGAGATACATAGGGTATTTACAGGCTCTAGGGCCTGTACAAATGACTGAAATACCCGTCATAGAAATAGCTAGGCTATGAGTACAAGTGAGAGGCAATATTGTTTTTTCTATGCATAATTGCAATTCTTTAATCTGCATGTTATGTAGTCGGTCACTGGTTAGGTATTCTCTAACAATCCTCGTCAAAGTTGAAGAAAGCACAACTTCCTGTTGGTACGATCATAACTCATAAAACTCTTCAACTTTATTCATTGTTTGTGAAGACGTTTAATTTAGGTGTAAGAAGATCGTAAAAGTTTTATTGATGATGTACCAGTTGGAGTTAGAGATTGTGAGGTGGGGTCCACAAGGAAGCTAGAGTTCACAACAGAACAGACTGGCAAGGTTGTAGTTGTAACATTCTGGCCAAAATCCACTCAATGCTCAGCTCACCGTGGGGCCAACTCACGAATGCATATATAGCACCTCGCTGATACTTTCGTCCTCGCTTTACATAAAAGGGTTAACATGGAGGGTCTATATTTAGACCCAACATACATTATATACTACAACTTACCTTAAATAAGCAATGTGTGACTAATCTCCCCACCGCTCACGTGGCCCATACGGGCATTCATATTAACGGACCTGGGTATTACAATAATCTTGGCTTGTGAAAATCCAAAAAATTTGGCATCCCTCCATGCACTCAAGTTATTGATCGTGTCTTTTTTTTTTTATTGTGAACGTTGTGCCTTACTCCTATATCAATTCTCTGTGTAATGAGAATTGTCGTGCAAATTGAGATGTGTTTCAATGTGGTAATTGCCCAGACGGAAGCCTCCCACCATTCAAGTTGGGCGAGAAAGGTGGTCATTGAAAGCAAACTGCATTTGCAGTTCCTTCCAGCTTATCATTGCCTTCCTAGTTTCCACGTTCTGTACTGTAGTGTGATTTGTCCGTGCTTTTCTATCTCGGAGCATTTGTAGTCCTCTAATAAAAATGTTGCTTTCCTGTCGTTTTCTCGTACGCTCACAGTATGCTTGGCTACGAGGACACCAACAGATGAAAGTCCTTAGCGAGAGGTATTTTATTTAATGTTTTTACTACCTCTACTTGACATATGATTTAAATTCTAGTCACACATATACGACTCTAAAGGGGTATTTGGCACAGCTTCAGTTACATCAAAATCCGTAGAGTTGGTGGAACAGAGTATTCATAACTCTAGGAATTTATTGTGCTACAGTCCATTTTAGATTAAAAATATAAACTTAATTCACTTTATTTTAGCCTACAATCTTCAGATCTGAGGTAGAACTGGGATCTAGAACTCTGCCAAATAAGACCTAAGTCTTCCAACGTGATTCAGTCCAAAATTGCAAGAAGTTTTAATGAACTGACGTCGATCACACCCACAATTTTGTGGTCTGCCCTGTTTGGCTCTACCAGAACATCACGAACAAGTCGTGTGCATAGCACTCTCTAATCACGGAGCACTGAACTGTGAGTACGATCCGGAGACCTCACAGGCAGAGTTGCAGGACAGAAGCTTCGACGCCTCATCTTCTCCTCCGACGTTGACGATGGTGTCCACCTCCAAGAACGGCGGCTCGCTCAGGACGAGCCCTGCGTAGTCGTCACGCGTTCTGCATAGGTTCCTCAGGAGCTCCACCAACTTCGACATGGCCGGCCTCTCGCTGGGATTTGCTTGCGTGCACAGCAGCCCGACCTGCACGACGCGCATGATCTCCTCCCGAGCAGCCTGCTCGTATATTCTCTCGTCGATGACCTTCTGTAACGAGTTGGCCTTGTAGTTATGCCAAACCTGCAACAATCCACAAGAGTATTATGCAAGATATCTTGTGCAGTAAAACATACCTGCATTATGTTATCTATGATTTACATACACTTTTTTGCATCGGTGTCAGATATGTGGAGACTCATGATCACAAATGTGTTCCCTTTCTTTTGGCAGTTTGAAATTGGCTATATATCTATATATATCTACAAACAACCGGTGATATTCGAGATATCTCCTTCGCTTTGGAAGTCTAGAAAATACCAAAATAATCCTTAAATCAGGAGGAAAAAAATTCTCTTATTAATTGGGAGAAAAAAAAGAAGAAGATCTATACCAATTATTTTGATGGTGCTAGATTATAATGTTGAAGATTAATAATGTACGATAGTACAACTATTACAATTGTATAACAAATACAACAATATTTTAAATATGACAGAGTTATATAGCAAATACAATGTGTTGCAATTTAAAAATAATATGTTGCAATATCTAGCCGTGCAACTGCGTCGAAAATTCTGCTAGCTTAAGTAAATAATATCTCAGAATGAAATGGAGATTTGTTGGGTGCGTAAATAGCGTTAGTGTGCAAAACGGGAGATGAAGTAGCAATAGTTCGTGCCAAAACAAGGTAATAAATGAAGTAGGATATGACCTCGAAAAGGAAAAGAAAGAATCGAATAGGACCAAGAAATAATATACACAAGGAAATAGGATAATCAGAACCCTTTGGCCCATTAGGAACAAATTTTAAATTTGCAATCAACAATAATTATGTTTCACAAGGACATAATGGACATCAGGTTTGTTGAATTAACTGAGTGGCTTCGTACCACCAAAAGTTAGGGAGAAGAGGCATGCTACAGTACTACCAAATGACTAGAATTTATTCCGTCAAACAAAATTGACCGGCATTTACACAAGTACTTGAAAAATCCAAAATTTCGACAAAATATATCGCTGGTTCGAAATTTTAGCGGCCTAAGACACAAACAACAAAATCTCCATGTAAATTAGAATCGCAAAACTATTTGACTATCATACTATGTTCCAAGAAACAAGAGTAAATCAGAGCGTGCATGAAACCTCAGCTAACAGGGAATGGCCGGAAAGAGATCCCGTGGACCCACCACACCGCTTCCCAGTGACGATCTCGACAACCAGCACACCGAAGCTGTAGACGTCCACCTTCTCCGTAAGGTGTCCGTGCACAACATATTCCGGAGCCATGTAACCCCTACAGTCAGCCATCTTGATGAGACATGAGCAATAGCCTTTCAGAAATGTAGTACAAACTTCTTCTTCTTTGAGAAAAAAAATTAAGGTTGTACTAACTAAAGAGAACATCATGTATGGAAGCTAATATTAATCTTACTTACACTGTCCCGGCAATTCCTGTTGTAAGATGACTTCTGTCAGCGCAGAGGACTAGCGCAAGGCCAAAGTCGGTTATTTTCGGCTTTAGCCTCTGATCCAACAAAACGTTGCTGGCTTTGATGTCCCGGTGAATGATCCGCGTTTCTGATTCTTCGTGCAGGTAGCATAGACCCTCTGCTATGCCTTGAATGATATCTAACCTCTGCGGCCAATCCAAATGCATATCCTGGTCATCAGCTGCAGGAGTAAAAGAACCAAAGGTAATTCTGTTACTTCTCTGACATAAAGAGTATACGAAGGTGGCGATCAGATATCACCTAAAAGTCAATCATGAAGGTTCCTAAAGGGAGCTCTATACATCAGAATTTATGAACAATGTTGCTACATTGTTTAGGGGAAAATTCGACAAAACCTGAATAGGGTATGAGTTAGTCATACATCCTCATCACAATCCTGTTCATGCAACTGCATGGAAAAAGGAAATTGTCGTGCTCTTCTTTTTTTTTTTACTGAAACAACAAGGGAACTATTGTGCTGATATGGGCCAGAAATGTTATTTTCTTGAATGTTTTATTTCCTCATGTACTCAGAACTACAAACAGTTTCTTCACATCAAATTAGGCTGCAGTCAACTTTTAATTGAGGAAACTGAAATGCATGCGGTATCTGCTTCAAAAAAAAAAAATCTCACGCGGCATATGGAGAATGGACTAAGCTTTACCGAATATGAACAGATCTAAGCTCCTATTGAAGTGGTATTCATATATCAGGAAACTCTCAGGGCCATCCACACTGCACCCAAGCAACTTCACCAAGTTCTTGTGACGCACTTGGCTTAGCACATCAACTTCACGGAAGAACTGATCGATGCACTGTTTTGTGTTCAGAGATAATCTCTTTGCAGCGACTTCATTCCCACCAGGAAGAACGGCCTGTGAAATAAACGATTACGACTGGCGAGTGACAGGCTGACAGCCCCTAAGTACCTACTTGCAGAATATGACTTTCTTACCACAACAACATAGTACTAAATTGCAGAATTTTACTTCCTTTTATGTACCTTATAGACAGTCCCGTTGCTCCCTTGGCCAAGTTTGTTTGACAAACTGAACATACCAGTGGCTTTCTTTAAGTCCTTATAACTAAAATTCAGGCTTGATTGAGAAATCCTTGCAGGAAGTGTTGATCCATACAAATCTGCAGTTAAGTAGGTTACAAACAAGCATAAAGGATCAGCAAATTTTCAGTTGATTCAATAAAGAAGTGAAGAATAGAAAGTGTAGGACAGCCTACAATGCTAACCTCTCAATGATCTATCTCTTGAAAAACGAGCCTTCTGTTTCCATACCAACACTGCAACGACAATTAAAAGAACACCACCAATACAGGAACCCAAGACTGTCCAAAGAATAATTCGTTTCCTTTTGCTGGAGCTTGATGCAGAATCCATTGAGTTCCAGAAAGGTGCTGGTGAGTATCTGATGTAGCAGCCAGCAAAAAGCGCACGGCCTTCATCTGCCGGTGCACATTTTGCCACGGATGCAGCAGCTGCGTTGAGGCACTTTTCGCAGCTTGATGTGTTCAAGTTCTGCCAGCACTGAGCAAGTGCATAAACAGCTACTTTCGCTGATTTAATGGCCGAACTAACAGCAAACCCTTTGTTGCTCTTGACAGCCAAGGAAGTCACATTACTCAGTACAGTATTCACAACTGAACTAAAGCCCTGCCGGTCTGAGCTGTGGTTACTGGAGGAGCACACACTTGTATCCAGCGAGTCCATGACATCGTCAAAGAAAGAGTAATTTGCATACCTCATAAAGCATCCATCGAGATATATCCGGCCCCCAATGAAAGGATAGCATTTTGGAAGAAGAGACCTTATTTCTGAATAGCACAGCGTACAGTCGACTTTGCTGAGATCTTCCAAGCATTGCACCAGCCCGTAGTAGTTAATGGGATCTTTCCCAACAGAAATCATCCCATATCCCTTTTGCACAAGATCTGAGCTTACGTTGTCGAAGGCGACAACAAAATTGTTGGCCCAAACTGCTGCAGAACCAGAAGCTGGGGTTTTGTTGCAGAATTCATGAACCACCGATGCCCGAGGGTCAGCCAAGGCAGTGGTTGATGTCCAGGAGCTCAAATAAGCAGTGATGACAAGAGCAATAACAAAATAACAGAGGTCTCTCATTCTGCAACCAGACCCTATTTTCTGGTTCTTTTCAGAACTTCATGGTGCAATTATGGAACAAGCAAAACAAAGGCAAGCAAAGAGTGAGAAGACAACAAGACGACTTCAGTAAGCACAGGTTTGCGCTACATAATTCATCAAACATACGAGTAAGAAACTAAAAACTTAAACTTGACAGCTCATGGCTGAAAAAAAAATCAAACCTGTAAGGCGAAGAAATAAGAGCTATTGTTATGCTTAGATGAAACTTGAGAGTAAGGAGGAAAACTAAATGCCATAAGAAAATATACCTTCAGTTGCCGGTCCTCCTTTGAGTCTCCGGCTTCTTGTAAACCTTTGAGGTAATATTGACAGAGAGAGGAAGGAATTTTCTCGGTTGGCTCCGCCACACTTTCCAATGTCCAGGTATCCATATGAAGAGCTGCAGTAGCATTTTCAATATTGCAGACACTAGTACTTGGAATAACAATTGATAGGGGAAACCATACTTTTATTAGCCAAGAAGACTGTCAGCCAATTTAACCATGACATCCCAGCTCATTCCAACTGACATTAGCGCAGTCAAAACGGATGCTTTGAACATCAATTAACTCTATGTGGAAACATCTATCCATTTTGACAAGTACATAGTTCTCCAAGTCATCAATTTTGAAAAAAAAAGTAGCACTGATAAGGACATTTCGTAGATTTTTTTTATTGATAGCGATAGCTTACTGAGCTGAAGATAGCATGTCCATCATGCCTATCTAAACAAACCAAGAGAAAGCTGTCGAGTAAGAGAGAACTGGCCTTTGTACTAACTAACCTGTTTGTTTTGTGGGCATAATTTTTTGCCTCGAATGAATACCAGCTATTTCCTCTATCTACTATCTAATATGATTGAGATCATTGTGATAATCATAAATCCATAGTTGCAATCACTTTGAGTTCACCATGGCATCTTCCAAAGTTCCACGCGCCCGTCAAAAAAAATCATGCGGCTTAAATACTACTTCCAGATTTTTTGGAGGGTCTTCTCGCAAAAAAGGGTCTGGATGTAATATTGGATGTAATCTCGAAATTTTCCTGCGCAGGCTACTCGCAAAAAACAGGACCTGCAAGGAATTTCAGAATTTTTTGGGGCCTTGGCACCACAGAAACTGATCTAGTTGTAATTTCGAAAATCTCTAAAAAGGTCTGATCGAGAAAGTGGACTCGGATGCAATTTCATATTTTTCAAAGGGAATATGCGGGCAAACAAATTGCGACATTTTGGAGTGTTTTTTAGAAAAAGAGGACCTTGATGTAATTTTCAGAATTTTTGATGGTCGTTACGCAAAAAATCAAGGTCCAAAACAGACCTAGATGTAATTTTGAAAATTCTAAAAGGGTCTTCTCGTGAAAGTGTATACGGACGTAATTTTGGAATTTTTGGTGGGCGTACACGAAAGAAAATGTTTTTTGGTGGCCTTTCCGCAAAAAAAGGACCTGGATTTTGAAATTTTCAAAGGGCATGTGCGAGGAAAAACGAATTTCGAATTTTTTGGGTGTCTTTCTACAAAAAAAGGACTTGGATGTAATTTTGAGGATTTGTTGGGGGTCATTTCGCAAAAAAATCGGTGGGCAAAATGGACTCAGATGAAATTTCAAAAAATTTTGAGGGTGTTTTTGAGCAAGAAAGCCATTTCAAAAGAAGACTTGGATGAAATCTCGGAATTTTTGGGGTCTTTTTTCCTGAAAAAACTACGCCAGCTGGAGGAGTTGAATGTAATTTCAGAATTTTTGACGGCTTGTTAAAAAAAAATCACTGTGTTTTTTCGAATTTTCTTTGGTCTTGTGCTGGAAAAACAAATTTCAGGATTTTTAAGGGCCTTTCCGCAAAAAGGACATGGAAGTAATTTCAGGGATTTCTGGGGGCCTTTTTGCAAAAAAAATCAGGCACCAAAATGGACCTAGATGTAAGTTCAGAAATTTGTGAGAGGGGTTTCATGGAAAAAGCTGGTCCGAACATATTTTTGGAATTCTCTGAGGGCTATCTGGGGGAAAATGGATTTCAGAAATTTTTTTGGGGACTTTCTGCAAAAGGACCTGGATGTAATTTCAGAGATGAAAAAGAGGATCCAGATGTAATTTTGTAATTTTTGAGAGCCTGCAGGGGGAAAAAATGAAATTCCATATTTTTTGGAGCCGTTCCACCAAAAAGGGGCCTGGATGTAATTTAGGAGATTTTTGGGGACCTCTTCGCAAAAAAAACCGGTGCCACGCGGACCGGCATGCCTGCCTGGAAAAATGAATTTCAATTTTTTGGCCTTTCCGCAAAAAAAGGACTTGGATGTAATTTTGGGGATTGAAAAGTGGACTGAGATGTAAGTTTAGAATTTTTCGAGGAGCTGTGCGGGAAAAACCGAATTTTGAAATTTTTGGGGCCTTCCCGCAAAAAAAGGACCTGGATGTAATTTTGAGGATTTTTGGGACCTTCTCGCAAGAAAACCAGCGCCACACGGCACACGACAGAAAATCGCATGGAGCATCGCTCGTGTGGGGGTGGGTTTTAACATGCGACGCGATCAGTGTGGCCGACGCGCCATGTGGGACTTTGAGACCGAGCTGGGTATGTGGCATACGATGGAGCGACCGCGTCGCCCAAAAATGATCGGGATGTGCTCGGAGGCCCAGAAACCTTCCTGGTTTAATATAAGGATTATCCTGTCCAGAAATCTTTTGTCTTTGTTATATGTGGAGTTCAATTTTGTGGTATACATACAACAAAATGAACATTTTAAAATCTCCATAACAATACTAGGTGTTGGAGGAATGACTAACATCTCCTTAAACATAGCCCATCAAGGATGCTCGTGACCCTCATACCCCATCCTAGGGGAAAAACATGGAGGCTCTTATTGAAGAGTCCTCCCTCAAAGGCTATGCCTCCGGTCCTAATGCAAGGAGTTACCATGCCAACTCATTGCCTCTAGTGAACCCCTACAGGCATCAGGGGGTTCTCATTGAGGGTTGAAGCTATATGAAGGGTGCATTCATCCCCAGAGGTTCCCGCAAGGCAAGTGGGCCGATTGGCCCAAGAATATCCTCTAAGACATGAGGGGCATTTTAGTCATTTGTACAGAAAAAGAGCCTATAAATACCCCATGTATCCCTCATTTGTAACTTGAGTTCTCTTGAGCAATAAAAAAGCATATTCAAACTGGTGAGCCCTCAGGGACATGCTAGCTAGAGGCAACCCCCATTTGCTCACCGAGGAGTACGATAGTCCTGTTGAACCCCCGAACCTGTATAAATCCTGTCTCATTTTTACTTTTGTGGATGATGGTTTGTCAGACGACTGACGTCCACCCCCTACTTGTGTTTGGGTTTCATACCTATAACATTGGTGCCATCTGTGGGGACACCAGCTATAGTCAACAAGCCATGACTCCTAGAGGCAGAATTGATGGGGGTGCCAAGTGTGCACCGGCACCCCAAAAATTTTTGAAGCCCACTTAGTACCCGGAGTCAAGGTCTATTAGCCCAAACCCAAGTGGCTAGAGCGGCATACCCAACACCCCCACAGTCCATTCCAAATCTCAGTGACCACCACCAGGCACCAGGATGAACCCTAATTGAGCATGGGCATGGCTGCGCGAGGCGCTGGCGGTGGGGGGCACGTGTGTCTAGTGGCCGTTGGCGGGGGGCGCGGGCGTCAAGCAACGAGAGGTGTGGCGTGGGCGGCGGCCAGCTGGAGGCGAGGTGCGGCATTAGGCGGCAGGAAGCGAGAGGCGCGGTGAGGCAGGAGGCGGGAGGCACGGGCACATGACAGGCCGAGCGCCCAGCGCTACGGGCGGCAGGCCGGTGACGCGGTGTGCCGGCGATAGTGGTAGGCACTGAGGCTGAGGCATAGCAGGCTGTGTCGCTGTGAGCCTTTGTCCTGTGAGGTATGATTTCCAAAATTCCAGCAGAGATCTCCCTAAACTTGTAATTTATAAAATTTGTACATGTAAAAGAGCTTAAGGATTTATGGGAAATACAAATCTAAAGATGAAATTTATGAACTTGATTTAGGATTTATGGAATGCGAGGATTGTGAATTTATGTTGTGATTTCTTACTTGTGAATGTAGAGCAAGAGTAGCCAACATTTGAAACCTTTGATAAGGATAAAGTACTTAGGCTTGCCAGATTTTATCCCAATGAGTTCTAAGTACATATTTGATGAGACTTCCTTTTCAAGTTGATAAGTTTTTGATAATATGCAAAAAAATGATAGGTTGAAGGACCTCAAGAATTTTCGTGAGCTTGCTGTTAAACTTGTTCAAACCAAGAAGCATGAAATTTATAAGTTGGTGTACTTACTTCTCAAATTGGTATTGCTCCTACCGGTGGCGATGGCGAGTGTTGAAAGAGTATTTTCTACTATGAATTTTGTGAAGAACAAGTTAAGAAATAGTATGGGCAATCAATTCTTAAATGATTGTTTAGTCACATTTATTGAGAGATGTTTTCCTTGAAGGTTAGTGAGGATGATGTAATCAAGCGTTTTCAAGCCATGAAACCGCGTATAGTACAATTCTAATTTTCATTACATATTTTGTAATCTTCTATTCATGTAAGACCTTATTCCAACTATATGTATTGTATTATGGTAAATTTTGAACCTATTTAGTGAATTTATGCTATGAAACTGTGTATGTCAACTGTCTGGTATCAAATGTGCACACCCATCACAAATTTCCTAGTTCTGCCACTGATGACTCCCCAAGAATTTTTGGAATCACTCCATCACCAAGAAGAGGGCACCTCCCACTCGCCTAAGAGGCATTTGCAGGCGATGATAATAGCCTCCTAACTAGGAGGCCACCGAAGTGACCTAGGGGATCTCTTGAGTGCTCGACAAGGATCGAACCCCTTGGTTCCTCCACCATCAATGGGACTCCTCTCCTCCTTTTGACTACAGAGGTCAATCTGTGGTGCTCTTGCACTAACCAACATTCCGATACTTATGTTACATATGGGAGCCTATGGCTCCTTGAAGGCCCTCAACGCTCCAACCATGAAGTTGACCAATTGGGAAGGTGCCCCGTGACCATCCATCTAGTAGGGAATGAATTCTTCTATTCCTACCAGCCACAAGGGCTACACAGGGCATTTCCTATAAGCCTTTTAGGCATTTTTTGTCATCTCTCGGTCCAAACCTCCTAGACGGCCCAGATCATTGTGTGCCTGCACATGAGGAAAAATTGTTTCATAAGGGACTTCACCCCAGCAGTGTTCAGGGCGTATGGCCTCTACAGCCTCATCTATCAAAGTCCTAGGTGGCCTGGACATCTGTCTTCTCCACTTTGGTGTTTCGTGTTCTCCTAGAACCAAGACATGAACAACAACTTGGGTCTCGAGCCAAGGTTGATGGATACACGAAGGACTCTTCCCCTTTAGACTCCAGGCCATTTGCCAAATGACCTTCGGGTCACCCCTCACCTTGCTCTGTTGGTTGGCAAGGGTTAACCATTCTCATGCACTCTTGATCAACTCGACAAAAAGCCCACCTATGGGATAAAAGGACTCCATTGCCCACATATTTTGTGAAGGCCACAACATGCCCTTTATGGGCATTGGTCTTATCATGTTCATGTTGTGGGCGACTATGGCCTCCGCAACAAGTTGTTGTGCAACACTAAGCATGCCCCTAACGAAGTCACATGCTTATGCACCAATGAAATGATCAAGGAAGAACCCTTTCCTCACCCATTAGGGTGTGCAGGGAGTTTGGCTTTTGAGAGTTTAGGGCAACAAAAAATGAATGTGCCGCCTTGGAGATCAAAGGTACTCCATGACTTAGTCTCATGAGCACCCTTGATGCCAACCGAGGGCTTCAACCCCTAGTGGCAATGTGGTTTTCAGTGATTTATTCTCATGAGTATTCCTCGAAGGTGCTCCATGACTTAGTCTCATGAGCATCTCTGAAGCTCACCGGGGCTCCTATCTATAGGCTTCTACCCATAGTAGCAATATGGTGTTCATGACTTAGTCTCAAGGCATCCATCAAGTTGTAACACCCTAAATTTCATATTTTGATTTAATTATATGATTTTGATTTTATGAGATTTAATTCTGAATTTTCTGGAATTTTAACTATTTTTCAATTTTCAGATTAAAATAAATGATTTACTGTAGCAAAATTAATACTAAAAAACTTCTGAAAAATTTATAGTAAATTTAAAATGTCTCAAGATATTTTTTAGAATTTTTATATAATTGTTGAACCTTATTTGCTATTTTTCAAAAGCCTATTTATTTTCACCAATTAAATCATTCATGAAAAAATAATGGGGCCCACACGTCAGCAGTGTCTTCTACCTCCAGTAAGCAGCCTGGGCACGGTTTTCTTCTCTGCTCTCTCCATTGCCAACATTTGAAGCTATGATTCAACATGTTTTCTTCTCCAAATTTGTGTCCAATGCGTGTGAAACCTTATGCTCATCCAACCCCTTAATTCTGCCATCCTAATACCCTCTTTTTCACGAGGAATTCGAGTTTTTCTCTGGTTCAGACTCTTTTTGAACCGAGTCCATTTCTATCTTCTTGAGTCCTTTCGAGCCTATTTAAGGTGAGCACCAGGATCCTCTCTCATTTCTCAACCCATTCCTATGCTTGTTCATTGCTTTGGTGCCCTCATTTGCCCGGAACGCCATGGAGTCCCGATGATCAGTGTTATGTCGCTCGACGTGCGCTTGCAAGCTTTCCGGAGCTTCCAAGCATCTCTTCTCGATCTGTTCATATCACATCGTGTTTTCGATCATCGCGAAGGTAACCCCTCAATCAATTTTGAGTTTGGTGCACCATGCATGATGAATTTTGCATTTTTCCTAGCCCCGTTCATCGACGTTCGTCGCGTTGTCACGTCGCCGTCCATGCGCATTTACAGCAATCATGGCCGCCATTGAGTTCATCGCGTCGTGAGCTTTTTTGTGCTCCTCTTTTTCCGGCCTTTGCCCTAGCCCTTTAGCATTTTGCCTTGTCTTCTTGCCCTCTGCCATGGCTTGCTCTCGGGTGAACAGTACCATGAAGTACTGTAGCAGTTGCGGTAGAGGTGAAAATTAGAGGAAAAATAAAAAATCCTAAAAATAAAATTTCATATTTCTGATTATATTCAGTAGTTCAAAATATTATTTTTCTTTAGAAAAATAATTTTAAAAATTTGGAGATCCTTTCTTTATTGTTTTCTATGATTTAAACCTTTCAAAATTCCGTTCTCCCTCGTATGAACTCCGATTGAGGATATTCAAATTTCTCAAGATTTATAAATTCAAGATATATTTAATGGTTAATTTTATTTTAATTTTAGAGATTGTTTGCTCTCTAGTTTGTATTTATTTGGTTTTTCTCTATCGATTCGCGTAGATGTTGAACTGCCGAAGCGTTCGAGGGTGAAGTGTTGACACAAGCTCAAGGTCCAGATCAAGAACAGGAGCTATTCCAAGGCAAGTTATGCTTTGATCATGTTAAACCTAGTTTTATAAATTGAAGGACCATGTGGAGGTCCATCCATGTTTGTGATGAGTATTTGACTTTATTTGAGCAAGGTGTGCTCAAGTTTGAGTTTGATTTGGATTGATTTTCAAAATGAAGCAATTTGAGCTGTCTCTGCCAGAGTGGCGATCTGCATCGTATGGGCGCGTAGTGATGAGTTGGATGGTTTATTGCATATCATTGTGGGCATTGCTATGTGAAAGGTTTTTCCTTGTCTTTGATGGTTGCAGGGCGACGGTGCTAGGTCATAGTGAGGCGGAGGATGACCGGGACTAGGCGAGGAGCGCCGAGGTCCGACGCTTGGGAGATCGCGGAAGATGATCGGAGACGGAGTCCGGGCAAGTCAAGAAGACAAGGAAAGGAGATGATGCTAGCTAGATGCCGCGTGGATCAATGAGGGCCGTCGGATTGAGGTCTAGTTGATAGGTTAGCGGGTCTAGGTAGTATGCTTTGAAAACCGTGCAAGAAAACCCGGTATGTGTGTGGGTTTTGGGTTAGCCCTTGCATGGCTGTGTGTGTGGGTTAATCCTAGCCTTTAGATGAGTGCTCTAGGGTTGAGAGACTCATCCAAGGGTGGTAGGTGGCCCAAGAGTAGTATAAATAGGGGTGGAGGGGTAGCCTCCTCCCCTTGAAGGTTTTGAGGTTTGTGAATACTCCTTTGAGCTTTGCTCACATGAAAGTGAGGCTTTGTAACCTCTCCTTCCAGAAATGAAAGTTTTATCCATCCACCTCTAAATTTATTTTGCGCATTTACATTATGTCTTTACTTTACGCAATTTAAATTCAGCATTTACTTTCCGGCAATTACATTCTCGCAATTTACTTTCATGTAATTTGGATTTGCCTCCCCTCCTTCTAAATGCTGCTGATCTTGGATGTTTTGAGTGTGTTCATATGGTTTTACATCTCTTTTGCACTCTTGGATTGAGTAGAGAACATCTTTTCTTTCAAGTTCCAACTTTGTTCAGAACTTATTCTTCGCGCAGCAGTCAGTTTTTGATTTCTATAAAAATCTAGAAAAATATTTTTCAAGTGATTCTTATTGGAGGAGGTGCGGGACTTTGACATTCACTTGCATAAAAATTTTGGAGTTCACTTGTTGCACCGTTTGGGCGCCATGAGGTGAAAACCGAGCCCCAAACTTTCTACTCGAAGTTCTTGACCAGACTGTGTTCTTAGATTTTTCCTGTTTTTTCTGTAAGGATTTTTGAGGATAAATTTGGTGGAGTTCTTCACGACTCTGATGCTCATAGGGAGAAAAAGTATCAAAATTGTGTGAGCTGAAGAAACCCACCAACCTCCTGTGCAAATTGAGGATAAGTTCTGAAAATTCTGCTTTTGCTTTTCTGAAAGTGACTTTTGTGATTTGAATTGATGTCCTTTCTAAAAGCAAGAGTTTGAATTGATTCCTCTTTATCTTGGACACTAGACAACCAGTATTGTGACTCAAAAATCCCCACATATTTTATGGTACTTATCCATGCAAGCTTGGGGTACACATAGTTGTCTAGTTTTTCAGGTTTTTCACGATTTCCTTTGAGCGATCTTGTCGAGGTTTTTGTTGGAGTATTTTGGGGGAAATTTTATTTGCGATCATTCACCCCCCCTCTGTTCGCCATCTCGGTCCTTCATAAATACTATATTGTTTCAATCTATTTCATGATATGTTAAGCTTAGAACTGTTTTCAATTAACTTGGGATTTAGTTATTCAATTGAATTGGATTATACCTACCTTTTCATTTGTATGCCATGATTATTTGCCACCCTAGGATGGATCATTATTAGTTGGCCGCTAATAGAAGCCAACATGGGTTGGTTAGATTATGTGTCATTTGCTTGGCCATGCAACGTACAATTGATATCTTTTAGAAGTGCAAATTCAATTTGACTACTGGAATATGGAAAATATTTATGAACGGGTGTGTCATGTGTTGTCACACAATGATGTTGAGTTATTGATAGTATGTGCTGGATAATAATCAACTGGGGTGGTAAATAATTTAGATCGGGGCAAGTGGCAAGAGACTATGAGCTAGGGTGGGCCTGTGTGGCATTGGGTTGGTATATTGATGTGTGAGTGAAAGTGAGATGGCTACTATGAGTAATTTAAAATCTTGTCTTGGTCAATTAAGGGCTTAACCTTGTAAGCCATTGAACTGATTTTTGTCTCTTTGAAAAGCTTTATGTGTAGGTTAGCCCTCCAAAATTTTTCACCATTTTATTTAGTTATTAAATCTTAATATGTGACTTTCATAGGCCAAAAATGATTTAATATGATTATTGCTCAATTGAACAATTATCAAAATTATTTTATTTGATTTCTATGTGCTGGGAAGTATTTTTTCCATATTTTTTAGGAAATTTTTTTAGTGCACTTGCTCTTTTATTTTAGCACTTTTGTATTTTCTAAAAATAAAAACTAAATTAAAAACCTGGAAATGTCATCGAGCCGAAACCCAGCCAAGTTAACCACATTTCAACCCATGTTGCGCCGTAGCCCAACCTGCATCGCACGTCTCGTTTGTATCGCTGACAGGTGGGGCCCACCTATTAGGCACTATTCATTATCTTCGCGAGGGACTCCGTCTTCATGTCGTTCACACTACCATGCCCATGTTGGAATCCTATGTCTTGATCTACTCATTCAAAGCAGTAACCCTAGCTGTGAATCGTATTGTTGTTGCATCGAAATTTGAGGTTTCCTGTGACCACTGCCGTTGAGGTTCTTGCTGGATTCGCCATTGTTGGTGAGTCTCTATCTTCTTGGTCTACATCCCAAGGGTTGCCTTACTGTATTCTATCTGGTGCGTACCTTCTCATCGCCGAAGCGATGCTGGAGGTCATGGTTGCCTAGAGGTCATTGCCACCACTGCTTTTGTGGTCACTGTAGTTGCCAAAAGTCTCCATTGGCCACGACGTTCATGTCACCATGTTCGCCTCACTAAGTTCGTGCTAGGGGTATGACCGGGTGGTTCAGAGGAGTTGTCAGTAAAGTTTCACAGTTATTCAGAGTTCTCAGCCACATTTTCATCGCCGTGTCCACATCAGTGGTGACCATTGGTCCTCGTGCCAGTGAGCATCGTATTCGCACTATTGTCTATGTCAGTTTGCACTATCCCGGAGGCTTAATTGTGCTATCGTTTGCTAGTTCGCTATTTTCCAGAGTTGCACTATCGTTTGCTGTTGTCTACTTTGACGAGTTCATCGATGTGTCGCCTACATGGCAGCCACGTGACTACCACATATGTGCCATGTCAGCAACCACACAAGCATAAAAGCTATGTTAGTTCTAAAATTGATTAAGTATGTCGTGAGCTGTGCCTATAACATGTGGGGTCCACATGTCAGTGAGTCAAAGCCATGTGCAGTGTCTACCGTAGACCATGCACTCTATATGTGGACTTGGTCCATAGACCAAGGGCCCACATGTCAGTCCCTAGCTGATTTTTGGAATTTTTGGAAATAATTAGAAATTCAGAAAATCACCTGAGCCAACTTGTTAGTCTCCCAAAGAGGGATATTATTGGAATATTCTTATTTCTCTCTCAATTTTAAAATTTATTTGTTCGATAAATATTCCGAGAGTCCGTTCTCTTTCATACAAACTCCAATTGAGTCCATTCAAATTTCTAAATTCATCTAAGATCAAGACCTACATTGTAGAATATTTTATTTGATATTTGGAGTCGGTTTTTTCTTTGCATTATATGTATTTTATGTTTTCGCTGTTCGTTACGCTTAGACATTGAAATGCTAGGTGCGTTCAAAGGTGAAGAGTTGATTTAAGATCAAGATCTAGATTTATTCTAAGGTAAGTTGTGCTTCAATAATGTGGAACCAAGTTTTCAAAAGTCATTTTGTTTCAAACTATTGCATATTGTTTTAAATTATCAACTACTAAAATAGTCTGGGAATTAGTTATGCAACATATTTGTATTATACGTACCTTTTCATTTGCTATGCCATGAAACCCATAGTTGTTATCATTTGAGAGTGCAACTTTAAACTTGACTAATTGTCTATGCAACATATTTATGAAAAAGGTGTGTCATGATGGTGATGACAACGTTGATGGCATGTGTTGCACAATAATCAACTTGGGTGGTAAATGATTTAGATTAAGACAAGTGGCAAGAGGCTATATGCCATGATGGTGGGTCTGTATGATATTGGGTTGGTGATTCTGTGGGAATCAATGGATAATGGTTAATGTGAATAATTGAAGGTATTGCCTCCGTCATTTAAGGATGTACTTAACCTTGTAGCCACATGTCTATAATGGGCCAGACCTAGCTCAGTAACTTACAGAGTCTTGACATATGATATGTCAAGAGGTAAACCAAGCTATGTGTGCGGTTGGAGAAGGTGTGTGTTGCAGTTTCTCCACATCTTGAATAGTTATTGTTCCTAGTCCAACGATGAGTCTCTACTATTCTTCTGCTTTGTGTGAGGGTGGAATAGTGAGACCAGGCTTATTGGGAGTGTATCTTCGTATTGAGTTTTTGAAAGGTTTTGTTATGATCTTCTTAGTCACACGTTGATGTGTACATGTATGGTCGATATTATAAGATTGATCATATCTTGTAGGTAATGTGTATAACCTCTACAAAGTGCAGAACCTATTCGAATAGCCATGTCCCCAGTTATAGACAATGCTCAAAAATTTCACACAAGGGTTAAATTTTATTAAAATTAAACTTGGGAATGGAGGCTATGTGCCAATAGAAATAAAGGAATTGGATTAGACTATGTGCCAGTTTAACTTGGGAATTATCTAAGAATCTTATTATTATTGTAATTTGTTTTACATTTTTACTTTAATCTACTACTATATTCAATTGTGAAATGCTACTTTGTTGTAAAATAGGTATATCAGCCATTCTTTTGGATTAAGCCTCGCATGTAGTTGTGTTAGACTTACATTCCATGCATAACTTGTTAAGTGCTTTTATGTACTTACCCCTGCACAATAAATCAATCTGATGAAGAGGAATCAACAACAGCCCTAGAGGAGGAATATCAAGAGGAAGTGCATTTTTTAGGATTCAAGCCTTGTCGATTGCCTATGGTAGGTCAGCGTGTTGCCTGCTGAAGTTTCTATTCTGCTGCAATTTATTTAGTGAATAAGCCCTGCGAGACCTAATAAACATAAAGTCAACCATAAGGTCATCATACTACCTATATTTATCAAATCTGGTCATTTATTATTATTCCGCTATGTATGGAGTTGACATTACATCTATGTTGCTACTGTGTGCACTAGTGTGATCTGGACTAGTGCAGTATACATAGAAAGTCAAGATTTGCATATTTGGGTCCCGATAGAGGTAGTATTAGAGCCATATTGGTCGTATGTCTAAACCCAAGTTAGCCTTACTGTTTCCTAGGGACTTCAAAATTATTTTCTAAAGAGAAAAATTATCCTGTAAGATTAATAAGTTCTCAACTTATCTTGTCTCTCTTACTCATCTCTTTGCCGACACTTTCCTTCTTTTCCCTGCAGATTTAACTAGAATCTTACCCTAAGTTTTCTTTGATAGATGACAATACTTTACACCTATGGAGAGTGCACCGGAGGTTATGCTGCTGAATTATGGAGATTTTTGCAAGAGCTTAAAGGTTATGAGAGGCTGCTTTATAAGGGAATCTGCTGGACAATGAATGGTAGAGTTTGTCCTATTCATTGCCCAACCACTAAAGATGAAGAAGATACTGCTGTTGTCCATCTTATATGATTTGTAGCTACTCAAGAAGAAGTCATGGAGGACACTACTTAATAGATGCATGGAGCTTATGAAACTTTGAAGCTTGTAGAAGAAAGGATTGCAGAGCTTGAGAAAGTCCTGTACAATGTGATGGTGGAGCCACAACAAGGAGAAGAGGAAGAAGAAGATCTAGATGAACTGGAGTAAGAACTAGAAGAGTAGGAGTCTTCACCTCAGGAGGCTTCTGATCATCTGTTCCTATTGTCCTCGATCATTAGGATCAGTTTGCATCGATGCCTGTCCGTCCGTTGTTCTACAGTACAACTGGGGAGTGCCAGCATGGTCGGCTCAGCTATTGAAGGAGTTTAGTTTAGTTAGTTAAGACTCATGAGTGAGAATCACGTCAGTTTAAGAATAGGAGTATCACCCTTTAGCCGTTGGATTTGTATGTTTAGGTTGCAACCTTGTATTTATGTCAATGCAGCATGTGCTGTAAGATGCCCTTAGGCACTTGTAAGCAGCCATGCTAAGACCTTAATAATAAGTTGTTGGTTAATTGGAGTTCTGAGCTACGTTTGTTTGGTTAAACTTGTTCCCTAAATTAGTTCAATTTCCTTATCTATACTTTTCCCTTTACATAATCCATGGAGCAATGTCTCTAGAGCTAGTGGAAGTGGTACTCATTCTAGTGAGAATCGCAATGAAGGATCAATTCCCCAACTGTCACCTGAAGTGAATATACAGAATTTTAGTGTTTCTGGCCGCTCAGACTCAGTTGATGCACACCATGATGTAGTAAGTTCAGAACATGAACAGTCAACAATGCACACCTAGCTATTGCAAATCGTTCTCGTCCTCACTCAAAGTTGTTAGAATTTATGAGAACTCATCTGCTGACTTTCTAAGGAAATGTTTCACTTTTGGAAGCTGATGATTGGCTCATAATCATGAAGAAGAAGTTACATACTTAGTGTAAAGGTAATGAGAAGGTTCTCTATTCTTCTCATCAGTTGGAAGGAGTTGCTGCTGAATGGTCGGAGAATTACTGTGCTGCCCACAGAGCACCTCAAAGCATCTCTTGGAATTAGTTTGTTGCTGCTTTTCACTAGTACCATATGCCGGAAGGAATCATGAACCTCAAGAAAGAGGAATTTAGAGCTATCAAACAGGGAGGCTAGTCTACGGCTGAGTACATGAATAAGTTTACTTAGCTTGCTATGCACCAGAGGATGTTGCCACTAACAAAGCAAGACAGTCTCATTTCTTGAAGGGACTAAACTCTAAACCTCAAGTTGAGCTAATTACCCATACTTTCCCAGATTTGCAAGAGTTGGTCAATAAAACACTTGTCCTTGAGGATAAGTGTAAGGACTGGATGACAATCGTAAGGGCAGAATGGCCCAATAAGGAAGCCATCAGAATCAGCAGTGATTGAGAGTTATATCCCAGCAGTTTACTAGATTTCAGCCTAACATGTTGTTCAAGACCCCGTCCCTAACACCTCATCCACCTGGTCAGAATATCTAGACCCCTGTTTAGGCAAATGCTACATCAGGAGATAGTCAGCAGTCCAGGATTAAGCGTAGTTTCATTTTCCATGAACTAGGACACTTCGCCAATAACTGTCCTCAGAAGGGAGATGCTACCCCTATCTATTTCAACCTTGGGTCTACACCAGCAAAGGCGCTAGTGCTAGGAGTCTACCATGGAGTGTTCCAAGCTTCAGGTCAAGCCGAAGGTACACTGTAGTCAACGGTGAGAGGTCATGTCAAGCACATCACCACAGATGGAGCTAAGGATGCACCAGATGTTGTTCTAGGTAAGTTATTGTTTAATTTAGTACCTGCAACAATTTTATTTGATTTCAGAGCTTCACATTTATTTGTTTCTTGAGTTTTTATTGTTGAGAATGATTTGGATGTTATGAGTATTAAGTATACCCTGTTGGTCCAATCCCCCAAATCGGAACTCAAATCTAAGCTCGGTTGTTTGGGAGTTAAGTTGCTTATTGATGGGATTGAGTTTTTTTGCTAATCTCATAATATTGGATACTTAGACCCTAGATATTATCCTCAAAATGGATTTGCTTGTAAAAGCACAAAGCTATTCTAAATTGCCTCCTCATAGAGCTCATCCTCCATAGCGGGTGTAGACTCCTCTTCAACTGATGGATTTGTTGTGGCAAGACTGAGTATATAGAGCACTCAACAAGTTGTGCATAGAATGCAAGTCTATTATAACTACATGCAATTTTTATTCCAAAAGAATGCCTAATATAGCTATTTTGCAGTAAGCATTTTTCATTGAATATAATAAATGGATTAAAACAACTGTAAAACAAATAACAATAATAATAAAATTCTTAGATGTTTCTCAAGATAAACTGGCATATAGCTAAACCAATTTCCATTACTTTCATTGGCACTTGGCCTTCCTTTTTCGAGTTTAGTTTTATAAAATCTAACCCTTGTGTTAAATTCCTAAGCATTGCCCATAAGCGAGGACACAGTTATTCGAATAGGTTAACACTCTGCAAAGGTTATACACTTTACCTACAAGATATGATTAATCTCATAATATCGACTAAAACACGTACCCATCAACGTGCAACAGAGAAGATCATAACAAAACTTTTTGGGAACTCTATCTCAACCTAGACACTCCTGATAAGCCTGGTCTCACTATCCCTCCCTCACGTAGAGCAGAAGAATAAGAGAGATTCATTGTTGGACAAGAAGCAATCATTGTTTAAGATATGGACCCACTGCAATACACAACTTCCCCAACTGCGCACACAGCTTAGTTATCCTCTTGAGATATTGTTCAACAAGACTTAACAACTTACTGAGCTATGATGTCATCGGTGGCCCGATCTTCCGATAGGTTCTACTTTTGCTGAACGGAGACGTTCGCGTTCCAAGGGCTTCCAATCAGCGAAGATTGAATCCATGCAATCGCTACACCCACACACCTATCGTTATCAACGGTGCTCATGTCCGGATGACCTAACCACGAAGGTTAATTCCTGTATGCAGTAGAAGAAATGAGCAAGAACGAGAAAGAAAACAATTTGATAATTCAAAACGATCAAAGTTGAGGTTATCTCTTTCACCAAACCAGGTCTTGTGACACTACTCTGATGAACAAGTGTTTCGCACCCGTGGTGAAGAAACTTAGCAAATAACCTAACCCTAAAAGTAGCGGCGGCCAAGTATATATGAAAGACCGAGATGGCAATCAGAGGGGGGTGAATGATCCCAAAATAAAAATATATCCCATAGGAGGATAACAAATGCAGATTTTCACCAAAAGAAACCAAGCCAAACCCCTAGATAATCAAATGGAAACGAAAGAGTCAATTTCCAAGAAAATCAGCCTGAGTCCGGTGCTACCGCGCTCTGGGGCCGGTGCTACTGGTTTACTGTAGCTACAGTGAAATCAAGCGATTTCAGCACGGGATCAAGTGGGAGAATTGATGTATCTTTTGATCCGTTGATCCAAACTCAACCAAACTTGGTAGATAAGGTCCTTGGGATGTCAGAAACTTATTCCAACCTTCAATCACAAGGATTGATGTCAAAGTTCTGACCTTTATGCCCGAGAACGAAGAACATACCAAGTTTCGACAAAAATCGAAAGAACTTCGATCAAGGCTTGCTCGTGGGGTTTTGATGATCAAAGTGATCTTGAATGACTTCCCACACGTCCCAGCAAGAAATAGAACACAAAGAAACTCTAGGATACGCAATCTACAAGATCAAACATTCAAGAACGCAAAAGATCAACTTCTTGCAACAAGAACGCATGGATAGCCTACATGATTGAAACAAAGATATAGAAGAAGAATCATTCATCAAACATCAACCTCAACAAAGATTCGTAAGCATGCAGAAGGAGAGGAGGCAAATCCAAATTGCGTAAATGTAAATTGCAAGAAAGCAAATACATAATTTAAATTGCGTAATTTAAATGCGTAAAGTAAATGAAACATGAACATAAATGGAGAACTTTTCATTTCTGGAAGGAGAGGTTACAAAGCCTCACATTCATGTGGACAAAGCTCAAAGGAGCATCAAAAACCTCAAAAACCTTCAAGAGCAGGAGGCTACCCCTCCACCCCTATTTATATTACTCTTGGGCCACCTACCACCCTTGGATGAGTTTCTCAACCCTAGAGCACTCATCAAGGGCTAGGATTAACCCACTCAATCAGCCATGCAAGGGCTCACCCAAAACCCACACACATAACGGGTTTTCTTTTACGGTTTTCAAAGCACACTAACTAGACCCGCTATCCTATCAACTAGACCGCAATCTGATGGTCCTCATTGATCCACACGGCATCTAGCTAGCATCATCTCATTTCCATGTCTTCTTGAATTGCCCAGACTCCGTCTCCGATCATCTTCCGGCGATCTCCCGACCGTCTGGACCTTCGACGCTCCTCGTCTAGTCCCGGTCATCCTCCGCCTCACCATGACCTAGCACTGTCGCCCTGCAACCATCAAAGACAAGGAAACACATCACATAGCAAAGTCCAACAACACATGTAATCATATTTTGAACTCAACAGAATGATATACACTATGCTGACCAGCAAAACCCCGACCTCACGTGGTCTGATCATTGGTCTCCATCCCGACCACTCGAGGTCTGACCACTGGTCTCCGACCAGCCAAAACCTAGACCACTCGGGGTCGGACGACTGGTCTCCGACCAGCTAAAGCCCCGACCACTCGAGATCTGACCACTGGTCTCCGACCAGCCAAAACCCAGACCACTCGAGGTCTGACCACTGGTCTCCGACCAGCCAAAACCCAGACCACTCGGGGTCGGACGAATGGTCTCTGACCAGCTAAAGCCCCGACCACTCGAGATTTGACCACTGGTCTCCGACCAACCAAAACCCAGACCACTCGGGGTCGGACGACTGGTCTCCGACCAGCCAAAGCCCCGACCACTCGGGGTCGGATGACTGGTCTCCACACAGCAACTCAAATTGCTCTAGTTTGAAAATCCAATGAGATCAAACTCAAATTCAAGCACAACATGCTAAACCACAGTCAATTACTCATCACCATCAAGGATAGACCTCTACATGGTCTTTCAATCTCCCCCTTGATGAGTATATTGAGAAACACTCGAAAAGACATAAATTTGAGTTTGTAAAAGAGAGAAGGAAGCAATTTGAATGCAAAACCAGACTTGGTTCAGAATAAGGAAATAAGATCATGACCAAGTCGGCAGAAAAGGGATTTTAGAGCTAAACTTTAGAGAGCAAGTTTTCAACAAAGATCATAAGAATCAAAGTGAATTAATTTTTCCTTTGAAGATGCCTTTTCTACATTTTCTCCCCCTTTTGGTAGGGATTCAGATGCCGCTCTTGACTGAGCCCGGGTTTAGGGATCAAGAAAGCATTTTTTTATTTTCTCCCCCTTTATATATGTATGCATGAAATGCATCCTAAGTGAGCTTTGAGAATTATCCAAGTGATCATAAATGCAAGATATGACACCAAGCTAGTCAATTTAGAAAATAACTGAACTAGGATGTCTCTTAGAACAAATTCATTTTGCTCACAAGCTTTGTTTACAAGATTTTATTTTAGCAAGATTTGAACACGTACAAAACTTAGCAAAAGTTTCAAAGCTAGAAGCAAACACCACTCATAGGATCAAATGGAAAACCTAGAGTTCAACCTACTCAACACTTTGGGGAATCTTGAAGTGCATATAGGGTCCTTCGAGCTCATTTTTCAATGCATGCAAATTTTTCTTTAAAATCTTGAAAGACATAGTGGGGTACAAATGTTTGACATTATTTGCATTCTTTACCCACTTATGTTTTTGGTTATTTGCAATTCTTTTTAATGATCGACTCAAGCCATTTTCGGTCATCTCAAGAATAAATCTTAAGAGGATGATCTTGGTCATACACAATATATTCCAAGCTCATCCCAAGTGCAGTGGGAAGCAATCTCATGAATATAAAGTGTTGAGATCAATTTTGCACAAAAGAGTCAATTTTTTTTATAATTTTCAAATTAGCACATATGAGCAATTCTGAAGGACTCAAATATGGATCAAACAAATTTCACCCAAGTTGCTATAGGGACTCTAGAGAAATCCAAAATTTCACAATTCATGGTAAAAACTCCTAGAGAAGAACTTAGTAAGTAAAAGCAACATGTTTCGTCAAGTTTTCATTTAAAGCTTTCAAACATTTCAAATTTTAATAAGCTTAGTATGATAAGTGAACTTGGACATATCTAAGCTAGTGATTTTCTTCAAAAGATATAGCATGATGTATTTCATGAAGATTGAGTCAATTGCATAATAGACAAAGCTCATAAAACAGAAAATGCAGTCTAAATGCAATGCATGAACAGATTCCCAAACTCCCCCTCAACAAATGAATCAATTTTAAGCTCAAATCTGGTTAAAGTTGAGTTATTATCAAGATTAGGCATAAGGACAACCTAAATAAACTCAATAACAACCAGAAAAACAGAACGAGGAGAAGAAGTCGAGAAACTTCAAAACTGGATGGCTATTGAGCACAGATAAGATATAAGAGACTCACTACGGCTCAGACTCGCTCTTATCTTCCCCAGTGACTGACATAGGGAAGCTGACTCTAGATCCTAACTAAGGAGTGCACACAGACCCTGTTTACTCAGGAGGACCAATACCTGCTAGACTTATAAGACTGTGAGGGAACTCAACCTAGAGAGAAGGGAGAACAGCTAATCACGCATGATAGCAACCTAAAGCACAAGATAAGAGGTCCATGCAAGGCATGCCAGAAGTCTAAGAGAGTGAACTCAACTCAAGAAAATAAGCCCAAAATCACCTAGAAGAAACACAAAGAAGAGAAAAACTGGAAGAGAATATATTATACATAATATACAAACCAGCTCCCCCTCACGAAAGGCCGTAAGGGCTCACAACTCCAAGCTCACTCCTCAAGGCAACAAATATGGAGCTATCCAAAGGCTTGGTGAAGATATCGGCTAACTAGAGGTCACTCTCTACAAACTGAAGTGTGATATCCCCCTTCTCCACATGGTTTCTAAGGAAGTGATATCTAATATCAATGTGCTTGGTCCGGGAATGTTGCACTGGGTTTTTAGCAATGGAAATAGCAGAAGTGTTGTCACAGAAAAGTGGCACACTCTCTATCTCCAACCCATAGTCATACAAGGTTGATCTCATCCAGAGTACCTGACTACAGCAACAGGCTGTAGCAACATACTCGGCCTCAGCGGTGGACTATGCAACTCCGGACTGCTTCCTAGATGACCAAGAAACAAGAAAAGTGCCAATGAATTGGCAAGTGCCAGAAGTGCTCTTCCTATCTATCCTACAGCCAGCAAAGTTGGCATTGGAAAAGGCTCTAAGAGATAGACAAGAAGAAGAAGAGTACCAAATACCATAAACAGTGGTAGCACGAAGGTACCTGAAGATGCGCTTGACCGCCTGGCGGTGAGAAGCACGAGGAGAAGCTTGAAATCGAGCGCACATACACATAGCGAAATGTATGTCCGGCTTCGAAGCAGTGAGGTACAAGAGGGACCCGATCATGCTCCGAAACTCCTTTTGATCAGCAGGCTCACCATCCTCATACGGCTCGAGGACAGTAGTGGTGGCCATAGGAGTCATCACCGGCTTCCCATCAGACATATCGAAGCGCCTCAGGAGGTCACGGGTATACTTGCCTTGATGCAAGAAAGTACCCTCACGATTCTGCTTGATTTGGAAGCTAAGAAAATAGCTCAACTCGCCCATCATACTCATCTCATACTCTGTGCTCATAACCTCAGAAAACTGAGACACAAGCGAATGAGATGAGCCACCAAAAATGATATCGTCCACATAAATCTGGACGAGAAGAAAATGCGACTCATGGTGTCTGATGAACAGAGTCTTGTCTACTACGCCCATTTTGAAGTCATGGCTGAGAAGATAAGACTTGAGCCTCTCATACCATGCTCTGGGGGCCTGTTGAGTCCATACAGAGCTTTGGAAAGCTTGTATACATGACTCGGAAACTTGGGGTTCTCAAATCCTGGAGGTTGCTTGACATAAACCTCTTCCTCAATATAGCCATTGAGGATTGCACTCTTGACATCCATTTGATAGAGTTTGAAGCCCTGGGATGCAGAGAATGCAAGTAGGATCCTAATAGCCTCTAGTCTAGCTACAGGGGCAAATGTCTCCTCAAAGTCAAGACCTCAACTCGAGAAAAGCCCCTGCAACTAGCCTAGCCTTGTTGCGAATGACAACCCCATCCTCACTCTGCTTGTTTTTGAACACCCACTTGGTCCCAATGACATTATGACCAGATGGACATTCTACAAGCTGCCAGACTTTGTTCCTCTCGAAGTTTTCAAGTTCCTCATGCATAGCATTAGTCCAAGACTCGTCAAATAATGCATGAGTCACATCCTTCGGCTCAAACGAGGCAACAAAGGCAGAGTGAAGGCAGAAACTGGACAAACCTGATTTTGAGCGAGTGACCCGCTCAAATAGATCGTCAATGATCTGATCAGGTGGATGAGAATGCTGAAAATGATGGGGAGGTCCAGAGGCAGAAGTGGCCTCTACCTCATGCAGAGAAGAGGTAGGAGCAGAGCCACTAACTGCAGGATAGACAGAAGGCAAGGGTTGGCCTTCCTGAGGTTCAGAATTGGAAATAGGAGGCACCTCAGGTGTAGAGGGGACTGGATCAGATGGAACACCATCATCTCCATCATCCTCATCCTCTACAAAGATGGTCTCGGAGGAAGAAGAAGAGCCTGAAATGTCAGGTCTAGCTCCTAGGCTAGCCTCATCAAAGGTCACTTCACAGGTCTCTATGATCCTATGCGCATCGCAACTCCAGACCCTATAGCTACGAGAAGAAATCGAATAACCTAGAAAGATACCATCAGAAGAACGAGACTCAAACTTATCCAGGTTACCAGACTTCAAAATAAAACGCCTGCAACCAAACACACGAAAATGAGAAACACTGGGCTTTCGCCCATACCTCAACTCGTAAGAAGTGCGGTGCAAATGTGCTCTCAAGAATACACGATTAGAAACATGGCAAGCAGTAGCTATAGCCTCAGCCCAAAACTGCCTAGGAGTACTGTACTCGTCTAGCTTCGTCCTGGCCATCTCTACCAGGGTCCTGTTCTTCCTTTCTACTACACCATTTTGCTGAGGGACATAGGGAGAGGAGAACTGATGCTCTAAACCAGACTCCACACAGAAAATCTCAAAATAGGAGTTCTTGAACTCCGTGCCATTGTCACTGCATATAGCTCGTAAGACGCCTGGGAGCTCAAAAGATAACCTATGGACCAAACTCCTGAAATGAGAAAAAGTCTCATCCTTCGAGGACATGAAAAACACCCAAGAGTACCTCGAAAAATCATCAACAATGACAAGAACATACCACTTTCCACCCATCGATCAGACTCTATTTGGACCAACGGTGTCCATATGTAAAAGCTGTCTGGTGCATCACCATCACAATGCTGGATGGGGGGGGATGAAGAAGAACCATCTTGCCATGTCGGCGGGAGAGCAAACTAAGTCTTTGACCATTTTGAGTTTTGGCAAACCACGAATGAGATCGTGACTGCTAACTCGGGTCAAATGATCAAATCCAATGTGACCAAGTCTCCTATGCCAGAAGGAGAGATCACGGGACTCTGAAGCTATCAAGCAACGGAGAGAGTCTCCAGAAGAAGCAGAAAAATCAGCACGAAAGACTCTCCCATATCTAGAAATCCCGCAAACTAACCCTTCTGAAGAATCAAGGATTCTACAGGCGCTACTCTTAAAACTCACCTCGAAAGAGTCATCAATAAGCTGAGAAACAGAAAGCAAATTGTATTGCAGCTTACTTACTAAAGCAATATCTTTAAGAATGAAATTGTCATTAATGCAAATGGTACCTTTAGCAATGATTCTACCTGAAGAAGCATCCCCGAAAGTGATCAACTCATCACCGGGGGCTCGAACTAGGGAAGAGAACCATCGAGAATCTTCGGTCATATGACGAGAACAACCGGAGTCGACAATCCAAACATCTCCCTTCCCCATCCGACGAACCTGATCAAGACACAAGAGAGAAAGATGACTCAGTACTGGGACAAAGAGACGATCTAGGAACCCAATACTGAACCACACGACGCCTCAGAGTACCAGCCACAGAAGAAGACTGGACTCGAGTATCTCTCTACCGTTTGACCTTAACATGATCAGTAGCAACTCTAGTAGATGATCTAGAAGCTGAAACTGGGTTAGCCCGCCGTGGTGCAAAAGCCAGACCATCCCAGTGAGGCTTCCTAAATCTCCTACCAGAAAACACCTCACGCCACTGATATCTACCTCGATGGGAAAAATGAGGAATATCAAAAGGACGGTGGAAAGACTGACTACGAACAGCTCCAAGACTAAAACTCGAAGAACTAGCATGAAAACCAAGTCCTGGACGCTGCCCAAAAACAGGCGACTCTCTAACCTGTCTAGAAGCAGTGTATACCTTAGGAGCACTCAAAGTCTGAGGATGACCCTGAATACCCCTAAGAGCAGTAACACACTCACGCAGAGTGATCTTGGCGCGCCTGAAGCAAAAATCTGCTAGGTGACCATCCTTCTTGCAGAAGGTGCATGTGTACTTCGCCTTGATAGAGGCAGAAGCAACAGGAGTAACACCCTTCTGGTCAGAAGTCCCATGGACAACCCCAGCAGACCTAAACACAGTGGTAATCACCCTGGGAGCTACCACGATCTCACCACTCTTGGAGCCGCGCACAATGGTGGGAGGATGCGCCCGAGCGTGCTCCAAGTAGTCAAATCCTAGATCTTGATTGAATCGACTAATCTTGGATTGGTCTAGGATGAGATTGAGCTTCTTCTTGCCTCCAACAAACTTCTCGAGAGTGCTCATGAGATACTCACACTCCCGAAAGAACGAGGCACATGAAGAACAGGGGAAAGGAGAAGAAGAAAAACCAGGAGAAGATCTACCAGCACGTGCATTTTTCTCCCTCAGCACGGCTGCCTCAATTTTGAGGGCCTCACAAGAAACGCAAGACACATTTCTAATCCTATGGGCTTGGTCTTCTAATTTCTTCCTAAGTTCGACATGGATTTTATCCATATCATCCTTAACTCCAGCACACAGCAGGCAACCAGTTTGTGACTTAACTAGTAAGTCCTTAGCAAGTTGATCACACTTGATATTCAAAGCATCATTGTCAAGTTTTAGTTGCCTACAGCCCTCACATGAGCTGACTGGGTCCTTAGAAGCATGCATTTCAAGCTCATCATTTCTAGAAGAAACCTTCCTAAGGTGATCGCTCATGGCTTCAATTTCGGCAAGCAATTTAGGGCAATTTTGACATGAAGGAGTGGAGTGATCATGAAGAAGACTAGCATCTACAGATATAGCATCAATAGACTCTTTGCTAGCATTCTTCAACCTAAGACTATCTAGTTCAGACAACACACTATCATGCATAGTCCTTAGGTTCTCCGACTCCACAAGCAAAGCATCACAGAGTGTACAACTATCAGAGTCTCGCCAAGAGCAGGTTGAGGGAGCTTCCCCCGTCAACCATGACTCAGCCGACGACGGCGTTGCTTATGGTCGGGGCGACGAGCAGGGCGATCTTGAAGTCTCGTGACATCCCCGGGGGAGCATCGTCCTTGGAGAAGGTGATGGGGACACCATCCCACCTGCAGGGTTGGTCGGTGGGCTTTCCGACGGTGGCTTGGTACACGGTGCGGGCGGCGTCTTTTAGCTCGCGCCGGGACCGATATGCCGAAGAGCCACCAAAGATGACGTCCACGCAACGGTCGCCTTGCTGGAACTCCAGGTCGGGGCCTACTTGGTCCTCGCCGGCATCGTTTCCGTCGGGCCACTCGCCGCCCCTCGGGAGTGTGGGCATCTTGCCGTGCCCTCTATAAAAGGCGTCCAGCTTCGTTAGCCACGCCCTGCAACTTCGCAGGTCGTGAGCGTAGATCTGATGGAACGGACATAATTTGTCGGCGTCGAGGTGGGGCTGTTCCTCGTCGCCCCAGGGTCGAACGTCCGCCCGAGGGGGCCCGGCCCGACCCTGCCCCTGCTGGGGCCAGCGCAGCGCTTGCTGAGGCCATGGGCGATCTTGCTGGGGCCGAGGCCCTCGGCGGTCGGGCTGGCGCGCTCCTGCCCCTACGTGTGTATTGTCGATCGCGGCGACCACGCGAAGCTGGCCGCCTCCAGAGCTGCGGTCTTTCCCCCGCTTCTTGTCGCGCGGGGATGGACCTCCTTCCTTGGCGCCAGACGATCTCGCCTCGCCAAAGGCGAGGCCGAGCTTGCCTGGGTCGTAGTCGTGCTTCCAGCGGACGGCATCGTCCGCGTCCGCATACCGTTCCGCCATGCGGAACAGCTTGTTGACGGTGAGCTTGGCAGCGATCTCAAGGTCCTTTGTGAGGCGTCTGTCGCAGACGCCGAACTTGAAGGCCTTGATGACAATCTCGTCGGAGACATTGGGAATCGAGTTCCACGCGCGGGTAAACCGACACACGAAGTCTCAGAGGGGCTCGCCCTTTCCCTGGATGACTCGGTCCAGGTACCTTTCTCATCCGGGCCGATCGTAGCAGCTCTGGAAGTTGGAGTGAAGGGCGATCCGCAGCTGGCGCCATGACCGGAAGGCGTTGGGCGCCTGGTTGAAGAGCCAAGTGCGGGCGGCCCCGTCCAGGATAGTGGGGAGATAGTTGGCCATTACGGCTTCGTCCCTGCCAGCCGCCAAGATGGCGGTGGAGTATATGGAGGGAATTCCACGGGGTTTTTGGTCCCGTCGAATCGCTCTATTATCTCCGGCTTGAACCGGGCCGGCTAGCGCACTCGACGGAGGTCGTCCGAGTACGCCGGGCAGCCATAAGCCGGGTGAACGTTGTCGCCGCTGCTGGCGTCAGAGTCGCTGTCTGCCGGCAAGGGGAACTCGAGTCGGCGGCGTACCCCGCACCGACCACGACGGTCAACAGGGGCGTCGCTGGGACGGTGGCACGGGTGGTCGCGAACCTTTTGGCGCCTTGGTGGAATGTCAGGAAAGGCCTCGGAGCGTTCTTTGCTGAGCGGGCGTCACTGTTGCTCTGCTGCCGGTGGGCGTGCCCTCACGCCATGTCCCCCCTAGCGAGGTGGAAGGGATGGTGATGGGGTACGCGCCCACGGGTAGGGAGTCCGCTGGAGGAACGGCCGACGACCGTGGTGGCGGTATTCTTTGCGCCGCCAAGGCGAGACTCGAGCCAGGGCCTCTCTTACCGCGGAGGTGCGACGTCGTCGGTCGCCCTATTGAGCTCTTCGGCGAGGGACCACCGGAAGAGGGCCGAGCCATCCCGCGCTGGGTCAGCCATGACCCGGGCGATGGCCCGCAGGCGTTCTCGGCCCAGCTCGACCGGGCGGGGAGGACTGGGCCGTCCGAACGGAGAGCGGGCCACCCCGCGGTCTTCTCACCGGATGGCGGTGATGGCTTGGTTGATGGCGACCTGGGCGAGGCGACGTGCCTCCCCCGGAGTCTCCGGGCCGCCGTCATCCGCCCCCGGAGTCGCCTCACGGCTGCCGGCCATGAAGACCCGACGCTCGCGAGGCTGCAATGAGGGCAAGAGCATGGAGGTACAGCCTTGGCACTCAGGGACCGCGTCCGAGTCTAGGCTTGCTGATCGCGACATGTTGTCGGTGAAGCCGGAGGTGCTGACAGCGCTGAGGCGACGAACTTTGGACGAACGAAACATCGGGCCCACGGTGGGCGCCAGCTGTCGATGATCGGGACCGTCAACCACAAATAAGGGGGAAAGGATCGTGCAAAGGGGCGAGGCCCAAAGTCATTTTCGTCCGGGATGGAGGGAGCGCCAGCAGGCACACAGCTCGAGGGAGAAGGACAAGCGAACAGGGGACACAACGTTTATACTGGTTCGAGTCCCCTGGGTCGGGTAATAGCTCTACTCCAGTCTTGCCTGAAGGCGAAAGGTGACTAAAAGGCTCCTCGGGGAGGATGAACAGGGAGCTCGACCTCGGGACCACTCGGGGGTGGTGTTCGAGGAGAGCTCGGCGAGGTGGTACAGCGTATGAGCGTGTATCGTGGTTCTTGTTGTGTTTGTTGTTGTGTCTTGGTGTTGCCTCCTTGTGTTTTTCGTGTTGCCGTTGTCTTTTCTTTTCGGGTTGGGGTAGCCCAGCGCTTTATAGACTCCCGGGTGTTGATCTCGAGTGCTGACGTCGAGGCGATGCCTGTGAGCCTGACGGGGGAAGTTGACCCTAGTTCACAAACAGGGGATTTAGACAGGAGCGATTGGCCCTAGTTCCCACGCAGGGGAGAGAGGTCATGCCAGAAAAAAAGGTCATGCCAGAAAAAAAGGAATACTATGCTGGGCCCTAGTTCCCACGCAGGGGAGAGAGGTCATGCCAGAAAAAAAGGAATACTATGCTGGAGATCGGATTGACGGCGTCGAGGTCGAGGAGGCTTGTGGGGCCAGCACGGACCCGAGGACAGCCTTGCCCAAGCTCGGGAACAATCCTTCGAACTCGGGGATGCCTCTGCCCGAGCTCGAGAACAAGCCTCCGAACTCGGGGATACTTCCGTCCGAGCTCGGGGACGGCCCCTCGTGCTTGGGGAAAGCGCTCTAAAGCCCCGGGGGGCCTGGACACGTGTCAGGATGACCGATCCCCGACAGGCCCATAATAGACATGTGGTTGTATGAGTAGCCTGATACAATTGCTTATAAGGTTAAGTCCTTAATTGACCGAGGCAAGACTTCTAATTAAATTTCAGTTACCATTATCAAAAGATTCACACAGAATCTCCAATCCAAATTTCACACAAACCATGGCACACAGACTCTTGCCACTTGCCTCAATCTAAATTGTTTGTCACCCCAGTTAATTATCGTGCAACACATGCCATCAACAGCTCAAATCTTTGTGTGACCGCACATGACACACCCTGTCGGGACCCGAATATGCAAATCCGGACCCTTCGTGAATACCACACAAGTCCAGGATCACGCTAGTGCGCACAGTGTTGACATAGATGAATATCACAATCATACACAGCGAAAACATAACAAAAGACTTCATTTATTATATATAATACAGTTGATTGACTTTATGATCGGCTTTACATGACTATGTCACGTAGGGCTTACTATAATAGATAAAACTGCAGCAGAATAGAAAACGTAGATAAATCCTCAGTAAGCCACACGCAACTGACAAAGCTCAGACCCTAGACGTTCGCCTCCTCCTGGTACTCCTCAAATTCTGGTGTAGACTCTTCTTCAATCGATGATTTTGTTGTGGCAAGGATGAGTACATAGAGCACTCAACAAGTTGTGCACAGAATGCAATTCTATTATAACTATATTCAAGGTTTATTCCAAATGAATGGCTGATATGGTTATTTTGCAATAAAACAGCCTTTAGAAAATGAATACAATAAATAGATTGAAATGACAGTAAACCAAATAATAATAATAAATAACTTTCAGGCATTTCTCAATAATAAACTTGGCATACAGCCCTAACCAGTTCTCAATATTTCCAAGCACACAGCCTCTCTTCCCAAGTTTTATTTTACAAAATCTAACCCTTGACTGAAATTTCAGAACATTGTTCATAACTTGAGACACGACTATCCGAATAGATTTACACTCTACAGAGGTTATACACTTTACCCACATGATATGATCAAGCTTATACTGTCAGCCATTACAAGTACCCTTCAACGTGCGACTAACAAGATCATAACAAAACCTTTCAGAAACTCCATCTTAACACTGACCCTCACGATAAATTTGAACTCACAATTCCTTCCCACACACAGAGTAGAATAATAGGAGGAGACATATCGTTGGACAGATGTGAGGCCACTGCATACACAAATTCCCTATAACGGCACACCTAGTTTGGTTATCATCCTAAGGCATCAAATGTTAAGACTCGGAAACTTACTTAGTTAGGTCCGTCCCATTCCAAACATGTGGTTGCATGATAGCCCAGTTCAATGGCTTGTAAGGTTAAGTCCTTAACTGACCGAAGCAAGTCTTCTAACAATTCACTCATAGAAAACCTCCTCACATTTACTCATATATCAACATGTCAACCCAATGCCACACATGCCCACCATGGCTCACAACCCCTTGCCACTTGCCCCACCACTTGCCCCAGTCTAAATCATTTACCACCCTAGTTGATTATCGTGCAACACATGCTATTAACAACTCAACATCATTGTGTAACAACACATGACACACCTTTTCATAAACATATTCCATACTCCATTAGTCATGATTGAATTTAAATTTCAAAATGATATCAATAACTCGTTGCATGGCTAAACACACTAGTTCGATCTAACCAACCCACATTGGTATCTAAAGCAACCAACTAATAATGATTCATCCTAGGGTGACAAATAATCATGGCATACAAATGACAATTTGGGCATAATCCAATTAGGTTGAATAGCTAAATCCCAAACTAATTGAAAACAGTTCTAGACATAAAATAACATGCAATAATTTAAATCAACATAGCATTTGTAAAACTAGGTTCAACATGATCGAAGCACAACTTTCCTTGGGAAAGATCTTGATCTTAATCTAGATCTTAGTCTTGAATCAATACTTCACCCTCGAGCTATCCGGGCACTTCGACGTCTATGTGAATTGAGAGAATACAAAATAAATACAAAACTACAGAGAAAAAACTGTATAAATAAAATAATATTCACTATTAAATAGGTCTCAATTTTACAGATTTTTAGAAACTTGAATCGCTTCAATCGAAGCTCGTATGAAAAAGAACGGGTTCTCAAAATATTTAAAATAAAATAAAAATAAGAAAATAATAAATTCATATTTTTCCCAATTATTTTTCACTGAAAAACCTGATTAATGACATGAGCTGACGTTAGCACCGAATTTCCCGTATAAAAATAATTCCAAAAATATCCCTGATTTGCTAGCATGCATGCCCCACATTCGGTGGGCTAGGTCCGTGGACTCGGTCCACGACCAAGGGCGACTAACACTAGGCTCCACGGTCTAACATGGCAGTTGACGGATCACCTACATGTCAACCGACACGCAACATGCTTGAACCATGTGGCTCCAACACGGATGACACCCAAGCAAACACGTGGCCACACGTCGGCACCACCATGGACCCTCATCGATGAACCCGAGCGACGACGCTCCCGCTGGAGGTGGGGATGAAGACATACCCAATGGTGGAATTGCGACAAAAATGCAATGGGCCGACACGGATATGAGAGCTTGCGATGCGGAAAACTTGAATCTGGCGACGACTTTGGCGAAGAAGCCTCAACGATGGCGATCAACAATGACAAACCCGGTGGCGACTCTAAGGAACTCCGATGAGCGAAAACTCACAAACCAAGACACCTCGACCAAATCTGCTCGGTGGAAAGCTGCGCGAGAACACGATAATCTCGAGGAAGGACTCGGCTTACTTGAAGCCCTGAGAAACGTGCTATATGCGGACTTCTAGGTCGACACGGTGGCAAAGGTGGGACGAATATGGATTTTGGCGATGGCTTGGAGAAGAACTCATCTTGACCATCCACGCGTCATGGATCAGACGACCACCGACACACAGAATGTGGCACAATCCTAGCCGACCACTCAAGCACCATCCAACAGCCACAAAACGCTAGGGTTCCAAGACCATACTTGATTGACTGATAAAGATCCGATGGTCCATATGGCTAAGGTTTTGCGGCAATCGGGCTGCGACAGGTCTGACTGGGCCGATGTGAGAAATTGGGCCGGGTCCACTAGGGTTTCCGCCTGACACTATTCAAATAATTTTTCAAGATTTTTTCCAAATAAATTAATCCCAGATATTGAAACAAATAAATAAAATATCAAAAATATCAAAAAAAATTCTAGAAAAATTCTGGAAAATATTTAGAAACATTTGGAACTAAAATAAAATATTTTTAACAAAAGTTTATTTAAACTTTTCAAATATTATATACTTTTATTAATAAGCCTAATTCAAAAGTATTAAATAAATTCCAAAAAATACCAAAAATTCCCCAAATGCACAAATAACAATATTAAATTAGTAATATCTAGAAATTGGGATGTTACACACCCTTTGCATAAAAATGTTCTATATACCATTAGTCAAGTTTGAATTTGTACTTTCAAAAGATATCAGTTATTCGTGGCATGGCTAAGCAATCTAAGCAATATCTAACCAATATTAGCAACCAATTATTAATTATCCATCCTAGGTTAACAAATAATCGTGGCATAACAAATGACAAGGTAGGTATAATTCAAATAGGTTGAATAACTAATTCCCAAATTACTTGAAAACATGTGTAACTTGAATAACATGCAATAGATTAAAACAAAATAGCATTTGTAAAATTGGGTTCAATATGATCAAAGCACAAGTTGCCTTGGAACAACTCCTGATATTGATCTAGACCTTGAACTTGAGTCAACTCTTTACCTTTGTATGCTCTTGACACTTCAATGTCTAAGCAAAACGAACAATAATAACTAAAATAAATATGAAACAAAGATAAGACAAACCCCAAAAATCAATAAATTCACCAAAGTGTAGAGCTTGAATCTAGATAATTTTAAATATTGAATGGGCTCAATCAGAGTTCGTTTGAAGGAGAACAGACTCTCAAAAGATTCATCAGGCAATTAAATCTAGAAAAAAGAGAAATAAGATAGAATATTCCCTCCCGAGAGACTAACATGTGGGTCCAGCCCCTTTTTATTAAAAATTGATTTTGCAAATTTTTCAAAAAACCATCTGAGTCTGACATGCGGGCCACTGGTCCATAGACCGAGTCCACGAATCCTCAATCCTAGTCCACGGTGGACCTGACTCACAGCTCATTTCACTGACACATGGGCCCCACACATTAGAGACTGGCTCACGAAGGACTTAGTCTACACAGATCTACTCGCCTACATGGCATCTGATTCAATGCAACGTGGCACCATGTGGCTTGCCACATTGAATCCACCTCAACACCACATCAGCATGGTGGCACGAAAACCTAAAGTCGATGGCAGCAAGCAACGGTGGTGTTCCGGTGGCTCCGAGTCATGCATCTGAAAGCTCTCATTACGGTGAAGCTAATGACGTAGTTGTCATGAGGAACGACGATCAGCAGCGACGGTGGCAACCATGGAAGGCAGCGGCGGCATGGCCCCAATGGAGACAGCAACCTATGGGCATGCTTCGACCAGGATGATGAGCGCACAAGCTAGAAAACAGTGCGGTGAACATGATGGTGTGGACCAAGAGCTCTCAAAGATCTACATATCCCGGCAAATGGCAGTTAATGAAGGCTTCTAGGGTTAGGGTTCTGAATGAGGTACTCATGGTGGTCCCGATGTGCCCCTTAAAAAGGTCGAGTCCATTATGCACATGGAATGGCGATAGAGTTTCTGGCAGACACAATGCACAAAAAGTGTCCTATTCACACATGGGGAAGATGACCTGGAAGGTGGGTCCCACTTATCAGCGACTCGCACTAGTACAGGACGACTGGACTGGCTACTAGTTAGGCCATGTGGCTTTGAGCCAGACAGGTTGGGCTACGGCCCAAACTATCCCAGGATTTTCTATTAGTTTTTCATTTTTAGAAAATACAAAAAAAATACAAATGGACTTCAAATAAATAGCAAATAGACTTAGAATAATCCCAAAAAATTCTATAAAATACTTTAGAGTACTGAAAATCCTTTGCGTCGGTGAGGCATTTGTTATGTTTATCTGGAAAATGAACTATGTACATGCAATACAGTTGAGTATGGAATTCACACGCAAGATGATTGGCCATTCCTAGCTTCTGACAATAAACAACAGAGAAATCGTGTTGGCAAATTGATCCCATATTTTATTTCCTACCATTTTTGTTCTCGCTCTCATCGACATTCATATCCAAAGTCTATGGTCCCCAAGTGCAAAGAAGCTAATTGAAGAAATTTGGTTGCTCTAAGATGTCATTACTGATAGGCTACCGGTCAAATGATTAACAATTTTGCTAATCATCGATCGCATGGTCTTCTTTTCAAACGTAAGTCTAAATTTTCTTGCTGTTAGATGTTCTTGGAGATGTTAGGTGTGTGTGCTTTATGTGTTACATTTTGATGAATAGACACCCCCTACAATTACTCAGAGACCATCAAACTCGATACTTGAATTTTACAAGATTTTTTGTCTAGGGGGGACATTAGTGATGCACCAGGAATTTTATTAGGATTTTGGAACAACACTATGTTGGTTTCCTCCTTAGGAATAGCTGCATGCAAATAAAATATCAAAGAAAAACTCGCAAGCGAACACAGAAGTTTTAGGAGTATTTTTCTCTTGTGTTATTCATCTCAATCTTAAGGCTAGTATCTATAGTACACATATAGACCTATCTATGGAATAACTTAAAAGGAAATATCTCTACTTGCCTTTACAACATGGTACATGCCTTACAACATAGCAAGCCTACAATGGAAAGTGTGGATCAATTTCCAATCTCTTCTTTCCTTCCATAACATGGCAAGACAACAATGGAATGTCTTGATTATTTTCCAACAATTTCCCCCCTAATCTAGACTTGGTTGCATGAGATCTTTGACGCCCAGCAGATCACGTGTCTTGCGAACTTGACTCGAGTGAGTGCCTTTGTGAGGATATCCGCATGCTGCTCCCTTGTGGATATACGTGCTTGACAACAATCATGCTCCCTTGTGGATATACGTGCTTGACAACAATCAGTCCCTTCTCCATGCACTCTCTAATAAAGTGAAACTGGGTATCAATGTGTTTGCTTCTCCCATGAAACACCAGACTCTTCATTAATGCGATTGCTGATTTGTTGTCAACTTATAAGACGACTCGACTTGGGGCTTCTCTCGTTACCTTATTTAGCACGCTTCGCAACCATATGCCTTGATATACTGCTGTTGTGGCTACTATGAATTCAGCTTCACATGTCGACAGGGCGACATTTTTCTATTTTGGAGATGTCCAAGCGACTATGTTCCCATTAAAGTAGAACTCCATGTCGCTTGTGCTTTTTCTGTCATCTACATCGCCTGCCAAGTTGCCATCGATTTAGCCTGCAATCTTCGCCATACCTCCTCCTCTGGAATACACCATACCAAAGTCAGTTGTCCCATTCACATATCTGAGGATTTGTTTAATGGCTTGCATGTGTAGCTGAGTAGGCCTCTCTATGTACCGGCTCACCATCCCAACTGCAACGTGATGTCTGACCAAGTGTGAGTCAGGTATCGCAGACTTCTAATGATGCTCCTGTAATTGGTCGCATCAACTCAGACTTTGTCTTCATCCTTCCCGAGCTTAAACTTAGGCTCCATGGGATACCTTGCTGGGTTGTACTCGCTCATCCCAGCTTGCAACAAGATCTTCTTTGCATATATCGTCTGCTTGAGGGTGATGCAGCTTGCCTTCTGCTCTACCTTAATCCCATGGTAGTATGCAAGCAACCCAAGATCACACATCTAGAACTCCCTCTTCATCTGTTGTTTGAATTTCTTAATGTCATGTGCACTTGTGCCAGTGACAATGAAGTCTTCTACATATACACCAACAACAACTATCTCTCCTTCATTACACCTTTCATAAATGGCTTATTCTTGTGGATACTTTATGAACCCTAGATTATTGAGACTCTTGTCTAGCTGAATGTTCCACACCCTTGGGCTTGATGCAGGCTGTAAAGCGCCTTTGAGAGCTTGTACACCTTATGCCCCTCGCCCTCTTTGATGAATGCTTCTGGCTGATCAACATACACCTCTTCCTAGAGATCACCGTTCAAAAATGCTGACTTGATGTCCAAGTGATGGACTTCCCATCTTCTTTGTGTTGTAAGGGCAAGCGGATGTCTCACTGTCTCTAGTCGTGTCACAAGAGCGAACACTTCATCAAAGTCGATCCCATGTTGTTGCCCACATCCCTTGGTGACCAACATCACCTTATACCTCACGATGTTGCCATCCGAGTCCTTCAGTTTGTACACCCACTTGAGCCCAATGGGTTTATGCCCTAGTGGCAACTTGATGAGATTGCAAGTCTTGTTCTTCTCAATGGCATCGAGCTCACTCTTCATTGCCTCCTATCACTACTGCTCTCGTGCAGCTTCGTGATAACACGACTGCTTTTCTGTAGCTAGGAGGTAAAACTCATAAATGCCCTCTATCTCCTCTGTCGCTACATAGATGTCATCAAGATTCTAATGTCTACGAGGCCCACTCTCATCATCTATTGATGTAGGCAAAATAGACCCATGCCTGTTCCACCTCCTATGGCTGTTGATGTACCCACGGGTGTCACAGTACTCATGCTCTTTGGCTCCTCTATGCTAGCGATAGTGTTTGGCACCGTCATGTCTAGCAAGCCAAATGGTGTCAAGCCCGACGACCTAGGTACTACTGGGTCGTGTGGAGCAGCCTCTTGCTGCCCCTCATTTAGGCCCATCTCACTAACACCTGCATTATCAGAGATAGTAAACGTTATCCAAGGAACATTAGTTACATTGTTGATGATGTCATCATTCCATGACCATTCCTTTCCTTCCTCGAACACCACATCACGACTGATGTGAAGTTTCATTTGATGACGATCGTAAAGTCAGTGAGCCTTGTTGCCAAGCTCCATGCCTAGGTACGCTAAGGCAGTGCTGTGATCATCAAGTTTCTTCGAGTGTGGCTTTACCACATTAACAAGCGTGACACACCCGAACACTCAAGTACTCGATGTGTGCTTCTTTTTGGTCCAGGCTTCATACGACGTGACCCCATCTAGGGCCTTGATTGGCATACGGTTAAGGAGGTTTACCGCATGATGTACTGCCTCCCCCCATAAAACTGCAAGTACATGCCTGCATTTGAGTAAGCTCCTCGCCATGGACAACACGGTACGGTAATGGCGTTCCACACCACCATTCTGTTGTGGTGCTATCCCTTTAGTGCCGCAAAATGCACCGAACTTGCATGATAGAAACTCTCCACCACTATCTGATATGAGGACCATCGGCTTGAGCTCACACTCATTCTGGACAAAGTGCTTTGTACTTCTTGAGTGCACCGAGAGCCTCATTCTTGGACTTCAACATGTGTACCCACATGTATCTACTAAAATTATCAACAAAAGAGTATGAAGTATTTATTACCTGTAGGTGTATGTGGAGTTGTGGGCTCGCATAAATCCACATAAACAAGTTCCAGCTATTTCTCCACTCAATGGTGCACTTGTAAAAGGAACGGGTTCCTGGTTTGCTTTCCCACTAAGCAACCTTCGCATAGTTGCGTTGAGTGGTCAATCTTTGGCAATCCTAGCACCATCTACTTCTCTACCATCTGCTTTAGGGAATGAAAGTTTACGTGCCCTAACCGTGTATGCTATCGTCATGCAGGATACTCCAAACTGGCTGTGAGACATACTGGGTTTCCTGTCTCCAACTGATTCCTGTATAGTCTGTTTTTGGATCTTTTCACATTCATGAGAAGTCTGCCACTGCACTCGTAGACCCACAATCATGCATGGTACAATACCACCATAAAACCATCTTCTGCAAGCTGCCTAAGGCTTATAATGTTATTGCAAAGGCTTGTTATGTAGTATACCTCGGAGAGTACACATTGTTCTTTGTTTTTGCATTGGAGAAGGATTGACCCCTTCCCCTTAATCTCCACTGCGGATCTGTCACCGATTTAGACCTGTCAGTAGATGCTTTCATCTAACTCGTTGAACATAGACTGTTGCCCCATCATGTGGTTACTAACACCATTGTCCACATACCACTCATTGGACACAAGATGTGCCTTGCCATCGATGTGTAGTCTTAGTGTCACCTTCTCATTCATCAGCACCATGTCACGCACCTCCTATGCACACGTGGAAAGCAGTAAGGCAGAGTAATCATCATGTACTCAGGTGAGATTAGCTTCCTCATCCCGATCACGATTATGGCGAGGTCTACGGCACTTAGATGCATAGTGAACATAAACATTACAATTAAAGCACTTGATCTTGCTTTTATCCTTGCCACCTCCAGAGCTTTAGTTAGCATCATTAGATGGTGAGGTGTCGTTGTGGCCACCCTTGCCAAGCCTGTGGCTATGACCGTGTCCTTTTTCAAGGCCACATCTATTGTTGCTGTTACCGCCATGTCCCTTCGAGCTAGAGGAAGATTCTCCTCCCCTATTCTTCTTCATGTGTGCCATCCACTCTGAGTGCGTGAGCAACATATGCTACTCCTCCTCCTTGTCGTTGTAACTTTGAACCCTCTCCTCAAAGGCTTTGAGGCAGTCGACTAACTCCTCAACGGATATGATCTTTAGGTTGCTAAATTTCTCGATCGACATAACAATCAGTAAAAATTTCGCTGGAACTGCTGAAAGAAATCTGTGGACGATGGTGTCTCCTCCACCTGCTCTCCCAATGATCAGATGCCATTGGCGATCGTCATCAGCTTCACAGTGAAATCATCCACCGACTAGCTTTCCTTCATGTGAATCACCTCAAAGTCACTCCTCAAGGTTTAGATCTTTGCCTCCTTACATGATCTACTCCCATGTGCATCATCCTGAGCCTCAAGGTTTCAAATCTCGATTTCGCCCGACATCTCGGATCGGACCGGAGAACGAAATCTCAGCGAGATTTATAAATTTTAGACAAATTTCGGATGAACTACAAAATGAATTTTTAAATCCAATTTTTCCGCCACCGAGATTACCGAGATCTCAATGAGATTAGCCGAGATCTCGGTAAATTTGGGCAGTGAAAAATCTGGGTCAAACGTTGTCCAAAAATTTTGAAATGTCTTCTGGAGGTTCCTAACACATTTTTTATGTTATCATAAAAATTTCAGATTATTACAAAGCTTTTGTCATTTTCAAAAATTCAAACATTGGTTCTATCCTGATAAAACGCTAACCAGCAATTTTGAACCGAAAGAAAAATGGGACAAACCACGTGAGAAATATTTGAAATTTTTTGTGCATGATTATGACATATCACCCATCTTTTTATAAAATATTTAGGTCATGATGAAGCTTGAGGGAATTTGAAAAATTCAAAGAGTGTTGATGCCTGTATTGAAAATGCTTGAAAGGACGTTCGAAAATTTTCAAAATTTGATTGGATTGTCGTGATGCATATTAACCTTGCCATAAAATTTTGATGTGATTATGAATGCGTGAAGTTAGAAATTTTGACAGCATTTGAACTAAAATTCGGCTTTCGAGAGTCATAATTGGAAACAATCAATGTATATTTGCATGGCAATTAATAGGTATGAAATAAAATTGATACATATGACAAATTATCACATATGTGCATAGCAAATTCGCAATAAACTCAATGTATATTTGCATCACGTACCTACGAGTAGTAGTACGCCTGTGGTGCAAACTCTATCTCCGCGTTATCGATAATGACCTCGTGATACCTCCTCTCGTGTTGTTGCTTGTATTCTTCCCAAGTCATGTCCCGCGGTAGGTAGGCAAACTTCCAATATTCGTAATGAGCCATCCAGGCGCTATAATTCTCGGACTGGTAAAAGTACCGAACACTGATAGATGAGCGCCGTGCGTACGGATCGACGTATGGATCAGTGTAGTCATGTGGCCAAGAGATGCTCGATCCGTCATAACTTTGTCTGTAACCGTACCCACCCTGATCCCTTCCATAAAGTATTGAACCGTACCCACTATGCTCAGTTGGGAAACCCAAATTGCTGAAAGACTGGCTGCTACACCATGAGCCTACATCATCCTGTGGTTGTCCTATCTGTCGCCCACGCCCACCACTCGATGCACCCTTCCCCTTAGTATGGGTCTACCTCTGTGAGCCCCTCGTCGAGGTCCTAACCCCTTGTTGTGATCCTGGTGACAATTGTGGCTGTGAACAGGGGTGCATAGTATACTGGCCAATTTCTGCCCCACTGTCGCTGGGAGAGTTTGTCTTTGTCGCTGAGCTACTACTGAGGCACTGCTCATTATTAGGAGCACTGCCGACATAAGGCTCATCATCAGTTACATCTTTTCCTTTTCCCTTACGAGGCTGCCTGCCTGATAACTTCTCCAAACCGCGTAAAGCTCCTGCCAGTGTGTCGTCATCATCAGCGTCATTAGCACGCTTTCTCTTCCCTTTGTGTGTGTCACTGACCATGCGCTCGGTCCAATCTGGGAGACTCTTCCCACCTGTGGACAATTGGAAGTAATATTAACACCATTGCGAGGTTTCAACGTACATAATTGACAAGTGGAATGGAAAACAATTACATTGGTTACCTGTGGCCTTGTTCATGTCTTCTGGTGGGATGGAGTCTACCACGAATCTCGCAGGGAGAGGTGGGCCGATCTCACTGTCCTCGTCCAGCAGGGGCTCCCCACCAGACCTGGACGAGTCGAACCACTCTACAATAGGGACACTACCCGGATGCATCACACCCTCAATGAGGCGATCGAGTGGATCTTCGTCCTGAGCCTCGTGGGTGGATTCGTAGTCCCGTAGGCGAAGTCGCAGGTTGTAGTGCACAAACACTAGCTGCTGTAGCTTCGCATAACTTAATCGGTTCCTGAGCTGCGTGTGCACTAAGGCAAATGTCCTCCAATTGCGCTCGCAACCACTCGACGATGAGCACTGCGACACCAACTGCAAGGCGTACTTCTACAACACTGGCGTCTCATTCCCAAACGCCATCCACCATAGTCAATACGACGAAAGAAAAGTGCGTCACTCAGTTGTAAACAAAAATGTAAAAATAACTAAAATTACGTACTTACCTACCATCATGCGGTCATCGACTGCACTGGACTGTGCAAGCTGGGTGGCAAATCGTCCCTTCCTAAGACGATACACATCAGCTTCTCGTATAGCCAACACCGCTGTACCATCATCATCAGCCATAATGCCAAGTGCAGTGGAGAGCGCTCCCATATACTGCGGAGTGCTGCATTATTGTATGAGAACTGAGATCGTGGGTCAATCACGGAGGCTACAATGGAGAAATCATTGTATAATTAGCGTAACAGATGCAAACATTGCATAGTTAGCATAACAGAACTGAACATATTAATTTCACTGACCTTCTTGCACGAATGTGGTTTCCTTTATTTCGGTAAACCTCTTTTCCAAGACATGCAAGAATATCTTGTAATGCTCTCCGTGCTCCCGCAAGCGGTTCATATACTCATTTCGCACAATCGCGTATTGCATCATGACAGCACTGATCGTTGGTAGCTTGTCTTGATCTGCGAATCTCAACAGCTTGTACAAGGATTCTACGGCCAAGACGGTCCACTCCATCAACTCCCAAAATTCCCTGCTCAGGAGGTGGTCATATGTATACTTGCCCTCCTCCATCGCAGCCCACCTACTACCTGGCCAGTCAGGATGTGTCATCCACTGCTGGAACTTCTCCTTTTTGTGGAAGATATCTAGGAAAGCAAACGTCGTGCCAAACCTAGTGGCATTTGGCCTCACAACTCTCCCTCAATATGTTGCCGCATCTGCATGCATATTTTTGTGGTTGTACATGAATATGCAAATCCTCTTGGCCTCTCCCACAATCTGTTTGATTTCTGGGACATCACACACGTCTTTCAGCATGAGATTCACAGTGTGTGCTAGGCATGGCTACCATATAATCCGTGGATACTGCACTCATAACATCTGGCATGCTTTCTTGAAGTTGGCACCATTGTCAGTAACCACCTACACGACGTGCTCTGCCCCAATTTCCTCGGCCATGACCTTTGTTATCTCGCATAGCAAGTACTTGTGGTCCTGGACCTTGCCTGTGAATGAAGAAGCCATGAGGTAGTACGTGTGTCATTCAAGGTCTTATGGAAGAGTAAGAACTGAACCGAACGTTGTACCTGTTGCATTGATGGTCTTATGAAAGAACATGACCCCGTTGCAGTACACCATGAAGTTGATGATGCTCTTTTGAGTAAGTCCAGTCCAGGCGTCACACATGACTGTAACACCAAATGTGGCCCAATCGTCCTTGAACTTTCGAAGGTACTGGATTATCTCCTGCTCATTCTCATCCAGATACTTCCCATCTATCTTGTGGCCCCATGGTGCACGAACCCCTGGGCCTAGCTCCTGCATCAACTTGATTGCAGCTATCCATCGCGGGCATAACAGGTCAATACAATCATCACAAGAATTGTAACTGAGGAACATATGATCATTTTGTACCTGTGAAATATGGGCAGTCGGCCTTCCTTCCTGGAATTGCATTAGCATGGAACCACTTTGACCATCCCCTCCCTAGCTTCGGCCGACTCCATGCTTGAATGCAGTGTCAATACGGGGTTGCTACCGGGCACCACTCCGTACGAGGTCAACATCGATGGAGGCATGGCTTTCTCGAGTCGATTTGTACCTCCTAAATATTCTGTTGAGAGTAGATTGGACCGAGGTCCTCACTGCACCATTCCCAAACCCCGAACCTGGGGTCAAACATTAACTCCTGAGATAGGCCTCTTCTTTGGAGGCCCTGATGGCCATCTTGAGCTGCTCCTACTCGGTACAGTACTCTGTGGCCATGGTGGCCCACTCGTCACAAGCCTCCTCCTGACGGAGGCGCAACGCCTCCTTGTCCTTCTTCTCCCGACCTCCATGGAGTTCAGCTAGCATGGTCTGCCTAACCACTTTAGGCATGCTTGGGCAGGCCTTCACATCGCCAATGTGGCCAGCCAGATGTTCCTTCAGACGGATCACCCCTCCACCCTTCATGACATTCCTACAGTAGTTTCACTTCGACCCAGCTGGTTCGACATGCTCGCCGTGCTCCCATATGGTCTACGCACGATCTGCCATCGTGAGAAACTGCAAAGAAACGAAAAAAGATGTACTAATGCATGAAGTGAACGTGCACCCTTAATTCTGGACACTTTGTAGAAAAAATACTGATTAGGTGCATGCAATGGGAGTTCATTGTACATACGCAATTGTGATTCATTTTTTAAAGAATATGTCACTACTGTTTGTTTGTTACTGAAGAAGCTCTGATGCATGCATGTGTGTACTTATTCTTCACTATGATGCATGCATGTCTGTACTTATTCTACAACATGAGAAGAGACTACACAATGACAAGATTGCACATATATTTCACCGTTCTATTTGGATGGATTTTCTAATGCCTATTGTACTTCATAGTAACAACATGCATCCACTCGCACTTACTCAAATCACATTAAAAGATGCAAGTGTAAACACTGATATTTCATTTGTAAAGAGACGAGAGATCACCCAAAATACACATATCACTAATCCGGCCATACATAATGAGATATCACCCAAAATACATGAGATTTCGGTTTGGAGTTTTTTTTTCATCACCTGAAATTTTGCTGAACTAGGCGAAATCTCGCCAAAATAGTCCGAGATCTCGATTTATTCGTGCGAGATCTCGCTCCCCACCGCCGGAGATGGCCGAAAACACGCTGGAGTTGGCCGGAGATGTTGGAGACAGCGAAGGAGACCTTGAGCTTCAGCTTGAGCTGCTGTGTGCGGATGGGTAAATTGTGAGGGCTGAGTGAATCAATGATTGTAGTGTGTACTAAAGTAACTAGGTTTGCATGCAATAGATAAATAAATTAGTAAGTCAATGTTTTTTTTAGAGGTCTTGGGTTCAAGTCACAACCATGTCAACTTTTTTGCATGATTTTTTTGCATAGTTTTAAGGATGCAAAAAATTTGAAAATTTTTGTGGACAGTCTTCAAGCATCCGTAATATTCTCATAAATTTTTAGAACATGATCACTGCTAAAAAATTCCCAAAAAATGTGACAGTGCTAATTCTCACTTCTTGGACTTTAGGGCGCGTGCTAGTAGAGTTTACAATTTTTCATTGACTAACAAGATAGATTCAAATTTTTGAAACTTTTATACAATGGTTATAAGGATATTCTTAAGCTCTCCTAAAAAATTTAGGTCATGACCAAACTGGAAAAAATTTATAAAATTCTGTCACGACTACTACCTCATTTATTCCAATTCTATTTTTTAAAACATAACAAACCAACATAAAATATATTGGAAATATTTCTATATGATACTACACTTGTTAGGATGGTGACATAAATTTTTCATGCCTTGAAACAGCTTCTACCATTTTATAAAAATCCGACAGTGTTTCTACTGAAATTTTAAAATGTCTCAAAAAAAGGTTTTTCGACAAATTATCATGGAAGATCACTTTTTTGGGGTACTTAACCTAAATCCGGTCAAATCCGGCTGTCAAAATGCAAATTCCGGTTTACATGACCGAGAAAAATGAGATTAATGTAGCAATTTTTTTTTGAATTTTTTCGAATTCGTCCGGGAGTTTTGATTTCGTCCAGCTCCGGAAAATGAGATCTCGGCCAGATCTCATGAAATCTCACCGAGATTTCTAACCCTGGCATCTCCCACGTATCCTTGGCAGAGTCCTTCTCAGCCAACATTAGGAACATGTCGTTCGGTACACGTTGATAGATGGCGGCGAGGGCTACCCTATCCTTCTGGTCATCGATGTCATCGTTCGTCACGGTATCCCACACGCCTTGTGCTTGCAGGTTGATGCGCATCTTCAATTACCTCGCAACACAGTTGCTCCATGTGAACAATGGATATTGCAATGAGATGTTGCTATCCTTTTTCACCATCACCCCGTCGATGGCACCTCCGCCGAGGAGTTGAGTTGACGATGAAGCTCCCACACCAAGAAGTCAAGTTGGTGATTCAGATTGTGTGCACCTTGGCATTTGCTTCAGCATGCTTCTCAAGTTCTGATACCACTTGTTGGTTTCCTCCCTAGGAATAGCTGCATGCAAATAACACATCAAAGAAAGACACGAAAGTGAACACAGAAGTTTTAGGGCAATTTTCTCTTTTGTTATTCATCTCAACCTTGAGGCTGGTATTTATAGTACACACAAAGACCTATCTGTGAAATAACTTAAAAAGGAAATATCTCTACTTACTAATACAACATGGTACTTGCCTTACAACATAGTAAGCTTATAATGGAAAGTGTGGATTATTTTCCAATCTCTTGTTTCCTTCCATAACATCCCAAGGCAACAATGAAAAGTCTCGATTATTTTCCAACACACTACACAAGTATATCTACAGCCAATTAACATTGAAGGCCAAGGTGATACTGCATTGTCTATAGCAAACAAAGCCTCTTCAAGTGTGTTGTCATGCAAATCACGTCCTTACAGGCACAACCACCTTGGACCGGACCCACCAGAACCAGCCTTGAAGCATGCACCATGTACTCGCACATATGTGCTACGGTGAATTCCTGTATCCGCCGCTGACTTACAGGTGTTGCTAGGGTTCACCATACTGCCACACATGGATCAGGCGGAGATGAGATATTGCCCTCACACAATCAACAGCCACGCTATGACTTTCTGCAGTAAGCAGATTCCTTCTTCTGATCGATGTGATTGTATATCATATCATGTAGCTAGTTTATAAGATGCACCATTCTGGGTGCGTGCTTTCACAACTCCCTATGCAAACCACACCATCTTTTCGCTCCCAGCCTGTTGATCTCTTTTCGTCAGCAGCAGAAGCTTAGCAGTCTCAGTGTCTCACACATGAGCCCCATTGCCAAGAAGAACTGCTTGCCAATCTTTAAGCAATTACTAACTAATTAAGCAAATCACTTAACACGGCATGCAGTTAATTCTATTAACCTTGCAGCTATATGTAAAAGTTGATGAGAGTATGGTACGTAGTATTTGTCTAATTATAACCCAGGCATGCGCAAGGATGGCATGTAAATGTAAAGCGAACCTTTAGCCTTTTCTCGTCTTATCTTTCTAAGAGTATGTATAATAATAGAGACGACTGTTGTTTATATACTTCTCCATATCATATAAAGATAAAATTAAATACATCTACTATAATAGATGACATCTTAAGGTTATCTCTACGAGATCCTACAATGTTTTAATTATGATATGGAAAAAGTATTTATTATATATAGACAATAACTTATACAATAGTGATTTATGCTATCTATATGGTCGTCTCTCTCCTATATCAACAAAAATCTTGCATAGAAAAGCATATATAGATGACGGATATCACATTATTGTACATGCACTTAGCACTTTTGCGTCAATCATGCTCCTGTTACGGTGTATATATGTGTACTTCCGCTTGCAACGTGGTGACTTAAGTTTGAGGTGTGCATGAGGCGTTGCTCAAAGCTGTAGGTTCAGTCTGTGGAGATGCATAGCTTCTCATCAGTTGGCTTGTTGATCGGTGCGTTCCTGTGCCTGGCGTTGACGTCGTCGACGCCGGCGGCGTTGGCGAGGTCGCGCGGAAGAACGTTTAGCGTCTTGTCGTTCGGAGCTGCGGCGGATGGGGTCACCGACGATTCAGAGGTACCAGAGTTCACAAGAGTTAGCTTCTCATACATTATGGTTGTTGCTGTGTCGTGACACCTTTTTCGGTTTAGTTTTTCTATCTTGTTTTTGCCGCCTGAAAATGTTGGCTAAACTTGGCATCAAACTGCACTCCTCCTTATAGCATAATCAAAATTTTTAGTTGTTGCATTCATGGACGTGTGATCTTCAGTTCTTGCTCATATCATTCTCTGATACAAGTGTGTACATATATGAACTTTCAATTGCCTGCAGGCACTTGTAGCAGCATGGAAGGCAGCATGCCGCGTTCCGCTCGCAACCGTACTACTCCCATCAGAACACAGGTTCCTGATCTCTCCGGTCACTCTCCAATGCCCCTGCAACAGAAAACTTACTCTCCAGGTGGTTCTCTCTTGTCGAATTTCAGTTACTTTATTCTTAAAGTCGCTTTCTGTGCAGCAGATCGCTGATGATAAGTAGAGCTACATGCTAATTGAGCAATGTTTTCAGATAGATGGCACTATGTTAGCTCCTCCAGATATGGGTTACTGGCCAAAGCCCAGGAGGCCTCTGCAGTGGCTCAACTTCAAGTGGCTGCATGGCTTCACCATCCAAGGCGCTGGCACTGTCGATGGCCAGAGCCCTTTACTACAAAGTGTCTCACCAGCTAATGTTTCTCAGGTTTGGAATTTGGATGGCGAGTAAACTCCAATTTTACAACATTTAGAATACATATATTGTAGACTTTTATAAGCATCAGAGATAAAAAAAAAATCTGTGATATATTTCCCAAACTTTCTTTTATCATCTGCAGCACTGGCATGTATCAGGAGGAAAGCCTACGGTATGAAAAGACACTCCACACTGCTAATGATCTTATGTTCTATTGTCATTTAACTTGGACCATGATCTCAAGGGGAGGACAACTGCACCTAGCGTGGCTCACATTATTTTGCTTTCAGCTTATAAGGTTTTACAGCAGCTTCAACGTCAGCGTGCGCAACATCCGGATCACCAACAGCCCACAATGCCACCTCAAGTTCGACAGCTCCGGAGGCATCAAGGTGAAGAACGTCACCATATCTTCTGCAGGTGACAGCCTCAACACCGACGGCATTCATCTTCAGAACACCAAGGATGTGGAAATCAGGAGCTCGACCATCGGTTGCGGTAAACAGCCTAAGCTTGCAAGATTCCTAATCCAAATGTGCGTCAGGAAATCTGATCCATACAGCCATTTGACAGGCGATGATTGCATATCGATTCAGACGGGATGCTCGAATGTTCGCATAAAGAACATCAACTGCAATCCCAGCCATGGAATCAGGTAGTAAGCAAGCACTCAATACTCAACCAATTACTTCTACAGTTCTACTATGCAACTTTGTTTTCCAATGCCTAACTTTCTTTGGATGGGCGCATGCAGCTTAGGAGGTCTTGGTAAGGACAACAGCTTGGCTTGCGTCTCTGATGTTTATGCAGAAAGCATCACAGTGCAGAACGCTTTGTATGGTGTCAGGATCAAGACATGGCAGGTAAAAGAATCAACTGTTAGGGTTAGAGAGAAGAGCAAAACTGGAGACAAGATTTGACGTGAAAAAACCTCACAAAGGGGGATAAAACCACGAGAGGCTAATTCACTATAATATCTCAATTTACATATACATGGCAAGGCTTTATTTAGCTCTGATATCACTTGTAACGACAAGAGAAGAGCAAAACGGGAGACAAGATTTACATCAACAAATTCAACACATATCACCATGGAAATTACCACACAAGTACTCATGTCGCACCCCAACATGCGTGTCGTTGTCACCTCAGGGAGGCATGGGCTCGGTCAGGAACATCACCTTCTCCAACATCAGGGTGGCGAACGTCGCGACGCCGATCGCCATCGACCAGTTCTACTGCGACAAGGCGTGGTGCAGGAACAGGACCGACGCGGTGGCGATCACCGGCGTGACGTACCGGCGGGTGGTCGGGACGTACTCCTTCCAGCCGGTGCACCTGGCGTGCAGCGACAACAGACCGTGCACCGGCGTCAGCATGGTCGACGTGCGCCTGTCGCCGGCGAACACGTCCGGAGCTCTGCAGAAGCCGCTCTGCTGGAAATCCTACGGGGAGGCGCTGGGATTTATAGAGCCAACAGGCATCGACTGCTTGCATAGGAGCAATGGATACATCATGCCTTTAACCAACCCTTTTAACTACACGTGCTGAATCTTGTAAGCTGGATGGTTTTCTGACCAAAAACTTGTCAGCATGAATGTAATGAGATGTTAGGTATAATCTTGTTGACTGTTTTATCTTTTATGCTGTCCGTATCAGTTAATAGATGTAACGTATGGTTGCGTCAGATAGTATCCGGAGTCCAGATAGAATTGAGGATAAAAGACAAAAGATTTGTTTTCAGTTTGAGTTCAGTTTTATGTAACTAACAGATTGATCTGTTAAGCTAATTATAAATACAAGGGAAAAAAGCTGGTTGTGGTATTCGCCAGGCAAAAGGAAATATCTGTCGTGCTTAGCTTCAGGGAGCTTGCGAATTCTACCCATCCCGATTACTGTGCGTAATCCGGCACGCTAATTGTTGCTCGTTGTAGTATTCTTTGTTTTCTTTTAGGTGATAGCAAAGGAAACAAAGAAGGTTTACCTGAGGCTTTGCCGACTGATTTGGTGTCTTTTAGGGTGCTTGATCCAACATTTGGTAGCAGAGTAACTGAGAACCAAAGATCATGTCTCAGGAACAGCATACATCAAGGGCCCATTGTTAGATGGTGTAACACCTTAAATTTTGCTCTAATTTAAAATTTTGGAGTATTTTATATTTTTGAGAATTTTTTGGGAATTTATTGAAATTTATTTAGATTTATTCAAATATGGCCTTCCTTGAAAACAATTAAATAATGGAAAAGTTTTTACAAAGTTTTATTGCAAATATTTTAATTGAGTTCCAAATATCTCAAAGTATTTTCTGGAATTTTTCTGCTATTTTAAAAGCCCCAAATAATTTAATTGAATTTCTAGAATTATTTTTAATGAAAAATGTTTTAAAAATTGGATGAACAGTAATGGGCCGAGCCCATTACTGTGCACGCCGCTGGCACAGCTCGCCGCACAAACCCTAACCGCCGCCACCTTTCGCCCTTTGGATCGGCATCGTGTGACTGAGAAGTTGCCGCGTCGCTTCGCCGTTTTCGCCCGTCGGATCGCTGCTCACGGACGCTCGGGATTTCGCCACGTCGCTTCGTCCCCGCGAGATCGCCGGAGGGACGTGGGCTTGATGACCGTGATTTCCGCCGGCAGTTTCGTGCACGTCGAGGCCCTTTAAGCCGTTCTGGTGAGCGCGTTCTACAGAGGACTCAACGCCGCGTCTTTGGACTCCTCTCACGCACGTCGAGACACTCTAGAGACCACGGGAGAGCTCGCCGTAGTTGTTTCTTTGCGCCGCCACTGTTTTTCGCCGTTTGCTTCGCCGTCGGTCCAGTTCCGCCGTTGCCGAGGTCACCGGAGTGCTCACCGAGTCGAACCGCGTTGAGGGAACCATTTCTTCGCGTCGGAGAGCCGCTACAACGCCGTCGCCGAGGTCGTCTTCCTCAGCTCCGGCAACCTTCCTTTCTTCGCCGCCGTCAACCTCGTCGAACCGCGCCAACCGTTCGATCCTCATCACACCGCGTAGGTGAGTCCACGTCACCTCCACCTCTGTACATGTTTAGATTGAATCGTGACCGTTAGATCTTGATGTGTACGGTAGGGATTAGATCTAGGTTTTGCGGCTAGATTTAATGCGAACCCTTGGATCATTTTTGAACGCGTGAGATTGCGCCGCGTAGCTTGATGAATAGTAATTAGCTCGGGTACCGTGGGCTGATGGATTAGATCTAAACGGCGGCTGTGGGTTGATCTGTGGCGCGTGGATCCGTGCCGTTCAAATTTGAACGTGCGGCGGAGATGACGCCGCGCCCCCACCGAATCACGTGCAGGCTCGTGTGCGCTTTGACCTAGACACGACCAAATCCTGACCGCCGATTTTGAACGAGCCGTCGCGATGTCGACGCGTGTCGTGCGTAAAACCGAGGCGTCGAAGTGGCGACGCAGTGCTGGCCGTTGGATCCGAGGGCACCGTTCGATGCGTGACGCGTGGCCATGCGGGAATCGAGGCGTCATCGAACCGTGCGGGAGTGAGATCTGACCGTTGGTTTAGCGAACGGTCTGGATTTTACCGCGTGTCACGTCGGGATTGGCTGCGCATCGTCGCTGACGCCACGGCTTGCGTCACCTGGTGCACGGGCACAGTGCTGCTAGTCCACGGTGGACCAGAGCCGAACCGTGGACTCAGCCCATGGACCGGAGTGACGTGGCAGCCTCTCGACATGCCACGTGCCATGCTGACGTCATCATGGCGCGATACTGACGTCATAAATGCGAATTTTCAGTATAAAAATAATTTGGAAAATCGGATTTCTTAATTTCTGTATTTTCAGATTTTATTCAAACTTCAAATGACTATAACTTTTGCATTTTAACTCGGATTTGGGTGACTCAAATTTCTAAAAATTCATAAAATTGTGATATATTTAATGATGAATTTTATTTGAATTTTTGAGGTCATTTAGTTGAAAGGACAGGGGATGTCGCCTAGAGGGGGGGTGAATAGGCGAATTAAAAACTTTGTAACTTAAATGCAGCGGAATAAAAATTTGCAGCTAAATAAAATCTCCCGAGTTTCCTGAACAATCCGGAGTGTCCGGATATTCAATCCGGATATCTCGGATAGTCCGATCCCGAGGGTCCTAACCCGAGTGTCCGGTATTCAATCCGGATATCTCGGATTATCCGGATCGTCCGGTATTCAATCCGGATACTCGGATAGTCCAATCGAGGGTCCTAACCCGGAGTGTCCGGGTATTCAATCCGGATACTCGGATTATCCGGACCGTCGGGTTGTGGATTCTGATACTCGGATTGAGGACTTGAATGGAGATTTTAAATCTTTGCAATTTTTCAACAATCCACTTGAATACAAAAGATCTAAATACCATCGTACATGGGGAAAGCTGTAGATCTAGAGCCAAACACAACAAAAGAGTAGATCGGGCAATTTCAAGATTCAAAATCAAATGCTAAAGCAAGAGAAAGAAGCAAACTTGGAGACGATGATTTTTCACCAAGTTCGGATCCTTGAGGGGATCCTACGTCTCGCTGAGGCGGCTCGGTCACACTTGAGCCGGGTCTCTTTCAACCCTCTTCCTCCCGGTGTTGCACAAATGCACTCGCGGTCTTCACTCCTTTGATTCCTTCCCTCACGGAGGCGGAACTGCCTTCACAAACTTCCCACGGCCAACCACACAAAGCTCCGGTGGCTCGAGGCGACCTCCTAGCCGCCTAGGAGTCCTCAACCTCCAAGAGTAACAAATGCTCACGAAGAACAAACTTGGAGATGAAATCAAGTGCTCAATCAACTCAAATCTCACTCAACAAACTCTTCCCAACCCTTCTCACAAGGGGATCACTTAGATCTAAGGGTAAAAGCTCTCTCAAAGCCCCCCACACAGCCCCTCAAAAATCCACTCTAAAAGCCTCTCCAAAAAGCTCTCTCAAAAAGAGGGAGGAAGGGCTATAAATAGACCTCCCCAAAAACTAGCCGTTGGGGGCAGGCTGCGCACAATCCGGAGACTCCGGATTTCAATCCGGATACTCGGATTGACTGAGAAAGGCTAACAGAGAGACTCAACCGGAGAGTCGGATGAATATCCGGATACTCCGGATGATCCGGATAGTCCGGACTAACTCCGGATAGTCCGAATCAGACCGAGCAGCTCGACGAAAACGAGCATAACTTTTGACTCCGGACTCCGATTTCAGAGATTTTGGACTCTCCCGAAAGCTAAGAACGAGGGCTACACAAATAACAAGGTCTCACTACCCAAATCACAGAGGATAACCACAGATTTCACAAAGAAATCAAGAGAGACCTACAACCCTCACTTTCCAGCACTACCAACACCACTCTCTTTCTATGATTCACAAGGATGGATCACTTGAGCACTTGACACATCTAAAGTCATTCGACATCGCATCCCTCTTAATAGTACGGCAATCCTTAGACTCAAATTAAATCAAAGATAATATAAGTCTAGAACTAGTCACTTGTCAGTCTACTTTCTTGATGTCGATGCATGAAGACCTTCACCATATAATTGATGACATCTTCGCCTTGTCCAACTCGACTCGATTCACCTCATGAGACTCTCGTCCTATCAACCTTGACTTGATCATCCTCTCTGACGATCTCCACGCCAAGTTGCTCTTGACTTAGTCCTCGCTCTTGGTGACACCGCCGTCTTGTTGACCTCGACAATGATCATCCTCCAAGATACCTTGGTCATCATACACATACGGGACCTAATTCTTTCCAAACTACTCATGAAAGACATTAGTCCCAAAAGCTCAATAGATATGAATAGAGTTGATATTTGTGAGCGTTGATTACAACAAGTGTTTCATATAAAGAAGCACAACACAAAATAGAAACACTTGACATAAGAAATGTTCTCTACTAAGTACATCATGATGAATATGTAATTGATCTATATGCACTAGAGAGATAATTGCCAATGTGATGAATCAATTAAATCATGGCAAGGATCACAAACTTTACTTAAATAAAGCACATGATAGAATATACACGAGTTGTACATGTGCAAATAATATTTGGAGTAAGAGTAAATATGTGATCCAACACTAGATAAACTTCACTTAAGAGAAATGCATGAGAAGATATACAAATAAAACATGCATGCACCAAGTCAATCTATAGCAATATGAAGTTTAACTCTAGTTAATACATGCATACTATAATGAACTCAAATGAATATATATGCACAAATAAATATGACATGAACCAATGTGCATATATATAATCAACATGCTACTTGGAGTTCACTATGCATTTGCACGAAAGGAATGCAATAACAAATATAGAATAGATACCAAAATTGCATACCTTATCTTTGCTTAACCTTCCTATTTGATTTTCCTCTAAAAGATGAGACTGATACTCAACTAGGCAATAACAAGTTAGTCTCATAGCAATATAATCATATTAGAGGTTTGTCATTTGCTAAGCACTAAGTTAAGCATTTACTTAATTTACATAGATTGTCATTATGAGTGTTTGTCATTAATCACCAAAATAACATTCATTAATCACCAAAATAACATAAGTGCCTAGATGCACTTTCAATCTCCCCCTTTTTGGTGATTTATGACAAACCTATTATCAATTGCACCAAATGACAATATTAAGATATTTTAACATTAAAACAAGCATAAAGAAACAATAAGAGATCATACTTACAAATCATCCCTTTTTGTCAATCGATTAGGGGACAATTGATAAATCCATAATCCATAAATTCTCCCCCTTTTGTCATTAATCCAAAAAGGTGCCTAAAAGATTCTTATTGTTTATTCAATAAAATCTGTTCTCCCCCTTGATTGCACACTCAATAAAAAGATTAGGGAGAAAATAAAATAAAGATAAGGAGCTAGAAATAGGACAATAATATTAAGCTCCCCCTAAATCTAGGCAAGATATGATACCAATTATTTCCAAGATTTAGGTAATAGATTTTTCTAGTTATACCAAATTAAAGAAGTCATGATTCTTAGGATATAAGTGATGCTTAAACATGACACACGAATATGATTTCACATATTCTTTAAACATCAAGATCATATAGCAAATTTATATAATTTAAGCACATGCTCATGATCAAATTAAATTCTATCAATCAAGATCATATAAAGAAGATTACACAAGAAGAAATTGCTTATATGATCACAAGATGTATACAAGATCATGAATCAAAATTGTATAAGTTAGATGCACTTTCATGATCAAGAATTTCATAAACTTATCAAGGGCATACCTCTTTGCAATGTGTCACCCATATGTACCTTTTAGTTCTTGATAATGCCGAATGCAAGTTAGATGACACTTCAAAACAATTTAGGATTAGAGGATACCTCTTGAAAGATACCAATTAATCATATCAATTGAAAAATACAACACCATTTAGAATAACACAATTTAGCATAATGGTGTGCATGACATTATTGAATATGGTCGAAAAGAAACACGCTCCTTTGTCGATTCTTGTCCACCGCATGTTCGAATTGGTCATGATCACCGCGCCTTGGTCTTAGATCCTCGTACTATGGAGCTCCTCTCCATTTCCTTCATCCCACCGTCGAAGATGACCCTTTTCCAATACCTTGAACATCAATAGACAAGCACACGATTTCGGGAACAAATATCTTTTAATTTGACCCAAGTTAGTTTGATAATGTCTAAGTACAACATGCATGATATATATGATATACAAGACAATACTCTTTGCATGCAATTTTAAAACAACTTGAAGATATCAATTGAAGATTTTATTACACCACTTGACAATGAAAATATTTGAAACTCATTCAAATTTAATCTTGACATCCACTTGTAAGAGAGACAATGAGTAAAACACATTCAAACTCACTCTTGAGCTTACAAGGAAATTTTCTCTTTCCATAATAAACTCAAGTTATGCAAGAGAGAAAACATTTTGAGGCTAAGTTACAATTAAATCCAATTTCGAATAACTTAGCCAAAGATGCACTTTCATTGGAATGAAAACTTAAATAGATATGCTCCACTTAGAAGCTTGGAGCAATGAATAAGTTCACTTAGTTTTCATCTTGAAAGGCTTGCCAAGATGCCAATTTAAAACTCTTAAAATCTCAAAAAGGTTCAAATAGTAGCACAAAGTCGATTATAACTTTTTAAACCATTGCTCAAATACAAAAATCATCAACGCGGAACAGATCCGACTCGAAATCCTCTTCGATGGCTATGAAGACTGAATATTGATTTGAGCAAAGGAGAAACCCCAAAATAGGATGAACAAGATATTGCAAGAAAGTATAGATAGCAATTTCGAATTTGGGCGAGTAAAGACAACCCGGATACTCCGGTATTTTGATCCGGAGTGTCCGGATAATCCGGATACTCCGGATATATTACCCGGATACTCCGGGTTGTTCAGCTTCATCCCTAAAACTGAACATTTTGAATTTGGATCAAATCTTGATCAAATGAAGTCCAATAGCCATAAGATTTTTGCGAAATGATCCATGAACATCCAAGAGACTTCTCCAAAAAAATTTCTCAAATATCACCTCCAATCAAAAATAGGTCATTAGAAGTATTGAGGTTTAGTTTTGACACTAAGTCAAATAAAGTCAACAATCTCGCAAATGAGTTCAAATAAATTTGAGAATTTTTCAGATATGAACTCCATATGTGAGAGAAGGTTTTCCAACAAGGATTTTCAATAAATAAATTTCATTTAGAAATATGATGAAAGATGCATATGAAACACATAAAAGATTAAGATTTTCACCAAATCCTCAAAATAGAACCAAATGAGTTTTGAATGGTAATATGCAATTATATGGCTTCATATGATTTAGAGAGATGTTTATAAGCCTATTTGCATAATCAAATCCATTCAAATCGTAAAATCCAACTTAATGCAAGAGTATGCCAAATAAGATCGAAAGAGAGAAAAAGGCATAACTATTTCAAATTAAGTTGAAATTATTTGAAATTAGGTATAAACATTATTTAGACTCCCAAGAAACTTTTCCAAAAAGAGTTTTCCAAAAAGGAGTCTCCAATCAAAAGATATGCCAAATTTTGCTTTGTAGGTATGATTTTCACTCAAAGAGAAGAAAAGTCAAAACTTTTTCAAATTGAGTCCAAATGGTTTGAAACTTTCCAGAAATAAACATTGGACTATTTAGAAGGTTTCCCAATAAGAATTTCATTAAAAGAAATTTTCGTTCAAAAGATATGACAAAATGCGCTTTGTAGATTTGAAAAGAAATTGAATTTTCGCCAAATGTTCAAAATGCATTCCGGATTGAAATTTATGGAGATTTGAGCTTTCATAGCTTTGTGTGAGTAAGAAATACTGTTTCAATCCAAGATATGCAAATAAATCCAATTCAAATAGCGAAATCCACAAAATGCAACAACGGGTCATTTTGGGTGAAATGGATGATTTTGGCCAAATTCAAATGGCTATAATTTTGAACGGTTGGTCGTTTGGAAAAACTTTGAACTAAAGAAATGCTTAAAATGACCAACCCTATGAGTTTTGTATTGACCACTTTTTCAAACTCCAAATAGATTTTGCTTTAGAAAAATTTGAAGTTAAATGCAAAAGCAAGATCACAAAGATCTTTTAAGCCAAAGTTTGACTTTTAGCTTCTAACCAAGGGTTAGATACTTGAAAACATTTGAAATGCATTTGAAAACATTTTAGAAGACTATTTTCATAAGATTTTGCATTTCAAACAAATATTTTGCTTTTAACCCTTTTGAAGCAAGTTAAAATAAGAAATAGTTTTTCATAAAAGCCTCAAAATACAACTCAATTTGGATTTCATGCAATTTCAATTTCCATGGCTTAGAATTGATTATCAAGATGGTTTCTAGCCAACATTTATAATGAAATCCAACTTGAATGCTAAGATTTGAGCAAAATGCTTGAATAAGCTATTTTAGTTCAAACCAAAAACTTTTCGGGCTAAAATTGATTTCAATATAGAATTTTCATTTTGAAAGCTTGTAAAACATTTGAAATACATATTAGAATACTTTTACAAAGCTTTTCACAATTTTGGGCCTTTTAGACATAAGATTTGACTTTTGACCAAATTGGTCCTTTTGAAATAGCTATTTGTAAAACAAAGTCAAATATTTCAACACAAGATTCAAATGAAGAATAAGATGAGATATAGAGATTTGAATTTTATGTATAAGTCATAAATATCATTTTGAACCAAGATACTACACAAGATCTAGTCCAAATGAAGAAACTCACAAAGTGCAATAGTATGACAATTATGGGTCAAATATAGTTTTTCGGCGAGTTTCAAAATCAAATAACTTTCACTAGGTTGGTCTTTTGAAAGTCTTTTGAATACTAAAGTTGTTAAGAATGACCAACACTAGGTTTTTCGTTTTGGAATTATTTTTAAAATCATTTTACATTTAATTATATGAAAATTATAAGTTTAAATCCAAAACAAGATACTAGAAACTTGATTTTGGGCATGAAACTCATTTTATTTGTAAAATAGATTTTGTGAAGCCAAAACTATTGGAAAATCCTTTGAAAGCATTTGTATACATTTTTAAACTAGGTTTTCAAAAGATTACTAATAGATACAAAATTTTGAGTTTTGGCTAAAGGGCTTGATTTTGAAAATATATATTTGCACTTATATAAATATGGGCACATGTAGGGATGTGATATACATGGTTATGATTTAGCACTCCCCTTAATGTGCCACTATCCCAAACTTACTCAAGATTGCAATCAAAACAACTAATAAGCATGAGCAAGCATATAATCAAGCAATCTAAATTGATTTTCATGAATAATGCAATATAACCTACACAAGGCTATAAGCTATAAGAATCAATTTAAATACTTGTTACCCGAGATGGCATTGATTCATGATTGAGTGAATGTCCTCAAGCTTGGCTCCCTTTTCATATGATGAAATCATCCTCTTGATTGAGCCAAAGCTTCCAATGCATCTCTAAGCACCTAATAAACTTCTAGGCACTTGTTGGTACCCAATTTTGTTGGGTCCAAAATGTTAGTCACAATAGATTTAGGAACCCAAATGGCCCTAACATTAATAGTCTTAGGTGAACTAACATGACTAGCAATGGATTTGCGATTGTTATTACTCCTAAGCTAATTATTGGAATTGAATTGAGGAGGCTTAGGAGTTTTAGCATTTTTAGCAAATCCATTTCTAGTTTGATCCTTTCTAAGCACATAATAATCATTACAATGCAAGGGCTTAGAAGATCTAGCAAATCTAGCAAATGGTTTGCTATTGTTATTTTTCCTAAGCACATGATCAACATGATTTTTCTTGGTCTTAGGAAGTCTAGCATTTTGAGCAAACACATTTCTAGATTCATTTCTCCTAAGCAATTGAATATCATAATTTTGCAAATACTTGGGAGAATCGACAAACTTGGCAAACACATTGCCATTTTTGTCCTTCCTAAGCAAATAATGATCATTGACAATAATAGGCTTAGAGTAATACCTTTGGGACAATCCTTACCGATGTGTCCCTTTTTCCGACAATTGTAGCAAGTAGGCTTTGAGCGCCTCTTTTCTTGACTTGCTCTTTGCCGGTTTGCCTCATTGTTGATGGTTGTGGCTTGATCTCCACTTTATTAGGGCACACGGAGGCGAGGTGTCCTTCTTGTTGCAAGCAAAGCACTTGATGATCTTGAATATCTTTCGTTGTGCCTTGTCTTGTTAGTCTCCTCTTGGAGATGTAGCCGAGTCCTCGCTATCTTGAGGTGCCCTTGGCTTGCTCAAGATCTCGCCGAGAACGGCTTTTCCTTTATGCACTTCTTCAAGTCATTTTCTAATCTAATGACTTGGGCCTTGAGCTCATTGTTTTCCTCTACAAGATTAGTCTCAATATGCATAGAGGAAGTGGAAACATATGAATTTGAGCAACAAGGTAAATCATTGCAAGAGGTGGATATGTCAAATTTTGATGAAATATTAGGATTAACATTTAAGCAAGACATTTCATCAATTAAATCACATGAGATTCCTATATCCACCTTAGGCTTATGAATTTCTTTGGAAAGGAGGGATTCATGATTTTCTTGAAGCATATTATAATCATTTCGAAGTGATTCATGTTCAAGCTTCAAAATTTTATATTTCTTTTCTCCTTTCCAAGACATTTATTGAGCTCCTCTAGCAAATTCATAAGTTCATCATAAGTGAGCTCATCATCATCATCGTCACTTACCTCATTCTTACCTTTCGCCATGAAGCAACGGATTTGTGATGGAAGAGCATCTTCATCGTCACTTGAGGCGGAGGTTGAGGTTGATGGAGATGTCGGTTCTTCATCACTTGAGCTTGAGGTGGAGCTTGATGTTTCATCTCCCGACATCTCTTCCTTAGTGCAATCCTCAATAGAAGTGGATGATTCAAATAGTTCTTGAAGCTTTATCCACATTTCATGAGCGCTCTTGAGATTGCATATTCTATCAAAAATTTCATCGCTCACAACACAAAATAAAACATTAGTAGCTTGAGCGTCGAGATGTAGGCATTTCCTCTCTCCTTGCTTGGAGCAACTTCATTCAATGGAGAGGAAAAGCCGACATCTACGATCCACCATATTTGGGGGCTCATGGATTTAAAATGAGAAGTCATAATTAATTTCCATGAAGCATAATTTGTGCCATCTAACACAAGTGGATCATGAGAGTGCACTAATCCTCTAGTCGACATCCTTTACTCTCTAGACGGTTAAGTCTAATAAAAAGAGAGACCTTGCTCTGATACCAATTGAAAGGACAGGGGATGTCGCCTAGAGGGGGGGTGAATAGGCGAATTAAAAACTTTGTAACTTAAATGCAGCGGAATAAAAATTTGCAGCTAAATAAAATCTCCCGAGTTTCCTGAACAATCCGGAGTGTCCGGATATTCAATCCGGATACTCCGGATAGTCCGATCCCGAGGGTCCTAACCCGGAGTGTCCGGGGTATTCAATCCGGATACTCCGGATTATCCGGACTGTCCGGGGTATTCAATCCGGATACTCCGGATAGTCCAATCCCGAGGGTCCTAACCCGGAGTGTCCGGGGTATTCAATCCGGATACTCCGGATTATCCGGACTGTCCGGGTTCAGGGATTCGGATACTCCGGATTGAGGACTTCGAATGGAGATTTTAAATCTTTGCAATTTTTCAACAATCTACTTGAATACAAAAGATCTAAATACCATCAGGTACATGGGGAAACTGTAGATCTAGAGCCAAACACAACAAAAGAGTAGATCGGGCAATTTCAAGATTCAAAATCAAATGCTAAAGCAAGAGAAAGAAGCAAACTTGGAGACGATGATTTTCACCCAAGTTCGGATCCTTGAGGGGATCCTACGTCTCCGTTGAGGCGGCTCGGTCACACTTGAGCCGGGGTCTCTTTCAACCCTCTTCCTCCCGGTGTTGCACAAATGCACTCGCCGGTCTTCACTCCTTTGATTCCTTCCCTTACGGAGGCGGAACTGCCTTCACAAACTTCCCACGCCAACCACACAAAGCTCGGTGGCTCGAGGCGACCTCCTAGCCGTCTAGGAGTCCTCAACCTCCAAGAGTAACAAATGCTCACGAAGAACAAACTTGGAGATGAAATCAAGTGCTCAATCAACTCAAATCTCACTCAACAAACTCTTCCCAACCCTTCTCACAAGGGGATCACTTAGATCTAAGGGTAAAAGCTCTCTCAAAGCCCCCACAGCCCTCAAAATCCACTCCAAAAGCCTCTCCAAAAAGCTCTCTCAAAAAGAGGAGGAAGGGCTATAAATAGACCTCCCCAAAAACTAGCCGTTGGGGGCGGTGCGCACAATCCGGAGACTCCGGATTTCAATCCGGATACTCCGGATTGACTGAGAAAGGCTAACAGAGAGACTCAATCCGGAGAGTCCGGATGAATATCCGGATACTCCGGATGATCCGGATAGTCCGGACTAACTCCGGATAGTCCGAATCAGATCGAGCAGCTCGACATAAAACGAGCATAACTTTTGACTCGGACTCGATTTCAGAGATTTTGGACTCTCCCAAAGCTAAGAACGAGGGCTACACAAATAACAAGGTCTCACTACCCAAATCACAGAGGATAACCACAGATTTCACAAAGAAATCAAGAGAGACCTACAACCCTCACTTTCCCAAGCACTACCAACACCACTCTCTTTCTAAGATTCACAAGGATGGATCACTTGAGCACTTGACACATCTAAAAGTCATTCGACATCGCATCCCTCTTAATAGTACGGCAATCCTTAGACTCAAATTAAATCAAAGATAATATAAGTCTAGAACTAGTCACTTGCCGTCTTCTTTCTTGATGTCGATGCATGAAGACCTTCACCATATAATTGATGACATCTTCGCCTTGTCCAACTCGACTCGATTCACCTCATGAGACTCTCGTCCTATCAACCTTGACTTGATCATCCTCTCGACGATCTCCACGCCAAGTTGCTCTTGACTTAGTCCTCACTCTTGGTGACACCGCCGTCTTGTTGACCTCAGCTTAATGATCATCCTCCGAGATACCTTGGTCATCATACACATACGGGACCTAATTCTTTCCAAACTACTCATGAAAGACATTAGTCCCAAAAGCTCAATAGATATGAATAGAGTTGATATTTGTGAGCAGTTGATTACAACAAGTGTTTCATATAAAGAAGCACAACACAAAATAGAAACACTTGACATAAGAAATGTTCTCTACTAAGTACATCATGATGAATATGTAATTGATCTATATGCACTAGAGAGATAATTGCCAATGTGATGAATCAATTAAATCATGGCAAGGATCACAAACTTTACTTAAATAAAGCACATGATAGAATATACACGAGTTGTACATGTGCAAATAATATTTGGAGTAAGAGTAAATATGTGATCCAACACTAGATAAACTTCACTAAGAGAATTGCATGAGAAGATATACAAATAAAACATGCATGCACCAAGTCAATCTATAGCAATATGAAGTTTAACTCTAGTTAATACATGCATACTATAATGAACTCAAATGAATATATATGCACAAATAAATATGACATGAACCAATGTGCATATATATAATCAACATGCTACTTGGAGTTCACTATGCATTTGCACGAAAGGAATGCAATAACAAATATAGAATAGATACCAAAATTGCATACCTTATCTTTGCTTAACCTTCCTATTTGATTTTCCTCTAAAAGATGAGACTGATACTCAACTAGGCAATAACAAGTTAGTCTCATAGCAATATAATCATATTAGAGGTTTGTCATTTGCTAAGCACTAAGTTAAGCATTTACTTAATTTACATAGATTGTCATTATGAGTGTTTGTCATTAATCACCAAAATAACATTCATTAATCACCAAAATTACATAAGTGCCTAGATGCACTTTCATTAGTCCTCTGTACTAGTTATTTATTGCATATTTTGTTTATACGCCAGAGACGCAAATTTTAGGAAAGTTTCAAGAAGAATTCGTCGCTCAAGAACAAGCTTCTAACACGACCAAAGAACCCTTTGAAGGCAAATGATGCTTTGATCATTTTGATCCCAGATTTTAAAATGTAATTTATGTTTTGAAATTATGCGTGCTTATTTATTTAAAATGAAGCTAATTTAAATTGGGATAATGTAGTTAATCATCCCATTTTGTTATGTCACCTTGAAATGATTAATTGTATGCCCTAAATCATTGTCACCCTAAGTTGATTGTACTGGTTGGATAATAATATGATGCCAACACGGGAGGCTAGACCGTGAGTAGATGCTTAGCCTTGCAACGAGTCATGAATGATCTTTCGGAAAAATGCTACAATATTGACTAATGGAATATGGAATGTATTTTGGAAGTGGGTGATATTGCCACATGATGAAATTGAAGTATGGAGACCTGTGTGGTTCCATACCGATGTTGAGTTATTGCTGGCATGTGTTGCACAAAAATCAACTGGGTGGGAAATGATTTAGACTGGGGCAAGTGGCAAGAGGCTGTGTGCCTGGTGGGCCTGTGTGGCATTGGGTTGATGAGCGTTGTGAGTTTGTGTGCCACAATGGGTCAGGTGCCATTGTTGAGTGTTGGAAGTCTTGCCTTGGTCAGTTAAGGACTTCACCTTGCAAGCCTTTGATCTGAGTCACCCATACAACCACATGTCTGATATGGGACAGACCTAGTTGATTAGGGTTCTGACATCTTTCCTCTGATACCTCGGGGTGACAGTGCACGGGGGTGTATCTGTACGGGGGAGCGTACCTGTGCTACGGCTTGGTGCCCATCCAACGGTGATTGACCTGTCCTATGCTTCGGCTCTGTGTGAGGGAAGTGATAGTGAGGGTAATACCGGAGAGGTTCATTGGGTAAGGTAGAAGTTCCTGAAAAGCTTTGTTGCGGACAATCACTTGTGTGGTGAGCGGTCAGATCTTGTGGGTAAAGTGTACAACCTCGCAGAGTGTCAAACTATTGAACACCGTGTGCTCACGGTATTGAGCATTGCTCGGGATTACTGACAAAGGGTAGATCTTCATAAACAAAATGTGGAATGGGTGGTGTGTGCCAAGATTGAAAATGAATATTAAGGTGTGTAGCGAGAATCTTCAAGAAAAACCATTTGAAGAAAATAGTATTACTTCTAACTGCTCCATCGCTTTAAACTAAATAAGATCTTTGGTTTAAAAATTTGTTTGATGCAAGAGAACCATTTAAGCCAATCCTTTGGAATAAGCTTTGCATATAGTACTAGTGCCGCATTCTGTGCATTACTTGTTGAGTGCCTTGTGTACTCATCCCACCTTGCTTATCAACCCCAACATCAGTGGAGGAGTCTACACTAGTGTGGGAGGAGGAGTACATGGAGGATCCGAGCAACTAGGGGGCAAGCCCAGTCGGTTGCCTGTGGCAAGATGAAGGCTTCCACGATATTTACTTATGTTCCGCTGTTATTTCTTTACTCTGAATAATGTAAATCCTGCGTGGCTAATTTATCTGTAAGGAGACCATAAGGTCATACAACTCGGTTTATATAAATGTTTGCACTATTTATTGTTATATCGTTGTGAATGTCTGTGATGTGCAACCCTGTAAGACTGTGTGCTAGCGTGATCCTGGACTGGCACAGAATACACAGAGGGTCCGGATTTGCAGATTCGGGTCCCGACAGAGGTGGTATCAGAGCCGGCTGACTGTAGGACTTGACCCTAGTTGGTTGTACCTAGGAGGGTAAAACTATTTTCTAAAGACCTAATCAACTTGAGCAAGAATATCAATGAAATCTCGACTTATCCTTTCTCCCTTGCTTCATACCTATGCTGAATTCTTATTATTATTTTATGTTTAATTTAAACAAGGTTTATTTTGGTAGATGAGGATGATCCACACCTACGGAGAGCGCACCGGAGGATACGCCGCGGAGTTATGGCGTATGATGCAGTTGCTCGGAGGTTTTGACAGACCATTTTATCGAGGGACTACGGTGGTACAGGCAGGACTTGACATCGCCTGGGATGTCAAGGTCACAGTGTATGCTCGGGAGAGGACGAGGGCGAGCCGTCCTATCTACATCACGGTCAGGATGTCTTCTTTTGAGGCCGGGATCCAGGAGACGGCACGTCTGGCGATGCGGCAAATTGCCCGCACTTACTCCGCAGAGTTGGAGGGCACCGTCTTTCGTCACCATCCGCGTCGAGACAATCGTTTTGACAGGATGGAGATCTTGGAGGAGGACGCCACGATCACTCACCTGGCGAGGTATGTCATCGCCCAGGAGGACGCCTTGGACGAGACAGTCCAGGAGCTGCAGAGGACCCGCGACGAGGTCACGGAGGCGAGGATCCAGCTGCGGGAGGGCTTAGCTCACTCCATACAGAAGATCCAGGAGTTGGAGATGGCTTTGTATGGACCCGAGCCCGAGCTAGTCTTGGAGTTACACGATCCAGATCTGGAGGAGCCAGAGCAGGAGGCATCAGTGCAGGAGCCAGCAGCCCCGGGACCAGCAGAGTCGATGGGGTCATTTGCACCGGCTGCAGTAGGTCATCAGGACTAGTTTGCCCCGATGCCAGAGCGCCCACCGGTGTATGCTCCGGGGGAGCCGCAGCCGGGTTGGCTCGATGAGTGATCGAGTCTAGCCGGGGGTAGTGTCGAGACTCGAATGTTTGAGTCGCGTCTTTTTCTTCAGAGTCACCATTAGGTGTGAGTCGTCATAGAGTCCTATGTTTGCTTATTTGCTTTTGGTTGTGAGTGTCTCGTATGTGTTGCATTGCCCTTAGGCACTTGTGAGCAACCATACTGCTTTATATTATATCAATAAAGTGGCTAAATAATTTAAGTTACACCTGTTTCCCCCACATAAGTTCTTTTACTCGTCTATGCTTTCTTCTTTTCTTAACCTTGTAAGTTGCAACAGATGGTGAGGACTCGTGGAAATATTGGAGCCAGCGGAAGTGGAGTGAATCAGGCTGACAACCAGAATGAAGAGCCGATCCCTCAACCGCCGCAGGTCGATATGCAGAACCTGGGAGCCTTCTTGACTGCCCAGACTCAACTTATGAACACGATGGTTCAAACCATGCAGCAGATATCCAATCAAGCTGCTGCGAATGTTCAACCTGGGGGTAACCATGGACCACACCCCTACTCAAGGTTGTCGGAGTTTATGAGAACCCGTCCACCTACCTTCTCAGGCAACGCCAATCCATTGGAGGCGGACGATTGGCTACGGACAATCGAAAGGAAGCTACACATTACCCAGTGTATGGGACATGAGAGGGTACTCTATGCCTCTCATCAACTCGAAGGAACCACCGCAGAATGGTAGGAAAACTTCTGCGCAGCTCATGAGGACCCAAAGAGTATTACGTGGGAGGAATTCACCTCAGCCTTCCGCCAATACCATGTACCCAAGGGTATCATGGATCTTAAAAAGGAGGAATTTCGGAGCCTCAAGCAGGGCGGTCAGTCAGTGGCCGATTACCTGAATAAGTTCACCCAACTGGCACGCTACGCACCAGAGGACGTGGCTACGGATAAGGCTAGACAATCCCGCTTCATGAAGGGATTGAATGCAGGGTTGCAGGTGGGACTGATCACCCACACATTCCCTGACTTCCAAGAGCTAGTTAACAAAGCTCTTGTCTTGGAGGACAAGCACCGAGAGTTGGATCACAACAGAAAGCGCAGAATGGCGCAACAAGGAGGTCGTCAAGGCCAGCAGAGGCAGAGGAAGACACCCCAACAATTCATCCGGTACCAGCCCAGAGGCAATGACAGGGCACCACTGCCGGCAAATCGTCCAGTGGGCCAGAATGCTCAGACTCGGCCGGATCGTGGCGCGATCGAGGAACCTCTCAGCGGCGGAAGACGTTGCTATCATCGCAATGAATCGGGCATTTTGCCAATAATCGCCCTAAGAAGGAGGTGTCACCCGGTCCGCTTTAACACGGGAACTGCTCGGCAAGGACTCGCACCAATCGTGAACCGCGGGGCATCAACAGCAGCAACTCCATCCCAAGGAACTGCACGAGGCCGAGTTAACCACATTACAATGGATGAAGTGCAGCACGCCACAGATGTTGTACTGGGTAAGTTCCTAGTAAACTCAGTACCAGCTAATGTTTTATTTGATTCCGGAGCTTCACATTCATTTATTTCCCAAGATTTTGCTGTTCAAAATGATATGGATATAGTGAATCTTAAATGTGTGCTTATAGTCCAATCCCCTGGATCAGAACTCCGATCTAAAGTAGGATGTTCTGGGGTAAGACTAATAATTAATGGAGTTGAGTTCCTAGCGAACCTAATCGTCCTGAATACCCAAACCCTGGATGTTATCCTGGGAATGGATTGGTTAACCAAACACAAGGCGATCTTTGGATCATGGAAAAAGAGTCATATCGGTCGAGAGCCCGGATGGAAAGAAGATTGAATTTGAAGCAAAATCAGTACGAGATGGGCAATTAATGGTCCACAGCATGAAGACTGTCAGCTTGGAGGAAGTCTCCATAGTTAATGAATATCCGGATGTTTTTCCAGAGGATTTACCCGGAATGCCGCCAGATAGAGATATCGAGTTCGTGATAGAACTTGTTCCAGGGACAGCTCCAATAGCTAAGAGACCTTACAGAATGTCCACGGAGGAATTGGTGGAAATGAAGAAACAAATTGAAGAGCTGCTGGAAAAAGGATTTATAAGACCTAGCTCATCGCCATGGGGAGCACCTGTCTTGTTCGTCAAGAAGAAGGACGGGAGTTTTAGGATGTGTATAGATTATCGTGCACTCAATGATGTGACGATAAAGAATAAGTATCCGCTACCCAGGATCGATGATTTGTTTGACCAGTTGAGAGGAGCAGGAGTATTCTCCAAAATTGATCTCCGATCAGGATACCATCAATTGAAGATCCGATCAGAGGATATTCCGAAGACTGCATTTTCGTCAAGATATGGACACTACGAGTTCACAGTGATGTCTTTTGGTTTGACAAATGCACCAGCATATTTCATGAACTTAATGAATAAGGTTTTTATGGAATATTTGGATAAGTTCATTGTCGTGTTCATAGATGATATTCTTGTCTATTCCAAGACAAGAGAAGAGCACGCCGAACATTTGAGGCTAGTCCTTGAGAAATTGAGGGAACAACAGTTGTTTGCAAAATTTAGTAAATGTGACTTCTGGAAGAATAAGGTTGAATTTCTTGGACACATAATGACAGCAGAAGGAGTTGCGGTAGATCCAAAGAAAGTGGAAACGGTTTTGCATTGGGAGCAGCCGAAGACGGTAACCCAAATCCGTAGTTTCCTTGGAATGGCAGGATATTACCGTCATTTCATTGAAGGATTCTCCACGATTGCGAGAGCTCTTACGCAATTGTTGGAAAAGGAAAGGAAATTATTATGGATACCTGAGTGTGAGAAGAGTTTTCAAGAGTTGAAGAAAAGATTAACATCGGCACCTGTATTAGTTTTACCTGACGTTCATCAAGGCTTCGACATCTATTGTGATGCATCGCGTCAGGGATTGGGATGCGTGTTAATGCAAAATAGGAAGGTAATTGCCTATGCATCGAGGCAATTGAGACCACATGAGGAGAACTATCCGACTCATGATTTGGAATTAGCTGTCGTAGTACATGCCCTAAAAATATGGCGTTATCATCTCATCGGAAATAGATGTGAAGTGTATACTGATCATAAAAGTCTTAAGTATATCTTCACGCAAGCTGACCTAAATATGAGGCAAAGAAGATGGTTAGAGTTAATCAAGGATTATAATGTGGGAATTCACTACCATCCCGTAAAGCCAACGTGGTAAGGCACGCCTTGAGCGTAAAGAACCACAAGCGTAAATATATTGTTGGAAACAAGTCGGTGGAATTGTGTAAGGATTTTAAATTAGAACCGAAATGGTACGGAAGGATTCCTAGCAACCTTGAAGTAAGACCTACCGAAGATCGATCCGGAAGGGCGAGAAGAGGACGATAAAATCAAGAGGATTAAATCCAAAATGGATGCGAGATAAGGCAAAGGATTTCAAATTTGGATGAGCAAGGCACTATGTGGTTTAAAGGGCGCATTTGTGTCTTAGAATAAGAAAGAGCTTAAACAGTTAATTTTGGAAGAAGCCCATGACTCCAAGTACTCAATTCATCCAGGAAGTGCGAAAATGTATCAAGATTTAAAAGAAAGATATTGGTGGCCAAGCATGAAACGGGAAGTCGCCGAATACGTTGCATTATGTGACATATGCCAAAGAGTCAAAGCTATGCACCAGAGACCAGCGGGGCTATTGCAACCCTTAAAGATACCGAATGGAAATGGGAAGAAATTGGTATGGATTTCATAACCGGGTTGCCCGTAACCCAAGGTGGATATGATTCCATATGGGTCATAGCAGATCGTTTAACCAAAGTGGCACATTTCATACCGGTAAAGACCACTTATTCCGGAGACCGGTTGGCAGAACTTTATATGTCAAGAATTGTCTGTTTGCATGGAGTACCGAAAAAATAGTGTCGATGTGGGTACCTAATTTACCTCAGATTTTGGGGTAAGCTACATGAGGCAATGGGGACTCGCTTGAACTTCAAAGATACAACCTACCATCCATGCATGATGGTCAAACTGAGAGGGTTAACCAGATATTGGAAGATATGTTGAGAGCCTGCGCTTTAGCATATTCCACTTCATGGGACAGTGTTTACCTTATCTTTGAGTTGTCGGGACCGAATGCAAATCCGGACCCTCTGTGTATTCTCGTGCGATCCCAGATCACGCTTAGCACACACAAATCATACTGTGGTTGCACATCACAGACATTCACAAGGATATAAGAATAAATAGTGCAAACATGTATATAAAACGAGTTGTACAACCTTATGGTCTCCTTACAGATAAGTCACCACGCAGGCTTACATTATTCAAAACAAAGAAATAGCAATGAACATAAAAAGTCGTGGAAGCCTCCATCTTGCCACAGCAACCGATGGGCTTGCCTCTAGTTGCTCGTGTCCTCGACGTACTCCTCCTCCCATACTGGTGTAGTCTCCTCCACTGATGTTGGGGTTGATAAGCAAGGTGGGGTGAGTACACAAGGCACTCAACAAGTAATGCACAGAATGCAGCACTATTACTATATGCAAAGCTTATTCCAATGGATTGGCTTAATTGATTCTTTTTGCATCAAAGCATTTTTAAACTAGTATCTTGTTTAGATTAAAGCAAAGGAAATGATATAAGTAATACTAATTTCAAATGGTTTTTCTTCGAAGATTCTCGGCACACAGCCTTATCAGTTCATTTCCAACACTCGCACACAGCCACCCTTCCATGTTTTGTTTATGAAAAACTACCCCTTGACTGTAATCCCCGAGCAATGCTCAATACCGTGAGCACGGCTATTCGAATAGTTTTGACACTCTGCAGAGGTTGTACACTTTACCCACAAGATACAGCCGCTCACCACACAGTGATTGTCCGCAACAAAGCTTTTCAGAACTTCTTCCTTAACTAAAGAACCTCTCCAGATTGCCTTCACTATCACTTCCTCACACAGAGCCAAGTATAGGACCGGCCAATCACCGTTGGATGGGCACCAAGCCGTAGCACGTACGCTCCCCATACAGATACACCCACGTGTCTTGTCACCCCGAGGTATCGGAGGAAAGATATCGTAACCCTAGTCAACTAGGTCCATCCCATGTCGACATGTGGTTGTACGGTTGACTCGGATCAAAGGCTTGCAAGGTGAAGTCCTTAATCGACCAAGGCAAGACTTTCAACACTCAACAATGGCACACACCCAATGTGGCACACAGACTCACATCACTCAACAACCCAATGCCACACAGCCCACTGGCACATGCCTCTTGCCACTTGCCCAGCCTAAATCATTTTCCACCCAGTTGATTATTGTGCAACACATGCCAAGAATAACTCAATATCGATGACGGAACCACACAAAGTTGTTTGACTCAATCTCCACATGTGGCATCATCACACCACTTTTCAAAATACATTCAATATGTCTTTAATCAATATTGTAGCATTTTTCCGAAAGATCATTCATGATTCGCTGCAAGGCTAAGCATCTACTCACGGCCTAGCCTCCCGTGTTGGCACAATATTAACATCCAACTAATATAATCAAAACTTAGGTGACAATGATCTAGGCATACAATTAATAATTCAAGGTGGCATAACAAAATGGGTTGATTAACTACATTATCCCAAATTAATTTAAATTCATTTTAAATAATTAGCATGCATAGTTTCAAAGCATAAATTACATTTTAAAATCTGGGATCAAAATGATCAAAGCATCACTTGCCTTCAAAGAGCTGCGGTCGTGTTCAAGCTTGGTCTTGAGCGATTTAATTCTTCTTGAAACCTTCCGTAAATTTGCGTCTCACGCGCTCAAATAAAATATGCAATAAATAGCTAATACAGACGACTAGATAATCTCAAAATTCAAATAAAATTCATCATTAAATAGATCACAATTTTATGAATTTTTAGAAATTTGAATCACCCAAATCCGAGTTAAAATGCAAAAGTTATAGTCATTTGAAGTTTTGAATAAAATCAAAATATCAAATTAGAAAATCCGATTTTTCCAAATTATTTTTATACTTGAAATTCGCATTTATGACGTCAGCATGCCTCATGATGACGTCAGCACCAAATGAATTTCCGTCGAAATATTTTATATATGAAAATATTTATGACGTCGGCGATGACGTCGACGACGACGCGGCACGCCTGCAGGCCGCCACGTCGCTCGTCTATGGATGGGTTCACGGCTCGGCTCGGTCTAGCGTGGACTTGGTTCACGTAAGCAGCAGCGAACACGCGCAAAATCCGCACCGCTCGCTAAAACCGACGGTCGATCCTCACGCGCACCGCAATAAGACCGAGATGCGTGCGACACGCGTCGCAAGATCCGGTGATCACCACGCATCGGTAGCGGCGACGCCGGGCTCCACGCCCACGCGTCGCACATCCGGTGATCGCCACCTAAATCCAACGGTTGGATTCCGCGACCGACGCGGCGACGCTCGATTTACTCAGAGCCACGCGGCACGATCGCAGCGGCGCGCGCCCAAAGCAACGGCCGGATCGGTCTGCGCTCGTCAAAGCAACCACGCGCGTCGCGAGATTGGATGAAGGTGCGGCGCTACCACCGCCAAGACGCTCAAATCGAACGGCGCGGATCCTAGGGCAAAACCAGATCCAACTCAACCGCTTATATCCGATCCGACGGCTCAGTTACGAGTCATTTTATTATTCACGCTTGACGTGGCTCAATCCTATGCATACACTAACGATCCAACTACCGAGATGTAACCAAGTTACGAGACTAGATCTAATCTCTACCGCTCAACCCAGATCTAACGGTCAAGATCTACTAATAGCCCTAATGTCCGGATCTAATCTACGCGCACATTACAGATCTAACGTCTATAAATTAATCCAAACGTAAGCAGAGAAGTGGATACGTGGACTCACCAAAACCGAAAGCGATGAGGATCGGACGGCCGCGAAGTTGGCGAGGTCAACGACGGCGCGAAGGAACAGTCGCGGAGTCGAGGAAGACGAGGACGTCGGCGGCGTTGCGGGCGTTCCGACGTGAAGAAGTGGCGCGCTCGACGCGTCTCGACGAGATCGGTACCCGGTGACCTCAACAACGGCGGAAGTGGACCGCGGCGACGCAAACGACGGAGAACAGTGGCAGCGCAGGGGAACAACTACGGCGAGCTCGTTCAGGCGCTAGAGAGGGTCTTGGCGTGCGTGCAAGGTGTCAAAAGACGCGGCGAGAAGAGTTCTGCCAGACGCGCTACTCGGTGCACTTTAAGGGCCTCGACGGCGCGCTACGGTGGCGAAACAAGCGGTAACGATCGGCGGCGTTAGCTCCGGTGATCTCGCGTAGACGACCGACGTGGCGCAATCCTGGACGTCCGCGCGGATTGGATCGGATGGCTCGCATCGCGAAACGACGTGGCACACGCGCAAGCGTTCGATCAAGATCGAACGGTTCGGCTGGGGCGGCGCTAGGGTTTCGGCGGATGGGCTGGCGACGCGCAGAGTAATGGGCTCGGCCCATTATTGTTCATAGCCATTTTTAAAACCTTTTTCAATAAAAATAATTCTAGAAATTCATTAATTCATTTGGGACTTTTAAAATAGCGAGAAAAATTCTAGAAAAATTCCAGAAAATACCTTGAGATATTTGGAACTCAAATAAAATATTTTCAATAAAACTTTGCTAGAACTTATACATTATTTAATTGTTTTCAAGGAAGGCTAGTTTTGAGTAATTCCAAATAAATTTCGATAAATTCTCAAGAATTCACAAAAATCAAAAATACTCTCAAAATTTAAACTAGAGCAAAAATTAGGTGTTACAAACCTCCCCTTAATGTAATCTCGTCCCGAGATTCGTGGTTGTCTGAGTGAATAGGTTAGGGAACTCCTTCTTGAGATCTTCTTCACGCTCCCACGCCGCTTCACTTTCCGAATGGTTGCTCCATCGAACTCTGCGAAACGTGTTGACTTGTTCCTTGTCTCTCTCGTCCATTATGTCCGTAATCTTCATCGGATGTTCTTTGTAAGTCGATCTTCTTGCGGCTCAATTGTCTCTAACGGTGTTTGCTCTTAGGTGATCAAGACACTTCTTGCTTGAGACACATGGAATACGTCATGCACTCGCCAAAGACGGCGGTAACTCTAATCGACACGCAACTTCACCCTTGCGGCTCAAGATTTTGAATGGTCCGACATACGGGTGTAAGCTTCCTTTTGCATGGAACCTTCGACTCCTTTGAGTGGTGTTACTCTAAGATACACAAAATCTTGGGTTCAAAGCTTAGTTCCTGCGACGGTTGTCGCGATAACTCTTTTGCTCGGATTGTGCAATCTTCAATCTTTCCCCGACTGGTGATCGTGCTTCCGCTTCTTGAAGAATGTCCGTCCGAAAACATGTCGTTCGCTGTCTCATTCCAATTCAATGGTGTTCGACAGACCTACCATACTGAGCTTCAAATGGAGACATTTGTAAGCTCGCTTGATACTCGTTGTTGTAACTAAACTCAAAGATAAGGCAAACACTTGTCCCATGAAGTGGAATATGCTAAGGCACATGCCCTCAACATATCCTCCAATATCGATTGACTCTCTCGCTTGTCCATCCGTCTGCGGATGGTATGTCAGATCAAGTTCAAACGAGTCCCCATTGCTTCATGAAGCTTACCCGTAACTGGAGGTAAATTGGGTACCTCGTCCGACACTATCTTTTTCGCACTCCATGTAAGCAGACAATTACGACATATAAAGTTACGCTAACGGTCTCGGAATAAGTGATCTTCTTGGTATGAAATGTGCCACCTTAGTTAAACGATCTACTATGACCCATATGGAATCATATCCACTTTGCGCTCGGGCAATCCGTTATAAAATCCATACCAATTTCCTCCCATTTCCATTCGTATCTTTAAGGGTTGTAATAGCCTCACTGCCTTTGGTGCATAGCTTTGACCCTTTGGCATATGTCACATAATGCAACGATTCGCGACTTCTCGTTTCATGCTTGGCCACCAAAATTTTTCCTTCAAATCTTGATACATTTCGCACTTCTGGATGAATTGAGTACTTGGAGTCATGGGCCTCTCCTGCATTAATCGCTTCAACTCCTTTTTGTTCGGCACACAAATCGCCCTTTAAACCACATAGTACCTTGTTCATCCGGTTTAAAATCTTTTGCTTTGCCTTCATCCATTTTGCCCTTAATTCTTTTGATCTTATCATCATCTTTACGCCTTCCCCGATCGATCTTCCAGGTAGGTCTTACTTCCAAGGTTACTAGGAATCCTTTTGGTACCATTTCCAATTCTAGTTTCGAAATCCTTACACAATTCTCGCTCGACTTGTTTCCAACAAAGATATTTACATCGTGGTTCTTTTCGCTCAAGGCGCCTCGCCACCACGCTGGCTTTCCGGGTGGTAGTGAATTCCACATTATAATCCTTGATTAACTCTAACCATCTTCTTTGCCTCATATTTAGGTCACTTGTGTGAAAATATACTTAAGGCTTTTATGATCATGATATACTTCACATCTATTTCCGATGAGATGATGACGCCATATTTTTAGTGCATGCACTACGGCAGCCTAATTCTAAATCATGAGTCGGATAGTTCTCCTCATGTGGTCTCAATTGCCTCGATGCATAGGCAATTACCTTCCTATTTTGCATCAACACGCATCCCAATCCCTGACGCGATGCATCACAATAGATGTCAAAGTCTTGGTGAACGTCTGGTAAAACTAATACAGGTGCCGATGTTAACCTCCTTTTCAATTCCTGAAAATTCTTCTCACACTCAGGTGTCCATAAAAATTTCTTTTCTTTTTTCAATAATTGCGTAAGAGGTCTCGCAATCATAGAGAATCCTTCAATGAATCGACGGTAATACCCGCCATTCCAAGGAAACTACGGATTTGGGTTACCGTCTTGGTACATTCCCAATGTAAAACCGTTTCCACTTTCTTTGGATCTACAAAGAACTCCTTCACTGCTGTCATTATGTGTCCAAGAAATTCCACCTTATCTTTCCGTAAATCACATTTGCTAAATTTCGCAAACAACCGTTGTTCCTCAACTTTTCAAGGACTAGCCTCAAGTGCTCGCGTGCTCTTCTCTCGCCTTGGAATAGATAAGGATGTCATCTATGAATACGATTTACTAACTTATCCAAGTTTTCCATAAAACCTTATTCATTAAGTTCATGAAATATCTTTGGTGCATTTGTCGGACCAAAAGGCATCATCAGTAAACTCGTAGTGTCCATATCTTGACGAAAATGGAGTCTTGAATATCCTCGATCGGATCTTCACCGATGGTATCCTCGATCGAAGATCAATTTTGGGAATACTCTGCTCCTCTCAATGGTCAAACAAATCATCGATCCCGGTAGCGGATACTTATTCTTTATCGTCACATCATTGAGTGCACGATAGTCTATACACATCCTCAAACTTCCGTCCTTCTTCTTAACGAATAAGACAGTGCTCCCCATGGCGATGAACTAGGTCTTATAAATCCCTTTCCAGCAGCTTCTTCAATTTGCTTCTTCATTTCCACCAATTCCTCTGTGGACATCCTCGTAAGGTTTCTTAGCTATTGAGCTGTCCCAGGACTAGTTCTATCACGAACTCGATATCTCTATCTCGCGGCATTCCGTAAATCTTCCGGGAAAACATCCGGATATTCATTGACTATGGAGACTTCCTCTGTCGAGTCTTCATCTTCGTTGACCATCAATTGTCCATCTCGATCGGTTTAGCTTCAAACTCAATTTTCTTTCCATCAAGGCTCTCGACCGATATGACTCTTTTCCGCAATCCAATATCGCCTTGTGATCGGTTAACCAATCCATTCCTGTGATAACATCCAAGGTTTGGGTATTAAGGACGATTAAGTTCGCTAGGAACTCAACTCCATTAATTATTATTCCTACCCCGTAACATCCTACTTTAGATCGGAGTTCTGATCCAGGGGATTGGACTATGAGCACACATTTAAGATTCACTATTTCCATATCATTTTGAACAGCAAAATCTCGGGAAATAAAAGAATGCGAAGCTCCGGAATCAAATAAAACGATGGTGGTATCGAGTTTACTAGGAACTTACCGAAGACAACGTCCGAGGCGCTCGGACTTCATCCGCCGTGATGTGGTTGACTCGCCTCGTGCGTTCCTTGGGATGGAGTCTGCTGTTGATGCCCCGCGGTTCATGATTGGTGCGGAGTCCTTGCGGTGTGTTCCCTGTGTTAAAGCGAACCGGGTGACACCTCCTTCTTAGGGCAGTTGTTGGCAAAATGCCCCATTTCATTGCAATGATAGCAACGTCTTCCCACGGCCTGAGAGGTTCCTCCAGTCTGTGCCACAGTTCTGGCTGGAGTCTGAACATTCTGACCCACTGGGCGATTTGCCGGCAGTGGTGCCCTATCATTGCCTCTAGGCCGGTACCGAATGAGCTGTTGGGGTGCCGCCCTTCGCCTCTCGCCGCCCCGACGACCTCCTTGTTGCGCCATTCTGCGCTTCTGTTGTCATCCAACTCTGGCGCTTGTCCTCTAAGATCAAGGCTTTGTTAACTAACTCTTGAAAGTCGTGGAATGTGTGGGTGATCGGCCCCACTGCAACCTCGCATTCAATCCCTTCATGAAGCGGGATTGTCGGCCTTATCCGTAGCCACGTCCTTCCGTGCGTAGCGTGCGCTTGGGTGAACTTGTTCGTAATCGCCATCGATCGCCGCCTTGCTTGAGGCTTGAACTCCTCCTTTTAAGATCCATGATACCCTCGGGTACATGGTGCTCGACGGAAGGTCGAGGTGAATTCCTCCCATGTGATACTGCTGGTCCTCATGAGTGCGCAGGTTTTCCCACCATTCTCGCATAGTCCTTCGAGTTGATGAGAGGCATAGAGTACCCTCTCATGTCCTACACATTGGGTAATGTGCGCTTCCTTTCAATTGTCCTTAGCCAATCGTCCGCTTCAAAGGTGGATTGGCGTTACCGAGAAAGTGGGTGGACGAGTTACTCCGCTAACTGGAGTAGGGGTGTGGTCCATGGTTGCCCCTGTGTTGAACATTCGCAGCAGCTTGATTGGATATCCGCCGCATGGTTTGAACCATCGTGGTCATGAGTTGAGTCAGGCTGTCAAAAGGCTCCTGTGTTCGCATATCGACTGCGGTGGTTGAGGAATCGCTCTTCATTACGTTGTCCGTCTCGTTAGCTCCACTTCACTGGCTCCAACATTTCCACGAGTCCTCACCATCTGCTGCAAGCTTCAATGGTTAAGAAAAGAAGAAAGCATAGACAAGTAAAAGAACTTATGTGGGGAAGCAGTGTAACTTAAATTATTTAGCCACTTTATTGATATAATATAAAGCAAGATGGTTGCTCACAAGTGCCTAAGGGCAATGCAACACATACGTGACACTCACAACCAAAAGCAAGTAAGCAAACATAGGAATCCATGACAACTCACACCTAAGGATAACTCTGAAACAAAGACGCGACTCAGATATTTGAGTCTCGACACTACACTCTACTAGACTCGATCACTCATCGAGCCAACCCGGCTGCGCGCTTCCGGAGCGCACACCGTGAGTCTTTGTGGCATTGGGGCGAATCGGTCTCGTGACCTCATGCGGCGGGTGCAAAAGACCCCATCGACTCTGCTGGTCCCGGCTGCTCGCTCTCTGATCTGGCGCCTCGCCCGGCTCCTCGGATCTGGATCATGTAACTCAGGATGGTTCGGGCTCGGGTCCATACAAAGCCATCTCCAACTCTGGATCTTCAGATGGCATGAGCTAAGTTCTCCGGTGTTGGGTTCTTGCCTCTATAACCTCGTCGCGGGTCCTCTGCAACTCCGGACTGTCTCGCCCAAGGCGTCCTCTGGCGATGACGTACCTTGCAGTGGGTGATAGTGGCGTCCTCCTCCACAAGCTCCATCCTATCCAAACGATTGTCTCGACGCGGATGGTGGCGGAAGACGGTGCCTCTAACTCTGCGGAGTAAGTGCGGGCAATCGCCGCATCGCTCGACGCGACGTCTCCTGAATCCGGCCTCGAAGAAGACCTCCTGGCGGTGATGTAGATAGGACGACTCGCCTCGTCCTCTCCCGAAAGATACATCGTGATCTTGACGCCCCAGCGACGTCAAGTCTGCCTGCACCACCAAGTCCCTCGATGCAGTGGTCGGTCAAAACCTCCAAGCAAGCGCATCATACGCCATAACTCCGCGGTGTATCCTCGGTGCGCTCTCCATAGGTATGGATCATCCTCATCCGCCAAAACAAACCTTGTTTAAATTAAATAGAGAATAATAAAAATTCAAGCATAGGTATGAATAAGGAGAAGAGATAAGTCGAGATTTCTTTGACATTCTTGCTCAAGTTGATTAGGTCTTTAGAAAATAGTTTTCACCTCCTAGGCACAACCAAACTAAGGTCAAGGCCTACGATCGACTGCTCTCGATACCACCTCTGTCGGGACACGAATCGCAAATCCGGACCCTCTGTGTATTACATGCGATCCAGGATCACGCTAGCACACACAGTCATACAGGGTTGCACATCACAGACATTCACAAGGATATAAGAATAAATAGTGCAAACATGTATATAAAACGAGTTGTACAACCTTATGGTCTCCTTACAGATAAATCGACCACTTGAGGCTTACATTATTCAAAACAAAGAAATAGCAGCGGAACATAAAAAGTCGTGGAAGCCTCCATCTTGCCACAGGCAACCGACTGGGCTTGCCCCCTAGTTGCTCGTGTCCTCGACGTACTCCTCCTCCCATACTGGTGTAGTCTCCTCCACCGATGTTGGGGTTGATAAGCAAGGTGGGGTGAGTACACAAGGCACTCAACAAGTAATGCATGAATGCAAACACTATTACTATATGCAAAGCTTATTCCAATGGATTGGCTTAATTGATTCTTTTGCATCAAGCGGCATTTTTAAACTAGTATCTTGTTTAGATTAAAGCGATGAAACAGATATAAGTAATACTAATTTCAAATGGTTTTCTTGAAGATTCTCGGCACACACCTTATCAGTTCATTTCAACACGGCACACAGCCACCCTTCCATGTTTTGTTTATGAAAAACTACCCTTGATTTGTAATCCCGAGCAATGCTCAATACAGTGAGCACGGCTATTGAATAGTTTTGACACTCTGCGGAGGTTGTACACTTTACCCACAAGATACACCGCTCACCACACGGTGATTGTCCGCAACAAAGCTTTTCAGAACTTCTACCTTAACTAAAGAACCTCTCGTGATTGCCTTCACTATCACTTCCTCACACAGAGCGAAGTATAGGACCGGCCAATCACCGTTGGATGGGCACCAAGCCGTAGCAGTGTACGCTCCCCATACAGATACACCCGTGTCGTCACCCGAGTATCGGAGGAAAGATATCAGAACCCTAGTCAACTAGGTGCATCCCATGTCGACATGTGGTTGTACGGTTGACTCGGATCAAAGGCTTGCAAGGTGAAGTCCTTAATCGACCAAGGCAAGACTTTCAACACTCAACATGGCACACACCCAATGTGGCACACAGACTCACATCACTCAACAACCCAATGCCACACAGCCCACTGCACACACCCTCTTGCCACTTGCCCCAGTCTAAATCATTTTCCACCCAGTTGATTATTGTGCAACACATGCGGCAATAACTCAATATCGGTACGGAACCACACAGGTTGCTGTACCTCAATCTCCACATGTGGCATCATCACACCACTTTTCAAAATACATTCAATATGTCTTTAATCAATATTGTAGCATTTTTCCGAAAGATCATTCATGATTCGTTGCAAGGCTAAGCATCTACTCACGGTCTAGCCTCCCGTGTTGGCACAATATTAACATCCAACTAATATAATCAAAACTTAGGGTGACAATGATCTAGGCATACAATTAATAATTCAAGGTGGCATAACAAAATGGGTTGATTAACTACATTATCCCAAATTAATTTAAATTCATTTTAAATAATTAGCATGCATAGTTTCAAAGCATAAATTACATTTTAAAATCTGGGATCAAAATGATCAAAGCATCACTTGCCTTCAAAGAGCTGCGGGTCATGTTCGAAGCTTGGTCTTGAGCGATTTAATTCTTCTTGAAACCTTCCAGGTAAATTTGCGTCTCACGCGTTCAAATAAAATATGCAATAAATAGCTAATACAGACGACTAGATAATCTCAAAAATTCAAATAAAACTCATCATTAAATAGATCACAATTTTATGAATTTTTAGAAATTTGAATCACCCAAATCCGAGTTAAAATGCAAAAGTTATAGTCATTTGAAGTTTTGAATAAAATCAAAATACCAAATTAGAGAATCCGATTTTTCCAAATTATTTTTATACTTGAAATTGCATTTATGACGTCAGCATGCCTCATGATGACGTCAGCACCGAAATGAATTTCCGTCGAAATATTTTATATATGAAAATATTTATGACGCCGATGACGTCGGCCAAGACGACACGCGGCACGCCCAGAGGCCGCCACGTCTCTCCGGTCTATGGGTGGGTTCACGGCTCGGCTCACGGTCTAGCGTGGACTTGGTTCACTGAACGAGAGCGGAACCGCGGCAAAATCCGCACCGTTCGCTAAAACCGACGGTCGATCCTCACGCGCACCGCAGCGCAAGACCGAGATGCGCGCGACACGCGTCGCGCATCCAATGATCACCACGCATCCGGTAGCGGCGACGCCCGCTCCACGCCTCCACGCGTCGCACATCGGTGGTCACCTAAATCCAACGGTTGGATTCGCGACCGACGCGGCGACGCCTCGATTTACTCGTAGCCACGCACGATCGCGAGCGACGCGCCAAAGCAACGGCCGGATCGGTCTCGCTCGGTCAAAGCAACGCGCGTCGTGCGAGATTGGATGAAGGTGCGGCGCTACCACCGCCGCGACGCTCAAATCTGAGCGGCGCGGATCCTAGGGCAAAACCAGATCCGAACTCAACCGCTTATATCCGATCCGACGGCTCGAAGTTACGGAGTCGTTTACTATTCACGGCTTGACGTGGCTCAATCCTATGCATACACTAACGATCCAACTACCGAGATGTAACCAAGTTACAGAGACTAGATCTAATCTCTACCGCTCAACCCGGATCTAACGGTCAAGATCTACTAATAGCCCTAATGTCCGAGATCTAATCTACGCCGCACATTACGGATCTAACGTCTATAAATTAATCCAAACGTAAAGAGAAGTGGATACGTGGACTCACCAAAACCGAGCGATGAGGATCGGACGGCGGCTGAAGTTGGCGAGGTCAACGACGGCGCGAAAGGAACAGTCGCGGAGTCGAGGAAGACGAGGACGTCGGCGGTGTTGCGGGCGTTCCGACGTGAAGAAGTGGCGCGTTCGACGCGTCTCGGCGAGATCGGTACCCGGTGACCTCAACAGCGGAAGTGGACCGGCGGCGACGCAAACGACGGAGAACGATGGCATGCGGGGAACAACTACGGCGAGCCTCGTTCAGCGCTAGAGAGGGTCTTGGCGTGCGTGCAAGGTGTCAAAAGACGCGGCGAGAAGAGTTCTGCCAGACGCGCTACTCGGTGCACTTTAAGGGGCCTCGACGTGCGCGCTACAGGTGGCGAAACAAGCGGTAACGGTCGGCGGCGTTAGCTCGGTGATCTCGCCAGAGCGACCGACGTGGCGCAATCCTGGACGTCCGCGCGGATTGGATCGGATGGCTCGCATCGCGAAACGACGTGGCACACGCGCAAGCGTTCGATCAAGATCGAAGCGGTTGGTGAATTGGGCGGCGCTAGGGTTTCGGGCGGATGGGTGACGCAGCGACAAAGAATGGGCTCGGCCCATTATCGTTCATAGCCATTTTAAAACCTTTTTCAATAAAAATAATTCTAGAAATTCAGTTAATTCATTTGGGACTTTTAAAATAGCAGAAAAATTCCAGAAAAATTCCAAAAAATACCTTGAGATATTTGGAACTCAAATAAAATATTTTCAATAAAACTTTGCTAGAACTTATACATTATTTAATTGTTTTCAAGGAAGGCTAGTTTTGAGTAATTCCAAATAAATTTCGATAAATTCTCAAGAATTCACAAAAATCAAAAATACTCTCAAAATTTAAACTAGAGCAAAAATTAGGGTGTTACATGAGTTTAGTTACAACAACAGTTATCAGGCGAGTTTACAGATGTCTCCATTTGAAGCTCTGTATGGTCGATCTTGTCGAACACCATTGAATTGGAATGAGACAAAGTGACGACATGTTTTTGGACCAGACATTCTTCAAAAGGCAGAAGAACAGATCGCCCTGATCAGGGAAAGATTGAAGATTGCTCAATCAAGGCAGAAGAGTTATGCCGACAACCGTCGCAGGGAATTGAGCTTTGAACCCGAAGATTTTGTGTATCTTAGAGTCACACCTCTCAAAGGAGTCAGAAGGTTCCACGCAAAAGGGAAGCTCGCACCCAGATATGTTGGGCCGTTCAAGATTTTGAGCCGCAGAGGTGAAGTTGCATATCAGTTGGAGTTACCGCAGTCTTTGGCAGGAGTGCATGACGTATTTCATGTATCACAACTGAAGAAGTGTCTTCGAGTACCGGAAGAGCAAACACCGTTAGAGGCAATCGAGCTGCAAGAAGATCTGACTTACAAAGAACATCCAATGAAGATTCTGGACATAATGGACAGAGAGACAAGGAACAAGTCAACGCGTTTCTGCAGAGTTCAGTAGAGCAACCATTCGGAAAGTGAAGCCACGTGGGAACGTGAGGAAGATCTGAAGAAGGAGTTTCCTAACCTATTTCTGTAGACAACCCTGAATCTCGGGGACGAGATTCTGTTAAGGGGGGGAGGTTTGTAACACCCGAAATTTTGCTCTAATTTAAAATTTTGGAGTATTTTTGATTTTTGAGAATTTTTTGGGAATTTATTGAAATTTATTTGGATTTATTCAAATATGGCCTTCCTTGAAAACAATTAAATAATGGAAAAGTTTTTGCAAAGTTTTATTGCAAATATTTTAATTGAGTTCCAAATAACTCAGTATTTTCTGGAATTTTTCTAGAATTTTTCTGCTATTTTAAAAGCCCCAAATGATTTAATTGAATTTATAGAATTATTTTTAAAGAAAAATGTTTTAAAATTTGGATGAATAGTAATGGGCCGAGCCCATTACTGTGCACGCCGCTGGCCCAGCTCGCCGCGTAAACCCTAACCGCCGCCACCTTTCGCCCGTTGGATCGGCATCGTGTGACTGAGAAGCTGCCGCGTCACTTCGCCGTTTTCGCCCGTCGGATCGCTGCTCAAGGACGCTCGGGATTTCGCCACGTCGCTTCGTCCCCGCGAGATCACCGGAGGGACGTGGGCTTGATGGCCGTGATTTCCGCCGGCAGTTTCGCGCACGTCGAGGCCCTTTAAGCCGTTCTGGTGAGCGCGTTCTGCAAAGGACTCAACGCCGCGTCTTTGGACTCCACTCACGCACGTCGAGACGCTCTAGAGACCACGGGAGAGCTCGCCGTAGTTGTTTCTTTGCTCCGCCACTGTTTTTCGCCGTTTGCTTCGCCGTCGATCCAGTTCCGCCGTTGCCGAGGTCACTGAAGTGCTCACCGAGTCAAACCGCATTGAGGGAACCATTTCTTCGCGCCGGAGAGCCGCTACAACGCCGTCGCTGAGGTCGTCTTCCTCAGCTCCGGCAACCTTCCTTTCTTCGCCGCTGTCAACCTCGTCGAACCGCGCCAACCGTTCGATCCTCATCACACCGCGTAGGTGAGTCCACGTCACCTCCACCTCTGTACATGTTTAGATTGAATCGTGACCGTTAGATCTTGATGTGTACGGTAGGGATTAGATCTAGGTTTTGCGGCTAGATTTAATGCGAACCCTTGGATCATTTTTGAACGCGTGAGATTGCGCCGCGTAGCTTGATGAATAGTAATCAGCTCGGGTACCGTGGGCCGTTGGATTAGATCTAAACGGCGGCTGTGGGTTGATCTGTGGCGCGCGGATCCGTGCCGTTCAAATTCGAACGTGCGGTGGAGATGACGTCGCGCCCCCACCGAATCACGTGCAGGCACGTGTGCGCTTTGACCGAGACACGACCAAATCCTGACCGCCGATTTTGAACGAGCCGTCGCGATGTCGACGCGTGTCGTGCGTAAAACCGAGGCGTCACAGTGGCGGCTCGGTGCTGGCCGTTGGATCCGAGGGCACCGTTCGGTGCGTGACGCGTGGCCATGCGGGAATCGAGGCGTCACCGAACCGTGCGGGAGTGAGATCTGACCGTTGGTTTAGCGAACGGTCTGGATTTTACCGCGTGTCGCGTCGGGATTGGCTATGCATCGTCGCTGACGCCATGGCTTGCATCACCTGGTGCACGGGCACAGTGCTGCTAGTCCACGGTGGACCAGAGTCGAACCGTGGACTCAGCCCATGGACCGGAGTGACGTGGCAGCCTCTCGACATGCCACGTGCCATGCTGACGTCATAAATATTTTTATATATAAAAATATTTTGGCTGAAATTCTTTTCTGTGCTGACGTCATAAATGCGAATTTTCAGTATAAAAATAATTTGGAAAATCGGATTTCTTAATTTCTGTATTTTCAGATTTTATTCAAACTTCAAATGACTATAACTTTTGCATTTTAACTCGGATTTGGGTGACTCAAATTTCTAAAAATTCATAAAATTGTGATATATTTAATGATGAATTTTATTTGAATTTTTGAGGTCATTTAGTCCTCTGTACTAGTTATTTATTGCATATTTTGTTTATACGCGTAGACGCAAATTTGCCGGAAAGTTTCGAAGAAGAATTCGTCGCTCAAGAACAAGCTTCGGAACACGACCAGCAACCCTTTGAAGGCAAGTGATGCTTTGATCATTTTGATCCCAGATTTTAAAATGTAATTTATGTTTTGAAATTATGCGTGCTTATTTATTTAAAATGAAGCTAATTTAAATTGGGATAATGTAGTTAATCATCCCATTTTGTTATGTCACCTTGAAATGATTAATTGTATGCCCTAAATCATTGTCACCCTAAGTTGATTGTACTGGTTGGATAATAATATGATGCCAACACGGGAGGCTAGACCGTGAGTAGATGCTTAGCCTTGCAACGAGTCATGAATGATCTTTCAGAAAAATGCTACAATATTGACTAATGGAATATGGAATGTATTTTGGAAGTGGGTGATATTGCCACATGATGAAATTGAAGTATGGAGACCTGTGTGGTTCCATACCGATGTTGAGTTATTGCTGGCATGTGTTGCACAAAAATCAACTGGGTGGGAAATGATTTAGACTGGGGCAAGTGGCAAGAGGCTGTGTGCTTGGTGGGCCTGTGTGGCATTGGGTTGATGAGCGTTGTGAGTTTGTGTGCCACAATGGGCTGTGTGCCATTGTTGAGTGTTGGAAGTCTTGCCTTGGTCGATTAAGGACTTCACCTTGCAAGTCTTTGATCCGAGTCACCGTACAACCACATGTCCGATATGGGACAGACCTAGTTGATTAGGGTTCGACATCTTTCTCTCGATACCTCGGGGTGACAGTGCACGGGGTGTATCTGTACGTGGGAGCGTACTGCTACGGCTTGGTGCCCATCCAACGGTGATTGACCTGTCCTATGCTTCGGCTCTGTGTGAGGGAAGTGATAGTGAGGGTAATACTGGAGAGGTTCATTGGGTAAGGTAGAAGTTCCTGAAAAGCTTTGTTGCGGACAATCACCTGTGTGGTGAGCGGCTGTATCTTGTGGGTAAAGTGTACAACCTCTGCAGAGTGTCAAAACTATTCGAACAGCCGTGCTCACGGTATTGAGCATTGCTCGGGGATTACAGTCAAGGGGTAGATCTTCATAAACAAAATGTGGAATGGTTGGATGTGTGCCAGTATTGAAAATGAATTGTTAAGGCTGTGTGCCGAGAATCTTCGAAGAAAAACCATTTGAAGAAAATAGTATTACTTATAACTGTTCCACTGCTTTAAACTAAATAAGATACTGGTTTAAAAATGATGTTTGATGCAAGAGAACCATTTAAGCCAATCCTTTGGAATAAGCTTTGCATATAGTACTAGTGCCGCATTCTGTGCATTACTTGTTGAGTGCCTTGTGTACTCATCCCACCTTGCTTATCGACCCCAACATCAGTGGAGGAGTCTACACCAGTGTGGGAGGAGGAGTACATCGAGGATCCGAGCAACTAGGGGGCAAGCCCAGTCGGTTGCCTGTGGCAAGATGAAGGCTTCCACGATATTTACTTATGTTCCGCTGCTATTTCTTTACTTTGAATAATGTAAGCCCTGCTGTAAGTTCAAGCTCTATTGGTTTTGGTGATTGGTTTAATATTAATGTTTAATAATTGTTTAATGACAAATCTAATCATTATGAGACTAACATGTTTTATTAAGTCTTATTCTTATTAGTCTCATACTTGGATGGAAAATGGAAAACCTAAGGTATGCACTCGTATTCATTCTATTATATAAATGCATACTTAGAATTCAAGTTAAAGTATGAACTCTTCCATTGCTTTAGACCAAATAAGTGCTTTATGTTTTTAATTCATATATACATGAATACACACATCTAGTGGGAGTTTATAATTTAACTTGATGTTTCAATTGTATTGATCCATGTCCTCTTGTCATACAATATAAAGTATCAAGACCTTGAAACAATCTTTTGAGTATATATGACTTGCGTAGTTATATGCTCATGTCAATTTAAATGAGTTTAAATTGAGTTCGATTGTCTCTCAATCAATCAAAGAACATTTCATCATGTGTTGATGGTGTTTCCTTGTTGATTAAAGACAAGCAAAAAGTTCTTGAGTATAATGAAGCATTAGTTGCATCAAAGTGCTCAAGACAACAATTAATCATTCAAATTAATTTGGGTTGTGCTCAATCGATCTTGGAGGCATTCCATTATGTGTTAATGGAATGCGGTGATGATTGAGACAACCGTGTTTGTTGGACTAACATCTTCCATGAGTTGTGAAGTAGGTTAAGTCCAAGATGATGAAGAATCGGGAAGAAGAAGTCATCATGTGTTGATGAGCTTCAAGAGGTGATCCTGAAGTGAAGAGAAGGGCTAGAGAAGGTTCATCATGCGTTGATGACCAAGAAGAAGAAGAAGAGGTGATCCTGGAGAGAAGATGATTGGAAATCATAAAAGCTCCAAGTGGATCAAGTGAGGCAAAGGTATAACTAGCTAGGGCTAAGGATGTGTTCCTAGTCTTTTACCGGTCTCGGTGTTTGGTTGGGAGACCGGGTTGCTAGTTAGGTTGCCGTACTATTAAGAGGGGTTGAGTCTTTTAGCTTGAGCTTCATCATGTGTTGATGAACTCGATCCGGTTCACTCTAGCTCACTCTCTTGTTTGGTGTTTGCATGGAGCTAACCATTTGGCATGTGTTGCAAATGGGTGAAGCTTATGCATTGGATTTTGTATGAGCAAAGTATTTGCATGTGTTGCAAATAAGGGTGCTCATACTTGCATCTTATTTGAATCTTATTTGATTTGGTTTTTGCTTGGAGCTAAGTTTTGCATGTGTCGCAAAAGGAGAGAGCTCAAGCAATTTGGTTTAAAGTGGTTGCATGGAGTTAGAGATTTGCATGTGTTGCAAATAGAGAGCTCATGCACTAATATTTGTTGTGGTTGCTTGCATGGTGCTAGAGATTTGCATGTGTTGCAAATAGAGAGCTCATGTTTTGGTATTGCTTGGAGCTAGGTTTTTACATGTGTTGCAAAGAATAATGCTCAAGCATAAAATTGGTTTAATGTGTATTTGCAAGTTCGTTGTGCGAATAAACCGAGGTCTATGAGTCCGGAATCTCGAGAGCATGTGAGTAGGGCTTGCAACGGGTGTTTGCAAGTTGACTGGGTCTTGTGTTGACCTTCACATGGCTAGGGGGATTAATCTCATAGACTCGGGTTTGATTTGCTTAATACGTTTTGCAAATATATCTTGAGTTGTTTACGAAATGTGTTTTCGTTAGTTGGATTTGTTGTTTGCAAATGTGTTTTGCAAATGAACTTGAGATTATGGGTTTCGATCCTAGAGCATGTGAATAGGGTTTGCAAATGTGTTTTGCAAATTGACTTGATCATGTGTTGATCATCACATGGCTAAGAGGATTGATCTCATAAGTTCTTGGTTTATTTGCATATATGTTTTGCAAATAAGTTGTGCTTAATGAGATTCTTTGTAGTATGTGATTAACATATGCAAATGTGTTTTGCATAGTGTTGTGATCATGTGTTGATCCTCACATAGCTCCAAGAATATATCTTGAATGGTTTGGAGAAAAGTTTTTATGAAAAACAGTGTTTTCTCCCTGAGGCCGGTCGTACCGCCCCTGTAAGGCCAGTAGCACCGGGGTCCGGTGCTACCGCAGTTTGGTCGGTAGCACCGAAGGTCCGGTGCTACCGTCTCTTTGGCCGGTGTGGAATTTCCAGAGAGGGGTGTTTTTGGGCGGTCTGGCGGTCCGGTGCTACCGCCCATGGTAGGCCGGTAGCACCGGAGGTCTGGTGCAACCGCTCCTCTGGCCGGTGTGAAAAATTCAGAGGAAGTGTTTTTGTGTTCGGCTTGAGTCCAGTGCTACCGGGGTGAAGGTCGGTGCTACCGCTCGAGCGGTAGCACCGCTTCCAGTTGGCCGGTGCTACCGGATATCCTGCAACGGCTAGTTTTGTAGCCGTTGGTGAGGCCGTGCTACTGGTCCCGAGAAGCGGTAGCACGGGTTTCTTGAGTTTTTCCAGATTTCGCCCCCAACCGCTAGTTTTGGCTTGGAGGCTATAAAAGGAGGCCTTGGGGGGCATTTGCTGGTTGCTGAAATCAAGTGTGTGTTCTTGGGGGTGAAGTGCATGTGTTGCCTTCTCCAATTTGCCTTTTGAGCTAAGAGTGAGTCCAAATTGCATGTGTTGCAATTAGGAAGTGGATTGAGAGCCTCTTGTGCATGTGTTGCAATTGAGGAGGATCCTTGTGCATGTGTTGCACTTGGTGAGGTTCAAGCGGAAGGGCTTGACTTGTTACTCTTGGAGGTTGCCGCCTCCTAGACGGCGTAGTGACGTCGTGCGCGGGAGCTCTCAACGGAGGTTGTGAGAAGCCCCAGCAAAGGTTGTGAAGGTTGGAGCTCGCCTACCCGAGAGGGAAAAGGAGCTACCTCTAGTGGATTCGAGGTGGGTGCTCAATTCGTGGAGCCGGTCCAATTCGTTTGGGCTAACCTCAACGTGGACTAGGGGAGACCGGCAAGTCTCCGATCTCCACAGTAAAAAGTATTGTGTCTCTTGTGCTTGCCTTGTTCTCTTTATTTATATTCAAGCAATTTACATTCATAGAATTAAATTGATTGATTGCTTGTCTTTAGAATTGCTTTTTGTTAGAGACATAATTAGTTAGTGCACATAGTGAGCCTAGTTGATTTAGGCTTTAATTGTCAAAACCTTAGTTTATCGCTTCCGCATTATTATTGATAAGGTTTTGGCATAAGGGTAATTAGGGGTGAATTGCTTTGTAGAAATTAGAAAGAGAGTTTTTTTAAAAGCCGCCTATTCACCCCACTCTAGTCGACATCCTCGACCTTACAAGTGGTATCAGAGCTTGGTCTCTCATTTTATTAGACTTAACCGTCTAGAAAGTAAAGGATGGCGACTAGTGGTTTAGTGCACTACACCGATTCACATATTTTTGTTGGCTCAAATTATGCTTCATGGAAATTATTTATGATATCTCATTTTAAATCCATGAGCCCCATAATATGGTGGATCGTAGACGTGGGCTTTTCTCTTTGGTTGAATGAATTTGCTCCAACTAAACGAGAAGAGAAATGCCTACATCTCGACGCTCAAGCTACTAATGCTTTATTTAGTTTTGTGAGCGTAGATGTTTTTAATTCAATATGTAATCTCAAGAGTGCTCATGAAATGTGGATCAAGCTTCAAGAATTATTTGAATTATCCACATCAACAACCGATGATTGCTTTGAGGATAGGACATCGGTAGAAGAAACCTCCACTTCTACCTCAAGTGATGAAGAAACCTCAACCTCCGCCTCAAGTGATGACGAGCAACAAATTCTTTCATCGTTAACTCGTTGCTTCATGGCTAAAGGTAAAATCGAGGTAAGTGATAGTGATGAGGATGATGAGACCTCCTATGATGAACTTATGAATATGTTAGAGGAGCTCAATAATTATCTTGGGAAGGAGAAAACAAAATATAAAATTTTAAAGCTTGAACATGACTCTCTTCAAAATGATTATAATGTGCTTAAAGAGAATCATGAATCTCTCCTTCTCAAAGAACTCACTAAGCCTAGGGTGGACATAGGAATTACATGTGATTTAATTGATGAAATGCCTTGTTTAAATGTCAATCCTATTATTTCATCAAAAATTGACATGTCCACCTCTTGCAATAATTCAATTGATATGCCTTGTTGCTCAAATACAAATATTGCTTCTACTTCCTCTATGTCTTGTGAGATTAATCTTGTAGAGGAAAATAATGAGCTCAAGGAACAAGTCACTCAATTGAGAAGTGACTTAGAGAAGTGCTACAAAGGAAAGGTCACCCTTGACAACATTCTAAGCAATCAACGAAAGTTGGTTGACAAGAGAGGGATCGGCTACATCTCCAAAAGGGAGAAGAAAATGAAGGGCCACTATGCCTTCGTGCGCCCTCATCAAGTGGAAGTCAAGTCCACACCACCATTGGAGAGGCACACCGGCAAGAAGCAAGTCAAAACGGTCAAGAGAGGGCTAAATAGCGTGACATGCTTCAATTGTCGGGAAAGAGGACATTTCAGTAAGGATTGTCCCAAAGGTATCACTCCTAAGCCAACCCTTTACAATGATTATTATTTGCATAGGAAAGAAAAAAATGGCAATGTGTTTGCCAAGATTGTCAATTCTTCTAAGACTATGCATAATTGTAACAATCAAGTGCTTAGAAGAAATAAATCTAGAAATGTGTTTGCTCAAAAAGCTAGATTTCCCAAGACTAAGAAAAATCATGTTGATCATGTGCTTAGGAAAAATAACAATAGCAAACCATTTGCTAGATATTCTAGATCCTCTAAGCTTTATTATTATAATGATTATCATATGCTTAGAAAGGATCAAACTAGGAATGGATTTGCTAAAAATGCTAAAACTCCTGAGCCTCCTCAATTCAATGCCAATAATTTGCTTAGGAGTAATAACAATCTCAAATCCATTGCTAATCGTGTTAGTTCACCCAATATTATAAATGTTAGGGCCATTTGGGTTCCTAAATCTATTGTGACTAACATTTTAGGACCCAACAAAAATTGGGTATCAAAAAATGCCTAAAAGAATTTTAGGTGCTTGGAGATGCATTGGACGCTTGGCTTTTTCAAGAGGAAGAGGACTTCATCATTTCCAAATGGAGCCAAGCATGAAGACTATCTCTCAAATCATGAACCAATGCCATCTCGGGTAACAAGTATTTAAATTGATTCTTATAGCTTCTAGCCTTGTGTAGGTTAAGCTAGGTTATTCATGAAAATCAATTTGAATTGCTTGTTCATATGCTTGCTTATGATTCTTGCTAATGCTTGTTAATTGTATTGATTGTAATCTTGAGCAAGTTTGGGGTAGTGGCACATTAAGGGGGAGTGCTAAATCGTAACCATGTATATTACATCCCTATGTGTGCCCATATTTATATAAGTGCTAATATATATTTTCAAAATGAAGCCATTTAGCCAAAAGTCAAAATTTTCTATACTATTAGTAATCTTTTGAAAACTAGTTCAAAAATGTATACAAATGCTTTCAAAAGGTCTTCCAATAGTTTTGGCTTCACAAAAATCTATTTTACAAAGAAAATGAGTTTCATGCCCAAAATCAAGTTACTAGTATCTTGTTTTGGATTTAAACTTATAATTTTCATAGAATTAATTGTGAAATGATTTTGAAAAGAATTCCGAAACGAAAAACCTAGTGTTGGTCATTCTTAACAATTCTTATGTTCAAAATATTTTCAAAAGACCAACATAGCAAAATTTATTTGATTTTGAAACTCACCCAAAAACTATACTTGACCCAAAATGGTCATACTATTGCACTTTGTGAGTTTCTTCATTTGAACTAGATCTTGTGTAGTATCTTAGATCAAAATAATATTTAAGACTCATACACAAAATTCAAATCTCTATATCTCATCTTATTCTTCATTTGAATCTTGTGTTGAAATATTTGGCTTTGTTTTACAAATGGCTATTTCAAAAGGACCATTTTGGTCAAAAGTCAAATCTTATGTTTAAAAGGCCTAAAATTGTAAAAAACTTTGTAAAAGTATTTTAATATGTATTTCAAATATTTTACAAGCTTTCAAAATGAAAATTTTATGTTGAAATCAAAATTGACCAAAATTCTTGTTTTCACCCAAAATAGCCTATTTAAGCATATTGCTCAATCTTGGCTTTCAAATTGGATTTCATTATCTTTTCAAGTGGTATCATGGGTTCTAAAAGTATTTCAAATCCTACAAGCCATGAGGATTCAATTTTTATGAAATCCGAAATTAAAATTGCACCTTGAGACCCTTTATGTTTGTTAATCTCATTTTCATGCCTCAAAGCACAATTTGCCATATCTTTCAAAATAAAATTCTTTTTGCAAAACATTATAAATAGTCCAAAGTTTATTTCTGGAAATTTTCAAATCATTTGGACTTCATTTGAATTATTTTTGCAAAAATTTGCGAAAATTTAGTTTTTGAGTGCATCGAGCGGTTGCACCGCCTCAACCGTGGTAACACGGATCCGGTACTACCGCACCTGAATGGCGAGAGACCGCGGCCGTAGTAGTACAAGACCTGAATGGCGGTAGTACCGGCCCTGGCAGAACTATTCTAAATTTTCAGAATTTTTGAAATTGATTTTGGGATATCTTTTGATTGGAACTTACGTTTTCAAAAATTCTTTTTGGAAAAGCTTCTTATGATCCCAAATTATATTTTTGCAAATTTTAAAATCATTTAAAAATTATTTGGCTTAATTTCAAGAGATATCCATTAAGTTTCCCTTGATATATTTTAAGTGGTATCCATTTGGGGTCTTTTTGAAATATCATTTCAAAACCAAAACTTGTAAATGTCTAAATGCTAATAGCTCCATGCTTCAACTCTTGAACCTTATGGGAGCTTATTTTAATCAAGTTTTGTGCATTTATCTCTAAATAGTATCTCTAATGTTATTGCTCTGATACCTTCAAATTTTTCCAAACCTTTGAGAAAATTAAGGGGTATTGATTTCTATCGAGTGGTACCAACTTTTTCTTTGTTTTATAAATTCTAAAAATGGTATCCACCTATACCCCTCATGCATTTTTATGAATTTTAATGATATTTCAAACTCATATGGATTAATTTCCCATTTGAAGCTTAATTATAAGTTCAATCTCTCAAGGACTCTCTGTGTGAGATCCTTTGTATGATTGAATTATCTAACGGGGATAAATTCATATTAAGCTGAGTTTAAATGAAAATACTTTATTTTAAAATGGTTCATTTGACATTGCTAATCTTACAAGTGTTTCTTCAAGCAATGTATCTTGAGATTTTTCTCATTGATATATTTCTTTCTCAAGTGGTACCTCATGTTTTAATGATCTTTCAAGTGGTATCTTTTTCATATAGTATCACTTGAAGAAATATTTATATGTGGTATAATTTGAAAAGTAAGCATTACAAGTGGTACAAGTTTCTTATTCTCCTTAAAGTAGTACTACAAGTGATGCTTCTTCAAAAAGATTTCTTTTAAGTAATTTCATTGAAAATCTTATTAGAAAATTGGTATCAGGCCTTCTTTTAGATAAATTCCTTGTTTAAGTCATATTAGGCAAATTATGGACTCTTCAAGTGAGTCATGATGAATTCATTGAATAGCCTAATAAAATGAGGAGTTTTATTTGAATGTGTTTCAAATAATCCTTTTGAGATTTAACTCTAAATATGGCCTCCTTCTAAAAGTGGTTTACTCTTTTAGGTCATATTTCAAAAGTTTACAAAAACATTGGCCTTAATTCTTTAAAACCAAAATTCCTTGCAATAGTCGTATGATTTCATTTCATGGAGGAGGAGAATTATTTCATTTAAAATAATTATGTTCAATTACTTCTCTTGCCAAAGCTCTATACTCTTTTTAATTTGACATGTGATCTCCGAAGTGATGCTTAGCCCTCGATATTTTCAAGTGGTACAACCTCCTTTTGGATTGGTTTTCCATTTTTGGTGTTTAATGCCAAAAGGGGGAGAATTATTATGAGCTTAATTCCCTCATTTGGATCTTTGAGTTTAATGCCTATTAAGGGGGAGAAATTGATGTGTGCACTCGATTCTCATTGGTTAAAACTTTATAAGTGATATGAGTGCTTGGTTTGGTTAAGCAATATAAGTTAAGTGGTATTAAAGCTAAGCTATGTGGTATATAGAGCTTATATTGGTATTAGAGCTTATATTTTTTATAAGTGGTAAGAGCATGAATTTTTATGCCATAAGGGGGTATGCATTTTTTGGAAATTTTATTTGTAATATTCGATCTTTAAGTTTCAAAACCCCTTCATAGATTGTTTTTCATCCAAATGAGCAATTAATGTAGGATTTGTCATCAATCACCAAAAAGGGGGAGATTGTAAGTTCAAGCTCTATTGGTTTTGGTGATTGGTTTAATATTAATGTTTAATCATTGTTTAATGACAAATCTAATCATTATGAGACTAACATGTTTTATTAAGTCTTATTCTTATTAGTCTCATACTTGGATGGAAAATGGAAAACCTAAGGTATGCACTCGTATTCATTCTATTATATAAATGCATACTTAGAATTCAAGTTAAAGTATGAACTCTTCCATTGCTTTAGACCAAATAAGTGCTTTATGTTTTTAATTCATATATACATGAATACACACATCTAGGGGGAGTTTATAATTTAACTTGATGTTTCAATTGTATTGATCCATGTCCTCTTGTCATACAATATAAAGTATCAAGACCTTGAAACAATCTTTTGAGTATATATGACTTGTGTAGTTATATGCTCATGTCAATTTAAATGAGTTTAAATTGAGTTCGATTGTCTCTCAATCAATCAAAGAACATTTCATCATGTGTTGATGGTGTTTCCTTGTTGATTAAAGACAAGCGAAAAGTTCTTGAGTATAATGAAGCATTAGTTGCATCAAAGTGCTCAAGACAACAATTAATCATTCAAATTAATTTGGGTTGTGCTCAATCGATCTTGGAGGCATTCCATTATGTGTTAATGGAATGCGGTGATGATTGAGACAACCGTGTTTGTTGGACTAACATCTTCCATGAGTTGTGAAGTAGGTTAAGTCCAAGATGATGAAGAATCGGGAAGAAGAAGTCATCATGTGTTGATGAGCTTCAAGAGGTGATCCTGAAGTGAAGAGAAGGGCTAGAGAAGGTTCATCATGCGTTGATGACCAAGAAGAAGAAGAAGAGGTGATCCTGGAGAGAAGATGATTGGAAATCATAAAAGCTCCAAGTGGATCAAGTGAGGCAAAGGTATAACTAGCTAGGGCTAAGGATGTGTTCCTAGTCTTTTACCGGTCTCGGTGTTTGGTTGGGAGACCGTGTTGCTAGTTAGGTTGCCGTACTATTAAGAGGGGTTGAGTCTTTTAGCTTGAGCTTCATCATGTGTTGATGAACTCGATCCGGTTCACTCTAGCTCACTCTCTTGTTTGGTGTTTGCATGGAGCTAACCATTTGGCATGTGTTGCAAATGGGTGAAGCTTATGCATTGGATTTTGTATGAGCAAAGTATTTGCATGTGTTGCAAATAAGGGTGCTCATACTTGCATCTTATTTGAATCTTATTTGATTTGGTTTTTGCTTGGAGCTAAATTTTGCATGTGTCGCAAAAGGAGAGAGCTCAAGCAATTTGGTTTAAAGTGGTTGCATGGAGTTAGAGATTTGCATGTGTTGCAAATAGAGAGCTCATGCACTAATATTTGTTGTGGTTGCTTGCATGGTGCTAGAGATTTGCATGTGTTGCAAATAGAGAGCTCATGTTTTGGTATTGCTTTGAGCTAGGTTTTTACATGTGTTGCAAAGAACAATGCTCAAGCATAAAATTGGTTTAATATGTATTTGCAAGTTCGTTGTGCGAATAAACCGAGGTCTATGAGTCCTAATCTCGAGAGCATGTGAGTAGGGCTTGCAACGGTGTTTGCAAGTTGACTGGGTCTTGTGTTGACCTTCACATAGCTAGGGGGATTAATCTCATAGACTCGGGTTTGATTTGCTTAATACGTTTTGCAAATATATCTTGAGTTGTTTACGAAATGTGTTTTCGTTAGTTGGATTTGTTGTTTGCAAATGTGTTTTGCAAATGAACTTGAGATTATGGGTTTCGATCCTAGAGCATGTGAATAGGGTTTGCAAATGTGTTTTGCAAATTGACTTGATCATGTGTTGATCATCACATGGCTAAGAGGATTGATCTCATAAGTTCTTGGTTTATTTGCATATATGTTTTGCAAATAAGTTGTGCTTAATGAGATTCTTTGTAGTATGTGATTAACATATGCAAATGTGTTTTGCATAGTGTTGTGATCATGTGTTGATCCTCACATAGCTCCAAGAATATATCTTGAATGGTTTGGAGAAAAGTTTTTATGAAAAACAGTGTTTTCTCCCTGAGGCCGGTCGTACCGTCCCTGTAAGGCCAGTAGCACCGGGGTCCGGTGCTACCGCAGTTTGGTCGGTAGCACCGAAGGTCCGGTGCTACCGTCTCTTTGGCCGGTGTGGAATTTCCAGAGAGGGTGTTTTTGGCGATGCAGCGGTCGGTGCTACCGCCCATGGTAGGCCGGTAGCACCGGAGGTCTGGTGCAACCGCTCCTCTGGCCGGTGTGAAAAATTCAGAGGAAGTGTTTTTGTGTTCGGCTTGAGTCCAGTGCTACCGGGGTGAAGGTCGATGCTACCGCTCGAGCGGTAGCACCGCTTCCAGTTGGCCGGTGCTACCGGATATCCTGCAATGGCTAGTTTTGTAGCCGTTGGTGAGGAGGCCGGTGCTACCGGTCCCAGTAGAGCGGTAGCACCGGGTTTGCTGAGTTTTTCCAGATTTCGCCCCCAACCGCTAGTTTTGGCTTGGAGGCTATAAAAGGAGGCCTTGGGGGGCATTTGCTGGTTGCTGAAATCAAGTGTGTGTTCTTGGGGGTGAAGTGCATGTGTTGCCTTCTCCAATTTGCCTTTTGAGCTAAGAGTGAGTCCAAATTGCATGTGTTGCAATTAGGAAGTGGATTGAGAGCCTCTTGTGCATGTGTTGCAATTGAGGAGGATCCTTGTGCATGTGTTGCACTTGGTGAGGTTCAAGCGGAAGGGCTTGACTTGTTACTCTTGGAGGTTGCCGCCTCCTAGACGGCGTGCGACGTCGTCTTGTGGGAGCTCTCAACGGAGGTTGTGAGAAGCCCCAGCAAAGGTTGTGAAGGTTGGAGCTCGCCTACCCGAGAGGGAAAAGGAGCTACCTCTAGTGGATTCGAGGTGGGTGCTCAATTCGTGGAGCCGGTCCAATTCGTTTGGGCTAACCTCAACGTGGACTAGGGGAGACCGGCAAGTCTCCGATCTCCACAGTAAAAAGTATTGTGTCTCTTGTGCTTGCCTTGTTCTCTTTATTTATATTCAAGCAATTTACATTCATAGAATTAAATTGATTGATTGCTTGTCTTTAGAATTGCTTTTTGTTAGAGACATAATTAGTTAGTGCACATAGTGAGCCTAGTTGATTTAGGCTTTAATTGTCAAAACCTTAGTTTATCGCTTCCGCATTATTATTGATAAGGTTTTGGCATAAGGGTAATTAGGGGTGAATTGCTTTGTAGAAATTAGAAAGAGAGTTTTTTTTAAAAGCTGCCTATTCAACCCCTCTAGTCGGCATCCTCGACCTTACACCTGCGTGGCTAATTTATCTGTAAGGAGACCATAAGGTCGTACAACTCGGTTTATATAAATGTTTGCACTTTTTATTGTTATATCGTTGTGAATGTCTGTGATGTGCAACCCTGTAAGACTGTGTGCTAGCGTGATCCTGGACTGGCACAGAATACACAGAGGGTCCGGATTTGCAGATTCGGGTCCCTACAGATGGTGTCCCAATTCAAGTCAGAACAGCAACAACAAGAACAAGCATTCCAATTCAGTACCCAATGTTGACTGACACGAATTATGGCGTGTGGTCAATGAAGATGAAGATTCTTCTCAGATCTCTTGGAGTCTGGGCAGCAATTGAAGGAGACACCTTGGTCGATGAATAGAAGGATCAAGGGGCTCTGGCTACACTTGCTCAGTCCGTTCCTGATGAGGTGTTAATGGCGATAGCACAGTAAGCAATAGCGAGAGAAGCCTGGGATACGCTGAAAGAGATGCGTGTCGGAGAAGATCGTGTGAAGCAAGCTTGGGTACAAGTGCTTAAGAGACAATTTAATCGGTTGAATATGGAGGAGGATGAAAGTATTAATAAATTCTCGCTTCGTCTTACCACGTTGGTAAGCGAGATCTGATCTCTTGGTGCAGAGATGTCGGAATCAGCAGTTGTGGAAAAATTGTTCAGTGTTGTTCCCAACAAATTCGTGCAAATTGTCAGAACAATTGAGCAATGGGGTGATCTTTCATCCATGACAATTTCGGAGGCAGTAGGAAGATTGAGAGTGTTTGAAGAAAGCACAAGAAGTAGGCGACAAAAAGAAGATGGAGAAAAGCTTATGCTTGTATCACGAGAGAAGTGGGAGTCTCTCACGGCGAAAGAAAAGAGGAATGCTGATATATCCAGCACTAATTCTGGATCCAGTAGTAATAATGGATTCCATAGTAATTTTAGAAGAGGATCTGGCCGAGGCAGAGGCCGGGGGCGTAGCTGTGAGGGACGTGGAGGTGAATCTGAAAGACGTCCATATCGCAAGTTTGACAAAACCAAGATCAGATGCTATAATTGTGATATCTTTGATCACTTTGCCTCTGAGTGCAGGAAACCAAAGAAGGAGAAGGTACTGTACATTGAAAAGAAGAAAGAAGATGATCATGTCCTCTTGATGATTCAAGAAACACAAGTCTCTGAATATGTTATGCTCAAAGAAGAAGGGTTGAAACCCATGATAAGAGAAGGAGACAAGAACACAGCCAACACATGGTATCTTGACACTGGGGCCAGCAATCATATGACAAGATGTCGAGACATTTTCTTTGATATCGACACTTCTGTGCGAGGCTCTGTAAAATTCGGTGATGACTCAAATGTAGAAATTCATGGCAGAGGCACAGCATTGTTCAGTGGTAAAACTGAAGAACATCATGTTCTATCAAATGTGTACTACATTCCATCACTTCGCAGCAATATAGTCAGTCTCGGGCAGCTAGATGAACAAGGCTACAAGACTGTTATACAAGAAGGCATGATGTGCATTTTTGATGAAGATGGGAGGTTGATGACCAAAATGCAGAGGCTGCAGAATCGACTATATGTGATGAACTTGGTCTACACGCAACCGGTTTGTCTCCTGGCAATCAAAGGTGATAGAGAGTGGTTGTGGCATGCATGCTATGGGCATTTAAACTTTAGAACCTTGCATGAGATGTCAAAAATAGGAATGGTTGAAGGCCTACCATGCATTGATCACATAGATCAAGTCTGTGAAGCTTGCCTAGTAGGAAAACAACACCGACTCCCGTTCCCCAAGAGTGCAAACTTCCGGGCAGAACAGCCACTTGAACTAGTTCATGCAGATTTGTTTGGACCTATCTCTCCAGCAACTCTAGGAGAAAAAATATTTTTTGTTGATGGTAGATGATTACTCCCGATTCATGTGGGCAGTGTTACTCAGTTCAAAAGACCAGGCGTTCAAAGCCTTCAAGCTAGTCAAAACAAGAGCTGAAGTTGAGTCACAATGCAAGCTAATGGCACTTCGGACGTACCGTGGAGGAGAGTTTTTTCTTCAGAATTTGAAAAGTATCTAGCAGAGTAGGGTATTTTTCATCACTTGACAGCACCATACTCGCCACAGCAAAATGGAGTCGCCGAGCGGAGGAATCAGACTATAGTGGCCACTGCAAGGAGCTTGCTCAAGAATAAAAGAATATCGAGAAGATTTTGGGGAGAAGCAGTAGCCATGGCAACTTATCTTCTTAATTGAGCTGCCACTAAAAGTGTTGAAGGTAAAACGCCATTTGAAGCTTGGTATCAAAGAAAACTGAGAGTGTCTCATCTCCGCAACGTTGGTTGTTTAGATCATGTTAAAAATGTGAAACCACATTTGAAGAAGCTTGAAGATCGCAGTACCCCTATGGTTTTTCTTGGGTGTGAGACAGGCCCTAAAGCTTATCGAGCATATGACCCTATCAAGAATAAGGTTCATGTCTCGCGTGATGTGGTGTTCCAAGAGGATAAGTCATGGCAGTGTGTGACGACCCCCATTTTCACATAAATGCAAAAATAGAAATCTAATGTGCATTCCGTACTAGTCCCATGATCAGTAGCTAGTACGCACATACACAACAATTGAAATCACAACCATACAATTTAATTATTAAAGCGGAAACTATTATACAAAGAAATTCTTACAAATCAGAGAGTATAGGTAGCAGCAAAAGAAGCAAAGTCTTGTAGTGTGCCAATCTGACCCGCAGGCAACTGACAAGGCATAATCCCTAGAAAGATCACGATGAAGAAAATTCTGCAACCTGCGACGATAAGATATCTTCGAAGCTTCGCTAACTTATCCACCTAAAAACAACATATAAGCAAGGGTGAGTACTTTCGTACTCCGCAAGACTTTAGCAAAACCTATAATATATGCAGGCCATTTCAAAGGAAAAGCTTCTACAGTTAAATTGGCATAAAGCAGTATTGAAATTGTAAAGACAAGTTGCCATTTGTAAACGGAATTCATAAGAGCAAGTTTGACTGATAAGAAATAAGTAAGGCATAAGTAATACTCACAACCCTTCGTGAGCATCGAACAAATCCAGAAATGGAATCCAACAATGTCGGCCCTTTGACATAAAGATAGTGCTAAACAAGTTAACATCAAACCCATTTTAGAAAATATCAAAACATTTAACTAGTGCAAGTTCACCAAGTTTCCCATGACCGAGGGGACGGCTAATCGATTAGATTTACACTCTGCAGAGGTGTACAACTTTACCCACAAGTCATGACCTTTTCTTTTTGCCGCATGTTTCACGCACCTTTGGCGTGTGGCCAGAATGTTCATGATGAAAACCTTTACATTACCTAGGTTAACTTTGCACCAGCCCGGGACGTTAAGCCCTCGCCATAGAAACAGAAACACACACCCAAGACCTGGATCTATTCACATCACACCCAACACCACGTTTCTTCTCATGACAAGGCGTACACCGTTGCATTGGTATGTAAAAACCCCTACAAGAAGACCTGGAAAGGAATGCCTGTGCAATCTCCCGCCTTCCATAAATGTAAAGTTAAACTAGATAACTTAATTGGTTTAAGGTTGCCCCATCCCAACACTTGTGATTGTACGGATTATCTTGGATCATACAACACTAAGTTCGGTCCTTAATCCGACACGGGCGATACTCCACCCTACACTACGTGCAAATCCCTCTACACATCCGGCTATTGCCAATAATCGCCCGCATCAAAACCTTACTTTTATTTTGGGTTTTTAATCAAAATACCCATAACCAACAGCTTCATTTCCAACATTTTCCATTTCTCAAGAAACAATTTTGATCTGATCATCTACCTCAAAGGTACTAAAGCATGGCTAAGCATGGATAATTATGAAGTCGTATATACCCATGATAACATTAAATAATGTCTATGCTTAATCTATGGTTATCAAGGTTCACATGTCCATACTTATCAAGGAGGTTTCATAAGACAACAGGTATAACTACCAGCACCACAAAATAGCGAATTTACAGAAAGCAAACGCATGCATGAAACATTTTAAATAAACACAATGCAAATTAAATACTGGGATCAAGATGATCAAAAGGGGGTGCTTGCCTTGCTTATTTATTGCTTACGACGAAGTCGCGGTCGCAGCTGATGGAGACGACGACGGAGGCAACGACGTCGAATTCTACACGTCGATTAACGGAAATAGCAAATACCCAACTTTAATAAGAGAAAAAAGAAAACAGACAGAAAATCAAATAAAGATTCACTGCAAAAAATAGAAATGATTTAGGGTTTGAATTAGATGATTTCACATCTTGACTTCGAGATAATTAAACATTCATATTATTAACGGCTTTTATAAAGAACGATGCACAATTTCTTTTATAGATTATCTATTCTTGAATTACGAATTAAAGAGGCTAAAATTATGAATTCCTTCATTTATAACTTCAAATTCTAGATGCTAAAATTATTTGGATAAAAAGAGTTAAAACATTAGTTAAAGGGTTATAAGCGAATAGCACTTCATTCCTTAAGCGATTTTGCATAAGAAGCGGTTGAAAAAGTTAGATCTGCTAGGCCGAGCTACTGGCTACATATTTGCAGTTTTTAAGAAGGTTATGAGGATACAAATATATTAACTACAGATTTCTTCATTATTACAAAGTTTGCTTATTCACAACATGAAGCTCATAAACCATAAAACTTAGGGTTATTTGGCTAATAGGATTTAAATGCAAAACATAATGAAATAAGATTATTTCTTCGAAATTGGATAGCATATACTTTAAAGAACAGACTGAAGCAGATTTCATACATTTTAGTGTTTAGACAAGACATTCTATTCATTGCTGAAAAAGCTTGTATGGCATTATAAGGTTTACGATACGGAATTGGATTATTGAGGTGAAGCGAACGATTAACACTTAGAGGTATTCAACTAGCAGGATTTAGTTGAAAAGCAAGTTGTAACAAGAATTTTTTTTTGGATTATGGTAGTACATATACTAAATATTATTTCTAAACTGATCTCCCTAATATTTGCATTTAGATGAGATACTCTACGGGCTGCTGAAAAAGCTTAAGTGTTTCATTTATTTAGAAAACATAACATTTAGGGTTATGTTACTAGATCCTTTTATATGCAAACCTTAACAAAGTGATATTCTTTCTTTAGAACATAGCAGCATGCACTTTGCAGAGTATTTCTATGCTGTTTTCATAAATCTTTGCGTTTAGTGAAGTTATTTTATATAACATCGCAACAACTCGGTTTCCATTTTAAGTTTGAGACTGCACCTTATAAGATTATTTACTCATTTTTCAGGAATTAATATGGTATGATCCTAAGAGTGTTTTAAAAGTGATTTCATGATATTTGGCCTTTATCCGAGATGTTTCTCATATAAGTGATCATTAGGGTTTAATATGGACTTAGTTCAAATTTGCATAAACATAAGATATTTTGTATAATCGGCTAGAGTATTATTTTTCAAGGTCTAAGGAATTGGTTTCATCAAATTTGAAGTTCTTTTGTGAAAGTTATAACACTTCAAATTATACAAGTATTAGAATTTCAACTATTTGGTTAAGTGTTGATTATGACTTTATTGTAATGATTCTTGCTGGATAAAATAGTTTGATTACATTAGATACTTAAAATCTAGTTTCTTTTCATTACTTTTCTCTTCATTAATTATGCATGTACACATTATTTTACATATACAATGCTTATGTTCTTGATGCAAATTAAACTTGTGCATTTTGAACATTCTATTAAAACATTTCGATAGTGACAAATCACTCATTCTGATTCCTATTCATCTCTCTGCACATCTACTAGGTACTTTTCATATGCACATAAATATTATATACTAATTATATATATATATATATATATATATATATATACATCTTTTTCATTTGAACCCCTTTATTATTCATATAACAAATCTAAAGCAAGTTTAGATCAAATTCATCTCTTAGTCCCTTCAACCCATTAAGGTAACCTACTGTCATACTAGTGCTTAAAAATAAATCTTATTTATTTTAGAATTTCTTTTATACAATTATTCATTTTTGAGTATTTATTGTATTGAAAATAACCTTTGGTATAAAATGATTTAAACAAAGGTGAAATATAAATAGTTTTACATATTTGAGTTCCTGGAAGTATAAGGATTCTAATAAAATTGGTTTCATTAAATTCTAAGTTTGTTTACAACATTTTAATATGTGGCACATCTTTAGGCCTTTTATTCAAATTTGAATTTCAAATTCATCTAGTACTGTTTTTCAAAATATTTTTGCATATTATGGAACTACATGATTTTAGATGATTTTAGGATTTTGTTTCACTCAAATTGAAGTGATAATGCAAAAGTTACAAGTATTTGAATTAACTCGGGTATACAAAATCCTGGAAATTCCTAAAATACGCTTTCTCAACAGGAAAGCGCCTTTTACCGCTTTGGCTGAGGACGCTCACGCGGATGACAGGATGGGCCCACCGCACAGTGGAAGACGAACAGAGCCTCGGCTAGGGGTGGCCGCCGGCGAAGCTACGACGACGGAGAGGCTCGACTGAGGGCACCTCGAGCACCAGCTGGCCACGGCGCACCCGATGGTGGGGGTCAATCACCTCCGGCGATGGCCGGAGCGGGCTACCACCGGAGACCTGCGGCGGAGGAAAGGGCGGCTCACTGGGGAAGAAGATGAGTTAGGCTCGGCTCGAATGAGTAATGGTTTGAGCATCAGTGAGTCACCTGGGTTGCGTTTTGGCAGTTTGTTCAATCGGAGAAGCGCCGAGTTGGGCCGCCACCGAGCGCCGGCCGTGGGGAAGAAAGGCACTCGCGGCAACGGTGATTCGACTAACCGGAGCTGCGATTGATAGGCGAGGAGTGATCAGGGTGTCCTAATGGAGCTTCAGGCCGGAGGAATTCGAAAATGGCTTACTTAGTGAGGCGAATTGCTTCACGACCTCAAGCTCAGGATCTACTGACAATGGCGGAAGAGAAGAGCTTTTGCTTTTTGCGCTCTGGTCAGTGAATGACTGAGAAATGGAGGGCTTAGAGCAATGCTTATCTGGTATTTATAGCCAGCAACACAGGGTTTGAACACACGGCTAAAGTTGCGGCAGTTCTGCGCATTCTTGGTGAGACGGCGCGAAGAGTCTCACTGGCTCAGACGACAGGGAAAAGACCAGGTATGGCACAGGAGAGGCCAAGGGTGATCCGTGGCAGCGAGCGATTGAATGGGCGGCGCGGCTGTTGCTGAGACGCAGAGAGCGGCGAAGACTCACGGGAGAGAGTGGCGCGCGTGTCTCGGCCGGGAGAGAGGAAGAGAAAGGAGGAGGAGAAAACGGGATGGCCGACTAACAACCGGGACCGGGACCACCGGGTAGAGGATGAGAGGCTTTCCCGTTGCTTCAATGAACGGTCAGAGTATGCAATGACCGGCCCACACGTCAGAGGTGGAAGATGAGATAAGAGATAAGTCTCAGCTCGGATAGTTCAGTACACGCATTGATTTGGCTATCAACTCAAGTTGAAAAATTGCAAAACTTTTTGACTGAGGTCTCCTGGTAATTTATATCTTCCAGTAAAAATTTGAGACTAAAATACCCTACAATGAATTAATTAAAATTCTGACACTGTGCATCAGCCAGAATTTTCGTTTCGGTATTTGATTTATTTAAGGGTCCACGTGGTATTATTTATTTTTTTAAATTTTATAAAGAGTTATATTTATGTTAGGATGTATCTATAAAAATTTCATGTAAAAATATTGGGTAATTATTTTATAAAAATTCTAACATGATAATTTTTAGATTTTTGAAGCCTCTGTTTTTGAATTTTTAGGAGGTCTAAGTTACATGATAAATTCCTAAACTTTTTACCAAAGATAAATTATACTCTGAGAGTGTTATGGTAATTTTTATAGCTCCATATAAGTTTCAAATATTTTACATTTTATTTATTTACTTTTCTTTGCATAAAATTTTTACTTGTTGACTTTATTGACTTACCAACATGGTTAGGGTTCCATGGTAAATTTTCCAAAATTTTACTTTTATCTGTTTATCTTTTTACCATTATCCATTCTTTAATTCTATTTGTTTGAATTTTCTCACAATGCACAAATCCAAGGAAAATCCAAATAAATTCAAATAATGCCAGGAAAACTCAGAAATAATTATATTAAAATTCAAAATATTTATTTTCGTATTATTGTATTTTTCGGGTTGTTGCACAGTGGAAAGAGGATGAAGAAAAGAATGAAACAACACCATTGTTCAGAGATGTTTTCTGTGTTGAGATGGGATCAAGTCCGGTCAATCCAAAGCCAGTAACACAGACACAACCAGAAAGCAGTCTTGAGGCCGAACCATCCACACCCATTGAAGCTCATGATGATTCGATTGGAGGGGTGTTAAGCTCATCCGGTGCTAGCCCATCTGTAGATAGGACAAACACAGAAGGAAGTGATCAGGAAGAAAATTCAAGTCCTTCAAGCGATTATTCAATAGAGACTCCACCACTTCAAACAAGAACTTTACAAGATCTCTATGATGCGACACAAGAAGTAGGACTGGAATTTTCTGTCTTGTGTTTAATGTCAGCAGAATAACCAGCAAATGTTGAAGATGTTCTGAAGACAAAGCACTGGAAGCAAGCAATGGAGGAAGAGATGAAGTCAATTCTCACCAATAACACATGGGAAAAGGTACGCCTACCTGAAAACCATAAACCCATAGGCTTGAAGTGGGTATTTAAGGTGAAGAAAGATGCAAAAGGCAATATAGTAAAGTATAAAGCCATATTGGATGCAAAAGGTTATGCACAGCAGCAAGGAATTGACTTTGATGAAGTATATGCTCTGGTAGCTAGAATGGAAATAGTCAGGTTTCTTATTGCATTAGCTGCAGAAAAGGGTTGGGAAATACATCGCATGGATGTGAAATCAGCTTTTCTGAATGGAGAGTTGGCAGAGGAAGTTTATGAAACACAGCCACCAAGTTTTGTTGCTGATACATCGACTAGAACTGTTCTGAAGCTAAAAAGGCGCTCTATGGGCTTCGTCAAGCACCTAGAGCATGGAACTTCAAATTGGATGCAACACTAATTTCACTGGGGTTTGAAAGGAGTCATTTTGATCATGCTGTGTATAGAAGGGAAAGTAGAGGTTTGCTGCTACTTGTAGGAGTGTATGTGGATGATTTAATCATCACAGGCTCAAGAGTGAGTATGATAAATGAATTTAAAGAACAGATGAAGAAGTTGTTCAGCATGAGCAATCTAGGATTGTTATGTTACTATCTTGGAATAGAAGTAAGACAATTCAAAGGAGGCATCACCATGTGCCAATCAAGTTATGCAGCAAACATCTTGGAGGCATCAGGAATGAAAGAATGTAATCCAAGCATCACTCCAATGGAAAACAGACTCAAGTTGAGCAAGAATACAACAAAGTCTGCATTGAAGAAACTAGGTATCGAAGTCTAGTAGGAAACCTCAGATATTTGGTTAATACAAGGCCCGATATAGCTTTTGCGGTTGGTATTGTCAGCAGATATATGGTAGCGCCAAAGATCCAGCATGTGGCCGCAGTTAAGCATATCTTGAGGTATATCAAAGGAACACTCACTTTTGGGTGTTGTTACAGCAAACAGGGGCTGAAGGAAGCTAAATTGATAGGGTATTGCGACAGTGATCTTGCAGGTGATGTTGATGACAGAAAAATCACAATGGGTTCGGTGTTTCTTTTTGGCTCTAATCTGGTAACTTGGTTGTCTCAAAAGCAGAAGATTGTTGCGCTTTCATCTTGCGAAGCTGAATACATAGCTACTGCTGCGGCGGCATGTCAGGCGGTGTGGTTGAGCTGTTTGCTGTCAGAGCTGAAGAGAGAGGAGCCAAAGAAGGTAGAGCTTCTGGTTGACAATAAATCGGCAATTGCCCTGAGTAAAAATCCGGTTTATCACACAAGGAGTAAACATATTGACATGAGATACCATTTTATTTGAGAATGTGTTGAAGAAGGAAAGGTAGAAGTAAATCATGTGAAATCAGAAGAGCAATTGGCTGATATCTTAACAAAGCCACTGGGGCGAAACAGGTTTCTTGAGTTGCGTCAGAAACTTGGAGTAATTGATGTGAAGAAGGTACAACAAGATTAGAGGGGTGATTTGTTAGGTATAATCTTGTTGACTGTTTTATCTTTTATGTTGTCCGTATCGGTTAATAGAAGTAGCATATGGTTGCGTCAGTTAGTATCTGGAGTCCAGATAGAATTGAGGATAAAAGACAAAAGATTTGTTTTCAGTTTGAGTTCAGTTTTATGTAACTAACAGATTGATCTGTTAAGCTAATTATAAATACAAGGGAGAAAAGCTGGTTGTGGTATTCGCTATGCAAAAGGAAATCTCTGTCGTGCTTAGCTTCAGAGAGCCTGCGAATTCTACCCATCTGGATTACTGTGCGTAATCCGGCACGCTAGTTGTTGCTCGTTGCAGTATTCTTTGTTTCCTTGCAGGTGATAGCAAAGGAAACAGAGAAGGTTTACCTGAGGCTTTGCCGACTGATCTGGTGTCTTTTAGGGTGCTTGATCCAACATGAGATACCAGCTTTGTTGCTACCATGGAAGCCAATTTTGACAGCACAATTTGGCATAGGATGTGTACAGTAATAATGGTCTCGACTTTCAAGGCGCTAAATAATATTGGGTACATATTATTACGGCAACTTCAAAACCACACTGCTATGGGTAAGAACTTCTTACCGTGGTGTTGATAAATTCTCAACTAATTCTGGGATGAAATTTCAAGTTTCAAGAAAGCACAACAGTAACATTCAACTCATGTTTATTAGTAAAACTTCCAGAAAACAGCGTTCTAAGATAAACGGCTCTCTCTACTGCTTAAAAGGAGTTGATGGGTGATATTGGTGCATCCTCAGCCTTCTCCTATCTCCCGATTTCTGAAGGCCCGATGCAGCTGCGTCGCTGCGCCCTTCTCTCATCCAAACCCCTCCTCCCTCCTCTCCCAATCCCCCTTCTCGTCTCACCTCCATTGCAACCGGACTCCCGACACCTTTTCATCTCAGCTTTGCTTTCTCGGCCTGCTGCCACCCCCCCTGATGGACCCAATTCCTCTCCCGATGCGCGGAACGGCGGCGGCAGGCAAAAGAAAACCGAGATGTGCCGGTGGCGGTGAATGCCGACGGCCAACAGAGTGGATGCGAGGAGGACGAGGTGCATGCCACCGGTAGCTGACAACCGGGAGATGTTTTGTCAACAGGTGCGAGGTGCAGCATCGGAAGATCACCACAGCCATCATCGGCCATGTCAATGCCCGTCTTCCTCATGATGCCCATACGGTTGAGCCAATATCTACCAGGTTCGTGAGTTTTCTGCTTCCTTTACTTGCTTGCACTGGCAATTTAGATCGGAATCTTCCGTTGATTCTTCACTGACTTAACTTGCGGTGTGTGTTTATTTCATTGGGTGGTTTACCTACTAAAGTATATATTCTAGCATTCTTGAATGAACATGTAAGTATTATGAAACGAGTAAACACAGATTGCTGCTTCTACGTGATTCTGTTGTTTGTTAATACATAGCACATTCCGTGTAGGAGAAGATTTGAGACGGAGTAGGAAACAAATTCGTATTATCCTCAACTTCAACAATCTAGCTCCACCTTGAGACAAATTTCTCTTGTAGCCAAAATATAATGTGACTCTCCTCGAAACAAATCATCATAAACACTTTGTACCTCTATAGTTCAATAAACTAATCTGAATAAGAAAAACTAGAACAGTCTAATTCAAACGCTTCTCGTGAAGCCAAAACATTACATGTGGTGCTTGATAGATAGCAAAGAATTCATATCATGTATATTTCATATGCTCCCTCTGGAACATAAAATTCGGCAAACTTCACATGTGACTTTCACATACTTCAAACTGCCGACTTCAAAAGTAATTAAATTCCATGAAATGTTTGGAACTGCTCCTGTAAAATCGAGATGAAAGGAAATCCAGTGTCGTCAATTGAGTATAAATTACAATAGACCCTTCATATCAAGCTATGACAACTAGACAATGTTGTAGTATCTACCTAGAAGCAAACTCCTTGCACTTTAATCTTAATTTCATGTCAAACTGATATTGGAGCAAAACCTTCACTTTTAAACAATATAACTCCAGAGAGTATAATGTTGCCTACCACCAGGGTGTAGTCAAATTCTGAGAATTAATGTGGTTAGAGCCTTCATAATGGTTGCACAAGCGATCCAAAATTTGCAACATATCCAAATGGTGATTAAACACTGAATTTAATTATCTCTTCAACTGACGTTGGTTTTTTTTTGAAGTCTCCTAAACCAAGTAGCTCAAATTAATTCATTGTATTGAAAACACGTGCAACTCTACCTTAAACTCTATATGTGCAAATCTTGTCGCAGTAACTTATAGTAGTCAATGGATCGTTGAAAAAATGGCCAATGATTAATCCCGTATGAATGCCGCCAATAGGCACAACAGTCTAAATTGCTGAAATCAATCTCCAACTGAAGCATTACGATGATCAACTATAGAGAAAGATTGTCGATAGAAATGGCATAGAACGACGCTTGGGCATGACACCAAGTGGCGCAGGCGATGATGTTGGTGAACTTTTGGCATTGGAACAATGGTCGAGTTGAGCGTGAGTTAAGGCTCAATATGGAGTCGAGTCGTGGAACGGAGTTGAGGTAAATTGAAAACGTCAAGTTGAAACTTGTGAATCTCACTACTACAAAAGGACTCATATTAGACTCCTTATCACTGACAGTTTTCAAAAACCATTTGTGACGAGGAGTCATCACTGACGGTTTTTTTTTTGCAAAAACAGTCAGTGATGAGAGACATGCTCATCACAAACGGTTTTTGGCTAAAACCGTCTATGATAAGAGGTTCATTACAGATGGTTTTAGCCAAAAACCATTTGTGATGAGAACCCGTTTGTCATGAGGGCTTATAACAGATGGTTTATGCCAAAAACCGTCTATGATGAACCTCTCATCACAGACGGTTCTATTAACTTCAACATATATTGACCTGCTCGCGTCGTCTCTGCCCTCGGCGCAAACCCTAGCCTAGCACCGTCTCTACTTGCGACGTCCCCCCAACCACCCCTTTGACGTCCCCCCGGCTGCCACCATGCCCTTCTCCTCCTCGCGGCCAGGCGGGTGCCACCCTAGCGGCCACGAGTGCTCGACCATGTGGCGCCGCAACTCGCGGTAGCGTCGGCTGCCCTCGTGGGTGCCGAGGAGATGATTACAGCATGGGGAAGTGGAGGCTTGGGGCACGCCGCAACCCGACGAGCCGTCGCCGTTGGTGTCCACACCCGCATGGTGCACCGAGCGTGGTGCCCCACTTGTGAATTGCGATGCTCTCCTATCCCGCCACCTACTTAACCACCAGGAAGTAGAAATCATGAGGACCTGACCTTTAGGTTCTAGAGTGGCGGCGACGACCGAGGTTTTGGTGAGCGTGGGATGCGGCGGATGGGCATGGCGGCCGAGGCCGGGGGCATAGTCGCACGACGTGAGGGTAGGTGGGGCATCGAACCCCCACGCGGTCGCTGCGGCGAGCATGATGCACTCGGAGCACCACCACGTCGGCGTGCACGGTGTAACATCCCAAAAATTAAAATAAAGTAATAAATTAAATTTTATAAATTAATTATATTTATTGATGCTTTTTCTGAATTTTTCTTGATTTTCTTGATTTTAGCTCTAATGGATAAATCCATTTAATATAAACTTAAGTAATAAATAAAGAGAAGAGTAAAAACATATTACAGAAATAAAATAAATAAAAAATTATTTAACCCAAGAGAATTTCAGAGACCCAATTATGAATTTTAAAAGTCATATCAAAGCAATTAAATATGAGATGAAAGGTAATTAATAGTTCTGAACTAATAACAGTAAATTTGTCAGAATTAAATAAAATTATTAAAAAATTATATTTACCTGAATATTTTATATTATCCTCTGGAGGGATAAATACATCAACAGTAAAAATATAAAAAGTTAATAAATTATTTTGATTTTTTAAAAATTCGAAAACAGAAAGATTGAAAATCTGAAAGAAATAATGTCAGAATTTTTATAAATTCAATACAAAATATATTAATTTTAAAATTTTACTGAAGGTTTATATGGACTCAAGGAACTCTTAAAAAAAGTTTTAGAAATTATTGATGAGTTATAAATCTCCGTAAAATTTAAAAACAGAAAATGAAGTTGGAGCACAGTGCATTTTCAGAATTTTGATAAATTCTGTACACATTATTTCGACTTGAGAAATTTAGAGAATAACGAACCTTATCTCTAGAGCTCTGGTAAAAATTATCATAAAACTCCCATCAAGGATAGACCCTCATTTATAGGGCCATCATCACCCGTTCTGCGAAAGGATAAGCAGTGAACTAGTATTTGAGACCCCACTTGGCAGTGTCTGTACCATCCCAGCCTTGCTCTCTCTGCCAATGGGACCAGCTCCGCAGGTCAGCCTCACCTCTTCCCTCGTCCTCCCTTCTTCCTCGAAGCTTCCTCTGCCCAGATGCATGCATCTCTGTTCTTCATTGCCACGCCAAGCAATGGCGCAATTTCAAGTCGTCTAGCCTAGCACCTCTCTGCCAGACCTATACGCTGGCCATGCCCTGCTTGATCATCGCCCGCCCATGCCTTCTCCTATGCCACACCGCAAGAACTCGACGAGATCGCAACCGGAGCCGGCCTTATTTGCGCCCCCATCGCCGGCTATAAAAGGCGCACCGAGGTTGCTCTAAAACCGCGCCCCATTTCCCCTCATCTATCTTTTCCTCTCCTCAGCCGAAGGACCCTAATTCCTTTCCCATTCCGTCATTGCCAGAGCTTCGGGAGAAAGGGAAAAAGGCAAGAACCGCTGCTCTAGTGAACCATGTTCCAATTAACCTAGCCTTAGTAACCTTGTTAAGCCACGAATTAAAGCCCTCGTTCAATTTGATCTCTAGTCACCTGTAGCCATGCCGCACCTTCAACCCTTCTTCTCTGGTACCGACTAATGGTGGCGTTTCGCCTCGGCTGCTCTCTATTCAAGAGAACCGATAAAACGGATCACTTTAGCTCCACTAATGGTCAAATAGCACACAATTGAGTTTGATTTGGCTTCTTAGCGTTGAACTCCGAAAGGCCGACCTTGCCACCGCATCTTCTCGGTGGAAGCCCTGTTTTGGCCGTCGCTGGCTCCAACTGAGACTTCCCGCGAGTGCGCACTGGACTCCTGGAGACCACAGACCCGCCGGCCGCCGGACTCCGCAGCCCCTCCATTGCCGGTGACCCCCATGGCCGAGCGCTCTGTTTTGACCAACCGGCAAGTGGGCCAGTTCTGTCAGACAGAGGAAACGAGTGGAACGATATGAAATAAATAAAGACGTATTCCAATTTAGAAAACGCGTTTCCTAATTTCTATTGAAATTTTAACCCAAGTTCAATTCAAACATTAATATATTTCGCATTTTATGTCCAAATTCAATGAGGAAAATTTATAAATTCACATAAAATCCTGTATTTTCAGAGTATACAAAAATATTTAATTTTTGAAACATAGAAGAATTTTTTTAATTAAAATCTGTTAAGAACCCTATTATGGTCTTTATATAAAAATTGTACACCATAAACCATAAATTAATAAAATAAACTTTTATATGATTCTGAGACCATAAGAGACTCAAATATGTAAAAACATTTAATTTTTGAACTAAATTTGAATTAGTTGCATTGCAAATATTAGTAAAACGTAATATGGCCATTAATAAAAATAAGTATATAATAACTCATAAAATAATAAGATAATTTTTATAAGCTCCTGGGATCAGTAGAAGTCCATTTATGTAAAAATATTTAAAAATTAGATTTAGTTTGCAATCTTTTCAATTCAAGGAAATGCAAATAAATATATGTAAACTATTGCAGTTAAAAGCAAAATAATGCAAAACCAGTTTTAAAAATGCTTCTAGGGTCATACCCTACTAATGCCAAAAAAATATTTTTAAATTTTATAAGGTGCAGTCGCAAACTTAAAACGAAAACTAATCACTTATAACGTCAACTATAATACCATATATGCTATTTCAGCATCAGATAAAATATCTCGTCTAAATGCTAAAATTTATAATATCAGCTTATAAATGCTCTCCAAAGTAAATACTACCCTATTATGAAGAAATAATCTCATTTTATCATGCTTTGCATATAAATCATGCCAGCAAAATAACCTTAAGTATTATAATCTCTTAAATCCATAATATGAATAAACAAGCTTAATAAGAAATCAATAATTATGATATTTATATCACTAGAAACTTCTTAAAATATTAAATATATAATCAGTAATCTAAACCATGCCTGTTTTCTATAGTAAGTCTTTATTGGTTTTCTGTCTGTCTTCTTTTTGTTCTTATTAAAGTTTGTTATTTGCTATATTTCCATTGAACGACGTGTAGAACCCAACGTCATTAATTTCATCATCGACAACGTCGGCTTCGACCGCAACTTCATCATAAACAACAAATAAGCAAGGCAAGCACCTTGTTTATCAAACTGTTTCATGCATACGCTTATTTTCTGTAAATTCGTTATTTTGTGGTATTGGTAGATATACCCATTGTCTCATGGAACTTCCTTAATAAGTATTGACATGTGAACCTTGATAACCATGGAATAGGGCTAGACAATAGATGATGTCAACTTGGGTATATGCGATTACATATTAACCATGCTTAGCCATGCTTAATTAGAAACGATGTAGATGATTAAATCAAAACTGCTTCTTGAGAATTTAAAAGGTTGGTATTTTGGTTAAAAATCTAAAATAAAACTATGGTTTTGACGCGGGTGATTATTGGCAATAGCCGGTTGTGGAGATGGATTTGCACGTAGTGTAGGGAGAAGTATCGCCTGTGTCGAATTAAGGACTGAACGTAGTGTTGTATGATCCAAGGGAAATTCGTATAAACACAAGTGCTGGTATGGGACAGTCTTAACTTATTAAGTTGCTTAGAACTGGTTTTGCACATTGGTAGGCTGGAATAGTACAGACTCACCTTTTAAGGTTTGCTCGAAGGGGTGCCCTCATCGAGGTGTTGGGAATAATGCTTGCCGATATAACGGTGTACGCCTTGCTATGGGGAGAAACAACGGCTGACTGTTTTTGTGATGATGATACCATATTTTATATATATGTTTCTGCTACCATAGCAAGGGTTTTCTGTCACCGGAACTGGTGCAAAGTTAGGTCTATGTAATGTAACGGTTATGTCATGACTCTCTGTAGCACACCAAAGGAAGTGTGCTAATATCGATTGCACAAAGAGTCAGTCATGACTTGTGGTTAAAGCTGTACACTTCCGAAGAGTGAAAATCTAATCGATTAGCCGTGCCCGCGGTTATGGGAGATTTGGTGAACTGACGCTAGTTAGATGTTTTATTATTTTCAAAATGCCTGATTTGCCACGTATTGGCAAAAACTGTGTTGTGTCATGTTTGGCAGGGTTTGGATGATTCGTTGCTTGCGAAGGACTGTGAGTACTACTTATGCTTTACTTATTTCTTATCAGACAAACTTGCTCTTACAAATTCCGTTTGAAATTACAACTTGATTTACAAATTCAATTTGGCTTTATGCAAATTAACTATAGTAGCCTCTTTTGATATAGCCTGCATTATTACATTTGCAAATACCACCTTAAGTCTTGCGGAGTACGAAAGTACTTAACCTTGCTTATTATGTTGTTTTAGGTGGAAAAGATAGCGAGGTTTCGAATAATACTTTTCGTCACAGGATGCGGGAACTTTAATAAAGCGATCTTTCTAGGGATTATGTCTTGTCAATTGTCTGAGGGATGGATGGGCACACTACAAAACTTTACTTCTTCTATCGCTATATATATATATACTTTGATTTGTAAAATACAATGTATAAATGCTTCTGCTTTAATAATATGATATATGGTTATGATTCTAATTGTTGTAAATGTGTGTACTAGCCACTGATCATAGGACTAGTACTGCATACACATGAGATTCTTATTTTTGCATTTTATGTAAAAATAAAGGTCGTTACACACGGGGTGCGGTTCCGCCCGGTCAGGCTGCCCTGCAATGGGTACGGCTCGGATGTGGAGGCGCGGATCGAGAAGCACATCTATGCCTGCCACTTCATGACCTTCCTCGCCATCGCCAGATCGTTCGTCGGATCCATCCCTGCTTCCTCAAGGTGCTTTCTGCTTTGCTTGGTTGAATTGGTTCATGAACCCCTTCTCATTCTTATTGCTTAGCTTTACAAATCATTAACCTGGTAACACATATCTTTCCATTTTGTTCTTCCTAAAATTGGTGATATGGAAATGCTCCTACTTCCTCCTTGTTTGGTAGTTGAAGCTTACCAAATGACCAAATTAACAATACGTGCTTGTATGGAGACTATATATGATGAATGGATGTTGCTTGTCTGGTGCTGGTGCATCACGTTTCTTGTGCTGGAGCTGCCTTGTGAATAAACTGGGATCTGCCATTTAACGGACTGCCATTTCACATCTCCTAATTGTACCTCAGTTCTGCTGCTATTTTACTCCCTCTTGATGGAACTTGCTGCACTCACTACTACAAAAAAAACCCATTCTTGCCGGTCTATCACTGCCGGTTCATAAGCTACACCATCACAAATGCTCAACCGAAGAAGAACCGGCAACGATAGTAACTTATCACTGCCAGTTCTAAAATAACGACAGTGATACTATTATTACCGGTTATTCTTAAAAACCGACAGTGATAATAGAGGAAGTATCACTACCGATTCGACTTACCGAGTGATTTACGATCCGGATTATCACTGCCGGTTCGCATACAAACCGACAGTGATATCGGTATCACTGTCGATTCTAGAACCAGCAGTGATAATCCGACTATCACTGCCGACCAATCACTACCGGTTCCAATATCCGATAGTGATACCAGTTTGGAATCGGTAGTGATCTCATGTTTTGTAGTAGTGACCGTCATCCAAAGGAATCTGCATTGATGCTAACCATGGCTCAACAGAATTGTCTTCTACAGGATATGCAACCTTCTGAACATGATATAGAACTTCTTGATTTATTTTTCTGTTATTTTGTACATGGGCTATCTGCATCTTTTATACAGACAAAATCGCTGGCTTGATTGTCATCATTAAACCTTGAGCCGCAAATACATTTCGTTTAAACCTCCTCTTTATAATCAACCTCAAAACTCTAGATTGGATTTTGTTAATTTTAACGATGTATAGTAAAAATGGAGGTGCTACTGCTTATTTGGTTTGGCACCTTTTCGTGCTTCCTTGTTATGTTCATGAGTTAGAATTTAAGATACATCCCAATCCAGTGGCGTAGCCAACAGGTGAGCTCAGTTGGGCTCGAGCCCACTCTCTAGCCACCGGATCCTATATACCCTCTCTAGCAACAACGTTTATTTTTTGGCATAGCAGCGAAGAATATACATGGACTCAGACATGTCTAGAGAAAGAAGAAATTTTTTTGGGTAGTAAGCTATTTTTTAGACCATATGGCTTCGTGGGTCATTGTTTGTTGAATGCCTAATTTTGCAATTAGTGACTTTGATTGCTACCTGCGAAACTGGACTTAAACCATCGATGCACGCAGAGACCATAAGGACAGAGGAAGGTGACTCGACACCTCTCCTTTGCAAGGATATGGCAGCCCATCGAGTAGGGGGGCGCTTGATGCACGTCGTTGGGAGTTGACGATTATGAGGGTGTGACGAGGACATCGAGTGAATGTCGGGGAGATGGCGAGGGCACGGGTGTGTGACAACGTACAACCCACTACGACAACGGCCATCAGATTGTGAAGGTAGAGTAGTAAGAGTTGGCGAATGCCTAACCGGCTAAGTGAACTGACCATGACAACAAATAAACAATGTGAGCTCCACTTCTAATATATGATTTTTGAGAGGTGCTTCGATTCTTTCTTTTTGACATCCTCTATTTTTATCCTGGATTCGCCACTGTCCCAATCTATTGCTAACCGCAGAGCAGGACGATGTCAAAATACCAAGGCTGACGATGAAATGGGTTCGCTGGTTACTTCACCTAGATCACCTGTCCAATTTCAGAAACCCAAACCTGAACTTTTCATGATGTTTGAAGGTTTCTGGCTGATTGCGCACTCACCCTACCTGATATAGATATCTCTATTTCTATGGCTGAGTGCAGTTGTCTCATCCTTCTTTTACTTCCAGGTTTGGTTGTTCAAAATATTTGTATTTCCATTCTTCATAAGTTTTGCATTACTGTGAGCGTGCTGCTTTCTTAGTTACATGGTCGGAAGGGTGCGTCATTTACTCCCAATAACCTATGCTCCCTGATTTCCAAAAAGTAAGGATAGTTGCTACAACAATATCAAGCCCAACTGCCAGAAGAACATTTGCACTGATAAACAGCTTTATAGCTACTTTTATTCTTGCGGGACAGCTCACTTTGACGGTATTTTATCTATCTTCAAAATACCCCAACTTTGCTCTACATTCAGATAATAGTCAGGAGTAGTTCTACATTTTTATTTGAGTTTGCTGTTTTCCCAATGTTTGTTTCTTTGCAGGTAACTACTTATGTTTTGACAAGACCTGGAAGGGAGTTGTTATTCACAGTTGTCTCACAGGATGAAAGTACAAAGCCAAGGTAAGAGATGAGTTCCTTACCTAATTTGAGTTTGATGACCAATAATAAACAAATATTTGACCTTGACATAGCCCTTGTTGCTTCTTGCAGCTTTGCTAATTTTGAACCATCTAATCTTGAACATATATTTTCTCAACATCCCATTAAAACAGAAACATCACTGGTAAATAACTACCTTGTGGATTTCCATTGTTTCTTCAGATTGAAGCATTCGGTCTCCCTTCAACTCCAAAGGTATTTGTAATGACCCCTATTTTTGCATAAAATACGAAAATGAGAATCTCATGTGCATACAGTACTAGTCCCATGATCAGTGACTAGTATGCACATTTTCAACAATTGGAATCACAACCATACATCATATTATTAAAGCGGAAGCTATTTATACATTATATTTTACAACTCAGAATATATATATATAGCGACAGAAGAAGTAAAGTCTTATAGTGTGCCCATCCAACCCTCAGGCAACTGAAAAGGCATAAATCTCTAGAAAGATCACTTTATTGAAACTCCCGCATCCTGCGACGAAAAGTATTCTTCGGAGGTTTGTTTTCTTATCCACCTAAAACAATATTATAAACAAGGTTGAGTACTTTCGTACTCAGCAAGACTTAAGTGGTATTTGCAAATGCAGAAATGCAGGTTAAATCAAAGGTGGCTTCTACGGTTAATTTGCATAAAGCGATATTGAAATTGTAAATCAAGTTGTCATTTGTAAACAGAATTTGTAAGAGCAAGTTTGACTGATAAGAAATAAGTAAAGCATAAGTAACACTCATAGTCCTCCATGACGTGAGCAACGAGATATCCAATTCCTGCCAAAACCATTCGTCGCTAACACGAGGCAAAACAGATGAAACCAAGCTATTTTGAAAATAATAAAGCAGCTAACTATGTGATGATGTTACCAAGTGCCCATGACCGGGCGTGGCTAATCAATTAGATTTACACTCTGTAGAGGTGTACAGCTTTACCCACAAGAAATGATCAACTCTTCGCACAAGCTATTAACAAACTTTCTTTGGTGTGTCGTAGAGAGATCATAACATAACCGTACATTACATAGACCTGACTTTGCACTAGCTTGGTGACGTTAAACCCTCGCTATGGTGGTAGAAACACATATATATATAATATGGTATCAACTTTTAAAAAACAGTCGGGTGCTGTTTCTCCCCATAGCAAGGCGTACACCATTGTATTGACATGCATTAACCGACACATCAGTGTGGAAGCCCCTCCCAAGCAAACCTAATCGGAATGCCTGTACTACTCCAGCCTACCAATGTGCAAAGCTAGTTTTAAGTAACTTAATAGGATAAGGCTATCCCATGCCAGCACTCATGATTATATGGTTTTCTTGGCTTGAAAACAACTCATAGCTCGGTCCTTAATTTAACATGGGCGATACTTCTCCCTACACTACGTGCAAATCCATCTACACAACCGGCTATTGCCAATAATCGCCCGCATAAAATCCATAGTTTTATTTTAGGTTTTTAATCAAAATACTAGTAACCATCAGTGTCATATCCAATATTTTTAAATTCTCAAGAGACAGTTTAATCTGACTATCTAAATTGTCTGTTCTAAAGCATGGCTAAGCATGATCAATATGTAATCGCATAAACCCATGTTGACATTATGTATTGTCTAGCCTTATACTATGGTTATCAAGGTTTACATGTCCATACTTATCAAGAAAGTTCCATGAGATAACAGGTATATCTACCAGTCCACAAAATAGCGAATTTACACAAAATAAGCGCATGCATGAAAAGATTTGATAAACAAAATTAAAATTCAATACTGGGATCAATATGATCAAAGGGTTTCTTGCCTTGCTTATTTGTCGTTTACGTCGAAGTCGTGGTCGTAGCTGGCGTTGATGATAACGGTATTAATGGCGTTGGGTTGTACACATTGTTCAACGGAAATATAGCAAATAACAATCTTTAATAAGGGCAAAAAGAAGACAGATAGTATATCAAACAAAGACTTGCTATAGAAAATAGGCATGTTTTAGGGTTTGGGTTGAATGATAGTCGAATATATATTTACATACATACATATTGTTAACGGCTTTTACGCTGAGCGATGCATGGTTTCTTTTATAGATTATCTATTCTTGTTTTATGAATTCAAGATGCTAAAATTATTTATTCTTGTATTTATAATTTTGTATTCTAGATGCTAAAATTATTTGGATTAGTAGAATTGAAACATTAGTCACTTTGTTGCATGTTATGTATGAATAGTACCTAGTCTTAAGCATTTTTGTATAACAAGCAATTTATATAAGTTAAGTCTACAGTATTAGGCTACTGGTTGCAATTACATGGTTACACGAGGATTCTTGCAATACAAGCATATTAACTAAAGGTTTCATAAACTCAACTATTCATGTAATGTGATTTTGGCGACCTTAACACTTAAGGTTGTTGTACTAGCAGGATTCAGATGAAAAGCAAGTTGTAAAAAGAATATTTTTCCAGATTATGGTAGTAATTATCCTAAAGAGCATTTATAGGCTGATATTCACAAAATTTGCATTTATACAAGATGTTATATGAGCTGCTGAAAAGGCTTAAGTGTTTCTAAAATCTACACGATAAAAGTTCAGTTTTTGTTTTTAGTTTGCGACTGCACCTTATAAGATTATTTAATTATTTTTTTGGCATTAGTAGGGTACGATCCTAGAAATGTTTTAAAACTGGTTTTGCATCATTTTGCTTTTAGCCACGATACTTCATAGGCATATGAAGATTAAAGTCTTTTATAAACTTAATTCAATTTAGTTCTTTTAGCCAACTATCATGATCTTTTCTTTAAGAACATGCTGAGGTTAGCCCTATCTAATCTTATGCTTAATTTATGAGGATATATGCTTATATTTTCGATTCTCAATTATATATATATATATATATATATATATATATCATATGAATGCATATTTCGGCTAAGAATAAATTATGATTTGTTATAATGATTCTGGTGGTATTACAAGGTCTGATTTTTTATAAGATATTTCGGATTTGGTTTTTCATGAATCATGACTTTACTTTTCAGTATATATATTCTTTCACAGAGATGAAGCTTATTGTCTTCATGCTAATTAAGTTTATGCACATGCAAACTATTGTTGCTGTATTCAAAATATTTCAAGAGTAATAAATCAGCTTCATGGTATGCTAAGCCCACGAGGTTCATTAATTACGGATCAATCCAAATTAATGCGTCCCGGCTCATTAAGTGTGTGACCTGCAGGTTCACATACGTTTGGACATGGATTGGAAAACTCCTTTTCAATCCAATAGTTGGTAGCGGCTTCTTGCAAAGTATGCCAACTCCCAAACATCTTGTGATCAAATCGAGCAGAACCTATCAAAAGAACTCATGTAATAATCCCTTTGCCAAGTATATGAAGATTGATCTCAAGGCGAGAAGCATGTCATCCTTTGATGATTCAATCCATCTCTCGTATCCGTGATATATTAATAAGTTGTGATTGACTCCTCAATCACGGCATGGCCATGCACTTTCTTAATCATATCACACGAGTGGCCTTGTCATATATCTCTGTTTCATTGGAGTGGCAAATTCCATCTTATTCGCTCACTTCCCTCTTGCGTTTCATAGTAAACATGAAAGCTACCTTTATGACTATCCGGTTAGGAAGTAGTGTTTGATAGCCCCAAGGAAAACTATTACACATATAGGGAATATGACAATCTCAGGTCTAAGGATCATACATCTTCTAGGTATGAGATACATGATGACACATAAGAATGAAACATTCTCGCGGTGTCCCATAGCGGGTCTATCTAACCCATGTTCTTCAACATGGTCCACAATGTAGAGATGATATCTCCATATCCCATGATCTATGAAGCATGATCATCGATCACTACATGTCTTGATCTATTCATCGTAGTCCTATACGATGATATCCGATCGTAGATATTTATCGAATTACATCATTAAGTAAAGAGCTTCATAATCAAGTCACATACTTGTTGATCAATACAATGATATACATTCATTGGACCAATAATCATATTATTATTCATAAACATAGTCATGTTACAATCATCTAAATGATTGCCTCAAGGGCATAACACTAACAATCTCCCACTTGCACTTGAGTCAATCAATTAAGTATCTAATACCAATAGACCTTGTGTGCGCCTCATGCTTAGGTCGTGGCGGTGGCTTTGTCAGCGGATCGCCACATTGGCTTCGTATGTACTTTGCATATTCTCGGCGTCACCTCTATCCACAATCTCGCGAATAAGGTGAAAGCGACGGAGTATGTGTTTAGACTTTTGATGTGATCTAGGCTCTTTTGCTTGTGCAATGGCACCACTATTATCACAATAGATGTCCATTGGACTAGAGACACTAGCGACCACACCAAGCTCTGTGATAAACTTCTTAATCCACACAGCCTCCTTTGCGGCCTCGAAGCCGCAATGTACTCCGCTTCGTCGTAGAGAGTCGGCCACCGTGTTTTGCTTGGAACTCTTCCACTCGCTCCTCCATTAAGTGTAAACACAAACCCGGATTGCGATCGAAAATCATCTTTGTCGGTTTGGAAGCTTGCATCGGTGTAACCCTTTGCAACCAGATCTTCCTCACCTCCAAAACAAGGAACATACCCTTAGTTCTTCTCAAGTACTTGAGGATATTTTTACGGCTATCCAATGACCATCACCAGATCCGCTTGGTATCGCTCGTGACACTTAGAGCATATGAGACATCCGGGCGTGTACGGATCATGGCATACATAATAGACCCAATAGTGAAGCATATGGAATCTTGCTCATCTGTCTCGCTCATCGGATGTCGAAGGACACCGATTCTTGCAGATCGATGCCATGTGACATTGGCATGAAACCTCTCTTGGATTCATGCATATTGAACCTTTTCAATATCTTGTCAATGTACGTTTCTGACTTAATCCAATTAACCTTTTGATCTATCTCTATAGATTTTATGCCCAAGATATAGCATGCTTCTCCCAAGTCCTTCATTGAGAAACTCCTTTTCAATGAAGTCTTAACATCTTCAAGCATAGGAATGTCATTCCCGATTAATAATATGTCATCCACATACAAAATCGAGAAATACAAGTGCGCTCCCACTAGCCTTCTTGTAAACACAAGGCTCTTCTTCATTTTTGATAAAGTCAAAACCTTTGACTACTTCATCAAAACGAATGTTCCAACTCCTAGATGCTTGCTTTAACCCATAAATGGATCTTTGAAGCTTGCATACCCTTTTAGCATATTTAGGATCAACAAAGCCTTGAGTTGTATCATGTATACATCCTCGTAAAGATTCCCATTAAGGAAGGCTGTTTTGACATCCATCGCCATATTTCATAATCAAAATATGCAGCAATAGCTAAAATGATCCGGACAGACTTGAGCATGGCTACGGTGAGAAAGTTTCATCATAGTCAACTCCTTGAACTTGTTTGAAACCCTTTGCCACCAACCGTGCCTTATAGATCTGAACATTTCCATCTCGTCTATCTTTTCTTGAAAATCCATTTGCACTCAATGGTTTTTACACCATCAGTGAATCGACCAAGTTCCAAACTTGATTGTCATGCATGGATTGAATTTGGATCTCATGGCTTCAAGCCATTTTTGAGTTTGGGTCCATCATTGCTTCTTCATAAGTCGTGGGCTCATCATTGTCCAATAATAATATGTCATTCCCATATCTAATAGGTACATGGCGTGGCCTCCCGACCCACGTGGGGTGGAGTCTCTTCCACAGGTTGTACAACACTTTGTACATCTTGTGAAGGTTCAGAGGTAGCTTGAACATATTCATGTGATTCTCGAACTTCATCAAGATACACATCACTCCTCTGATTTCTTTTGAAAGAAACTCTTTCTCCAAAAGACACCATTTCGAGCAACAAAAACTTTGTTCTCGTTTCTTTTGTAAAAGTAATATCCTTTTGTTTCTTTAGGATACCCCACAAAAAGCATTTTTCGATTTAGGTGCGAGTTTATCGATTGTAAGCGTTTTACATAAGCCTCACATCCCCATATCTTGAGAAATGACAACATGGGTCTTCTCCCAATCCATATCTCATATGGCGTCTTCTCAACGGATTTTGATGGGACCCTATTCAAAGTGAACGCAGCTGTCTCTAGAGCGAAACCCCAAAAGGATAATGGCAGATCTGTTTGGTGATCATTGACCGAACCATATCTAATAAAGTCGGTTCGTCGTTCGGACACACCATTCCATTGAGGCGTTCTGGCGGAGTAAGTTGCGAACGATTCCACATTGCTTTAAATGATCACCAAACTCTTGGCTCAAGTATTCGCCACCACGATCGGATCGTAAGTGTTTTATTGTTTTGCCAAGTTGATTTTGTACTTCGTTCTGAAACTCTTTGAACCTTTCAAAAGTTTCAGATTTATGCCTCATTAAATAGATATATCCATATCTCATCAAGTCATCGGTAAAAGTTACAAAATCTGAAACCCACCCCTAGCAATCGAGCTCATTGGTCCACATACATCCGTATGTACTAGGGCCAATAATTCACTTGCTCTCTCACTAAAACACGTGAAAGGGCTTTTGTCATCTTGCCAAGTAAACAAGATTCACATGTTTCAAATGATTCAAAATCAAATGAGGTTAGAAGTCCATCACCATGGAGCTTCTTCATGCGCTTCTCATTTATATGACCTAGCGACAATGCCACAAAAAGGTAGGGTTCAAATCATTAGGCGGTGCCTTTTTACATTAATATTATAGATAGGTTTTTCTTGAGTTCAAGGACGCACAACCCATCCACCATGGGGCAACGACCATAATACATATCATTCCCATATATATACATATATATAGTTAAGAAACCTGCCTCATGTGTGTTTTCCTAGACACCAATTGTCTTGTATAGGTTCCTTCATTATCAAATCAAATCCCAACCACTTATGTCCTCAAGCCCAAAACCGTTTTGATAGCTCGTTTAAATCGCCATTGTTATGCGTGATGTGTCCAACACATCCCTATCATCTATTGAGATAGCCATTGATATACTACTTTGGCGGTCATATCAATAACGATCTAAATTCTTGATAGGTGCAACAATTGGATGGACAATTTGATTTAAGATTTTAACTATAAGGATGAACAAAGATTACTATGAACATAGCATCACATGCAATGAGCATAAAGAAAATAGCAAGGATAAACACACATCCACGTAAAATCAAAATAAGTCGTGAAATAGCATGGCCCTTAGCATTAAGATCTCCATCATCATGCTTGGTTGTTCACCTAGCCACCTTGCTTGATTTGTTCACCTAGCCATCGTCTTCATCATTATGGATGCAACTCCTTACAACTTTTGATAATGAATTTTACATGAGGGTTTGAAGCATCACAAGTCGACACGCAGTGTCGTTATACAATTTAAATAGCCTTATGGCTTAACACGCAAGACGCAGCCATGTGGAAATTACATGCATCACATACACATAGGCCATACTATTTCACATAATTCCTGCAAAACGAGTTAAACAAAAGCAACCCTACGACTCGGTCCGAGGGCAGCGCCTCAAGGGTCAAGGCGCGCTATCGGGCGTCGTGGCGGCCGGTCAATGCGTGGGTCCGAGCGGCGCTGCTCAAGGGTCCAAGGGAAATTTTTTAGAGGCATGTCTTCCGCCATGGGAAAACACCCTCAAAATTTCCACGGATCAACCAGATTGACCCAATCCGATCTAATATAATTGGCTTGGTCCCATATGGATACGTTTCAGAAACCCTGATGGCGGTAACCCGACCGGTAAGGGCAACGCGTCGCACCATGAACGGACTCACCCAAATCAATATTGAATCATTTGCGCTTACCATGGATCAACCAGATTGACCCAATCCAACTCGATCTGATTGGCTTGGTCCCATATGGATACGTTTCAGAAACCCTGATGGCGGTAACCCGACCGGTAAGGGCAACGTCGTACCATGAACGGACTCACCCAAATCAAGATTGAGTCGGTTTGCACTTTCCTCAAACCCTAAATCGATCGATCTCATCGATGGCTGCCGTCACCAATTCATCACATGAACTCGTGAACATGTAATAGATCCAATCTACTAACCTCACACATCATATGTGCAACATCCGAGATCACAAAACTATACGAGATGGCTCGATACCATCAGTAGGGAAACGCGGTATGCTACGCTAGCAAAAAAAAAACTACCGCAAGAACCGCAAAGCTACTCGCAAGAAGAGGATCATAGATAAGATTACCACTAGACGCCGCAGCGCGAATCCTTCGCGCGTCGATGTAGTGGTTCGCCCTCGCAGCGATCGTTGCGTCGATGTAGTGGATCGTCCTCGCCCGCCGTGGATCGCCCTCCCACGCCGCATCGCAGCAGTCACACCGCAGAGTCCACACGCCCGGAGATGGAACGCCGTGCGTCGTGTGCAAGCACCTAGTCGCTCGGCGAAGGCGCGAGAGGAGGAGGCTAGGGTTTCAAGTGAATCAAACCTAAACCGTGGAAAGCACACTCGCGCCTCCTCCTCCCTCCTTATATAGCCACGAGATGAAACCCTAAACCAGGCCCACCAAAGATGCTAAGCCCACGAGGTTCATTAATTACGGATCCAATCCAAATTAATGCGTCCCACCCATTAAGTGTGTGACCTGCAGTTCACATACGTTTGGACATGGATTCGAAAACTCCTTTTCAATCCAATAGTTGGTAGCGGCTTCTTGCAAAGTATGCCAACTCCCAAACATACCGTGATCAAATCGAATGTAACCTATCAAAAGAACTCATGTAATAATCCTTTGCCAAGTATATGAAGATTGATCTCAAGGCGAGAAGCATGTCATCCTTTGTACTACTGCTAGTTACTCCATATATGCATTAGTTACTCTACTTATGCATATGCTTATATACATCTTTTACATTTAGATCATATTCTTTCCATAAGGTAGACTTAAGTTAAGTCAAATTCTTAAATCATTTTTGCCTCTGCAAGAGTTCTTCTGTCACTTTTATATAACGAAATCAATTTCAATCATTTTGGATTTATTTGGCACAAATTATGCATTTTTGAGTTTTTAGTGTATTGAAAGTAACCTCTTATAGAAAATGATTCAAAAAGGTTAAAATTTAAATATTTTTATATATTTGGGTTGCTGAAAGTATAAGGATTTCATTACAATTAGTTTCATTCCATTCCCAGTTCATTTGTAAAATTTTCATGTATAGCCTATCTTTCAGCCTTTTCTTTAAATTTGAATTTCAAATTCACCCAGTACTATTTTTCAAAATATTTTTGCATATTATTAAAATACTTGACTTTAGATGAATTTATAATTTTGTCTCATCTTATTTGGATTAAAAATGCGAAAGATATTCACATTTGAAGTGCTTCGGGTATGAAAATTCGGGAAAATGGGAAAAGTACGTTTTCATTACTTTGAAAGCGCTTTTCCCTTTTCGCGGTTTATTTTAAAACGCAGCCGACCAACATGTGGGGCCGTCCGGTCAGTGAGAGGGTGCGGCTTTGTGTGAGGATTGTGTATAACACGGGGTCCCGCAAGTCATTGGCACAGAATAGAGGGCTCACCTTCGCGGCTTACTGCCGACGAATCAACTCCAGGGAGGTTCAACCACTGGTGCGGTGAGCACCAGGAAGCTGAGGCGCACCCGTGGATGGATTTAATTGTGACTGGAGGTGACCGGAAGGGTTCGGCCACCGTGAGCCAGTGGCGAAAGAATGGGCGGTGAGCATCTCCAGCGATGGAAAGCCGGTCGGGCTTGATCGATTCTAGATTAAGATTCTAGGGGCGTCGAGCAATCCATTTTACTTCGGTTTTGGTTGGGTTTGAGCTGGTTTGTGCTAGCGTCGTTCGGCCGGAGAGGTAGAAGATGATCGCAGGGGCGGCGAGGTTTTGGTTGATGATTTCCTGAAATTGTTTAGGGGTTTTGATCTTTGTGTGGCATTGATACTAACATGAGAAAGAATTAGAAAATGGATTTGTATACCATCTCAATTCGGGCTTGATCCGAGTTCTAGGGTTCTTCGGCCATGGAGGAAATGGGGAAAAATTGATGACCTTTCGATCGAGAAGAGCAAGAGTAAGGTTGGGGGTAATGAGGTGCGAGCTAATGCAAACCCAGGGGTGGCTTTTATAGTCGATGAGGGGTGGGTAAGCCCGACCTGGATGAACTCGGCTCAACTCTAGCGGCATCCGCACAGGGGAAGAGATGGGCAACGCAGCGCAAAATGCGGGCAAGGTGAGAGCATGGTAACAAGGTGGCGCAAATTGATAGCTTGGTGGCACACTTTTTCTGAGGATGATGCAACTACAGGAGGCGCGAATTGCTCGAGGGCTTCGGCGTGCTAAGGAAGAAGAAGGAGCAAAGCGGTGGCCGGCAGATGAGCCCAACAGGACTTCAGGCCCCATGTGTAAGTGAGACATGAAGCGAAATCAAGAATCGGCTAAGAACTGAACAAAGTTAAGTTCATTGAATCAGTTCTACAGTGATTCGCTATTTGCTACAGTGCCCGAGTGCTACAGTAATTCTGGTTTTGAGTTCGGTTGCCCGGTTTTGGTTTTTATAGATTGATTCATTATCTCGATTCAACAAGTTTAATCTTGATTTGATCCATCCAAAACCTTCCTAGGGTATCAACTTAGTGTCTCTCAAGGTTTCGTTGGTTAATCTTTTATACATTGTGATTAATCACGGAATTAGGGTTAGATCAGTTCTCGTCATAATCTATCACAATAAGATTGCGAGGTTAATAACTTTTGATCCGTATGATAGATCGAGCTGATTCGTTTTTTGTGAGATTCGTATTGAAATATAGTTTCTATAGTTCAAATTGAATGTCAATCGGACGGTTGGATCTCCAGTAATTCACGATTTACCGAATGCATCTACTCTGTTTTGTTGAATACGAAGCAATTATTTGAGTCCAAATTGGGGTGGATTTTTAATAGATCAAAAATTTGATTTTAGCTTCTGCGCAATCATTCACCCCCCTCTGATTGCTAGTTTAGTGTATATCGATCCTACAAAAACCCCACGAGCAAGTCCAAGATCAAGTCTTTGGTTTGTTTGCTCTTACTTGGTGCATACTTCCTTCAATTAAAAAAAGGTCAGAACTTTGACGTTAATCTCTTGGATTGAAGGTTGTAATAGGTTCCTAACCTTCATACGAAGGTGCATGTTAAGTTTCATGAGTTTTGGATCAGCCGATCAAAAGTTGCATCATTTTTGCTTTTGAGTTCGTGTTGATTTTTCTGTTGTTCTTAAGGCCCAGTGCTACCGGCCCCCCGGTGGTAGCACCAGCCATACAGTGTTAATTGCTCCTTTTTGATTGTTTCTTGCGAGGGCTTGGTTGAATCTTTTTAAGGGAAGGAAAATTTTAATTTAGGATCATTCACCCCCCTCTGATCGCCATCTCGGTCCTACAGTTGGTTACTGTTTTAAAATGATATTAGTGAAAGCAAGGCCCTTAGTGAGGAAAATGATGTCAACGTGAGTTGTATGAACTATCTAGCATTTATGAGGCTACATATTGCCACAACAAGGCTATCATAGTAGGGCCGAGTCGTCATTAGGTTTGCAAACAAGGACCTCAGTAGCCATAGTGCCAAGTGGGTTTCAATCCTTCCTGCGAAAGACAGCTACAGAGCCATCTAAATCAGAATTACTCATCTATTTAGATGAACCAAACCATCCATCAGAGAACTCAAAGTTTGTGTTACTTGATTGGTAGAAGTTGAATGCCCATAGGTTCCTTGCTGTGACAAAGATGGCAAGAAAATTCTTAACTATACCTGCTACCAGCGTCTCATAAGAGTCAACTTTCATTACTGGAAGTAGAGTTCTTCATGATTACTGTAGTGCACTATACCCATCAATGGTTGAAGCATTAGTGTGTGCTTCTAGCTTCATATAAGGATCCAAAAATGACAATAAACCTCCAATAATAGTGGTATGGGTGTCCTCTTTTAGTTTTTCATATACTTTTTGTACATATTGTGTCGAACTTAAATAACATTTTCATTTGCAGGAAGACGACAAAGACGAATTGGTACCATTTCCTGACACATGGTGGAAAGTAGTTAGTCTGCCAAGAGTGAGCTGAGTTAATCAATTAGGATTTTCATTACTTTGTTACTTCCTCTTATATATTGAATTGGGTGCAGTGATGTGCATTATTGAGTTATATTGATATGATTTTTCAACTTCGAGCTATGCACTATATTAGATTAATATTATTTGTTACGAATAGTTCAAAACATGCCTGTGGATGAAATCTGATTGCAGACATGACCTTAGATTGATGCATATATGCATCCCAGGCCCTATCTTGTTTGTGTTTTGTTTATGATTAGTCAAAGCTGGTAATTGTTTGACTCCATTTATGAATAGAATAATGCTAACATGACTCACATTGTTCTGTTGTTCTGTTTATCTGTTTACAACTGCCTCTACTTTTCATGTCAGATAGAAAGTGTTACGCATGTTGCATAGTAATGTTCTGGAAGACTTTGGCCCTGTTTGGGGGAGGTTTAAAGCCGGCTTCAGCTTTTGAAAAGCCAGTAAACCCCCCAAATAGCTCAGCTTTTAAGCGGCTTTTGACATAAGCCAAAAGCCATATATAACTAACAAAAGCCAAAAGCTGGGCTGGACCTGCTTCTACAGCTTATTGCTGAGAGAAATTAGCTATTTATTAAACGGTCTTTTATAAAAAGCTACTATCACTTTTCAGCTTAGAAAGCTAAAAAAACGAATTTTTAGAAAAGCTACAGCTCCCCCAAACAAACCCTTTATCTCTTCTAACCATTTTTTGGCATTACTAATCCCATATACAAGTTTCAACTTTAGTAGCTATTCATATATGATTTGTGTCTACTCATATTTTCCACCATGGAATGTCTACAAGGTTTTGGTGGTAGACCTCATTTTGGGCGTCTTAGCGGGAGCAGTTTCGGCGCTGGTCCAACCTCTTCCTCCACGGATTGAAAGGATTAGAAGTTTCACATCGCAAGAGGCTTTTAGTTTTGAAGGACTCAGTATGCAGCCCATTTCTCTGTTTCCTTACATCCAGTGCATGTAAGAAATATGTATTATAGAAGTGCATCTCATGAACTTCCACCGGATCAGTTCCATTGCCACATTATCTTTAAGGGTGTGAATCTGTTGTTATTGTCTGAGAATTTTGAACCTCTGCCTTGTAGCCAAAATATGCCGAGCTTAACGAGCCAACTTGAGTCAACTCAAGCTTTTAACGAGTCGAGCCGAGCTGAGTTTTGAGCTCGTTAAGATAACGAGTTGAGTTTAGCTGGCTCATTATCTTAACGAGTTTGACCGAGTCGAGTCGAGCCGAGTTGGCTCGTTATCCACCTCTAGTCACCTTAATAACTATTATCCACTGCTCAAATAATTATCTATGGAAAACTGGAGTAAACATATGGTAGATGCATAGCCTTGCTTATACCGATATCATGTATACTAGGTTAGACTATGGTAAAATTATTAACATGGAAAATATTGATGTTATGGTCCTGAGGTGGGTGTTACCTCTATTATTTTGGCTGAGAAATAAAATGGATAAACATGTTTTATACTTGGGCAAATGGTTGTGGAGATCGATGCTTGTGCACAAAATGCGGATATGTGTTTGTATCGCCTGAGTCACTAAGCACTGAGTCTATAGTGTAGTTAGATCTAAGAACCAATGTAAAAGCCATATGTGCCTTTTATAGGAAGGCCGTAGCATAATAAGTTATCGCGCTCTAGCAATAAAACCGTTGGTGGTAGTTGATAGGTGAGATTGGGCTTGTGCTGGCATAGACAGTGTACTCCTTACTCGAAGGGACCTTGCTGGGTAAGCATGGTCTACCAACTCAATGTTTGAGCTCTTGGGATGTTGAAGCGGTACTTCTTATCCTAAAGCAGGTATCGATGGGCAATTTGTTGTTAGGACCGGCAATGTAAAGGCCTTGTCATAAGCTCTCGAATTGGGTATCAAATTGTTTTTAAGGTCTATATTACTATTAGCATGACATAAATTTTATGCATATAGTGTAACCGAGAAACATAGTTTATTTATTTTATTATATACATATTATCACACACAACATAAATTATCTATTTGTTTATTTTATTTTATCCAGATTATTACTCATAACATGGTACTCATTTCAATATGGAGCCCATGTGCAGAATATAATTGGGTAAAAAAATATTATTGTTTATTTCATTCATATCTATATTACTATTCATGATATGGTATTTGTGAGTACGCATAACAAAGGCCAAAATTATTTATTTCTTTATTTTATCATTACCCGGATACTAATTCATGGTATGGTACTCATTGGTATAGAGCCCATGTTCACAATGTAGTTAGGTAAGATTTATTGTTTGTACAGTCCGTGTTACTACTCATGACATGGTATTCGCGAATAAGGAACCCATGTGCGAGCATAACATGACAAAATTTAATTAATTATTTCATTTCTACCCGGACTACTAAATCATGACATGGTACTCATTTTATAAAGCCCATATTCAGAATGTAGTCAAGGCCAAAATTGTTTATTTCTATATTTTATCTTCACCTATATCCTAAATCATGACATTGTACTCACTAATATGGAGCCCATATGTAAAATATAGTCATGTAAAATTTATTATTTGTTTAGTCCTGTATTACTACTCGTGGATGATATTGTGAATAAGAACACATGTTCGAATGTAACTGTAGCAAAGTTTGGTTATTTAGCGATTTTCTCTGATGTATCAATTTTTTTGCAGAATATACCCACTTATGATTCGTATCCGCTTTAAGTGACCGAACCTAAGAAACAGGGTCTTCATCCTTCTCACCCTTGGTTTGTATCCATTCATAGGGACCGAAACTAAAAACCGAGGTTCGCACACTCGTTCTTGATTCGTATCCACTAATGAGACCAAACATGGAAATGAGGGCTTGTACTTCCCATCCTTGATCCATATCCATGCGTAATGATCGAAACTAAGAAACAAGGCTTTGAGTGAAGAGGAACATAACCAGAAAGCTACTCGCAAGAAGGGGATCACAGATTAGATTACCACTAGACGCGCAATTGCGGAATCCTTCGCGCGTCGATGTAGTGGATCGTCCTCGCCGCAGTCGTTGCGTCGATGGAGTGGATCGTCCTCGCCTCGCCGTGGATCGTCCTCCCACGCCGCAGATCGCAGCAGCGCCACCACCGCAGCGATCCACACGTCCGAGGATGGAACGCCGTGCGTCGGTGTGCAAGCACCTGGTCGCTCGGCAGGGGCAGCGAGAGGAGGAGGCTAGGGTTTCAGGTGAATCACTTCTAAACCGTGGAAAAGCACACCCTGCGCCCACCCTCCTCCCCTCCTTTTATAGCCACGAGATGAAACCCTAAACCAGGGCCCATCAGCGTGCTAAGCCCACGAGGTCCATTAATTACAGATCCAATCCAAATAATGCGTCTCAGCCCATTAAGTGTGTGACCCTGCAGGTTCACGTACGTTTGGACATGGATTCGGAAAACTCCTTTTCAATCCAATAGTTAATAGCGGCTCCTTGCAAAGTATGCCAACTCCCAAACATACTATGATCAAATCGGACAGAACCTATCAAAAGTACTCATGCAATAATCCCTTTTCCAAGCATATGAAGATTGAACTCAAGGCGAGAAGCATGTCATCCTTTGATGATTCAATCCATCTCTCGTATCAGTGATATATTAATAAGTTGTGATTGACTCCTCAACCACGGCATGGCCATGCACTTCCTTAATCATATCACAAGAGTGGCCTTATCATATATCTCCGTTTCATTGGAGTGGCAAATTTCATCTTGACTGCTCACTTCCCTGTGCACGTTTTATAGTAAACATGAAAGCTACCTTTATAACTATCCGGTTAGGAAGTAGTGCTTGATAGCCCCAAGGAAAACTATTACACATGTAGGGAATATGACAATCTCAGGTCTAAGGATCATACATCTACTATGTATGAGATACACTGATGACACATAAGAATGAAACATTCTCGCAGTGTCCCATTGCGGATCTATCTAACTCATGTTCTTCAACATGCGTCCATAATGTATAGATGATATCTCCATATCCCATGATCTATGAAGCATGATCATCGATCACTACATGTGCTGATCTATTCATCGTTGTCCTATACGATGATATCCGATCAGAGATATTTATCGAATTACATCAATAAGTAAAGAGCTTCATAAGCAAGTCACATACTTGTTAATCAATACAATGATATACATTCATTGGACCAATAATCATATTATTATTCATAAACATAGTCATGTTACAATCATCTAAATGATTTCCTCAAGGGCATGACATTAACATTGAGCACTCATCCTCGTATCCTCTAACGGGACTAAGTGAAGAAATGCAGCCTTGATACCCAACCTTGATCCGTATCCATTCATTGGGACCAAAACTAAGAAACGAGGCTTTCAGCACTCATTCACGATTCGTATCCACCAACGGGACTAAACCTAAGGGGGAACAATAAAAAAAGGGTGGAGAAAAAATTGAATGCTCCTTGATCCATACCGTGATGGCCGAGCCTGAGGTCGGAGGGGATTAGAAGAAGAAAGCTCCTTGACTTATATCGCTTGATCAAACCTAAGGGCTAAGGGAGAACATGAACTTCACCTTTGCACGTGTAGAGCTCCCTCTATCTTTCTTCCTTCTTGTGCTTGCTAGGTTCTTCTCAAATGTTTGCCCCAAAGTCTTTCCTCTGCAAAAGATCTTCTCTATACCTTCACCCCTATTTATAGAGCAATGATGAGAGGTGGTTTTTTGAAAGGAAATTATAGGATCTCCTCTCTTTAATTTCTTTTTTTGGTGCTTTTTCTTTACTTTCAGATGTTGCCGAGGCTTTTAGCAGAAAATTATGAAAAATGCTAGGAAAATTCTGGAAAGTTTTAGATAATTATTTACTGAATAGATATAGATCAAAATTTACTGATTCAAGAGTGAGCATGTAATATATTGATTTTACCAGTAGTAAAATTCTTGCTTACATATAGGATATGTCGGACATCGCAAAGAGAGAATTTACTGAGCTTGCCCTGAATGGCAGCAATTACCTCACCTCGGCAATGGATGCCAAAATCAACCTGGCAGCTCGATCTCTTAAAGCTACTATCGCCCAGCCTGAAGCTGGCACCCCTGCTCTTCCTAAAGCCGCCAAGTGTGCTGCTCTGCACTTCTTAAGGCACCATCTCCATGCGGACCTAAAGGCCGAGTATTTGATGGCGGACCCGCTGGCAATTTAGAATTCCCTGAAGGAATGCTATGACCAGCAAAGATTCGTCTTGCTGCTAGAAGCACAACACAAATGGACCGTCCTACGCTTTCAGGATTTTAAAGACCATGGCAGCATATAACTCTTCTATGCACAAGCTTGTCACCAAACTGACATTCTGTAACTAGAAAGTTACTGATGCTGAAATGTTTATTCTGTATTTTGCAATATGTTCCTGCTGCAACAATTGCTTGATTATTAAATCATACTTCTAATATAAAACAAAGTATAATCCAATGGCGGAGGAAGAAATCTGTCTTGTAGACAGTTGCACCACAAATTCAATTCTTAGGGAGACTAAATATTTTCAAACTTTCACTAAGAAAACTAGAAATATTATGACCATCGCTAAAACCGATGCTCTCATAGTTGGCACTAGAAGAGCCATCATAATCTTTCTTATGGGTACTCGTATAATAATAGAGATTGTTCTAGAGTCCAGATGTTCTCTAATAAGTTTTAAAGACATCCGTCTGAATGGCTTCCATATAAATATAGAAAATGAGGATGGTACAGAATACCTACTCATGACTAAGTTTGACGGGTATAATAAATTGTGTGGTTGAAAAACCCCCTTCCTTTTCCTCCGGGTTATACTATACATATATAAAACCTGAAGTTTGTATTGCGATGAAAATAATGCATAAAAACCCAAAAATATTAAGGTCTAGCTGCTGGGGAACGGGTAGGCTACTGTAACAAAAAATCAAAATTTTCTACCGCGTAACGAAGGAACCACTGCAAGTTATAGATCACAGAATTACCACTAGACGCGCAGACCCGTAGTGGAAGTAGAGTCGATGTAGCGTGGTGGTGCAGATGTAGTCGTACTAGCCTTGCACCTCCCCAACAACTCCTTGTGACTGTCACAGGTTGTGGATCGTCCTAGCGTTGAAGCTTCGTAGCAACGCCTCCAAGGTATCCACACGTATGGGGTAGGAACACCATGCACCGGATTGCTAGCGCTGGCTGCACGGTTCTGGACAGAGTAGAGGTGGTGGCTAGGGTTTTGAGAATTCTGAATTCTCGGTATGTCTCTTCGTGTATCTCTCTCTATTCGCAAAGCCATCACCTCCTCCCTTTATATAGACGTCCCATAACGGGTTTCAACCCTTGAAGCCCGTTAGGAACTCTAAGCCCATTACAACTTGGATCCCTATTCGAATTGGTTACTGCCCCTTAAGTGTGCGACCCTATAGGTTCACGTGCACTCGAACATGGATGGAGTACCCCTATCGATCGTTGATTACTCCTACTCGACCATCGGGTATACCTACTCGACCATCGAGTAATCGACCAATAGTCGATAGCGACCCCTAGCAGGACTTACCGACCCACGAGTACATGTAAAGATCGGACGAACCTCAACAATGTCCTATATGCATTTCCTTTTACCTCACGATATTGGTCAAAACCAAGGCGAGTTGTTGTCATCCTTATTTGGATGGCTCAACCACTCTTTCTCGATGCCATACTCAGATTCCCTAAATACATCGAGTTAACTCTTTAACTCGATGACTCGAGTAACTCTTTACTCGAGTAGCATGGCCATGCGTTTCTGGAATCCGACCACTCAAGAGGCCTAGAGATATCTCTCCCGTTGTATAGAGGGGTAAATCCTATCTTGATCGACCACGCCTCGCAGCATGTTTCTTGACAAACCCGAAAGTTATCTTTATAATTACCCAGTTACGGAGTAGCGTTTGACGACCCCTAAGTAAGCCATTACGCATCTTGAGAACATGTGACAATCTCAAGTCGAAGGATAGAGCATACACATCGTATATGAGATGAACTGATGACATGAAATAAAACAACGTTATCGCAGTGTCTCATAGTGGGTCGATGTCCAACACCATGTTCTCTAACATGTGTCCATATTATTGGTTTGATATCTCCATATCTATGACCCGTAAAACATGGTCATCGACAAATACATATGTTAGTCTACTCATATGTGTCATCATATGATAATCGACTAAGGACCCCCTTTTAGAATGAACATCATAAAGATTAATACAGAGTTTCACAAACAAGTCAAACACTTTGTTAATCAATATCCATGATGTTATTGAAAGAACAATCTCATAGTTCATGAACATTTATGGAAATATAATCATCTCTATGATTGCCTCTAAGGCATATTTCCAACACTAGCATGATCGATTGGGTCATCCTGAGTTGAATAAGATGAGTAAAATCATCAATAATTCTGTTGGCTATAGCATAAAAACTACTGACTTCCCTAGACCTGAAGATTTCTTATGCCTTGCTTGTGCTAAAGGGAAGCTCATAGTTAGACACTCTTATCTAAAAATTTAGGAAGAATTACTGAATTTACTAGTGAGAATTCAAGGTGATATTTGTGGACCTATCCAGCCCATATCTGGCATTTTCAGATACTTTATGGTACTTATAGATGCTTATACTAGATGGTCCCATGTAAGTTTCTTATCTACTAGGAACCATGATTGTGCTAAATTAATTGCCCAATTATTAAATTAAGAACCTCATTTCTAGAAGAATGGATCAAGTCTATTCGAATGGACAATACTGGTGAGTTTACTTCAAAGGTATTTAATGATTATTGTATGGCTCTGGGTATGTAGAGCATTCAGTACCTCATGTCCATACACAAAATGGCCCTACGGAGTCATTAATTAAGAGAAAAAAAACTTTTTTGCTAGGCCACTCTTGTAGAATTGTAGGTTATCCACCAGCTGTTGGGGCCACAAAGTATTGCACGCTACCGTATTAATTCAACTCAGACCAACTGTATAGCATGAATTTTCCCTTTTGCAGATAGTGCATGAGAAAGAGCAAGTATTTCCCATCTACAAAAAATTGGATGTATCGTATACGTGCCAATCTCACCAACACAGCTTACAACCATCGGCCCTCACCGGAAGCTGGACATCTATGTGTTATGAATCTTCGTAATTATTAAATACCTAGAGCCTGTGATAGGGGATCTGTATACAGCTCGGTACGCTGATTGTATGAGGAAAATTTTCTGGTATTAGGAGGAGATAAGTATGACTTTAAAGAATATCGGGAAATAGATTGGAATGTTACTGACATTCAGTCCTTAGATCTACATATTAAAGAATTTGGACTTGAAGTTAAGAGGATAACAAGTCTTTCAGAAGGGACTCTCTCAGAATAATATGACTATGGCAGCGTTAATGTACTAGGTTCACGATCACACTCAAGTCTTTCTTGTGGGTTTTCAATTGTTGGCTTATAAGTTAAACTCTTGGCTAGTGGCTTATAATACTCTTTATAATTTCAGCCAATATTTCATATTTTACTTTATCTAACCTTCTTTCACTCTCGTAAGTAGGTGAGATACAATTTCTATCTGCAACTGAATTACTGGGCAGTTGTGAGAAAAATAATGACCTTGCAGAATTTTGGGTCATCACACCCTCTAGTTTAATTTTGTCTCTTAAATATAAAAAATCAGATAGAATTCATTACCTAATAGATAAAATTAGTGCAAATCATGACCCTAGATTGGTTTCATAGCCAGTTTTGTCACATCGATTGCAACATCATTCTCAAGACCCCATATGTTAGCCCTACTCTTCCTTATCTTTCTCCTTCCTCTTCTCTCCATTTCTTTATTATCTCAATCCCCTCTCTTTCTCTCTCTCTCCAGAACAGCCGCTCCACCAGCCTTGTCCACCATACGATAGAGGCGGCCCTATCCACCTCACACTGCCACCTCCAACTCTGTCTGCCATCCATGTTGCCGTTGTCGATCTCCTTCGCTGCGAGTAGGACAGGAAGCGGCTAGCAAAGACGGTCCCCTCCACCTTATGATGCCAACGCTGTCCTTGGGAGGCAGGCCTCTTCTTCCCCATCTCCTTTATCGTGTGCTCAAGGATATGCTACCCCCACTATCACCTATAAGGTCGAGAATGTCGACTAGAGGGGGTGAATAGGCGGCTTTTAAAAATTCTTCTACGACTAAATGAATAATCGAAGAACGCCTAAGTCAAAACCTAAATAATATGTGGAAGCTTAAATCTAAGGATTTGACAATCAGTGCCTAAATCAACTAGGCTCACTATGTGCACCAACAATCCAAGATTCTAACACTAGTTTGCAATTCTAGAGACAAGCAATCAATAATAATACAATAAATATAACTTGCTTGAATGTAAATAAAGAATAGAATGCAAACCATAAGGAGACATGATACTTTTTACCGTGGTGTTCGAAGAGTTGCTCGTCTCCCCTAATCAACGTTGAGGTAAGCCCAAACCACTTTGGACCGGCTCCACGAATTGAGCACCAACCTTAAATCCACTAGTGGTAGATCTTTCCCCCTCCGAGTAGGTGAGATCCAACCTTCACAACATTGCCGGACCTTCTCACAATCTCCTATGAGAAGGTCACCACGCACGATGCCTCCCACGCCGTCTACGTGTCGGCAAACACCTAGAGTAACAAGTCATCCCCTCTAACTGGAACTCCACCAAGTACAACACATGTACAATAATGATCACCAAGTGCAACTGAAGAGGAACGCGGTATGCTACGCTAGAACAAAAAAAACTACCTCATAACCAGAAAGCTACTCGCAAGAAGGGGATCATAGATTAGATTACCACTAGACGAGTAGTTGCGGAATCCTTCACGCGACGATGTAGTGGATCGTCCTTGCCGCAGTCGTTGCGTCGATGGAGTGGATCGTCCTCGCCTCGCCGTGGATCGTCCTCCCACGCCGCAGTCGCAGCAGCGTCACCGCAGTAGTCCACACGTCCGGGGATGGAACGACGTGCGTCGGTGTGTAAGCACCTAGTCGCTCGGCAGGGGCAGCTAGAGGAGGAGGCTAGGGTTTTGGGTGAAACACTTCTAGACCGTAGGAAAGCACACCCTGCGCCCACCCTCCTCCACTCCTTATATAGCCACGAGATGAAACCCTAAACCAGAGCCCATCAGTGTGCTAAGCCCACGAGGTCCATTAATTACGGATCCAATCCAAATTAATGCGTCCCAGCCCATTAAGTGTGTGACCCTGCAGGTTCACGTACGTTTGGATATGGATTCGGAAAACTCCTTTTCAATCCAATAGTTGGTAGCAGCTCCTTACAAAGCATGCCAACTCCCAAACATACTATGATCAAATCGGACAGAACCTATCAAAAGTACTCATGTAATAATCCCTTTGCCAAGTATATGAAGATTGAACTCAAGGCGAGAAGCATATCATCCTTTGATGATTCAATCCATCTGTCGTATCCATGATATATTAATAAGTTGTGATTGACTCCTCAATCACGGCATGGCCATGCACTTCCTTAATCATATCACATGAGTGGCCTTGTCATATATCTCCGTTTCATTGGAGTGGCAAATTTCATCTTTACTGCTCACTTCCCTGTGCACGTTTTATAGTAAACATGAAAGCTACCTTTATAACTATCCGATCACGAAGTGGTGTTTGATAGCCCCAAGGAAAACTATTACGCATGTAGGGAATATGACAATCTCAGGTCTAAGAATCATACATCTACTATGTATGAGATACACTGATGACACATAATAATGTAACATTCTCGCAGTGTCCCATTGCGGGTCTATCTAACCCATGTTCTTCAACATGCGTCCACAATGTATAGATGATATCTCCATATCCCATGATCTATGAAGCATGATCATCGATCACTACATGTGCTGATCTATTCATCGTTGTCCTATAAGATGATATCCGATCAGAGGTATTTATCGAATTACATCAATAAGTAAAGAGCTTCATAAGCAAGTCACATACTTGTTGATCAATACAATGATATACATTCATTGGACCAATAATCATATTATTATTGATAAACATAGTTATATTACAATCATCTAAATGATTGCCTCAAGGGCATAACAATAACAATCTCCCACTTGCACTTGATTCAATCAATTAAGTATCTAATACCAATAGATCTCGTGTGCTCCTCATGCTTAGGCTGTGGCAGTGGCTTTGTCAACGGATCAGCCACATTGGCTTCCGTATGACCTTTGCATATTCTCACGTCACCTCTATCCACAATCTCGCGAATAAGGTGAATGCGTCGGAGTATGTGTTTAGACTTCTGATGTGGTCTAGGCTCTTTTGCTTATACAATGGCACCACTATTATCACAATAGATGTCCATTGGACTAGAGGCACTAGCGACCACACCAAGCTCTGTGATAAACTTCTTAATCCACACAGCTTCTTTTGCTGCCTCCGAAGCCGCAATGTACTCCGCTTCTGTCGTAGAGTCGGCCACCGTGTTTTGCTTGGAACTCTTCCAGCTTAATGCTCCTCCATTTAGTGTAAACACAAACCCAGATTGCGATCGAAAATCATCTTTGTCAGTTTGGAATCTTGCATCAGTGTAACCCTTTGCAACCAGATCTTCCTCACCTCCAAAAACAAGGAACATACCCTTAGTTCTTCTCAAGTACTTCAGGATATTTTTTACGGCTATCCAATGACCATCATCAGGATCCGCTTGGTATCTGCTCGTGACACTTAGAGCATATGAGACATCTGGGCGCGTGCAGATCATGGCATACATAATAGACCCAATAGCTGAAGCATATGGAATCTTGCTCATCCTGTCTCGCTCATCAGTTGTCGAAGGACACTGATTCTTGCAGAGACTGATGCCATGTGACATTGGCATGAAACCTCTCTTGGATTCATGCATATTGAACCTTTTCAATATCTTGTCAATGTACGTTTCCTGACTTAATCCAATTAACCTTTTTGATCTATCTCTATAGTTTTTGATGCCCAAGATATAGCATGCTTCTTCCAAATCCTTCATTGAGAAACTCCTTTTCAATGAAGTCTTAAAATCTTCAAGCATAGGAATATAATTCCCGATCAATAATATGTCATCCACATACAAAATCAAAAACACAAGTGCGCTCCCACTGGCCTTTTTGTAAACACAAGGCTCTTCTTCGTTTTTGATAAAGTCAAATCCTTTGACTACTTCATTAAAACAAATGTTCCAACTCTGAGATGCTTGCTTTAACCCATAAATGGATCTTTGAAGCTTGCATACCCTTTTAGCATATTTAGGATCAACAAAACCTTCAGGTTGTATCATGTATACATCCTCAGATAGATTCCCATTAAGGAAAGCTATTTTGACATCCATCTGCCATATTTCATAATCGAAATATGCAGCAATAGCTAAAATGATCCGGACAGACTTTTGCATGGCTACCGGTGAGAAGGTTTCATCATAGTAAACTCGTTGAACTTGTTTGAAACCCTTTGCCACCATCCGTGCCTTATAGATCTAAACATTTTCATGTACGTCTATCTTCTTCTTGAAAATCCATTTGCATTCAATGGTTTTTACACCACCAGGAGGATCGACCAAGTTCCAAACATGATTGTCATGCATGGATTGAATTTCGGATCTCATGGCTTCAAGCCATTTTTCGGAGTTTGGGTCCATCATTGCTTCTTCATAAGTCATCGGCTCATCATTGTCCAACAATAATATGTCATTCTCATATCTTATAGGTACATGACGTGGCCTCCCCGACCTACGTGGGGCTGGAGTCTCTTCCACAGGTTGTACAACACTTTATACATCTTGTGAAGGTTCAGTGGTAGCTTGAACATATTCATGTGATTCTCGAACTTCATCGAGATACACATCACTCCCACTGATTTCTTTTGAAAGAAACTCTTTCTCCAAAAAGACACCATTTCGAGCAACAAAAACTTTGTTCTCGTTTCTTTTGTAAAAGTAATATCCTTGTGTTTCTTTAGGATACCCCACAAAAAAGCATTTTTCTGATTTATGTGTGAGTTTATCTGATTGTAAACATTTTACATAAGCCTCACATCCCTATATCTTGAGAAATGACAACATGGGTCTTTTCCCAGTCCATATCTCATATGGCGTCTTCTCAACGAATTTTGATGGGACCCTATACAAAGTGAACGCAGCTGTCTCTAGAGGAAAACCCCGGAAGGATAATGGCAGATCTGTTTGGCTCATCATTGACCGAACCATATCTAATAAAGTTCGGTTTCGTCGTTCGGACACGCCATTCCATTGAGGTGTTCTTGGCGGAGTAAGTTGCGAAACGATTCCACATTGCTTTAGATGATCACCAAACTCTTAGCTCAAGTATTCACCACCACGATCTGATCGTAAGTGTTTTATTGATTTGCCAAGTTGATTTTGTACTTTGTTCTGAAACTCTTTTGAACCTTTCAAACGTATCAGATTTATGCCTCATTAAATAGATATATCCATATCTACTAAAGTCATCGGTAAAAGTTACAAAGTACTAAAACCCACCCCTAGCAGTCGAGCCCATTGGTCCACATACATCTGTATGTACTAGGGCCAATAATCCACTCGCTCTCTCACTAAAACCTGTGAAAGGGGCTTTTGTCATCTTGCCAAGTAAACAAGACTCACATGTTTCAAATGATTCAAAATCAAATGATGTTAGAAGTCCATCACCATGGAGCTTCTTCATGCGCTTCTCATTTATATGACCTAAGCGACAATGCCATAAAAAGGTAGGGTTCAAATCATTAGACCGAGGCCTTTTTACATTAATGTTATAGACAGGTTTTTCTTTGAGTTCAAGGACGTACAACCCATCCACCATGGGGCAACGACCATAATACATATCATTCAAAAATATCGAACAAACAAAGTTCTTTATTCTGAAATCATAACCTTCATGTTCCAAACAAGAAGATGAAATAATGTTTCTACTCAAAGATGGAACAAAATAACAATTATTGAGTTCTAAAACTAATCCTGAAGGCAAATGCAATAGGTACGTGCCAACGGCAAGACCAGCAACTCTTGCTTTATTCCCCACGTGAAGATCCACTTCTCCTTTTGCCAAGTCTCTACTCTTTATCAGCTCCTGCATCGAATTGCAAATGTGAGCAACCGAACCGGTATCATATACCCATGAGCTGAGTGAAGAAGTAGCAAGATTAATTTTTATAACATTAATACCTGAAGTGAAAATCACATTTCCATTCTTCTTATCTGCGGTACTTTTCGCAGTTCCGTTTCCAATGTCCTGACTTCTTACAATAGAAGCATTGGGTATCAGGTTGAGGGCCAACTTTAAGCTTCTGAAGCTTAGTTTTGAGGCTTGCCATCTCATCTTGAGCCTTGCACTTGCCCTTGCCCTTGCTCTTTCCCGTTCTCCCAGGCTTAGCCTTCCTCTTTTTGAATGCAGTTGTTTTCTGAATCATCATCACATGATTGGGTTTTTTCTTAATGCTTTCCTCGGCAACCTTGAGAATCCCATGTAGCTTGGTTAGGCTCTTCTCCATGCTATTCATATGAAAATTCATAATGAATGGCTCAAAGCTCTGTTGCAGAGACTGGAAAATAACATCTGTGGCCAAACCGAGGCTAAGGGGAAACTCAAGTTTTTCCAATCTCCCAATGTAACAATCATCTTGATCACATGAGGGCTGATAGGATTGCCTTCAGCCAGCTTACAAGCAAATAAAAGCTTTGAGATACCATACCTCTTAGCTCTTGCTTGATTCTCAAACATGCCCTTCAAGCACACAATCATATTGTAAGAATCATGGTCCTCATATTGCTTTTGGAGCACAGAGTCCATGGTGACAAGCATGAGACAGCTGACTTCTATATAAGCATTAACATGTTTTTCATATTCAACCTTCAAATTGCGAGGAGCATTTTCGGCTGGTTCATCAGGAATTGGATTCTCTAGAATATAGTCCTTCTTTTCATGCTTGAGAACAATTCTCAGGTTGCGATACCAATCAACAAAATTAGTTCCATTAAGTTTTTCCCTTTCCAAAACCGATCTCAAAGCAAAACAAGGTGTAGCAGGAGTAGGAGAAGGTGCCATTGAACTACAAAAAAAACATGCAAAGATTCTAAGCACTATGTTTATGTAAAACTTTTATTAAACATTTTAATAAAAGACACTCCTATTTTATGTCCCTTTTATAGACACATAGTGAGTATTCAAGATCCTTATTCATCAAACACTAGTGAGCTTTGGCATCACTGCTAGAAATTTAATGACATAGGTAAGCAACACTTTGCTAATTACATCTTATGTAACTCTTGTTTGTTGAGTATGAAAACAAGTAATGAATGCCTCCATCAACTTGACTTATGGTCAGGTCAACTGCCCCTAGGGCTCACATGAGGGAGGGAGCACTTCTCGTTTTCGGGTGCCAATTAAGAAACCTGCCTCATGTGTGTTTTCCTAGACACCAATTGTCTTGTATAGATTCCTTCATTACTGAAATCAAATCCCAACCACTTATGTCCTCTAGCCCAAAACCGTTTTGATAGCTTGATTAAATCAACCATTGTTATGCGTGATGTGTCCAACACATCCCTATCATCTATTAAGATAGCCATTGATATACTACTTTGGCAGTCATATCAATAACGATCTAAATTCTTGATAGGTGCAACAATTGGATGGATATTTTGATTTAAAATTTTAACTATAGGGATGAACAATATCTACTAAGAACATGGCATCACATGCAATGAGCATAAAGAAAATAACAAGGATTAAACACACATCCACAGAAAATCAAAATAAGTTGTGAAATAGCATGGCTCTTAGCATTAAGATCTCCATCATCATGCTTGTTTGTTCACCTAGCCACCTTGCTTGATTGTTCACTTAATCATAATGCTTGATACCATCGTCTTCATCATTATGGATGCAACGCCTTACAACTTTTGATAATGAATTTTATATGAGGGTTTGAAGCATCACAATTGACACGCAGGTCGTTATACAATTTAAATAGCCTTATGGCTTGACATGGCACACATGCCATGTGAAAATTACATGAATCACATACACATAGGCCATACTATTTCACATAATATCCTGCAAAAACGAGCTAATAAAAACAATCCTACAATTCCGGGGTCCGAGGGGCAGCGCCCCTGGCGGCGGTCCCGCTGGCCGGCATGTCTTCTATCAAAGGAAAACACCCTCAAAATTCCCACGGATATCAACCAGATTGACCCAATCCGATCTAATCTGATTGGCTTGGTCCCATATGGTTACGCTTCAGAAACCCTGATGGCGGTAACCCGACCAGTAAGGGTAACGTCGTACCATGAACTGACTCACCCAAATCAAGATTGAGTCGATTTGCACTTTCCTCAAACCCTAAACCGATCGATCTCATCGATGGCTGCCGTCACCAATTCATCACATGAACCGGCTGAACATGTAATAGATCCAATCTACTAACCTCACACATCATATGTGCAACATCCAGATCACAAATCTATACGAGATGGCTCTGATACCACTGAAGAGGAACGCGGTATGCTACGCTAGCACAAAAAAAATCTATCGCATAACCAGAAAGCTACTCGCAATAAGGGGATCATAGATTAGATTACCAATAGACACGCAGTTGCGGAATCCTCCACGCATCGATGTAGTGGATCGTCCTTGCTGCAGTCGTTGCGTCGATGGAGTGAATCGTCCTCGCTTCGCCGTGGATCGTCCTCCCACGCCGTAGTCACAGTAGTGTCACCGCAGTAGTCCACACATCCGGGGATGGAACGCCGTGCGTCGGTGTGCAAGCACCTGGTCGCTCGGTAGGGGCAGTGAGAGGAGGAGGCTAGGGTTTCGGGTGAAACACTTCTAGACCATAGGAAAGCACACCCTGCGCCCACCCTCCTCCACTCCTTATATAGCCACGAGATGAAACCCTAAACCAGGGCCCATCGGTGTGCTAAGCCCACGAGGTCCATTAATTACGGATCCAATCCAAATTAATGCGTCTCAGCCCATTATGTGTGTGACCCTGCAGGTTCACGTACGTTTGGACATGGATTCGGAAAACTCCTTTTCAATCCAATAGTTGGTAGCGGCTCCTTGCAAAGCATTCCAACTCCCAAATATACTATGATCAAATCGGACGGAACCTATCAAAAGTACTCATGTAATAATCCCTTTGCCAAGTATATGAAGATTGAACTCAAGGCGAGAAGCATGTCATCCTTTGATGATTCAATCCATCTCTTGTATCCGTGATATATTAATAAGTTGTGATTGACTCCTCAATCACGGCATGGCCATGCACTTCCTTAATCATATCACATGAGTGGCCTTGTCATATATCTCCGTTTCATTGGAGTGGCAAATTTCATCTTGACTGCTCACTTCCCTGTGCACGTTTTATAGTAAACATGAAAGCTACCTTTATAACTATCCGGTCAGGAAGTGGTGTTTGATAGCCCCAAGGAAAACTATTACGCATGTAGGGAATATGACAATCTCAGGTCTAAGAATCATACATCTACTATGTATGAGATACACTGATGACACATAATAATGTAACATTTTCGCAGTGTCCCATTGCGGGTCTATTTAACCCATGTTCTTCAACATGCGTCCACAATGTATAGATGATATCTCCATATCCCATGATCTATGAAGCATGATCATCGATCACTACATGTGCTGATCTATTCATCGTTGTCCTATACGATCATATCCGATCAGAGATATTTATCGAATTACATCAATAAGTAAAGAGCTTCATAAGCAAGTCACATATTTTTTGATCAATACAATGATATACATTCATTGGGCCAATAATCATTTTATTATTCATAAACATAGTAATGTTACAATCATCTAAATGATTGCCTCAAGAGCATAACACTAACAGCAACACTTTCACAAGAGGCTCTCAAATACAACACATGCACAAGAGGCTCTCAATCCACTTCTAATTTGCAACAAATGCAAATTAGACTCACTCTTAGCTCAAGAAGCAAATATGAGTGTGCAACACATGCACAACTCACCCCAAATGCTCAACAAAGCCAGCAACACCCAAATGCCAGCCCCAATGCTACTTTTATAGTCTCTCCAAAGAAAACTAGCCGTTTGGGGACTTTTTGAGCAAAACTCGGCAAATCCGGTACTACCGCCCATGTAGAGCCGGTAGTACCGGCATCCAGGCCAACGACTAGAAAACTAGCCAGGAAACACGATACTACCGCCCATGTAGGAGCATTACTACCGCTCGAGCGGTAGTACCGACCATAGACCCCGGTAGTACCGGCCTTAAAAAGCCGAGAAAACGCGCTCTTCTGAAAAATAACTACAGGCCTTGATGGTTGGTAGTACTAAATCTTTGGTACTACCGGCCTCAAGGGGTGGTATTACCGCTCCTCTAGTAGTACTGTCCTCAACAAGTCGGTAGCTCCGGATTTTCCAGCAAGATTAGATTTTACACAAAAATCTATTTTCTTTTCAAATCAAACACCAGTAAAGATTGATTCTTTGAGCCATGTGATGATGAACACATGATCAAGTAAATTTGCAAAACACATTTTGCAAACCCTATTCACAAATCCAAAGAATCATATTTAAACTCCAAATTATTTGCAAAACACATTTGCAAATAAACCAAGAATATATGAGATCAGTCCTCTTAGCCATGTGATAATCAACACATAATAAAGTCAATTTGCAAACCACCTTTGCAAACCCTATTCATATACTCTAGGATCGAAACCCATAACTTCTAGCTTATTTGTAAAATACATTTGCAAATAACAACTCCAATCACTTAAAAGTAAATATCGAGCTATGTGATGATCAACTCATGATCAAGTCAATTTGCAAAACTCACTTGCAAAACCTATTCACATGCTCCAAGGCAAGATGCAATTAAACAAACATTTTGCAAAAAAAGTCTCATTTTGCAAAACAAAAAGCTTCTTAGCCATGTGGTGATCAACACATGATCTCTAGCAATTTGTAAAACACATTTGCACACTTTACTAGCCACATGCTAAGGAAAACCAATGCATGAGCTGTCTATTTGCAACACATGCAAATATCTAGCTCCATGCAAACAACAAAGCATTAAACCAAATGCATGAGCTCACTTTATTTGCAACACATGCAAATACTTAGCTCCATGCAACATCTAAATCAATGCATGAGCTCTCTCCTTTTGCAATACATGCAAAACTTAGCTCCATGCAAACATAAGCATTTAAATCAAATTGCATGAACTCACTCTATTTGCAACACATGCAAATATCTTAGTTCCATGCAAACATCAACTAAAACCAAATAGCATGAGCTCTCTCCGTTTGCAACACATGCAAAAACTTAGCTCTATGCAAAATCCAAAACCAATCAAGATTTAATAAGAAGCAAACATGAGCTCCCTAATTTATAACACATGCAAATATGAGCATCATACAAAAACAACTAAGAAAGTGAGCTAGAGCGAACCAAATTGAGTTCATCAACACATGATAAATCTCAAGCTAAATGACTCAACCCCCTCTTAATAGTACGGCAACCTAACTAGCAACCCGGTCTCCCATCCAAACATCGAGACCGGTAAAAGACTAGAAACACATCCTTAGCCCTAGCTAGTTATACCTTTGCCTCTAGCACATCCACTTTGAGCTTTCATGATGTCCGATCATCTTCTCTCCAAGTATGCTTCTTCTTCTTGTTCATCAACACATGATGAACCTCCCTTTTCTTCTTTTCTTATTTTCTTCTCTTCGGGATCTCCTATTGATGCTCATCAACTCATGATGATGTCCTTTTCCCCGATTCTTCATCTCAACCTTGCACTTAACCTATTTCAAACTCATTGAAAATATTAGTCCAAGAAACCCGATTGTCCCAATCATCAATGCACTTCATTAACACATAATAGATACTCCCAAGATCCTTTGATCTAATCCTTTGATGATTGACCACAACTCAAATCAATTTGAATGAATCGAATGTGTTTTGAGTACATTGATGCAACTAATGCTTCATTATACTCAAGAACTTTTCGTTTGTTCTTAATCAACAAAGAAAACCATCAAAACATGATTGGTTCTTTGATTGATTGAATGACAACTGAATCTCTATTTAAATTTTATTTAAATTGATATGAGTATATATAACTACACAAGTTTCATATACTCAATTTGATGGAAAGTAATGATCCAATATATTGGAGTGATGGAAAGGGATCAAAAAGGGAACAAGACTCTTGAGACCATCAACTATAGAATAAACTCCATTACAATGTGCATATAAATAATTGAACTTGAAATCAATATGCACAAAATCAATCTTAGATAGCATTTGAGTTATCCTATATTTGCATGAGTATGTTACAACTAAAAAGTTATATATATTCAAATTGTTGTTTCAAAGTCTTGATCCTTTATGTTATTTGGCAAGATAAATTAGATCAATACTATTGAAACATCAAGGTAAAGCACGAACAACCCCAGATGTGTGCATCCTGAAAGACCATGTGGAGGTCTACCCATGTTTTCTGATGAATATTTGACTAAATTGGAGCTTGGTATGCTCTGGTTTGAGTTTGATTTGAATTGGATTTTCAAACTGAAGCAATTTGAATTGTGTCTATCTCGAGCGACTCTATTGGCTTCGAGTTTCGCCTTGTCGTCTTGTGGTCGAACGATTCGAATAGTTTGGTAGTAGCTAAAGTATCGAGTAGAAATGTTGCTGGGTCGAGCGCCCTGCAGTCGGCTCAACTCGAGTCCTTATTTTAACCAGTTATTACTCGATATCGTTTTATCGACTTGGTGCTGTGATCGATCGAGTTGGACCGGTGGTCGATAGATTAGGTATCGAGTTGAGGTTGATAAACTTGGTATCGAGTTGAGATTGATAGACTTGGCATTAAAGTTGGACATGTGGTCGATCACTCGATGCGGTAAAAACGGTGGTCGAGTTTCTACTCAAGCGAGGATCCTACTCGATGGTGGCAACTTGATAAAGTCGATACAGTGGTCGGTAGTGCTGACTTGTTGAACAATGCAATTGGGTGATGATTGCATATCTTTGTTGGACTTTGCTATGTGATGGATTTTCCATATTTTTTATTGTTGCAGGACGACAGTGCTAGATCATTGTAAGGCGGAGGATGATCGGGACTAGGTGAGGTGCTCCAGAGATCCAGATGGTCGAGGATCGCCAGAAGAGGATCGGAGAAAGAATCGCTGCGAACCTAGAAGACAAGGAATAGTTGAGAAACTACCTAGGGCTACTCGGATCAAGGAGGGCCATCAAATCGTGGTCTAGGTGATAGAGTAGCAGGTCTAGTTAGTATGGCTATGTGTGGGAGTCATTCCTAGCCTTCAATGGTGATCCTTATGGTAGAAGGAACTCATCCAAGGGTGGAGGGTGACTCAAGAGTAGTATAAATAGAGGGGGAGGGGTAGCCTTCCTCCTCTTTAAGGTTTTGGCTCCTTTGAGATCTTTGCCCACTTTGTTGTGAGGCTTTGTAAACTTCTCTTCCAGAAATACAAATCATTTTCTCTTATGCTTGAATTTACTTTACGCACTTAATTCAGCAAATAAATTCCGCAATTTACATTCTTGCAATTTGTTTCTTGCACATTTGGATTTGCGTCTCCTTCTAAATGCTTGTGGATCTTGTGCTGAGGATGCATGATTGATGGATGAGTCTTCTTCAAACCATATCCTAATCATCTAGGCAAATCTTGTATTCTATCTTGCAAAAACTGATCTTTTATGCTGAAGTGAATCATTCTTCCAGATCGTGTTTGAGGGTTTTTTGGACTTGTGTTCTTGCTTGCTGTAACGTGTGGGAGGTTATCCAAGATCATCTTGATCATCAAAACCCCACAAGCAAGTTCAAGATCAAGTTCACAAGTTTTGCTCAAACTTGGTGTGTTCTTCCTTCAAAGTGAAAAAGGTCTGAACTTTGACGTCAATCCTTGCGATTGAAGATTGGAATAAGTTCTTGACATCCTTAGCATCACATTTACCAAGTTTCGTGAGTTTTTGTCCAACCGATCAAAAGATTCCTCAAATTAGCTTTTGAGTTCATGTTGTTCTTGGGTCTGTTTTTCCTCCTATTCTTGAACCTGGTCATACTGCCCTTCATGCGATCATACCAGATTCCGGTGCTACCGGGTTCAACCCAATCATACCGGACTTGCAGGAAAATTTCCTTCATTGCATTTGCTCCTTTTGATTGAATTATTTGTGGGCTTGGTTGAATCATTTTGAGTGGGGGAAAATTTAATTTGGGATCATTCACCCCCCTCTGATCGCCATTTCGGTCCTCTAATTGGTATCAGAGCCGGTTTTGCTCTTCCATAGATCTTGACCGGTCTCAAGAGACATGGCGATAGACAAATATTCCACCAAGTCTCCTATCTTTTCTGGAGTTGATTTTCCTTTCTGAAAGTTGAGAATAGAGTCATACATCACTACCCAGGGCTTTGTGATATGGCAAAGGTGAAACTCCCGTATGAGGTTCTTGGCGATGAAAACGTCACGGCCGGCAATATGGCTGGTGTTGAGGCGAACGCTAAGGCAAGGAACATCCTCATACAGGGTCTGAGCCACAGTGAGTACGATAGGATTTCTCACCTTCATTCTACTTATCAGATTTGGGTGACCCTCAATGCTTACCATGAGGTCACCACCCAAATCAAGACCGTGAGACAGGACCAATTCAAGTGTAATTACAACAAATTTGAACAACACACTGGTGTGAGTATTGATGAGTGCTATTAGTTGTTTTACAAAGATTTTGAGCGACCTCCGAGCAGTTGGTTGCATATACCCTCACTCGGATAATGCTCGACATTTCTTAATCGCACTCGATCTTCGAGTTTGGGAGATGAATGTGACCACCATCAAGTATGCTACCAACTTATCAACTCTGACTCTCGACAGGCTTTATTCCTGACTCAAGACTCATGAGATCGATGTTATCTCTCGCAAGACGAAATCTTAGTCGATGGTATTGATCACCGATCCCACTAGATCCACTTTAGATTCTTCTGCTGGTTTTCCCTCTCCACCCTTTGCAAGCTAAGCGATGACCAACTGAAATTTTTTTCAGAACATGAGCTTGCTTTTTTGGCTCACAAATTTTCTCATGCATACAAGAGGGTGAGGGAGAGGAAGAGAGGTGGCACGATCACCTACTTCGAGTGTGGTGGCCCCCAACCACATTTGAGTGAACTGCCCCAAGCTGGAGAAGGGCAAGATCGACTCTGGCGGTTCGGCAAAGAACGACTACATCAACAAGAACCATAACAAGAAGCCTCCAACTCGTGACCCGACACGTGAGAAGAAGTACCGCAACTTCTCGAAGAATAAGAACCTCTCCGACACGGAGACCTGGAGCGATGAGGGCGAGGATGATTTACAAGAGAAGACCAAAGGCAGTGACGACTTCACCAGGACGTTCTTTATGGCGGACGCTAACATCATCAGCAACTCCGAACTCTACAGCGACTCGGACGAGGTACCCTCCTATAACCAGCTTTATGAAGCTTTCTGCAAGCTAGAAAAATTTCATAATAGAGCTAGAGCTAGATGTATGGAGCTAGAGAAGGAAGTAGGTACCTTGACTCGGGAGTTAGCTTCTCTTAGATCTTCTTCCTCCCGATTCTGTGATGATTGTACTCTTTACGATGCTTTGCTTGTGGAGCTTGAGAACGTAAGGACTATGCATGATAGTGTGGTTTCTGGCTTGAGAGTCTTAGGTCGAAGAATATTAGACTTGTTCTATTGATGCTAGTTTTCTTCATGCTCACACGAGCGCATCGTGTGAAAATTGCCCTAAATTGCTTATTGAAATTGATGCCATGAGCACTCACCTTAGGAAGCTATCTACTAGAAACAATGAACTTGAATTGCATGCTTCTAAGGACTCAGTCTGCTCATGTGAGGGCTATAGGAAACTAAAACTTAACAATAAATCCTTAAATGTCAAGTGTGATAAACTTGTTAAGGACTTACTAGTTAAGTAACAAGAAAGTTGCTTGCGATATGCTGAGATTGAGGGGACTTGGATAAAATCCAAGTCAGACTTAGGAAGAAGCTTGAGGCCCAGACCCTTAGGATTAGAAATGCTCCTTGCGTTTCATGTGAGGCTCTCAAAGTTGAGGCAGCCGTGCTGAGGGAGAAAAATGCACGTCCTGGTAGTTCTTCTTCTCTTGGTTCTTCTTCCTTTTCTATTCCCTGTTCTTTATGTGTCTCTTTCTTCTGGGAGTGTGAGAACTCTCGAGAAGTTTGTAGGAGGCAAGAAGAAGCTCAATCTCATTCTAGACCAATCCAAGATTAGTCGATTCAATCAGGGTCTAGGATTTGAATACTTAGAGCACGCTCGAGCGTATCCTCTCACCATTGTGCGGGGCTCCAAGAGTGGTGAGATTGTGGTAGCTCCTAAGGTGAGTACCATTGTATTTAGATCTGTCGGGGTTGTCCATGGGATCTTTGATCAGAAGGTTGCTCCTCCTGATACTTCTTCCCCTAGTAAGGGGAGGTATACATGCACCTTCTGTCAAAAGGATGAACATTTGGTAGATTTCTGCTTTAGGCGGGCCAGGATCACAAGGCATGAGCGTGTTGTTGCTCTTAGGGGTATTCAGGGTCATCTCCAAACTCTGAGTGCTCCGAAGGCACACACTGCTGCTAGACGAGATAGGGTGTTGCCTGTTTTTAGGCAGCGTTCAGGACTCAGATTTCATGTTGTTCAGTCGAGTTTTCATCCTGGAGCTGCCCATACTTAGTCTTTCCGCCATCCTCTTGACATTCCTTATTTTTCCCATCGAGATAGATATCAGCGACGTGAGGTATTTCCTAGTAGGAGATTTGGACAGCCTCAATGGGATGGTCCGGCCTTTGCACGACGGCGGGCCAACCCAGTTTCAACTCCCAGATTTAGTGTTGTTCCTGATCTTGTGAGAGTTGAGCGTCAGAGAGACACTATAGTCTAGTTTTCTTCTTCTATGGCTGATACTCTGAGGCGTCATGTGGTTCAGAATTGGGTTCTTAAGTCTTCACTTTATCCCAGTATTGAGTCATCTCTCTCTCTTGTGTCTTGATCAGGTTCATCGGATGGGAAAAGGAGAGGTTTGGATTGTTGACTCCAATTGTTCTCGCCATATGACCGGAGTCTCAAGATGGTTCTCTTCCCTAGTCCGAGCCCTCGATGATGAGTTGATCACCTTTGGGGATGCTTTTTCAGGTAGGGTCATTGCCAAAGGTACCATCTGCATTAATGATAATTTTATTCTTAAGGATGTTGCTTTAGTGAGTAAGCTGGAACACAATCTGCTCTCTGTTTCTCAGCTTAGCGATGACTCTTTCGAGGTAAGCTTCAAGAGTAGTGCCTGTAGAATCCTCAATTCATCAGAAGACTTAGTTTACGGGATTTCTAGATTTGGGAGAGACTTTCGTGCTGATTTTTCTGCTTCGTCTGGAGACTCTCTTCGCTGTTTGATTGCTTCGGAGTCCCGTGATCTCTCCTTCTGGCATAGGAGATTAGGACACATTGGCTTCGACCATTTGACTCGAGTTAGCAATCATGATCTCATTCGTGGTTGCCTAAACTCAAGATGGTCAAAGACTTAGTTTGCTCTCCTTGTCGACATGGCAAGATGGTTATTGTTTCTCATTCTCTAGTCACTGTTGTGATGACTGATGCACCAGGACAGCTTTTACATATGGACATTGTTGGTCCAGCTCGAGTGCAGTTAGCAGGGGGAAGTGGTATGTCCTTTTCATTGTCGATGATTTTTCGTGGTATCCATGGGTATTTTTCATGGCCTCGAAGGATGAGTCTTTTACCCATTTCAGGGGTTTGGTCAGTAGGATGTCATTGAGCTCCTTGGTGCCTTACGAGCTATTCGTAGTGACAATAGCACGGAGTTCAAGAACTCCTACTTTGAGAGTTTCTGTGAGGAGTTAGGTCTAGAGCATCAGTTTTTTTCTCCATACGTCCCTCAGCAAAATGGCATAGTGGAAAGAAAGAACAGAACCTTGGTTGAGATGGCTAGGACGATGCTAGATGAGTACGGTACTCCTAGGAAGTTTTGGGCTGAGGCTATAGCTACTGCCTGTCATGTGTCTAATCGAGTATTCTTGAGAGCACATTTACACCGCACTTCTTACGAGTTGAGGTATGGGAGAAAGCCCAGTGTTTCTCATTTTCGTGTGCTTGGTTGCAAGTGTTTCATCTTGAAGTCTGGTAATCTGGATAAGTTTGAGTCTCGTTCTTCTGATGGTATTTTTTGGGTTACTCGACTTCTTCTCGTTGCAATAGGGTCTGGAGTTGTGATGTGAATAGGATCATAGAGACCCGTGAGGTGACCTTCGATTAGGATAGCCCAGGAGTTAGACCTAACATTTTACGCTCTTCTTCTCTCTCTGAGGCCATCTTTGTAGAGGATGAGGATGATGGGAATGATAGTGTTCCATCTGATCCAGTCCCCTCTATATCTGAGGTGCCTCCTATTTCTATTTCTTCACCTTAGGTAGACCAGCCCTTACCCTCAGTCTCTTCTTCATCGAGTGGCTCTATTCCTCCTCTTATGTGCATAAGGTAGAGGCCACTTCTGCTTCTGGACCTCCCTGCCATATTCAGAGACATCATCCACCTGATCATATCATTGGCGATCTGTTTGAGTGTGTCACACGCTCAAAATCAGGTTTGTCCAGTTTCTGCCTTCACTCAGCCTTTGTTGCCTCCTTTGAGCCGAAGGATGTTTCTTATGCATTATCTGATGAATCATGGATTAATGCTATGCATGAGAAATTTGAGAACTTCGAGAAGAACAAGGTTTGGCAGCTTGTTGAGCCTCCATCTGGTCATAATGTCATTGGGACCAAGTGGGTGTTCAAGAACAAGCAAAGTGAGGATGGAGTTATCATAAAAACAAGGCTAGGCTAGTTGCACAGGGCTTTTCTCAGGTCTAGTATCTTGATTTCGAGGAGACCTTTGTCCTTGTAGCTAGACTAGAGGCTATTAGAATCCTACTTGTATTTTCAGCATCCAAAGGGCTTCAATCTTTTTCAAATGGATGTCAAGAGTGCATTCCTCAATGGATATATTGAGGAAGAGGTGTATGTCAGGCAGCTTCTAGGATTCGAGAACCCCAAATACCCAAACCATGTCTTCAAGCTTTCCAAAGCTTTATATGGACTTAAGCAGGCCCGTAGAGCTTGGTATGAGAGGTTTAAGTCCTATCTTCTTTGTCATGGTTTTAAGATGGGTATAGTAGATAAGACTATGTTCATCAAACACCAGGATTCTCATTTTCTTCTCATCCAGATTTATGTGGACGATATTATCTTTTATGGCTCTTCGCATTCTCTTGTGTTTTAGTTTTCAGAAGTGATGAGTATAGAGTTTGAGATGAGCATGATGGGCAAGTTGTACTACTTCCTCGGCTTCCAATCAAGTAGACTCAGGAGGGCACTTTCTTGCAGCAAAGCAAGTACACTCGAGACCTCCTGAGACGCTTCAACCTGTCTAATGAAAAGCCGGTGATGACTCCTATGGCCACCACTGCTGCCCTTGAGCCTGATGAGGATGGTGAGCGAGTTGATCAGAAGGAGTTCCGGAGCATGATTAGCTCTCTCCTGTACCTTACTACTTCGAGGCCGGACATAAACTTTGCTGTGTATCTGTGCGCTCGATTTTAGGCTTCTCCTCGCGCCTCTCACTGCCAAGCGGTGAAGTGTATCTTTAGGTACTTTCGAGCTACCATTGATTATGGTATTTGGTACTCTTCTTCTTCTTGTCTGACCCTTAGAGCATTTTCCGATGCAGACTTTGCTGGCTGTAGGATAGATAGGAAGAGTACTTCTGGCACTTGTCAATTCATTGGCACTTCTCTTGTTTCTTGGTCATCTAGGAAGCATTCCGGAGTTGCACAGTCTACTGCTAAGACCGAGTACGTTGCTACAGTTAGTTGCTATAGTCAAGTGCTTTGGATGAGATTGACCTTGCGGGACTTTGGGTTAGAAATAGAGAGTGTTCCACTTTTTGTGACAACACTTCTGCTATTTATATTGCTAAAAACCCAGTGCAACACTCCAGGACCAAGCACATCGACATTAGATATCACTTCCTTAGAGACCATGTGGAGAATGGTGATATAATGCTTCAGTTTGTGGAGAGTGATCACCAGATTACCGATATCTTTACCAAGCCTTTGGACAGCCCTAGGTTTGTGGCCTTAAGAGGAGAGCTTGGAATCGTATGCCCTTACGGCTTATCGTGAGGAGGAGGTGGTTTGTATATTATGTATAATATATTTTCTTCCAGCTTTTCTTTTCTTTTACATCTTTTGGGTGTTTCTGAGCCATAGTGTATCTACTATCTTTTCTATGCTCTATAGCTACCCAGTTTGTAGTCTCTCGACTACTTCTCATTCTGTGTTTTTGGTTTCGATTGAGTTCTTTTGGACCTTTCTTGAACTTAATTGTGCAAATAACTCAACTTAAACCAGATTTGTGCTTAAAATTGATTCACTTGTTGATGAGGAGTTTGAGAATCTGCTTTATGCATTGCATATAGACTTCATTTTCTATTTTATGAGATTTGTCTATTATACAAATGAACTTCTATTCATGCTATGCACCTTGCTACTTTTATGAAGAAAAATACGAGCTTAGATATGTCCAAGTTCATTTTGAATCATCTTGCTAAGCTTGTTAAAATTTAAAAATTAAAGCTTTAAATGAAAACTTGATGAAACATGTTGCTTTTACTTGTTATGTTTCCTCTCTAGGTGCATATGCCATTATTTGTGAAATTTTGGATTTCTACTAGAGTCCCTATAGCAACTTGGGAGAAGCTAGGTAGATCCATACTCGAGTCCTTCACATGCTCATAAATATAAGATAAAAACAAAAATTGACTCTTTTTGTGCAAATTGATATCAACACCTTACCTTCACAAAACTGCCTCCCATTGCACTTAGGATGAACTTGGAATGTATTGTGTATGACCAAGATCATCCTCTTGAGAGCTCTTCTTGAGATGGTCGGCTATGGCTTGAGTCAATCACTTGAAAAATGCAAATAAAAGAATATAAGTGGGTAAAGAATGCAAATAATGTTACACATTTGCACCCCACTATGTCATTTGAGGTTTTAAAGCAAAAATTTGCATTAGAGATAATTGAGCTCGAAGGACCTTGTATGCATTTCTAGCTTTCCCAAAGTGTTGAGTAGGTTGAACTCTAGGTTCTCTATTTGATCCTTTGTATGGTTGTGCTTCTAGTTTAGAAACTATGCTTAGTGTTGCACTTATTAAATCATACAAAAATAACATAGTCTTACTTGTACTTGCTAACAAAATTGACAGTTGCACTTGGTCATGTCTTTGTTTAGCATATTTCTAACCTTGAGTAGCTTGGTGTCATATTTTGTTCATATGGTCACCTGGATAATCTTCAAAGCTCTTTTAGGATTCATTTCATGCATACATCTGTAAAGGGGGAGAATTTGCCATCTTGATGCCTATATTGCCAAAAGGGGGAGAAATTGTAGAAAATGCATCATTTTAAAAAATGTGTGACTGCATTCCTGTCTCTTATGATCTTTGTGAAGTCTTGTTAATTTTTAGGGTCATAAGTATATTTGAGCTTTCCTTGGAATTTTCAGAGCTTTCATGGAAAACTTGTTCTTTCTATTTGCTTGCTCTAAAATCATCCTTGCTAACTTGGTCATAATCTTATTTTCTTTTGCTCTAGATCAAGTTTGGCTTTGCATTCAAATTGCCTTCCACTCTCTCTCTCAAACTCAAATTTATGCATTTTGTTTTGTTTGTCAATATACTCATCAAAGGGGAGATTGAAAGACCATGTGGAGATCTACCCATGTTTTGTAATGAGTATTTGACTAAATTGGAGCTTAGTATGTTCTGGTTTGAGTTTGATTTGAATTGGATTTTCAAATTGAAGCAATTTCAATTGTGTCTATCTCGAGTGGCTCTACTGGCTTCGAGTATCGCCCTGCCATCTTGTGGTCGAACGATTCGAGTAGTTTGGTAGTAGCTAAAGTATTGAGTAGAAATGTTGTTGGGTCGAGCGCCCTGCAGTCAGCTCAACTCGAGTCCTTAGTTTAACCAATTGATACTCGATATCGTTTTATCGACTTGGTGCCGTGATCGATCGAGTTGGACCTGTGGTCGATAGATTAGGTATCGAGTTGAGGTCGATAGACTTGGTATCGAGTTGAGATCGATAGGCTTGGCATTAAAGTTGGACTTGTGGTCAATCACTTGATACGGTCGAAACGATGGTCGAGTTTCTACTCGAGCGAGGATCCTACTCGATGGTGGCAACTTGATGAAGTCGATACAGTGGTTAGTAGTGCTGACTTGTTGAACGATGCAATTGGGTGATGATTGCATATCTTTGTTGGACTTTGCTATGTGATGGGTTTTTCTTATTTTTGTTGGTTGCAGGACGACGGAGCTAGATCATGGTGAGGCACAGGATGATCGGGACTAGGCGAGGTGCTCCAGAGGTCCAGACGGTCGAGGATCGCCAGAAGATGATTGGAGACAGAGTCGTTGCGAACCTAGAAGACAAAGAATGGTTGATATACTAGCTATGGGCTACTCAGATAAAGGAGGGTCGTCAGATCACGTTCTAGGTGATAGAGTAGCAAGTCTAGTTAGTATGGCTGAGTGTGGGAGTCATTCCTAGCCTTTGATGGTGATCCTTAGGGTAGAAGGAACTCATCCAAGGGTGAAGGGTGACTCAAGAAGTAGTATAAATAGAGGGGGAGGGGTGGCCTTCCTCATCTTGAAGGTTTTAGAGGTTTTGGCTCCTTTGAGCTCTTTGTCCACTTTATTGTGAGGCTTTGTAAACCTCCCTTCCAGAAATACAAATCATTTTCTCGTATGCTTGAATTTACTTTATGCATTTAAATTCAGCAATTAAATTCCGCAATTTACATTCTTGCAATTTGTTTCTTGCACATTTGGATTTACCTCTCCTCCTTCTAAATGCTTGTGGATCTTGTGTTGAGGATGCATGAGTAATGGATGAGTCTTCTTCAAACCATATCCTAATCTTTTAGGCAAATCTTGTGTTCTTTCTTATAAAAAACCGATCTTACATGCTGAAGTGAATCATTCTTCCAGATCGTGTTTAAGGGTTTTTTGAACTTGTGTTCTTGGTTTTTGTAACGTGTGGGAGGTTATCCAAGATCATCTTGATCATCAAAACCCCACAAGCAAGTCTAAGATCAAGTTCTCAAGTTTTGCTCGAACTTGGTGTGTTCTTCCTTCAAAGTGAAAAAGGTCTGAACTTTAACGTCAATCCTTGCGATTGAAGGTTGGAATAAGTTCCAAACATCCTTAGGATCACATCTACTAAGTTTCGTGAGTTTTTGTTCAGCCGATTAAAAGATTCCTCAAATTAGCTTTTGAGTTCGTGTTGTTCTTGGGTTTGTTTTTCCTGCTATTCTTGAACTTGATTATACTGGCCCTTCATGCAATCATATCGGATTCCGGTGCTACCGGGTTCAACCCAGTCATACTGGACTTGCAGGAAAACTTTCTCCATTTTATTTGCTCCTTTTGATTGAATTGTTTGTGGACTTGGTTGAATCATTTTGAGTGGGGAAAATTTTATTTGGGATCATTCACCCTCTCCTCTGATCGCCATTTCGGTCCTCCACATCCATGTATATATGGATTTAGAACCATAATGCATATATTTAAATTAATGCCCTGTTTAGCAAAGCTCCAGATCCTAGCTCCACCTCAGATCTGGAGCTTGTAGGCTAAAATAAAGTGAATTAAGTTTATATTTTTATTCCAAAATGTAAACAAGATGATCTACCTAAACACTCTTAATGTACTCATAGCTCCAGTTCCATAAATTTCTGGAGCTAGAAATATCCTACTCCACCAACTCCACGAACTCCACGGATTTTGGTGGAGTTGGAGCTGTGCCAAACACCCCTTAAAGCAATGGATGAGTTCATCCTTTAAGTTGAATACAAAGTATGCGATAGGATAATAAAATGAATACGAGTGTATACCTTGGATTTTCCATCCAAATAAGACTGATAAGAATAAAACTCAATAAAATCGCTAGTCTCACAATGAATAGATTTGTCATTAATTAGTCATTAAGCATTAATCATCAAAACCTAAGGAGCTTGAACTTACACCACCTACTGCTCAGCAGCTTCCACATTTTCTTCCTCCACAGACTCCCCTCAAATCTCGCCTCCACAGCCTGGCGTGAGTCGTGTGACACATGATTAGGGTGGTTGCGGTGGTCACATCGAACTCGAATTGGGGTTGAGGCGCTAGGAAAGTAGAGCTACAGATTTTGGCTCCATCTCAGATCTGAATCTTGTAGGCTAAAATAAATAGAATTAAGTTTATATTTTTAGTCTAAAATTAAATAATATGATCTACCTAAACACTCTTAATATATCCACAGATTCAGCTTCACGGATCTGTGAAGCTACAAATACCCAACTCACTAGATCCATGAATCTGGTAGAGCGAGAGCCGTAACAAACACACCCGAACATCAAGGACAAGGATGTCCTGCTCCTCTACCGAAGGCCCTTCCTCGATGTTGTCCGCTCTTGGCTCATGTCCTATAGGTGTTACTCGCCTACGTGCATGGTCACGCTCGCTAGCTACCACATCTTCGATGCCATCACCATGCGCTTCCGCTTCGTGTAGCTGGTCGGGGGCTGGGGCGAGTTGGTGCGGCACTTCTTCGCCCGCCTCCCTCACTTCAATGAGGGCGATATTGCTGTCGATGTTCTCTTTTTCACGCGAGCTATGCCATGCTTGTCGAACCAAAATTGGGATGTCCCTCTGGCATCATCCTAAGCATGGGGCAGAGGTGGCTCAGCTGCTCCTCTCTCTGGCATCCTCTTTGGCCCATATTAAGAAAGATGAGAAACATGGGACTAACATGTGGGTAAGTTGATGACATCACTGATAATATAGCAAAATAGATGATGTGGTGGCCAGGTCACTCAAAATCACCCACAAAAACCAGTCTTATGACGTGATTTACACCGGTTTTCCTAGTTGAGGGATAAGTTACATCCAATTTTGCATTTGGGGACAAAAATTAAACTAAGACAAGAGTTGAAGAACAAAATATAGACTTTTCCAATTTCGAAATGAGTGGGTCTCTCTTCTCCTGAGTTCAGACGAACACGGCGTCTCTGACAACCATGCTTTTCTTTTTATGGAGTAGCGGCAGACAGGTAAGTGCGTGTTGCAACTATGAAGAAAAATCAGCGGAAACACGCCTTTACATTAATTGTATTTTCGACCTGCGTCATCAGAAAGAAAATAAGGAAGATGACTGATACGCACTATTTTGAAATGATATATGCCGCATGACTTGCCAGCTAAATTGCACCTGTTAAGCATGTAGCAAATAAGATTGCTGTGTGGAAGGTTGACGCCCTCCGAGGATGTCACCAACAATGAGCCAAAGTTGTCTACCATCAAGGAAGGAGTATTGGGCCATCTAATATTGTACTCTTCTTCTTGTGTAAGACATCGTGTGTTAGTACTTTACATCCAAATAAGTGATATTGGTTTTAATTTTAGTTATTTTCCAGTAAAAGAGAAAACAAGGAAAAACTTGCTCTAGTTAGCCATCACTGCCAATTTATAATCAACAAGACCCTGTTTGGATGAGCGATAATTCTTTGAGAGGTTTTGGGATTCAGTTCAAATTTGAACTAGATCTTAAAACATTCCAATAAAATACCCCTAATCCAAACACCTAAGAGTTCTTCGAAACTTTCCTAAGCAGTTTCTCACATACTATAACATCCCAAAAATTTGCCTTAAAATATTATTTTATTGTTATTTGTGCATTTGGTGATTTTTCTGATTTTATTGGAATTTATTAAATATAATTGTATTTGGCCTTTTGTGAAAAGTGTTTAAATAATGTGAAAGTTTAATATAAAGTTTAGCTAAAAATATTTTATTTGAGTTCAAAATGTCTCAAAGTATTTTTGAGAAATTTTCTGGAAATTTTCTGATATTTTTATTGCCTTAAACAAATTACTTTATTTTTTGGTATTATTTTAAATCAAAAAGCGTTAGTAAATAGGTTTTAACAGTACCAGGCCCGGCCTAGTACTGTGCGCGACGGAGTCGGCCCAGTCAGCCCGCTAGGCTAGTTTCTAGAAGCTTCGCTCTCGGTCGTTAGATTTAGATCCAACACCTCGCGTTCGATCAAAACCCTAATTCCGTTGATCGTTGGATTTGCGTTGGGCGCATAGGATTGATTGCAATAGTAAATGACAATATCTAATCACATCCGTTGGATTCCGGGTTCGGCTTGGATTGCGCCACGTCGGCTTGGATCTTGACCGTTGATCGCAGATCAGACAGTTAGGAAGAGTTCTTCTCTGAGCCGCCGTCGGAGTCCCCGTCCGAGACGTCTCCGCCACCGTGTTGACATTGAACGTCGTGTAGAGCACGGATCTCAAGGGTATTTAAGGGGAGGTTAGGTCTCCGAGGATCGTCGTGAGCCTGCGCTTCTTTTCCCTCAAGAACTGCTGCTAGAGACGCCGCCGTTTGTGCGCACAAGCTCACCATTCCTAGTTATGAACTCATACTAGATGGACTTAGCACTGTTATTCTCCCTTGATCTATATGGATTTTTCCTCGTTCATCGCAGTTGAAGATAGATCCAGAAACCCCGCTTCAAGACGCGTCAGATCCATGTGCTTGCACCGCCGGTTGGTCACCAAATCGCCATCGGCTCGCCTTTGTTCTCAACGCCGGTAAGCCGCCACCGAGGGAACTCACCGTCGCTTCTCGCTCGTTCACCGCCATTCGATTCTTTGAGAGCCGTCGAGATTCCGCCACGTCGCGAGCAACCGCCGTCGTTCGATTCGGCCAATCTAGTGGATGCATGCCGCGTGTCGATCATCGGCAAGGCGGCACTACAACCAATCGCGCCTCGCCGCATGGCAGGCATAGGCGCCGAGGGGTCATGGACCGGGTCTATGATAGACCAGATCCAAACCGTGGATCAGGTTTATGAACCGAGCAACGTGTTAGCATCTGATTGGTCCGACTCGGTGCTGACGTCAATGTTGCACAATAATAGATTTTTTCTAGTATAAAAATAATTCGGTTATTATTTGTTTTTCAATTTTTCTGATTTTTGGATTTTTGGATCTTTCACGAGCCCGTTCTCCCTCATACGAGCTCCGATTGAGGCGATTCAAATTTCTAAAAAAATAAAATTTAGATATATTTAATGGTGAATTTTATTTGATTTTTGGAGTTTGTTTGCTCTTTTATTTATTTATTTGGTTTTTCCTGTCGTTTCGCGTAGACGTCAAATTGTGCAAAGTATCCAAGAAAGATCCGTTGACTCAAGACCAAAGTCCAGAGTAAGAATAAGGGGTTTCCTAAGGCATGTTGTGCTTTGATCATGTTGAACCCATGGGTATAAAATCGCTATATTGTTTTACCTTATTGCATATTATTTCATGTATACAACAGTTTCAAATTAAATTGGGACTTAGCTATTCTACCAATTGATCTATACCCTACCTTGTCATTTATACGTCATGATTTATTTATAACCCTAGATTGGTCTTTACTAGTTGGTTAATATTAAAATTAACATGGGTTGATTAGACCGTGTTAGTTGCTTAGCCATACCATATCATCACATGTACTTGAATCATCAATGTTTAATCTTGACTAATGGAATATGTAACATGAATATGAATTGGTGTGTCAGGTGTTGTCACACGATGAGATTGAGTTGTTGTGGCGAGGATGTCACGTAATGATGTTGAATTATTGATGGCACATGGTGCTTAGTAATTAACTGGGGTAGTAATCATTTAGATTGGGGCAAATATGCCAAGGTAGGCCGAAGGGTAGAGGGTATGTGGAAGTCTTGTCTTAGTCATCTTAAGGACTTAACCTTGCAAGCTTTTAACCTGAGTCAATCATGCAACCACATGTCTAGTATGGGATAGTCTAGCTGATTAATTTGCAATATCTTAGCTTTGGTACTATCAATGGTGGTGTGAGTCCCGGGTTCACGGATTAACTCACGTGGCGCAAGAGAGGACCTTCGATGTGGTAACCAGACCTACCAGTGTTGAAACCTTGGCGGGTAGTACTGGGTTAAGGCAGAGTTTTGTAAAGGCTTTGTCATGATCTCTCCGTCGACACACCAAAGGAAGTGTGTTAATTGCATGGCAACAAGAGACGATCATGTCGTGTAGGTAAAGTGTATAACCTCTGCAAAGTGTAAATCTATTCGGATAGCCGTGCTCACGGTATTGAGCATAGCTCGGGAATTACAGTGAAGGGTTAGATTTTGTAAAATAAAAACTTGAGATGGATGGCAGGTTGCCATTGGATGGATTGGAATTTGACTTAGGATTGGAGATTTGGTTTATTGAGAAATACTAAATTTACTTATTACTGCTATTTGTTTGTACTGTCTTTACAATATATTTATCGTACTTGTTCACAAATGCTATTTTACTGCAAAATAGCTATGTTAGCCATTCATTTGGAATAAGCATTGCATATAGTTATGTTAGAAATTGCATTATATGCGCAACTTGTTGAGTGTTTTAAGTACTCACCCGTGCCAACAACAATATCACCAATTGAAGAGTCTACATCCATGCTGGAGGAGTACTAGGAGGAGACGAATGTTTAGGGTGCGAGCCTTGTCAGTTGCCTGTAGTATACTGAAGGGTTTATCTACATTTTCATTCTGCTGCAGTTTAATTTGTTTTTCAGACTTGCGAGGCATAGTCATGTAAGTTGACCATAAGATCATTCAACATGTATTAAATAATATATGATGCCTTTTATTTTGTTTCCGCTGTGTATGATTGTGATATTCATCTATGTTGAGCCTGTATGCACTAGCGTGATCCTAGACTAGTGCGACATACATAGAGAGTTCGGATTTGCATATTCAGATCCCAACACATACTTTAGGAGAAAGAAAGAATCCAATGATTCCCTTGATAAAGAGGGCATCAAACTTTCCGAAGACAACAAATAGAAACTTTGTAGCGTTCATAAAATAAATTTTTTGAAGGCGTTCATAATATAATTATTGTAAGACATCAACCAAAACAAAAACCTTTCTTACCTCAACGTAGTTGTCACCAACTCCATTAATGCTATTTTAGTGTCATTTTGTCTTATATTTATACTAGTATTCTATACTAATATAAAAAGAGGGGATTTTTCTTAGCTACATCCACCCCATTTTGTACACACAATTAATTTATGACCATTCGATTAGCAGAATCTAATGGCTTAGATTTAAAGCTGCCCATTAAATAATTAAATGATCCAGACCATGGCCATCCATCTCTTTCGATGGGAGGGATGAAGTTTGAGGTTATTCCCCACCCTAACGACACGCCTTTGCCTTAGTAGGCCTAATCAATACCATCAATCGGCGTAATCAATTAATCCCCTATAGTATCATCTCTTTCCCAACCAAACAACGAGATAACAAATACCCCCTCTAATCATAAATAGTTGTTATTTTGGATATAGGTATGATCAATTTTTTTGAAACTTTAACTGTTAATATCTTTTTAAATATTTAAATTGGATATGTGAAAATCATATATGTATATTTGTCCTGAAAAGTACTTTTATAGTATTATAATTTTATTAGGTTTTATAAGTATATTATAATAGAAATTAGTGTTCGAAGCTTTATAAGTATATCCAAAACGCCAACTATTTAAGACTTGAGGGAGCATTGAGGCTACACGAAGCTGATGCCATCTGAAGATGTCAAGGAGCGGCAAATCAACCACCGAAGCCAGTCAACCCGTCCGTCTCCTCCTCCATTGTTGACATCCAGCCTCAGTCCAACTCCTCCGATGCCCCTCACGCGACCCCACGAGACCAACTCATTGCCTCCTCTGTCCTGTCCTGGGCAGCCACATGCAACTCCCACCGGGATGCCTGTGACGGCCCCTAGCTACGTGTCCTCGCCTCCACTACGACCCCCCGCAACCTCCAGTTTCGCCTCCAAGACGGCCATGACAACCACCACTCTGCTCACGGCCCGTGCTCGCCAATCCTATCCCCCTTTTTTTTTGGCAAGGATAGATTCCGTCCTTCCTCGCTTCCTATGCCGGTCTTGCCTCAGTCCTCACCTTGCATGACTCTCGCAGCTCTCCGATTTGTGCAACTCTCGCGATGCCGCTGATTTCTCCCAACTCTCGCAACTCATCTGCGCCGTCGTCGCCTCCCCTTTGGCAGTGGTCCCCGTGGGCCGTGATGGGCGAGGGGTGGCCTCCGAAAAACCGATCCTAGGTCCTTTTCTTTTTGTCTTGCATGTGTGATCAGATTTTAGGTTCTTTTATGCCCAGATAAGTAATAAATGATATTGATATTAATTTTAGCTATTGTCCGGCAAAAGACAAAACTGTTAAGGAACCTCGCTATCGAATAGTCCGGGGTTCCCGAACAGATCTAAATTGGAGAACAGAGAGAGACACAGGTATATGGGGAGCGACGATAGAATTCTTTATTGCTTTCTGATTGCTTGTACATAGGGGATCCCCTCCTCCTTTTATAGTAGTCGTCTAGGGTTTCGGCTAAGGGGCTAATCTTGGGCCTTCAATGAGCCATGAGGTTTCTCAACACTCCCCCTTGGGCCTTTGCCGCGAAATACATATGCCTCATTAAAACTCCAAAAAAACCCAATGGGAAAAATACTTGGAGAAAGAGTACATAGCATACGCTTACTATGTTGCACGAATTGCCTCGTTAAAACCTTATGCAAGAAAACTTAATGAAAAACTTGCTAAGGAAAAAGAGTACAATTCACCCAAACTTCAATTACTAGTCTTCGAGATTCATGTTGGGTATTCATAATTCATCTTCAAGATTTATGTGGGAGTATGTGAAATATCTCCCCTGAAATCTGCACTTCTCTAATTCTCATCATTCCAATTCCTTTTACGCACCTTTCAAAGGTAGATGCTGGGAGTGATTTAGTGAACAAATCTGCAAGATTTTCACATGACTTAGTATGCAATATCTTGATCTCGTTCATCTTATGCAATTCATGAGCATAGAAGAACTTGGGTTGATATGCTTCGTGATGTCGCTCTTCACATAACCCATCTGTGCTTGGGCAACACAAGCTGCATTATCTTCATAAATGATTGTGGGAGTTTGCTCAATGTTCAAGCCACATGACTTCTGGATGTGGTGAACCATTCTTCGGAGCCATGCACATTCACGAGATGCTTCATATAAAGCAATGATTTCCGAGTGGTTTGTCGACGTCGAGACAAGAGTCTGTTTAGACGACTTCCAAAAATTGTTGTTCCTCCACATAGGAAAACATAGCCAGTTTGGGACTTACCAGTATGCGGGTCTGATAGGTACCTAGCATCGGCGTAGTCAACCAAATTCAATTCATTGTTTCTTCTGAAAAACAAACAGATGTCTTTGCTTCCTTGGAGGTAACGGAAGATGTACTTGATCCCTTTCCAATGCCTTTTGGTGGGTTCCGCACTGTACCGAGCTAGCAAATTCACAGCGAACACAATGTCCGGTCTAGTGCTATTCGCAAGGTACATGAGCGCTCCAACTGCACTCAGATATGGGAATTCTGCTCCCAGGACTTCCTCCCCCTCTTCTCTAGATTTGTATGGGTCTAGGTCTGCTTGGAGTGACCTTCCGACCATTGGAATCTTCGCAGGATATGCCTTTTCAAAGCCAAATCTTTCCAACACTTTCTGCGTGTAGGTTGATTGATGTACCAAGATTCCTCCTTGACATGCTCAAGCTGCAAGCCTAAACAAAACTTGGTTTTACCCAAATCCTTCATTTCAAACTCAGACTTCAAGTATGAGCATGCTTCTTCAATTTCTTCATCCGTCCCAATGATGTTCAAGTCATCTACATAGACGGAGATTATCTGAAATTCATTCGGGATCATTTGTATAAATACGCATGGAAAATCTTCGCTGTTTGTGTAGCTTTTCTTGCAGAGGAAATTACTCAATCGATTGTACCACATTCTTCCTGACTGCTTTAGCCCATACAGTGATTTCTCCAATTTACATTGCTTTAGTGATGATTTCTCCAATTTCACACTGTACAGGTTTCTATTTGCTCCGTCTTGGTTCGGGATAGGAATTCCTTCCGGTACTTTTATGTATATCTCCGAATCCAAGTTTCCATATAAATATACTGTGACAACATCCATTAGCTTCATTCTCAACTTCAAGTTGACTGCCATTGAGATTAAATATCTAAAGGTAATTCCTCCCATGATCAGAGAATAGGTTTATTCATAATCAACTCCAGGACGTTGATTGAAACCTTGAGCTACAAGCCTTGCCTTGTACCTTACAACTTCATTGTTTTCATTCCTCTTCCGAATAAAGACCCATTTGTGACCTACATGGTTTATATGGGGAGGTGTGCGGGATACGGGCTCAAACACCTCTCTCTTGTTCAGAGAGACTAACTCTGTAGTGATTGCCTTTTTCCATTCTTCCCAATCTAGCCTTTTCTTACACTCTGCGAGAGATGCAGGCTCGGGATCATGATCAATGATCGAGGCAATCTTCTTTGCAAAGTATGCATCAACGTTGGCTGTTGCTCTATTCAGGGATTCTCCTGTTATTACAAAGTTTATGGCCATTTCTTCATAGGGTGCTTCATGCACTTCTACTTGCTCTTCGCTGCTATTCTCTATCGCAGGAGCAAGTTCCTTTAGCTTTTCATCGCCTATGTGTGCGCACATTATTTCCGTGGCTTCTGCGATGGAAGATTCAAGTCTGGGATTGCCTTTCAGTTGGCTTCTTTCCAGTGCCAGGTCTCAACTGGCTCCCCTTCTTTCCTTGGGGTATTTTCGTGATTGGTTGTAGTAAGTCCTCTTGCCCAATTTTCTCCAGACATCTCCGGGTACTTTGGGTTTGAGGAGCTAGATTTCTTGTTCTTTTTCTTTGAGGCCTCTGAACAGGATGAGGGATCCCTTCTATTTTCTTTGGTATTTCCACCCTCTCTGATGCATTCCTTGCAGGTACATGCGACTTAACCACGCTCTTCAGATCACAAAAATGATCAGGCAGTTCATTTGCTAAATTCTGCAAATCAATTATCTTCTGAACTTCTTGATTTGCTTCATTAGTGCGGGGGTCATGTGCGGGGATCCCAGTGGAATGCCATATGATTTCCCGGCATTTTTCATCCAAAGGTTGATTTCCTCCCCCTAATGACGGGAAACGATCCTCGTCAAAAATGCAATCGTGAATCGGTTGTATGCAAGTCTCGATCATGGGTTCCAAATACGATTATGGATGCACTCTCATAACCAACGTATATCCCAGACTTGTGGAGAGGGCCCATTGCAGTCCGCTGAGGGGGTGGTATAGGTACATATACCATACACCCAAATTTCCTGAGATGGGAGATCTTCGGGATGATCCCGTGCACAAGCTGCATTGGAGAATGGATGTTGTAGGGTGACGGTCTGAAATTGATAAGAGCTGCTGCGTGCAGGACTGCGTGTCCCCAACAAGTGTTGGGCAAGTTACAACTCTGCAAAAGTGATCTGGCAATGAACTTAATCCTCTTTATTAGTGCTTCAGCTAGCCCATTCTGCGTATGGACATGCGGTACGGAATGCTCAACTGTTATCCCTATTGCAGTGCAATAATCATCAAATGCCTTTGAAGTAAATTCTCCGGCATTGTCCATTCTGATGGACTTCACGCGATGATTAGGGAAAGCATTCTTAATTCTTATGATCTGCGAGATCAGCTTTGCAAAAGCATGGTTTCTTGTTGACAATAAGCATACATGCGACCATTTCGAGGAAGCATCGATGAGCACCATAAAGTATCGAAATGGCACGGCGGGGCTAGATCGATCCATAAATATCCCCTGGATGCGTTCGGGAATGCAGGATTTCACTTTGCACTTTCATGACAGAGGGTCTAGTTATTAATTTTCCGGTGGCACATGCAGGCACACAAAATCTTCATGATTCGGAAATTTTTAACATTAATGCCATGACCTTGTGAGTTGTTCACTATATTTCTCATCATTCTAAGACCGGGATGGCCTAATCTACCATGCCATAAAGAAAATAACTCGAGCTTCTAAAAGCAGTCTTCAAGGAAGTATACACTTGGTGCATGAATATTCGTGTAGTACAACCCAGATTCATACGAGGGACATTTTTCTAATACCATTTTTCCACATACCGCGTGCTTCACAATGCACAAGTATTCTTTGCCATTTTCTTCATTGGTTTCTACGTGAAAACCATTGGTGCGGATGTCTTTGAAGCTTAAGAGAGTGCGCGTTGATTCAGGGTACAAAAGGGCTTCTTCAATTACCAAAGTTGTACCCATAGGTAATATAATAGTGGCTCTTCCTGAGCCGATTACATATGAGTCGCTTCCTGCGATCGTAGTAATCTTTCCAGCGTTCTTCGTGATCGACTAGAAGTATTTAGACTCTCTTAAGATGGTATTTGTTGTGCCACTATCAACAATGCATATCTTCCATTTGGGCGCTACACGATTTCTAGATAAAAGAAATATAATTCCAATCAGATAGAGGCAAAATAATTCAAATATTGCTTGCAAATTTTAAGAATACTGGAAATAAAGAATAAATTGCATGTTTATTCATGGGAGAAGTATGCTCTTCTAGAGCTTACAATTCATTATTCAAAAAATGCTAACAACCATAATCTAAAAAAAATGCATTAAACAGAATCTGTAAAATATGCATTAATTTCTGCTTCTATGTCATCGACAGAAGTTTTCTCTTCATTTGCCATAATATTGGCTGCGGCGATGTCGGACTATTACGTGAGGATGAGACAAGTGGGGTATCTTCATCCATGGCATCATCGTCACCGATATTGGCGAAGTGCGCCTCTGCGGGGGCGTTTTCTTTTGCCTTCCTCTTAGCCTGATATGCGTTGATCACTTCCTTGGATTCTCGACATATCTTGACCGGTGTCCCCAAGTGCCACACGAAGCACGTTTGGTTACTCATTGTCCATACTGACTTGGCGTGCGCCTTCTCTTTGTCATCCTTTTTCACTTTGGGGCTTTGGACTTTCCTTGGCACGAGACCTCTCTTTTCCACTACGCTTGCCCTTCTTTCTATTAATGGGCTTTCTCACCTTATAGCTATTGGCATTGACTTACGTGCGGTGCCTCGTCGTGTGGTGCGAGACATAGTTCTTGCGTAGAACATCGTCTTGCGATTCCAACTTGCATTACATCAATCGATTCGCTATACTCCTTGTATGCGTCACGGCGATAAGTGTGTGCACTCTGGATAGCATTTGGGTGGAAGGTGGAGAGAGTTTTTCAATCTTCTCCTCATCAGTGATCTTCTTGCCACATAGGGAGAGATTGGTACAAATTACGTGCAAAGAGAAATTGTACTTGGCCTTTGTTTTATAGTACGCAAATCTCAGGCGCACCCAATCTTGCTGTGCTTGGGGCAGGATGGTGTACTTGAGCTTTTCGAACCGCTTCTGAAGTGCAGTTCAAAGCTTATGTGCACTCTCCTCAACCATGTATTCGTTCTTCAGAGTGGCTGAGAGGTGGTGCTTGAGAAAGTGCAGGGCTTGATCGTTTTGTTCGGCGGTAGGTTTTGCGTCCTGCGAGGACCCTAGACCAATTGCGGCGCGGAGCTTCTTGCCCCCAAGAATGATCTTCATGTCCGATGCCCAAGTGAGATAGTTCTGGCCGTGCGGGGCCAGTTCTTCAAACTCACGATTCACGATGCCAGACATCTGCATGATTTCAAAATTCCGATTTAGATTACTGCGTGTAATCTGATAGAAAATGGTTGCAAAAAGCATAAAGAACAGAAAAAAAAATTGCTATGCATTGCAGTATCTTAAATAAAGCAATGGATTCAAATTCATAAAGAATATTCAAAAATGCAGAAAATAATACTGGAAAAATAAAACCAGAGACAAAATATTTTTGGATTTTTCTAGCAATTTTCAAAAATTTCCTGCAATTTTCCTTTTTTCTCTTTCTTCTCTTTTTTTTTTTCTTTTCTTCTTTTTCTTACCTTTTCTTCGGCCGAACGGCCAGTGGGCCTTGCCTTTCCTCAGCCCAAAAGCACACGTGTGGCTAGGGTTTCCCCTAGCCGCCACAGCCGCCCGCTCCATTATGCGCGCAAAAAGCCATTGCCCGCTCCTCTTTCCATGCGCGCGACGTGGCTAGGCATGGCTCGGCGGTGGAGCCCGGAGGCCGAGGCCGGGTGGCGAAGCGAGCCCGAGGCCGAGCAGCGCGGCTGGCCGCGTCAGCGAAAGACGGCATGGCGGCAGCGCTGGCGGCGAGCGAGCCAAGCGACGCCAAGCCGGCCAGGCGGGCCAGCGCCGCAGTGGCGGCGAGCCGAGGCGACGCGCAGAGGCCGAGGCCGGCAATGGCGGGCGGCCGCCCGCCAAGCGGCATGGGTGATGGAGCGGCGGCATGAGGCCAAGATCGGGCGGCGTGCACGGAGGCCGAAGCCGTGTGGCGCGGGCGACGGCGGGTTCAGCGCGACGTCGGCGGTGGGAGGATGCGGGCGGGAGGAAGCGACGTGGGCGAGGCCATCTGGCGGTCTTCTGGCGGCGGCCTTGGCGGCCGGGGGGAAGCGCAGCAGCCGGCGGCCGAGCGAGCTACTGGCAAGGCACGACGCCTTGGCCGGAGCGGGAGGAGCGCCGCGAGCCGGCGACAAAGCGACAGGCGGCCGGCGGCGGCGGCTACTGGCCGGGCCGGAACGCTTTAGGTGCCGTCTTTGCGCCCTCTTCGACGAAGCGTTATGCTGGCGTCGGCGCTCTCTCTTGGCGCAGGGCGCCCGGCGCCGTCTTGTGAGTTCGAGGCGTCGGTGGCTTCGGGTGCGTCATTCGAGAAGCGGGGCGCCGGCTTCGGACGCGGCTTCGTGCGCGACTGCCGAGACACAAGGATTCCCTCCTTTCTTTTTTTTCTGTGATGAATAGTAAATTCATGTACTATGGCTTCGTGCCGAGTAGCTTCAAGCGTTCTTCGTATAGCTTCGTGCCACGTAGGATAGATGCATGCATAGAAAAGAACCGATTAGATTCAATCGCTAATTCCCACCTTTTCTCACCTTTTCAATTCTGAACTCCGATAGAGCTTCGTGCTGATAACTTGTTAAGGAACCTCGCTATCGAATAATCCGGGGTTCCCGAACAGATCTAAATTGGAGAACAGAGAGAGAGAGACACAGGTATATGGGGAGCGACGACAGAATTCTTTATTGCTTTCTGATTGTTTGTACATAGGGGGGACCCCCTCCTCTTTTTATAGTAGTCATCTAGGGTTTCAGCTAAAGGGTCAATCATGGGCCTTCAATGGACCATGAGGTTTCTCAACAAAAACAAGGAAAAACTCACTCATTGGCCATCACCACTGCTGGTGCTTGTTTTGTATACTTTTCTCGCCCTATTATAATCATTTTGTACGATATTCTGTGTGCTTAATTATGCCAATTGGCAACTAACCCTAATGATTCCTGAAAATGTTGGATATTATAGTGATATATAGGGAATATACTGAAACACTTCATATTTGGTTGAAAAGAGCGAACGAAGAGCTTCCTCGGAAAATGTGTCAAAGTGAACTTCATCAAATGATAAATTGGAGGGCACCATGCTGGCTGCCTCGTGGATGAGATAGAAATGCATATGTTATTTGCCCAAATAGTGTTGAAGTATAGAAGAATTGTTTATCTTTTCTCATCAGCTTAATCTTTTGGGTGAATTGGCAGGTGCATGCAACTCAGTATAATATCAGAGTCAATAGGTCTTGAATTCAAGACCCGAATTATTTTTGCTTATGGGTGAACTGGCTAGTATATACAACTCAATAAATAGGAGGCTGGACACGAAAGTTATGAAGCCCGGAAGCTTTAGGGTGTGTTTGGTTGTCTGCACCACCCTAGCCTGTCCCGTATGAGCCATCTAGGCTAGTCTTGGCCTGCATGAGTGGATGCAGGTTGAGTTGTTTGGTTTCTTGTTTATGCATCTCATGAGCCTGCATTAGAGAGAAGCCTAATTTTTGTGTTTCTTTCATCCTACATGAGTGGATGCAATTTCATTTACCTGGCCTGGATGAACATAAAACCAAACACTTGTCTAACAGATACAGTTGCATCCACTCATACGATTCAGGCACTCATGTAGGCAACCAAACACACCCTTAGTTACTTTCATTGTCTTATAATCATCATTTTAGTTAGTAGTAATTTATTCTAAGTTGTGAGTTTATTATGTGGATTTCGATGCCTTAATATGCTCTGTGTGAAAAGCTACAATTAACCCATGCGCTTGTGGATATTTATTTGTGTGTATATCTCATTCGAAAATTTCCTAAGTAGTTGCTCATAAACTTTAGCCGGAAGAAAAAACCCAATGATTTCCTCAATAAAGAGTGCACCAACTCTCCAAAGACAACAAATTGAAATATTTCTAGAATATTTATAAAATAATTTTTTCAAGGCATTCATAAAATAATTGACGAATACTAATAAAAAGGATACCCCAACAGCCCGAAGCGACGAGCCAGCGGCCTCAAGCATATCTCCAGCCCAACAGGCCGCGCCCGGCCCGCCGCCGACCGAATCGCCTGCGAGACCGCGCAAGACATCCGCTCCCGACCGGCCAGGGGAAGCGAATCCGACCAGACAGCGCTCCCGACCCCCTCTTGGCGGGGCGGGATCTCCCGACTCCAACCGAACCAAGGTGACGGACGTCGAGTGCCGCGTGTCAGGTCCTCATCGGCCTACCGCCACGTACCCCCCGAATGAGGTCAATCAGAGCGACTATACAAGGGCAGGTGGCTCCTTCCCAAGAAGATCTGGTGACTGCAGAAGACAAAGCTTCCAGCCCCATCAACCAGTCACGTACAGTACGAGCGCACGCTCCCTCCCAAGGCAGCACCAACGTCACGCACCTCGACGTCAGCATTCGCAAGGGTCACAGAGGGCAAGTACGCTATTTCCCGGGGAATACCTAACCTCCCTGACCACCAAGGCTACCAACCCAGCATGGGCAAGATGGGTGGCGACCAGTCCACAGGATGAAGGACCGGAGCTCCTAGCATAGGTCACCTCGCTCTTCCTCCCAACTCTCGATGTAACCTGCCCCTTCCTTCTGTATAAAAGGAGGCAAGGCTAAACGATTCAAGGAGAGCGAGAGGGAGAGGGAGACATAAGAACACGAGGAGACTAAGTCATTTAGGGGCCTCGTCTGTAAAAACATAGTGCAAAAAGCAATACAATACGGCCATCCGAGCTGGGTAGGGACTTTCGGCCGAACAGGTATACATCTTGGACTCACGAGTCTAACCATTCGAGAGTGGGCAGCGACCCCTAGACTTACAAATTTACTTGCCGCTCGGCAACGGCGGTTGGCGCGCCGGTAGGGGGCTTGCGCGTCTTCATCACCATCTCCGGTTAGTTTATCTCCTCGATGGCATCCACCATCGCGACGGCATGATGCGGGAACCGGATCGCCCGGCTCCCTCGACCGCCGTCACCCCGACGGAGGGCTCACGCTTCGTCCCGCCGCCTCCGGAGGACAGCGCGGCCGAGAGCTTAGGCGTCCTCCGGCGACCGCTAACTCCGGCTTGGGGCGCCCTGCAGTTCCCGGCCGGAACCGAGGAGTGCTCGCCACGGTCGTGAAAACTCCGTAGGCCCGGCGGTGACCATGTCACCCCGTGAGGCTCGCGGCCAGTGGCGATGGTGGCTACCTGCCGGCCTCCATCCTGTTCTTTGGAAGACTCTTCCGGACGTGACTCGGCTCCGACACGAGTACCCCGCCGCAGCGGCACTCGCGAGTGCAACATGGCGGGCATCGTCGATTGCCCGTGGCCCTCGCGGCCGCGGGCCTCTGTCCGGCACACTCGGCGCAGGAGGAGGAGTGCGGCGCAGCGTCTTGAGCGCTGTTCGGACCGCGCGCCGAGCTCCAACAACGGCGCAAAAAGTTGGAGGAGCGAAGCCGAGCTCGACCGGCTCGAGCCAACACTGGAGCAAGAGGGCTCGAGACCCGCATGTGCTGGCGGCAGCAAGACGCTGGCGTCGACACACCCAAAGCAGCGGAAGGTCCGGCAGTCCTCACTTCTTCCCCACGCTAGTCAAAGCGTGGCGCGGCGCAATGCGCCGAGGCCTCCGGGCCGACCGACCCGGAGGCCAAGGCCACCTACCAAAACCTCCGGCCGGTAGAGCAGCGCCGCGGCAAAGACATGCGCCGCCCGCTCCTATCGCTCGGAGCCACCTCCGCCACGGGCCCGACACGTGTCTGGCCGGATGGGTCGCAAGACGAGCATCGCCGCACCGCGAGCCACTCCAGCCTCGCGCGCCCGGTCGCGCTAACGCCGGTGATGCCTACGACATTCGCGCTACCCTTGAGGCGCGGAGAAAGATGGCGGAGGAGGCCGCCCACTCACGGGTTGCGGCGGCGGGCACCACCACCGGCCGAGCCCCGACGGTCTGGATCGCGGCGTTCGCCTGTGGATCGCCAGCGGACTTCTGCCAGATTTCGAGCGCCTACCAATATTGCCAAATACACCGGGCCACAAACCCCGGTGTCTGCTCAAGATTACCGGCTCGCATGTCGGGCGGAGGAGCAACGGATGACCTCTTCATCATCAATACCTTCCCATCTACCTCGCAGACTTGGCGAGCACGGCTCGAGTACTTGCCACCAAAACCATCGTGGTGGACCGACTTGAAGGCCCTCTTCGTCGGCAACTTCGTGGCACCTACAAGCGCCCCGAAACTCACAGGACTGAAGGGCGCAAGCAAGACGTGGAAACCCTCGGGACTACATCCGGTGGTTTTCCCCCGGTAACGAAGCTCCCGACATCTCCGACGCCGATGTCGTGGAGCATTCATCTGGCACCTCTGCAAGGCCTTGGTACACAAACTAGGCCATCTCAAGCCCGGAACTACCAAGGAGCTCCTCGATATCGCCACCAACCACGCCCGGCGAGGCATTTGTGGGGGCCATCTTCGAGGAGGAAAGGCCCAGCCGAACCCGGCGTCCACATTGGGTCCCCGCCGGCCGCTCAGACAAGCGGGCGGCGCGGAAGCAGATCCGCGAGCCCCAGTGGTCGCCACCGTCGCCGCCACCGCCAAGCGGCGGTGCGATCGACCGTCGCGCCCGACCGCCGAGAAATTGATGGGCGGCCCGTGCCCAAACCACGGGTTCTCCGTCAAGCACAAATCTGGGACTGCGAGGTCTGGCGTTACCTCTCAGCGTCCCGCAGCGCGCGTGGCAAGGGAAGAAGCTGCTGCGGCCCGTGGTCGCGAGATAAAAAGCGACGACTAGTTCCACGAACCCAGCGGCCGCCTCATGATCTTTGGAGGACCGGCTTGCTATGCCGGCAAGCGCCGGCTCAAGCTCGCCTATTGCGAGGTCCATACCGTCGCGCCATCGTCCCCAATACCTCCGGTGGTGGAGTTCCGATCACCTTTGATCGGACCGACCACCCGACCACGTTCCGGCCGAGGAGATACCCCGGTGGTCGACCCGTCGTGGGAAGAAGCGCCTTTCAAAGGTGCTTATGGGCGAGGCGCGGCCTCAACATCCTCAGCGTCGAGGCGCTCGGCGCTATGGGATCGCGCTCAACCCTCCGACCCGACAAAGGCGCCCTTCCATGGCGTCATTCACGGCGTGAGCCCATCCACTCGAGGCGATCGACCGCCGTTACCTTTGGAGAACGGAAACTTCCGCGCGAAACCCTCGCTTTTGAGGTCGTGGATTTCCCGGTTCTTACCATGCCATCTGGGAAGGCCATATTACGCCAAGTTCATGGCGGTCCCCGGCTCGCCTACCTCAAAGTGAAGATGCGGGGCCGCGGGAGTCATCACGTGGCATCTTCTTCGACTTGCCTACAAGCTATGGCGCGGCGAGTTGTGAGCTTGCCTCGGCGATCATCGCGTCTGCCGAGCTCGACAACCTCGGGAGGAAGCCTCGAATCCCCTGAGTCCGGCAAGTGGGGCGGGATCCTTCAAATCCGCGAGGACACGAAGGAAGTCGCGGTCGATCCACGTGATCCGACCAAGACCGTGCGGATCGAACCACGCTCCCGCCAAATAGGAAGCGCGCTCGTCGACTCCTCCGCACCAACAAAGGCGTCTTCGCATGGAGGTCCTCCGACATGCCGGGAATCCCAAGGGAAGTCGCCGAGCACTCCTTGAGCATCAGACCGGGCTCAAAGCCGGTGTTAGCGCCTAACGCCGCGCCGGCGACGGAGAAGCGCGAGATCATAGGGAGAGATCGCCAAACTTTTGGCTGCGGGGTTAAGTAAAGAGGTCGCCACCCGGTGGCTAGCCAACCTGTGCTTGTAAAAAGAAAAATGGGCAATGGAGGATGTGCGTTGACTATCGAGTCTCAACAAAGCATGTCCCAAAGATCCGTTCCTTTGCCCGCATCGACCAAGTCATCGACTCCACCGCGGTGCGAGTCCTCTCTTTCGGATGCCTACTCGGGCTACCACGATTGCGCTAAGGGAGTCCGACCATTTCGCGACTTCCTTCATCACCCGTTCGGCTCATTACGCTACGTTACGATGCCGTTCGGCTAAAAACGCGGCGCTACATACCAGCGATGTATGCAAGCGTGCTTCAATAACGGATCGGCCGTAACGTTGAGGTGTCGTCGGCGATATTGTCGTAAAACCAAGAAGGCCGGCGACCTTGTCCCGACTGGAAGAGACCTTTGCGAACCTTGACGATTCGCATAAAGCTCAATCACGAGAAATGCGTTTCGGGGTCCCCAAAGGAAGCTCCTTGGCTTCATTGTCTCGGCGAGGCATCGAGGCCAACCGGAGAAGATATTAGCAATCGCAAGGATGGGCCCAATCGGCAACCTCAAGGGGTCAGTGGCCGGATGCCTAGCGGCTTTGAGCCATTTCGTGTCTCGCCTCGGCGGCGGAATGCCACTCTGAGCTACTCAAGAGATCCGACCGCTTTAGTTGGACCCCGAAGCTCGGAGGCCCTCACCCGCTGAAGGCCTTCTGTCCTCGCCTCGATCCTGGTCGCCCGGCACCGGGAAGCCGTATTCCTCGTCGCTGCCACTACCCAAGTCGTCGGTGCGGCCCTCGTGGTGGAAGCGGCGAGAAGAAGGCCGCGAACTTAAGGTACAACGGCCGTTTACTTCATTAGCGAGGTCCTTTCCGAGTCAAGACCCGGTACCACAGTGCGAAGCTTCTCTACGCGGTGCTCATTGCGAAGAAAGCTCGTCCACTACGCCGATCGGCACAACATCACCGTGGTGACCACGTCCCGTTAAGCGAGATCGTCGCAAGCCGCGACACCTCGGGAAGGATAGCCAAGTGGGCACTCGAGCTCGTGACCACGACATCACATCGTCCCTCGGACGGCGATCAAGTCGCGAGCCCTAGCGGACTTCGTCATTGAGTGGACCGAAACCGGGCACCACGGTGATCGAAGACCCGAAGTCTTGGACAATGTACTTCGATGGGTCTTACAACAAGAATGGCGCGGTATTTGGGTTATCATCATCTCCCCGGCAGGAACAAGCTCGATCGCCATCGGCCGCTTTCGGCGCCACCAACAAGCGTTGCCGAAGTCACGAGCCCTCGTCAGCGGTCTCGGATCATTGCCGAGCCTCGGTGCTCGCCGACTCTCGTCCACGGGGACTCCAAGCTTGTCGTCGACCAAGTCATGAAGGCGCGGGCCAGAGACGCCCGTATGGCGCGTCTTTGTCGAAGTGCGCGGGCTCGGCGCGATTCAAGGGCGAGCTTCACCATAACTCTGGCCTTCAATAGCGGCGCCGTCTACTGTGTCGGCCTCCGGTGAGCGGTCCCGCGGGATCTTCGTCTGCGACCTCCTGCGCCTTCCATCCGGTGGGCGGTGGCGAGCGGTCCCTCGACCTACCTACTGCGGTGCGCCCGACCGCCTTGCGGTGATCGGCGTAGACTTGGCGGTCGAGCCACGGCGTACTAGCAAGCCGAGTCCGTGAGAAAGCCATTCATAGATCGTTTGTGGACGGGTCGCTTCCTCCCGACCAGCCAGGGCCGGCGCCTCGTCCGTGAGCAAAGTCTTCGTCTGGTCGGTCGGACCTTTACAAAAGGCCCTCGGGGTCCTCCAAAAGTGCATCGGCCGACCAAGGAAAACAACTCTTGGGCGACATACAGTAATTTGCGGTCACCACGCTGCGCCCGATCTCTAGTGGGAAAGGCCTTTCGGCAAGGTTTCTATTGGCCGACCGCCGTGTCCGCCTTGAGCACATCGCATGCACTGCGAAGGATGCCAATTCTTTGCCGGCGGACACATCGCCGGCTCGGGCCTTGCGGACAATCCCCATCCGTGGCCTTTTGCGGTTTAGGGGCTCGATCTGGTCGGGCCTTTCAAGAAAGCGCCGGGGCTTTACCCATTGCTCGTCGCGGTGGACAAGTTCACCAAGTGGATAGAGCCAAGCCGGTCGTAAAGCGTCCACGTCGGCTGGCGGCCATCTTCTTCCGCGACATAGTCTTTCGATTGAGTCCCAAACTCCATCATCACCGACAGCGGCGCAGATTCACGGGAAGAATTCCTCGAGTTCTGCGATGACTTCAACATCCCGTCGATTGGGCGGCCGTGGCCCATCCGCGGACCAACGGCGGTCGGCGCATAAGCGGCATGATCCTTCAAGGGCTCAAGCGCGGATCTTGATCGACTCAAGCGCCGGCGGCGGCCTGGCGGCCAAACTACCTCCGATCCTCTGGAGTCTACGGACCACGCCGACCCGGCGGCCGGGTTTCACCGTTCTTTATGGTATCACGGTCTTTGGCCGTCTTGCCGCAGAACACGGTATGGCGCCCCAAGGCGCAAGCCGAGGAGGCTCGGGGCTCGCCGCACAACAAGACTCCGTCGACCGGATCGGCGAGGCGCATGGCGTGGCCGTCTGCGATCGGCGGATATCAACAAGCTCTGCGGCGTTACCACGCGCGCCGAGTTCGAGGCGATCTTTGATCTTTGGCGACACGGTCTGCGTCGGGTCGGACCGGCAGGATAAGCTGGTATCGCCCCACAGGAAGGCCCTTCACCGTCGTGCGGATCCTCGACTGGCACCTTCGGCTCAAGGACAAGCGGCGCATCCTTCAAATGCATGGAATATAGAAAAGTTAAGGCGATTCTATCCTAAACTCTTTTCCTCTTCCTAGCATGCTCTTTACTTTCTTCCTTCCGAGCACACTGGTCGCCATGCGGCGACTCGGAGCTGCCCTTCGGCGCCCGTTGAGGCTACTCGGTCAGGCGCTGCGGGTTGATATTAACAGACCACAAGGTCCTTCCCGGCGGTAACCTTTGACCCAAGTGCTCTGACCTTCGCCCGGCTATGGTTGCTAACACCCGCGGAAGAAGGAAGTACCGAGTGGAGTGACCTTTGGGTCGATGGGAACACTCCTCCCGCATGAACTCGGCTATCCCACGCGCTTATGAAGTGCGTGACCGTGGTCATGAGGTCCATCGGCGGTAACCCTCTCAACCCAAGTGTTACGGCCTCGCCCGGGCTATGGTTGCTAAGTAGCGCAGCGGAAGAAGGAAGTGCCAGTGGAAAGATCCTGGCGGTCTAGAACACTCCTATCCCTCACAAGTCGCCTAACGCTGCATAGCCAAGTCTCAATCCACCTCGCTCCTCCCAAAGCGACCCGACCTACGCATAAGTGACCCTGCGGTCCTTAAGGCTATGGTCGACCAAGCGCTCATCTAAATCTGAAAAAGGATGAGGGCGATTAAGGACTTGATAAATTCAAGATTGTTTAAATAGCGGTCTTTACAATCTAAGAAAGATAAAGCTAACTTTTTATTCTTCTTGGCGGGCGGCCGGTGGCGAGGCGGAGAGTTGGTGCCTCACGGCTTCTGGAGGCGACTGCGGTGGGATCATTGGCGATCTCGGGCGTGCGGCTCGACCAAGAGCTCGAACCGGTCGATCTCCTCGTCGATCCGGTTCCAGCTCGCCGCTCCCCACCACTGCGCGAGTCGATCGTCGTAATGCGAGATGGTGTTGACCGGCGCCGATGAAGCTCAAGCGCGGCGCTGTGACCACCGCCTCTTCTACGAAGTCGCTTTCGGGCGGTAGCGAGGGCAAGGGCACTCGGGCTGCCGGCTCCAGGATGCGATCGCGGACCTCGGCCGACCTTGCGGAGGCCTCGGTTCGGCGCTCATCTCGGCCCGGCCGTCCTCCGCAACCTTCAACGCGCTGGGCCTCGTCGGGCCCACGATCGCCGCGTCGCGAGCATCAAAGCCGTTCTGCGCCTCCGGCGGCCCAGATTCTTGCGCCTCTGCGGTTGCGGAGATTTTGGATAATGCATACATGGGTCGCACCCCAAACTTAATTGAAGAATTGAGACACTTACGGCCGCGCGAGTTGGTCGATTGCGGCTTCCGACTTGGCGCCTCGTATGAAGTCTTGACTCGGCGGCTCATACGGCGATGCCGCTCGGAGCGAACTTCGGCGGCGTCCCCGAGCCTTGTTTCGCTCGGTCGCGGACGTGTTACTGCGTCTGCGCGGTCCCCTCGCAACAGCGGCGACATCCCAGCCTCGGTGACCTCCGTCGAGAGGACTCAGTTCCGCCACTTTCGCCCTCAAGGCCTCGGCTCCTAGGCGCTCATCATGAAGGGCCTTTGTGGCCTCTTCAAATCCTTGGCGGATCACCGCCTAATGCCCGGGCCTCTGGGCTAGGCGCGGCTCAAGCGCGACGGCTTGCACTCCTCATTGCGTGCTTGCGCCCGGCTGTCGGGCGCTGCGAAGCTCAACTGACGCACGAAGCGAGCCCGCAAGTCTTTGCAAAAATGTGGACACTCCGTTAGTCATACGGAAGAACTATAAAAAATGTGCAGCGAGTCGAACTTTTGGTGACCTACAAAATGCTTAGACTCCCAGACCATCATATCCGGTATACGGTGGAAGACTTGAGCAAGAGCGGACCTTCACGGATCGCCTATCTCGGCCCGTCGGTAGCGCCTTGCCGAAAAGCGCCCACTCGCTCTCCCGCGACCCATGATGCCCGACCGAATTACACCGGCGGCGCGCTTTCGCCCGTTCGGGCGGGGCGTCGCCGTCAAAGCACCATGGGCAAGGGTGGCGAGGTCAACCCTTGAAACCCCTCGGCGACTGCGCTGAGGAGCATCGGTCGGCACCTCCCCGGGGCGGTGGGCACCTCCGTCGCCGGCTCCGCCACGGTGGCGCGATCACCGTGGCGCCATTGTCTCATCCTCCAAAGCGATGATCACGTCGTCGGTGGGGTCCCGCCGAGGCGCGGAATTCTTCTTCGGGCACGACCTCGGGTGGGGCCCGTCCCTCAAGCGACCGCGCCCTCGGCGCCGAAGCGCCGCGACCTCCACCGACCGGCCAGGTCACCGAAATCACCGCGCCGTTACTTGCGGAGCCGATGTAGCACGCCACGGTCACCCAGTATAAGCGCTGACGTTGCAAAGATTCAAAGTCGCTCGGCGGCTTTGCCAAAAAAATTCTCAATAAAAGAATACACTTACAAGGCGAGCGGTGTGTGGCACGCGCGCCCTCTTTGCCGCCCCGCCAAGGGCAAGTCGTTGGTCGCTTCCGAAGCCACCTCGGTAGAGGCAGCTGCGACGACCGCTTAGCGCAAGATCACCCCACTTTGGGGATCCGTAGCCACGGGGCCCGTGATGCCGCCTCGGCCGAGTCCACGCTTCGGCGCCGCCGATCGGCGGTCGGGAAAAACCCACCATAGGGGTGGCGGAGGCACTCCGCCATTGTCGTGGAGGTTGTCCCACGGCGGTGGTCTCAGACACATCCTCGTGCGCTTTCGCCAGCGTAGCGTTCATATTTTCTTCCTCCTCCTTTCCTCCTTCCGCTTTTGCGGGAGAGTCGACCTCTCTAGTCCTCGCAGGGCGACGCCTGCTTCCTTATCCCCGGGAGCGGCGCGGAAGACATCCCCATGAGCCGTAAGAGGATGCAGAATGTCGGTCAAGTGCTAAGGACAAAGAAAGAAAGCGAAAGGAATTTCAGGCTTACGGTTGGCGGAAAAGTCGCGAGAATGGCTCCGGTGGTGTCCATGACCACCGTGGCGCTTCGCCATGCGGCCGCCCGGGCCTCCACCTCGAGCGTGGCAGCTCGGGTTACGCCATCCTCGCCCGGTCCGGCGGCCCGTGTCGACGGAGCGAAGTGCGGCACGTGCACAAGTGGTTGCACGCGCATCCCCATAAAGCGCGCACAACCACGTCCCGGTGAGCCCGCCTCCTTTGAGCCACGATGCGCTCCACGATCGGGGCGGCTTATTCTTCTCCTCTTCTCGGCCCCGGTTCCACCGCTCCTCCACCATGGAAGCTCGCGGTGAAAAGAGGGGCGTATCGCCAACGTTTGAGCGTGAAGCCATTGAACGCCGACCCTTGTTGGACGAGGCGGCTTTACCTCGGTACTCCGTGCTCCGACCGAGGCGGCGGAGGGCCAGGCCACCTGAGGCGCGCGCTCCGGCGGCTGTCCTTCGAGCCTTGCACGGAAGAAGTGCCTCCACAACGCCCGATCGGCTCGATCCCCAAGAAGGCCCGCTGGCGTGATGAAGATGGCGATGTGGAGGACCCCATTGGGGTTGAGATGGTGCACCTTCACCTTGTAATGAGGCAATGACCCGGACGAGCAGGTGCGTGGCGAGCCAAAGCGCTCGAAGAACGAGGCGGGCACCACGATCTCGTCGCCCATGGCCTTGGTGGTGGCCCGGTCGGCACCCTCCGGTAGGAAAGGTCTGCGGCATGAGAAGCCCTTCTTCACCAAGCGAAGCGCCTGTGTTGTCTTGCGCGAGCACTCCGCCACGACATCTTCACAGGGGAGGCGAGTGGAAGGTGAGAAAGAAAGGTGGGGTTTTCTTTCCTTAGCTCTCTGGTGCTTTTCTTGTTTGAGGCGAGAGCAGAGAAGGCAAGAAAGCGTAACCACTCAAAGCACAGCAGGCGTATTTATAGAGGGCGGCGACGCCGGCCAGCGCAGCGCCCGTCAAGCGGCGTCGCGACCACCCTCGCTTTGTCGTGCCCCACTGGTAACTCCGGTTTCAATACCACTCGCTTTTAATCCTGTCTTGTCGGTGACAAGGGCCATAAAGCGCCGCCCGAACAACGTGTCCGTAACCTCTCGGTCTCCGCCTTTAGGCGGAGCAGTTGCTCGGGGCGCGAGAAGCCCATTGGGCAGCTGCGGCCCAAGGCGGCAAAGCTTTGTGGCTTGCGCCAGGGCCCCGAGGCTGTGGGTTCAAAAGGCCTACCCACGAGATGGGTATAAGGCCGCCCACAAAACTTGAGCAAGGGCGGTATGAGGTGAGCCCCACGGTGGGCCCTCGGTTAGGTCGGTGACGGCCTAATCACCTCTACTCGCGTCGAGACCATACTTCACACTCTCCGGGAGCTCATCAATGGCGACGGCCGGTGTGCTCTGGGTGTGGACGACCTAGAGTCCATCTGGGATTGAGTAGAAAGGTTTTTATGGGTCGCCCCCAGCGAGGCGGGACACCCTACTGGGACCGTCAGCTCGGAAGGTCCCCCTTGGGAGGGACCTCCCGGGACCCACTCGGACTACCGCTATTAGCTCCACGAGCACGGCGTTCAAACCAGCGCAGTAAACGCGCGCCGCTCATCCCTCGGGTCCCACACTGCGGATGGGGTATACATGTGGGATAGGCGGCGGCCATTCCTCTCGCAGCTACCCTCGCCGAGCGAGGACTCGAGAAGGATGCCCCACGTCCGGCTCGACGGTAGCGAGCACTCCGTCCGGCTCGACGGTGGCGAGCACTCACGTCCGGCTACGACGGTAAGCGAGCACTCGCGTCCGGCTACGACGGAAGCGAGCACTCCGTCCGGCTACTGACGTTAAAACAAGCACTCGGACACCGAACCTCACGAGGCATCCGGTCGTCTGCCAGACCAAGGCACTCGGACACCGAACCTCACAGAGGCATCCGGTCGTCCTCCCGACCAAAGCGATCGGACACAAGAACCTCGCGAGGCATCCGGTCGCCGAACCTCGACCAAGGCATCCGTCTAGCTCGACGATAAGCGAGCACTCGGACACCGAACCTCTCGAGGCATCCGGTCGTCCTGCCGACCAAGGCACTCGGACACCGAACCTCTCGAGGCATCCGGTCGTCCTGCCGACCAAGGCACTCGGACACCGAACCTCACAGAGGCATCCGGCCGTCCTGCCGACCAAGGCACTGGGACACCGAACCTCACGAGGCATCCGGTCGTCCTGCCGACCAAGGCACTCGGACACGAGAACCTCACGAGGCATCCGGTCGTCCTGCCGACCAAGGCACTCGGACACCGAACCTCACGAGAGGCATCGGTCGTCCTGCCGACCAAGGCAGTCGGACACTAGAACCTCACAGAGGCATCCGGTCGTCCCCCGCCGACCAGCGCCTTTATCTAGCTACGACGATAAGCGAGCACTTTCGGACACCGAACCTCACGGAGGCATCCGGTCGTCCTGCCGACCAAGCGATCGGACACCGAACCTCTCGAGGCATCCGGTCGTCCTGCCGACCAAGGCAGGACACACCGAACCTCACAGAGGCATCCGGTCATCCTGCCGACCAAGGCACTCGGACACCGAACCTCTCGGAGGCATCCGGTCGTCTGCCGACCAAGGCACTTGGACACCCGAACCTCACAGAGGCATCCGGTCGTCCTGCCGACCAAAGCGATCGGACACTAGAACCTCACGAGGCATCCGGTCGTCCCCCGCCGGCCAAGGCTTTGTCTAGCTACGACGATAAGCGAGCACTCGGACACCGAACCTCACAGAGGCATCGGTCGTCCTGCCGACCAAGGCATCGGACACCGAACCTCTCAGAGGCATCGGTCGTCCTGCCGACCAAAGCGATCGGACACCGAACCTCACAGAGGCATCGGTCGCGTCCGCCGACCAAGGCACTCGGACACCGAACCTCACAGAGGCATCCGGTCGTCCTGCACTTTCGGACACCGAACCCAAGGCACGTCCTGCCGAGGCCGGACACCGAACCTCACAGAGGCATCCGGTCATCCTGCCGACCAAGGCACTAGGACACCGAACCTCACAGAGGCATCCGGTCGTCCTGCCGACCAAGGCACTCGGACACCGAACCTCACAGAGGCATCCGGTCGTCCTGCCGACCAAGGCACTCGGACACCGAACCTCACAGAGGCATCCGGTCGTCCTGCCGACCAAGGCACTCGGACACCCGAACCTCACAGAGGCATCCGGTCGTCCTGCCAGACCAAGGCGATCGACACTAGAACCTCACAGAGGCATCCGGTCGTCCACGCCTACCAAGGCACTATCTAGCTTCTGACGATAAGCGAGCACTCGGACACCCAAACCTCACAGAGGCATCCGGTCGTCTGCGCCGACCAAGGCGGTCGGACACGAACCTCTCAGAGGCATCGGTCGTCCTGCCGACCAAGGCACTGGGACACCCGAACCTCACAGAGGCATCCGGTCGTCTTGCCGACCAAGGCACTGGGACACCCAAACCTCTCGAGGCATCCGGTCGGCCGACCAAGGCCTGGCCGAACCTCACAGAGGCAAGGCGATCGGACACTAGAACCTCACAGAGGCATCCGGTCGTCCCTGCCGACCAAGGCCTTTGTCTAGCTACGACGATAAGCGAGCACTCGGACACGAACCTCACGAGGCATCCGGTCGTCCTGCCGACCAAAGCGATCGGACACCGAACCTCTCGAGGCATCCGGTCGTCCTGCCGACCAAAGCGATCGGACACCGAACCTCACAGAGGCATCCGGTCGTCCTGCCGACCAAGGCACTTTCGGACACCGAACCTCACAGAGGCATCCGGTCGTCCTGCCGACCAAGGCACTCGGACACCAGAACCTCACAGAGGCATCCGGTCGTCCTGCCGACCAAGGCACTCGGACACCAGAACCTCACAGAGGCATCCGGTCGTCCTGCCGACCAAGGCCTTTGTCTAGCTACGACGTTAAGCGAGCACTCGGACACCGAACCTCACGAGGCATCCGGTCGTCCTGAGCCAAGGCACTTTCGGACACGAGAACCTCACAGAGGCATCCGTCGTCCTGCCGACCAAGGCACTCGGACACCGAACCTCAGAGGCATCCGGTCGTCCCTGCCAGACCAAGGCCTTTGTCTAGCTACGACGTTAAGCGAGCACTCGGACACCGAACCTCACGAAGCATCCGGTCGCCCTGCCACCAAAGCGCCAAATCCACAGCGATTAAAATTAAAGCAAACTCATCGCGAAGACATTTTCATAAAGAAAAAGAAAATTTCATTATAGGCCATGAGCTCAAACTTTACACTACTTTACACACGATGCAAGCAGATACAAGAGTGGCCACGCCGCACCACGGCAGACTCTACCCACGCCTAGAACCTATCAAACATCCGTGCGGCATCGGTGGCACCGAGCGGCATCTTTGGTAGGCCCTTGCACGGTCGACGGACACGGCGGCGGCGCTGTAAGTAACTGCCGATGCCTCATTGCCGTTCGGCGACATCGACGCGGCCGCAACAACTACGGTCGGCGCCCTTGCGCCATCGCCTCGAAGGGCCCCCTTACCACCTCGAGCCTCGAAGCGGCCTCGGCGGTAGCGTCAGCGAAGCGGCGTCACGGCGCGACTTCTTCCTCCTAAGCTCGGCCATCGCTGGTCGAACTCACCAAAGCTTCGGCGGAGGATCTTCTTCTTCCACGCAGCGCCATCGCGAAGCTAAAGACTAGAGGTGTCTGAAGCCATTTGAAAGAACAAAAGAAAGAGCTCTCATCCCTTCAAGCAAGCTACTGAGCGCACATATATATATCCGGACGAAGGAGGCTAAGCGTCTCGAGTAAATGCGGGTCTTGAAAAGCGAAGCATCCTTCACTGAACCAGCGATCAAGAAGACGAGCGGTAGCGCGCGCCAAACTATACTTGGCATGCGCAACGAGGCGAGTAAAGCCCGGCGGTTCAAATGCCCCGGCCAAACTCGGGACAGCCGTCGGATCAACAAGCACACCCGACGAAATCGCTAACCGGATCGGTGGACCGACCGGCCGAGCCGGCCACCACTTCGTCCAAGTTCAACCCCAACCGAATCGCAGAAATCGCTCGGGAGTTCGGGGCTCTTGACGAATACTAATAAAGGATACTCCAACGGCTCGAAGCGGCGAGCGGTGACCTCAAGCATATCTCGACCCAGCGGCGCCGCGCCGCCGCCGACCGAATCGCTGCGAGACCGCGCAAGACATCCGCTCCCGGCCGGCCGGGAAGCGAATCCAGGCAGACGGCGCTCGACCCCTCTTGGCGGGCGGGATCTCCGACTCCAACCGAACCAAGGTGACGGACGCCGAGTGCGCGTGTCGAGTCCTCATCGGCCTACCGCCACGTACCCTCGAATGAGGTTAATCGAGCGACTATACAAGGCGGTGGCTCCTTCCCAAGAAGATCGGTGATCTGCAGAAGACAAAGCTTCGGCCCATCAACGATCCACGTCTGATCGGCGCATGCTCCTCCCGGCGGCACCAACGTCATGCACCTCGGCGTCGGCGTCGCAAAAGTCACAGAGGGCAAATCACGCTATTTCCGGGAATACCTAACCTCCACGACCACCAAGGCTACCAACCCGGCATGGGCAAGGCGGGTGGCGACCGATCCACAGGATGAAGGACCGGAGCTCCTAGCATAGGTCACCTCGCTCTTCCTCCCAACTCTCGATGTAACACGCCTTCCTACAGTATAAAAGGAGGCGGGGCTAAGCGATTCAAGGAGAGCGAGAGGAGAGGAGACATAAGAACACGAGGAGACTAAGTCATTTAGGGACCTCGTGCAGCAAAAACATAGTGCAAAAAGCAATACAATACTGACCATCTGAATGGGTAGGGACTTTCGGCCGAACTAGTATACATCTTGGACTCACAAGTCTAACCATTCAGGGAGTGGAACGCGCGACCCCCTAGACTTACAAATTTACTTGCCGGCGCTCGAAAACGCCGACAATAATTATCCTAAATTGTCCTAGGAGCCAGTTCATACCCACAACAACAACAATGTCTGCAGTGGACACAGCGAGTTCGCGGAGTCCAACTTAGACACCGCGAGTTTGCGTAGTCCCACTCGGACAAGGAGACGACGATCTAACAGGTGGGCCCCACCTATCAGCGGCTTGCACAGGCAGATCAGGCTGGAGAGTTGGGTGGGCCACGCGACAGACTTGGGTTGAATTAGGCTGGCACACAAGCTTCGGTCCAAAATATTTTTCTGGATTTTTAAATACTTTTTTGAGAAAATATAGAAAATACAAATAGGCTTCAAATAAATTCAAAAAAATCTTAAAAAATTCTGTAAAATACTTTAGATCATATAAAACCTAAATAAAATAGTATTCACAAATGTTCACTTGAATATTAATCATATTAAATCATTTTCAATTTAGAGAAAATCCTAATAAAGTTTAATTAGCAATAAAATTCAGAAAATTCCATAAAATGCTAAAATACACAAAAACAATTCGAAAGCAAAAAAAAGGATACTACAACTAAGTCAATGCAACCAATAATCCGTTGATAAAAAAATTCTTCATTGGATGTGGGGAAGATGTTGCCTACGGTTGGAAGGAGCTCAGAGCATGTGAACATACAATCATCCGCACATGGGCTTGGGAGAGGATGAACGCGAGGAGGAAGTGGTGGGACACCGTGAGGCTGGATGCCGGCAAGGTTTGAAATCTCGTTTTCGAATGATAACTCGGAGGCAACCGAAATCCGAAATCTAGCCGAAATATCAGAATATGGGACAAATCCGGGACGAAATACAAAACAAAAATTCAAATATGGTTTTTTTTGCACTGAGAAAACCGAAATTTTGGACGAAATTCCCAAAATTTCAACAAGATTTGCCAAGATTTTGGTGAATTTGCACCGAGCGAAAAATAGCTCAAACGAAGTTGAATTTTTTTTTTAATTTTTTGTGGATGGTCCTGACATATCAGTGATATTCCCATAAAAATGTAAGATTATTATCAAGCCTGATGAATTTTTAAAAATTCAAAAATTGCTACTGTCCTGATAAAACTCTGACCGATAAGTTTGAACCGAATGAAAAATGGTACAAACCACGTTAGAAAATTTTGAAATTTTTTGTGCATAGTTATGATGCATCATTAATGTTTCCATAAAATTCTAAAATGATGATCAAGCTTTATGAATTTTTAAAAATTCAGACAGTGCTACTGTCCTGATAAAAGCCTTACTGACAAATTTCAATCAAATGAAAAATAGTTCAAACCACGTTAGAAAATCTTGAAGATTTTTGTGGATGGTTATGATGTATCATTAATGTTTATATAAAATTTTTAGATGATTATCAATCCTTAAAAATTTTCAAAAATTCTGATAGTACTATGTCCTGATAAAAGCCTCATAATCAATACATAGATTTGCTTTAGCAATCAAAAATGGTTTAGAATTTTTAAAAATTTTAAAGAAGGGTTCTAAGGAAATGCTTAAGATCTCATAAAAATTTTGAATCATGATCACAGTCCAGTGAATTTATAAAATTCTTACAAGGCCACTGTACCATTTATGTTCTTTTTGTTTTTGATTTTTAAAATATAACAAATGAAGTTCAATGCTTACATAGTTTTGATTGAGCAAACAAAATTTTTTGAAAATTTTATATAATGGTACTGAGGCAATTATTAAGTTCTCATAAATATTTTGGATCATGATCACACTCGAGCAAATTTATAAAATTCTCACAAGATTATTGTTCTAGTTATGTTCATTCTGTTTTTGATTTTAAGATAACAAATGAAGTTCAATTATTTTGAATTTTTTTTGTATAATCCTACACTACTAAAGATAGTACTATAAATTTTTTAGATCATGATCAAGCTTGTAAAATTTTATAAAAAACTGACAATATTTCTGCAGAAATTTTAAAATGTCTCAAAAATTCGGTTTTTCAGCAAATTTTCATGGAAGATGACTTTATTAAGGTTTATTGGACCAAATCCGGTCAAATCCAGCCATAAAAATTCAAAAACCAGTCAAAAAAAACCCGAGATTTCGGCTAGATTTGGTGAAATCTCGCAGAATTTTTCGAGATTATGTAGCAATTTAATTTCAAACTTTTTTACCCAGCCGGATTTTGGACCCCTCCCCGACCGGAATCCAAAATCTCGGCTGAAATTTCCGAGATTTCGACGGTTTTTTTAACCTTGGATGTCGGTGCCAGAAAACCATAAAAGTCAAAAGAAGATGACAAGAGGGAATTATTGACAACATATCTACTTAATAGGAGGTAAACGAACATTTTCTACTTGTGCACAAGGCATTTGTTTTGCTTAGTTACCATTTTTAATGAACGAAGATTATGAGTTTTATTTTGCGAGCTATGGATTTGAACTCAAAACAATTCTTTTCATTAAGCACCTAATCAGTCGTTCCACGACTCTCGTCACCTTTTTTCTTTCATTTCCCTTGCACACCTACTTGTATTGTTTTATATGTTTACGGTGGCTTCACTGCATCTAAGTATTGTGCGGGAACTCCAACTAGTTTAGGAATACAAATCATGAGTGTATCTACAAACTAGAGCGATGATATTCACTTTTGAGTTTTATTCCATCTCCATGAAAATGCTACTACCGAAAAACAGGACAATTAACAACGGAGTAAGGAAGTCGAGAGGCCAAGATAGAAAGGTTCTGTTTAAGGGTAGCTTTATATAGGACCTTTGATAAATAGTTAAATTTTTTTAGTAATAAACTGTAAAAATAGATCTTATTTAATTTTCAGTTTTTAACTTTTACATGTTATACTTGACTTTTATCTTATATTAAAAGTTACTTAAAAGCTCATTAAAAGCTGAGCTTTGAAACTTTATTTGCTTTTTAGAAGTGGAAGCTCGCTTTTAAGCCTCAAGCAGGGGCCGCCGGAGTCAGCGAGGCTGGGCCTGAAGCCGGTGAACTCGTTTCCAACTCGACCACTGCAAAAATCACAATAGAACGCGAAATAGACAGAGAAAATTAGGGCAAGAAAAAAAAAGCCAAACCCTAGCTTCTATCTTCCCCTGCGGCCCTGCCCTCGCCGCCGCCTCCGACGCGGCGCACGAGATCGGGCTAGATCTGCCGGCGGCGATGTCGGGAGGGAGCGGCTCTACCGGCCGCGTGTCGGGAACCGCGGCCCCGCGGTACGCGCCGGAGGACCCGTCGCTCCCGAAGCCGTGGCGCGGGCTGGTTGACGGCACCACCGGCTACCTCTACTACTGGAATCCGGAGACCAACGTCACCCAGTACGAGAGGCCCCTGCCTCCCGAGGAACAGCTCCCGCCGCCGCCGCCGCCGCTCCCGCCTCCGCCTCACCGCGGCCGCGACCGCGACCGCCGTGAACGATCCCAATCCCGCTCCCGCACCCGCACCCCGCCTCGGCGTGACCACAGGGACCGCGATCGTGACCGCGACCACCGGCGCCACGACGACCACAACTCCTCCAAGTCGGCGTCTTCCCACCATCATCCTCCTCCGGCCTCCGCTCCTGCCGCTGCTGCCGATGATCCATCCACTGAGGCATACCGCCGGCGCCATGAGATCACCGTCATCGTAAGTATCTCCAACCTCTCTCTCTCCTGTTACATCTTGCTCGTACCATGTTTACTTACCTAGTACCTACTTGTTGGTTGGCCTGCTTGTTGCAGGGGGATAATGTACCTGCTCCCATCATTGCGTTTGAGTCTGGTGGTTTCCCGCCCGAAATCCTCAAGGAGGTATGCATAAGCTTGGTGATGAACAATCATCCACGGTCTAACACTAACCCAAACAGAGTTGCATGCGAGGGATCAAGGTCTCCCAGTTTGGCGAGCATGGTGGATCACGGACACATGTGCTCCAGTTGCTTGCTTGTTTCTCTTTATTTGCTTGATTGTGCTAAATCAGGGCTGGCTGCGAGTCTCAATTACTCATCTACATCTCTGTGGCAGATGCGATATTTGCTCCAAGGTGGAGCTAATGTCGTACGCTGCCTCACGCGCCCTCGGCCAATCTATAAGTGCGGCAGGCTGAGGGCAGATGTCGTTGATGGAGCTGCCAAGGGTGGTTGGACACCTGAGGTGGCTCGGTCCCTGCCGGGAGGCTACCCATGGCGCAAAGGGGCGTCCACATTGGCCGATTCATTGCTCTGCATCCAATTCTTGGGAAAGGCTCCTCACATGGATGGTGGGCCTCTTCTGGGGCCTAACTATGGAGGTCTCACCCAGGCTGTCAACGTTCAGATATAGGATCGGTTGGCAGCTACTGGAAGGGGCCTGTGGATGAACAATCCATGGCTGAACGAGCCTGCCTCCAGGGATTCTGTTAGAGCCTTTTCTACTTCATCTTGTGTCCGCAAGTCTACGCGTTGCGGATGCACTTTCTTTTGTACGACTTTAAAATTTAAATTGGCTTCATGCATTGTTGATTCTTTGTTATTTTCACTACAAAGGGTTAAGAGGGAAGTTGTAGCAGGTGTATGTAATACATATTATTTGTATTATTATTCTTATTTTGTCTGCCTTTGCCTTTTCCCCTCCCCCCTTTTCTTGTATTCAGATACAACGTGCTGGATTCTCAAGTCCGACGCCGATCCAAGCCCAGTCATGGCCAATTGCCTTGCAGAGTCAAGATGTTGTAGCTATTGCAAAGACGGGATCTGGAAAAACTCTTGGGTATCTACTTCCTGGATTTATGCATATTAAGCGTCTGCAAAACAACCCAAGGTCTGGACCAACGGTGTTAGTTTTGGCACCTACAAGGGAGCTCGCAACACAGATTTTGGAAGAAGCTGTGAAATTTGGCAGATCATCAAGAATTTCTTGCACGGTTTGTTCATTCTGTTTTACAACACCTTCGAGTGCTGATGCTTTACTTAATGCTCCATTTTGTATCATCATTCTACTATTTATCTGTTTCTAATGTTTAGACCTTGCATTATTACTCAAAATTTTCTTTGCCTTACTTTCTTTCTTGATTATATGTTCATTATCTGATCCTTTGTTGTTGGTCTGTTTTTAGTGTCTATATGGTGGTGCTCCTAAAGGTCCCCAGTTAAGGGATCTAGATAGAGGGGTTGATGTTGTTGTTGCTACACCTGGAAGGTTGAATGATATTCTAGAAATGCGAAGGATAAGCCTGCGGCAAGTCTCATATCTTGTTCTTGATGAGGCTGACCGTATGTTGGACATGGGGTTTGAACCACAAATACGGAAGATAGTGGAAGAGATACCTGACCGTCGGCAAACCCTCATGTACACTGCTACTTGGCCCAAGGAAGTCCGAAGAATTGCAAATGATCTTCTTGTTCACCCTGTCCAGGTGACCATCGGAAGTGTTGATCAACTTGTTGCTAATAGTGCTATTACTCAGGTATCGGACTTGTCTTGTAGACTACATCCATGATACTTGAAGGCCTTTTTTTAACCTTCCAAGCAGTACATCCTTAAGAGAGATGAAAAAAAGTTGGTTCTGTGTTGATGTATCTATTTCCCAAATAACCCCATGTTATAGAAACTATTCCTATTCTCTTATCCTCTTGTTCTGGGCAGCATGTGGAGATGCTCACACCCTCAGAAAAACTTCGGCGTCTGGAGCAAATATTGCGATCCCAGGATTCAGGTTCAAAGATATTAATATTCTGTACAACGAAGAGAATGTGTGACCAACTTGCAAGGACACTCACTAGGCAATTTGGAGCTTCTGCCATTCATGGTGACAAATCCCAAAGTGAAAGAGAGAAGGTTCTGAATCATTTTCGATCCGGAAGGTCTCCTATTTTGGTTGCAACAGATGTTGCTGCACGAGGTTTAGACATCAAAGATATCAGGTTATACTATTTTCCATTCTATGTATGTTTGAAAGTTTTGATTTGACATGTCATGCTACCTTGCTGCTGTCAATTTATAAAGAAAACAATGGAAAACGAAAGTGTTGCTGTATTGTGCATATGTGCTGATAGGACCAACAATCATCCTAATTAACAAATTGACTACTTGAGCAATTTGATTGTCTTATCAGTTAGAAAGATTTGATAGATATCCGTTTTAACTGAAGTGTATATCTCATGGACACACTAAGATGAAGAGTAATTAACACTGAAGCAGTCAGTCAATAGGGCCTCGGTAGTCTGTTATCAGCTGTAAAGGTTGCTGGAACAAAATTAACTGATCGCATTGATTATATCATCTCCAGCTAATTGTACTGGTTGAATTCATTCTGCATCCAGTGCATAAAAGCTAGTGCAAATGTATGCAGAACCTTGAAGAGAGCATGCCGTTTTGCCCTTGAAAGGTTCACCATTGTTTTGATATATTACTCTATGCTTCCTACAAAATCGCAGCAGTGATCACACAACTTTTTTCTGCTTGGTTATACTAATGCGCTATTTGTGCATTACATGTTGAGGTTTACATTAAAAAGTTCCTCTTGTTTCCTTGACACAGGGTTGTGATCAACTATGACTTCCCCACTGGTATTGAAGACTACGTTCACAGGATTGGTAGGACAGGAAGGGCTGGTGCCACTGGTGTGGCCTATACATTTTTCTGTGACCAGGATTCAAAATATGCTGCTGATCTTATTAAAATTCTGGAAGTGGCAAACCAACGTGTTCCTCGTGATTTAATGGACATGGCTTCTCGGGGTGGGCGTGGTAGGAAGCGTAACCGCTGGGCAACCCGCTCTGATAGGGGTGGTTCACGCTCTGAACTGGATTCTAGGTATGGTGGGAGAGATGGACTTTCTGCATCTTCTGGGAGATTAGAGAGTCGCAGTGCTCATGGAAAGGATGATTATGGTGGGCGTGGCAGGTATATTCACTACCTTCCTTTTTTTTTTGTTGAAAGGGATGGGCATTCATTGTAAGTTACCTAGTAACCTTCTTTCATATGAATTAGCCATTTTCCTGGTGTATGAGGATCTATTTAGCTCTATTTTGTTGCAATTCAAACGAGAAGATTTCTGCAATTGCTAATGCCAACTGGAGTCTAGGTCTTGTTATTTTAAAAAGATCTGATTTGAGATTATGATTTCATTAACAGGAGTATTGGCATCTGAATCCTATTTATTGTTGTCCATTGATGTGTTTTCTGCATTCCAAATTCTGGTCCTTACTGAATGTTTCTGATGCTGACAGGCACGATCACGGTGAATCTGATGGACGGTCTCGCAGGTCTGGTAGAGGTCGCAGTAGAAGCCGTAGCATGAGCGATAGTGATAGGTACAGCCGAAGTCCTAAGAGATCACGCCGCCATGAAGTGCAGGCTAGCCGTAGCAGAACTAGGAGTCGGAGCCGAAGCAGGAGCAGGAGTTACACTAGGAACCGTCATGCTAGCCGAAGCAGGAGCCGTAGCCCTGGTGCTAGCCGTAGAATCGAAAGGAGTACTGCTGGCTCTGGTTCTGCACGTCCCGAGTCTGGACACCCAGAGCATAAAAGCTCACCAAAAGCTCACCATTCAAATCACCATATGAAACACGCTGACCAGAAAGATGGCCATCACCTGGAGGATGGGAAGGTGGGAAAGGTTGATCTTGATCGCTCACCCAGCCCTCAGGATGACAAGTCTGCTCCATGTAGTCCCATGTATAATGGCAAAGGCCGTGGCTCAGTGAGCCCTAATGGTAAGCCAGGAGGAGACGCCAAAGCTGTTGAAGATTCTGAGAAGCCTAATCCTGCATCTCCACCCCAAAGCAGTATGAATAGGGAGGATGAAGAGGAAGGTATGATAGATGAAGATGGAGAGATAGCTGAGGACGATCCTCGGGCAAGTGCAGCTGTGCAGAATGGCGACGATAACTGATCATGTTGACACTAAAGATTCAGGTGCAGCTGTGCAGAATGGCGACGATAACTGATCATGTTACACTAAAGATTCAGGAGCAGCTGAGCAGCCTTCAGCATCTGCAGTGATGCTCTGAATATTTGTATCTGCAAGCTGTCTTTCTAAACAGCTGTAGCCGTGGTTCGCCATCTGCCAACAATCAGTGTGTGTAGACTGTTATGTCTGAATTGTTTTTTGTTATAACATTATGTTTGTAGACTGTTATGACTAAATTGATTTTTGTTATAACATTTTGTTTGTCCTTGTGGCAGTATAATTTATAAAGGTGGTAGCTCTGCCATTTATGAACCAAAATCGGAGATGCAAATCGTCCAATCATGTAAAATTAGGTTTATGATTATTCTGGTCTTGTGCTTTGTCTGTTTTGTGCTGGAAGTTTTTTATGAGCTCTGGGAGGAAGTCGCTTTTTATGTTTCGAGTCCGTCTGTCTGAACACACCAGAACTTATGCATGGGCAACTTTGTGGACTTCTTGCTGGGATGAGTGTGTTGCGAGAAGGGTCGTTACTATTAGTATCAGATCCGCTGGATACGCGCAGTTTATGATCATCAGTAAGTGAAGAATCGATATGGTGATTATCGATTAAAAGCCGTGCTGCTTATGCTTTCACTCCTGAAGGGTACAAATCTTGAATTAAACGAAAAGATAAATAATAACCATTTGCTTTTATTTATACTTTAATATTTATGCAACTTTCAAAAAGAAAAACATAAAACACCTCACAATGATTAATCATGATCATTGTGCTCCATTCCATTCTCTAGTCCACACGGATCAATCTCGATAATCTAACTCTCAAAAGGAAAATTCTCTAAAATCTAATGCCATCTTGGATTCTTGAGACGAGGGCATGTAACTCATTTGTTCTCCAACGAGCTATCACGTGAACTTAAAAATATTGAAACATGGAGAGTATTGAACTTTTGATGAAAACACAGAAAATTGCATTTTATTACATACAAAAACAACAGGGGCAGATACTATCTGAGGTATCTCCTAGATACAATTTTGGACATGCGGGCAAAATCACCATAATCAATGGAACACAAACATGCAACTGTGCTCACATAGACGTGTCTGGCAACGAACCCATAAGTATTACAGGAGTGCTGCTTTTCGGTTTCCAAATTTTATCCGGCCTTGCTTTGGAGAGAATATCGGAGAAAAACCCAGATGATGAAGAGAAAGATAGGGGCTGGATCAAATCGGTTGATGGCCTGTTTGCACCGTCATGTATAGCTTGTTCCAGCGCAGCAATTTTCCTGCCTGTGCCGGCAGTCTTACCACATGGGCAGACACTGATTTTCCTAAAGCATTGCTTATGGAAGATTGATCCACACGAACCACATTTTGTAGCTTCATCCTCCTGAAATTATCATAAAACTATTTTCCTCAGCGATGAAGATAAAGCTGCATAGAAATTAGAAAACAAAGGCTTGGCAGCACACCTGAAATGGAAATATAAGGGCAAGGGGGTCATCACAAGCTTGTCGAGCAGCACAAGGAATGCCACCATCATAGCACACAAGGCACTGTTCAGTGACGTGTACAAGTATCCTATTTGATATGGTCTGCACCTTAACTGGAAGTGCTGTTTCAAGCAAACGGAACTTGTATCAGTTGTGCAAGAAACAGTTTGAGAGCATGATTCGATTGTCATATAATGGTTTACCATTTTGATTCCAATTTTTTATACCATCAAACATTAGTCATTCTTGAACAATAACCAAAGGTTCAGCATATGAAACAAACATATCTAAAAGATGTTAGAAACCTAAAGAAATATTCACAATCCTTTTTTTCCTTGAGAAAACATTCAGGCATGATTGGGGGAGCTGAAGCCTGAACAAATATTCAATATCCTCTTCTTTTTCTTTTTCTTTTCTTTTTTCTGGAGGGAACATTCAAGCATGTTTGGGGAAGCTGAAGCTCCTCAAAACATGGTCTCATTATCCTAACTTTGATAGTTCTAAACAGACTGCAATTACTTCTTTTAGTGGTGCAGTACTTTTATGTATTATTTTTTGATAGATCAAAATTGTGAGGGCATGGCAGCTTGCGAGCACACATAGATGCATTTCTCAGACAAACCCTCTTTCAGTCACATATTAATTAATTAACCTCGACAGCAAAGAAACACAAATACATATTTGACATTACCATTGATTGATAAAGGCTATATGAAATCAGCATATAAATTCATGAATGAACAATACCTGCAAAAGCCCCTTTTGAGAGATCAACAAGGTCACGGAGCGCAAAGAAGTCATTCCCATCAAGAAGGTATCTTCGAACTCCTAGTCCTCTAAATATGGAGTTCCGAAAAGGACATTGGACACAAGGAAGCATAGCTGCTATTTTCTTCCGTATACTCATGATATTAAGCAGAGCTGGCACTTTAGAAAATAGGAAAGGGTTGACAGCACTTACACAGATCATAGGCTGAAAATGAAAATAACCATTTACTGAGGTCGCAGCAAAGTATGATATAAATTACATTCTTTGGTGCATTCCAGACACTGTATACCTAAATAAATAAGAACTAACAAATTAAATAAAAATATTGAGTTAAAATATCGTTACCTGGTCATAGATGGAGTCCAAATACGCTTTTGCTAACTGGGAAATTGGATATAAAGAAAAATCCCAGTGGTGCAAGACTCTTGCTGGAAGAACTGCAGTATCATTTGTGTGACAAGAAGCACAAAACAACTGGCCAGTGTAAGCACAAAGCCGAGGCTTGTTCCAACCAATGGTTTGTGCAAGTTCTTGCAGCAATGTTCGTCCAGCATCCAAATGCCTATGGCATCCTGCACAATTGTAGTGTTGTAACTCCAACAACTGTCTAGTCGATTTCTGAGGTCTATCCTCTACAATAAGTGATATTTTCTTGCCCATAGAGGTAGAATCTCTGTGCAAAGCTCCATTGCAGTCTGAATCTTTGGAATGTAAATCACTGCTCAGCCTTTGCAAAGATAGTGGAACAAGAGTTTTTAAAAAGCTATATTCATAAGCAAGCCTCCCTGGTGACAAAAAACTAAACAGAGGGGTGGGTGTTCCAAATGGATAATTAGCGACAAGCAAAGAATGCAAACAATCTTGAATGAGACCACTTCTCTCATTGACGACGTCTGGGGATGCATTCCCAAATATTTTACTGGACTCTTTTTCAACATTTCTCCATGCGGGAGGAAGATTCAAACCTTTCTCAGAAAAAAAGAGCTTAAGTTGTTGGTAAAGTGCATAAAACTCACGGTACCGACGCTCAATTTCCCATTCATCTCCACCGCTCATCACTTTTAACAAATAAACAGTGTATTCTTTGACCCCAACCATCCGCTCACCGAAAGAAACATCACCTGTTCTTTGCTTTGCCCCCACAACTTCCACGCAATCAATTTTTGAAGGATTGTGAGGAAGGGGATATATGTAGGCATCATCTGTACCGGAAGTAGAGGCAGTGGTGCTGCCATCTCTGAAATGATGAGTTTGGTGAGCAGCATTAATCACGTGGTTATCTGTAAAAGATCCACTTTCATGGGGCTCCCCTGAGTTTAGCAGAATCTGTTCCATCTCTTGAACCATATCATCGAATAAATCATTGTCATCAAGGTTGTTCACCTATAGTTAGAAATAGACATGTCAATCTAAGAATGTGGTTGAAAACACGTAGGTTGGTGCAAGTGCAATACTGCAATTTGATCAAGCAAGGGAATAACGAGTTGTCTCTTTTTGATGTAGACCACTAAACATCAACACTCTAGACCTGGTACAAATGGCAGAGCAGAGTATCAACTGCTCGAACAGGACATCCATACTCGCATCTACACAAACAAATTAACTTAGATAATTCTACTGGCCATCAACCGCACCCCAGCATAATCGCATTCAAAAGTGAAAATTGACCAATATATCTCCCCGATTCACCTCTTTCTCAGTTAACTACCACCCCAGAATAAGTTATTGGATGTCAGATACGAGGGAACCGACCTGGGCGGGATCCGGACGCGGAGGAACAGCTGGCGAACCAGAATCCGACTCCGGCAGGGTGAGAGCGGCTTCTTCGGCGGCGGCGGGAGAATCGGGTCGTGGCTGCGGCTGCGGCTCTGACTGCGATTGCGATGGCGCCTGTGCTTGGAGCTGGAGGAGATTCAGTTGGTGGTTCTTGGGGAAGCTGCCGATGGGATCGTCGAGGAGGAGGAGGTCCATCTGGTGATCCCAAAAGTCGGAGGAGGGGAGTAGGGTGGCGAGGGAGCTGGGCGTGCCGAGGGCGGAGTTGGCGCTGCAGTACCTGTCGTCCTCGACGTCCGATCCGCCCGCCGACGAGCCGTCCGACACGGCGCCGCCGGTGGATCGCCGGGCCGGCTCCATGCTCGATCCCGCCGGACTTGTCCTAGGGATTGGTGGTGTCTTTTCTCGGTCGAAGAAGAGTACGATTTGCACCTTGGTCCTTATAGTTTTGCCCCCTTCTTATCCAAGGTCAAATAAACCTTATGCTGCTGCATCGGGTCCACACGGAAATGACGTGGCAGGGCACTTCCTGATCTAGGCGGGTGTCATGTTCGCACCCTGCACACATGGCACGCTAGGTATGCTAGAGTATCTTAATTCTGAAATCCCATTAGGAGATAGTTGTTGTAGGACGCTCACCGTCGTATATCAATTGAATAGCTAAAGCAATCATAAAGAACACATAGGATATAGGGAAATAAAACTATTTTCTCTTTATTAGATTGCTTCTCTTGTTCAATAAGGCGACATGTTTATATTAAGACTTCTTTAGAGATAGATTTGGATTCACCCACAGAGAGATAGAGTCCAATCATAATGTATCGATAAAATAGCTAAAACAATCGCGTAGAACACATAGGATATAGGGAGGTAAAACTCTCCCCTGCTTATTAGATTGCTTCTCTTGTACAATAGGGTGTTATGTTTATAGTAAGACTTCTTTAGAGATAGATTCGGATTCACCTACAAAGAGATAGAGTCCAATCATATCTCAATAACCAAGACCAAGATTCCGGTTATATCTCAACACTCTCCCTTGGGCGAATATCGTGTAATGCACATGCCTCATAAAAACTCCTCCAAAAACCCAAGGGAAAAAAGATGGAGAAAATAGTATACTGCATCCGTATATTGTGTTATTCTTGTTGCCTCATTAAAAACCTTCATGTGAGAAAACTTCATAAAAACTCACTAAGAAAGAATAGTGCAACATATAGTCTTCTAGATTAAGGTAGTATCTTCAAGATCATACTAAGGGTTATGGTTCAAGGATTTATTCCCTCTGAACTCTGTATATCTCTAAGTTGTCTCATTCTGATGCCACAAACACGTATTTGGAAACTAGATGTTAGCAAAAATCTAGTGAATAAATCTGCTAGATTTTCACATGACTTAGTTTGCAGGATCTTTACCTCACCATTCTTCTAGAGTTCATGAGGATAGAAAAGTTTAGGGGCAATATGCTTTGTGATATTGCTCTTAGCATGACCCATTTGTATTTGTGCAATACAAGTAGCATTATCTTCATAAATAATTGTGGGGTATCAACGGTGTTAATACTACATGACTTCTGGATATGGCTAATACACATCTTAGCCAAACACACTCATGTGAGGCTTCATATAATACTATAATATCTGAGTAGTTGGTAGAGATAGCTACTAAGGCCTGCTAAGAAGACTGCCAAAAAAAGGTTGTACCACCGCAGAGAAGCACAACCTAGTTTGAGATTTGGCATTTTGGGGATCATATAGATAGCCAACATCAGGATATCCCACCATGGTTGAGTCTTGGCTCTTCTAATAAAATAAGCCCAAATCTTGAGTACTTTGGAGTTATCTGAGTAAAGTCTTGACACAAGTCCAATGTCTTTTGGTTGGAGGTGCACTGTGTCTAGCTAGCAAATTTACTACGAATGTAATATCAGGCCTTGTGCAATTCACAAGATACATAAGTGCTCCAATGGCACTAAAGTATGGGACTTTAGGTCCTAAGACTTCCACATTTTCCATCCTCAATCTGAATGTCTCTATCCACTTCAAGGGATCTTATTATCATGGGGGGTTTCAAATGATGAGATTTATCCGGATTGAAATTTTCAGTACCTTCTTAGTATAGGTAGACTGTCGTACAAAGATTCCTTCTCGAAAATGCTTTAGCTGCAGGCCTAGGCAATATTTGGTTTTACCCAAATCTTTCATCTCAAACTCCGTCATAAGGTAAGAACCTACTTCCTTTTCTCCTCTTTAGTTCTGATAATATTTAGATCATCGACATAGGCTAATGATACATAATCCATTATAGGATTTCTTTATAAACACATAGGGATAATCATTATTATTGCAGTATCTCTTATCCATGAAGAACTCACTAAGTCGGTTGTACCACATTCTGCCCAACTGTTTTAATCCGTATAGCGACCTCTGCAGTTTGACACTATATATGCTACGATTACTTTTATTAGGATCCAGAATTTTAACTCCTTGAAGGACTCTCATATAAATATCCGTATCCAGTGACCCATATAAATATGTGGTCACGACATCCATCAATTGCATCGATAAGTTTAAGCTAGCTGCCATTTATATCAAATATCAGAATATTATTCCACTCATTATAGGAGAGTAAGTTTCATCGTAATCGATGCCGAGTCTCTACGTGAAACTTTGTGCTACAAGCCTCGTTTTACATCTCACCACCTGATTATTTTTATTTCTCTTCTGGATGAAAACCCACTTTGATCCCACAGAGAACACTTGTAAGATCGAGGATGCCGACTAGAGCGGGTGAATAGGCATTTTTGAAAAAATAATCTCTTAAAAACACTTTGGCCAAAACCTAGTTTATATGCAGAAGTGTAAACCAAAACGGTTTTGTCCAATTACGGCTTAAATCGACTAATCTCAACTAAGTGCACAAACAACCTAAGTTTATGGACAAGTTTTGCAATCCTAGGTTGACAAGCAAGAAATTTAATACTACGAATGTAAATTGCAAGAATGTAAATGAGCAATAGAAAGCAAACCACAATTAACACACAATCTTTTTACCGTGGTGTTCAGAGAAGTGCTGGTCTCCCTAATCTACGTTGAGGTAAACCCAAACGAATTCGATTAGCTCCACGAATTAAGACAAAGCACATCGATTCCACTACTGATAGCTCTTGCCACCTCCGGGTAGGCGAGCTCCAACCTTCACAACTTGTCGAGCCTTCTCACAAGCTTCTTTGAGAAGGTCACCTAGCAACGACGCCTCTACACCGTCTAGGTATCAGCAAACACCAAGAGTAATAGGTCAAGCCTCTCGCTTGATCCTCACTAAGTGCAACACATGCACAAGAATGCTCAATCCTTCTCTAGATGCAACACATGCAACTAGAGACCTCTTCTTGCTCACAAGGTGCAACACATGCACAATTGAGAGAAGAAGCTCACACTAACTCATAAGAATGCAAAGGAACACCAAAGAAATTCTAGCTCAAATGCATGTCAAAACTCTTAAGCATAATACTAGAAGCTCTTGAGGCTTTGCTCTCACAAGAATAGCTCAAGAAGGTGCAGGAGCAGTAGCAACAACTCCCCAACTCTGCCTCTTAAATAGCCTCTCAAAGAAACTAGCCACTTGAAACAAAATCAATTGAAAATACAAATTTGGACATTCTGAATTCCCAAATTCAAAAATTCTGAATTACCCAATTTGGACATTCTCAATGATCACATGCGAACTAGCCGTTACAAGCCAAATTCGGACATTCCAAATTCTAGCTCCAAAACACATGCTCTGCCAAAATGTCCTAAAATCAAATTCGGATATTTTGTTTTACCCAATTCGGACACTCTCACTGCACGATACAAAAATGATCATAACATTTTACTCCAAAGTCCGATTTGGGTGATCTTGGACTCTATGGAAAGCTTATCAAGAGGGCTACAAATTCCACCCATTTGCAAGATCTAATCAACCATATATATTTCCATAGAACACTAAAACCTCAACAATCACACTCTTTGGAATAAAGCTACTGGCTCAAAAGAGCGGTAGTACTGGCCACTATATTGCGGTAGTGCCAGAAATCCAAACTCGAGAAAAATCCAATCGAACACGTGCTCAGGGAAATATGTATCGGCAACTAGGTAGCGGTACTACCGAACCAGCGGTAGTACTGACCCATAGATACGGTAGTGCTGGAATTCAAATCACAGGAAAAGCCAAGCAACACATGCTCTGGAATATCACTACTGCACACAAGGGGTGGTACTACCGATTTGCGGTAGTACCACCTTCAACACAGCGGTAGTGTCGGCCTGAAGGAATTTCCAAGAAACACATTCTTTGGAAAATATCTATTGCTCCCAGGGGAGGTACTAACGACTCACGGTAGTATCGACCTAATAAGGCGGTAGTGCCCGTTCCTATGAAAACAAGATGACTTCACAAAGAAATTTTCTCTAATCCAACAAGGAACCAACAAGAACAAATATTGAGCCATGTGATGATCAACTCATGATCAAAACAATTTGCAAAACACATTTGCAAATTCTAGTCACATGCTCCAAAGAGAAATACATGAGTTTTAATTTATTTGTAAAACACATTTGCAAATATTAGCTCCATGCAACGAACAATAACCAAGAAGAGCAAATGTATGATCCTCAACTATTTGCAAAACACATTCGCAAATATCGACACCATGCACTAGAAACAACCAATTAAATATTGAGCTAGGGCAAGCATGATTGAGACATCAACTCATGATGAGACTCAAACACCAAGACAGGACCCCTCTTAATAGTACGACAAACTAAACTAGCAATCCGGTCTCCCATCCAAACACCGAGATCGGTAAAATACTAGGAACAGATCCTTAGCCCCTATACTAGTTATACCTTTGCCTTGCGCATCTACTTGGAGCTTTCACTTGATGGTGATCATCTTCTCTCCAAGTGCGGGTCTTCTTCTTGTTCATCAAAACATGATGAACTCTCTTTACATCGAGATCTTATCTTGATGCTCATCAAGACATGATGACATCCTTCATCCTGAACCTTGACTTGATGACCATCAACACATGACGTCATCCAAAGTTTTCATCATCCTTGGACTTAACCTATTTCACCAACTCATAGAAGATGTTAGTCCAACATATTTGGTTATCCCTAATCATCAAAGTACACCATTAACACATAATGGAGAGCCTAGATCTTTTGATGTACTTTTTTGATGATTGGCGACAACTCAATTACCACTTAATTGAATTTAAAATGATTTGAGTATATTTCAACTGATAAAGTTACATTAACTCAATGTATGTGTCTCAAGGTGAAGATCCTTAATATAACACATTTGGCTGTCATTAATCACCAAGGCATACTATTAACACATAATGGATGGTCTAGATCTTTTAATCTATTCTTTGATGATTGATGACAACTCAATTTGCAAGATAATTGCATATGAGTATATTTCAACTACACAAGTTTCATATACTCAATTGATGTGTTTCAAAGTAATGATCCTCGATATATTTGGCAAGAGAAAAGGGATCAATACTAATGAAAACCATCAAACATAGAGTAAACTCCATTTACATATGTGCATATGTATATATGTGAATTTTGAAGGACCGAGATGGCGAACAGAGGGGGGGTGAATGGTCGCAAATAAAAATTCCCCCAAAATACTCCAACAAAAACCTTGACAAGATCGCTCAAAAGGAATTGTGAAAAACCCGAAAAACTAGACAACTATGTGTACCCCAAGCTTGCATGGATAAGTACCATAAAATATGTGGGGATTTTTGAGTCACAATCCTGGTTGTCTAGTGTCCAAAATAAAGAGGAATCAATTCAAACTCTTGCTTTTAGAAAGGACATCAATTCAAATCACAAAAGTCACTTTCAGAAAAGCAAAAGCAGAATTCCCAGAACTTGTCCTCAATTTGCACAGGAGGTTGGTGGGTTTCTGTAGCTCACAAAATTTTGAGACTTTTTCTCCTGTGAACATCAGAGTCTTGAAGAACTCCACCAAATTTCTCCTCAAAAGCCTTACAGAAAAAACACGAAAAATCGAAGAACACAGTCTGGTCAAGAACTTCGAGCAGAACGTTTGGGGCTCAGTTTTCACCTCATGGCGCCCAAACGGTACAACAAGTGAACTCCAAAATTTTTCTGTAAGCGCATATCAGAGTCCTGCACCTCCTCCAACAAAAATCACTCAAAAGGATTTTCTAGATTTTTACAAAATCATACACTGACTGCTGCGCGAAGAACAAGTTCAGAACAAAGTTGGAACTTGAAAGAAAAGATGTTCTCTACTCAATCCAAGAGTGCAAAAGAGATGTAAAACCATATGAACATACTCAAAACATCCAAGAACAGCAGCATTTAGAAGGAGGAAGGCAAATCCAAATTACTTGAAAGTAAATTGCGGGAATGTAATTGCGGGAAAGTAAATGCTGAATTTAAATTGCGTAAAGTAAAGACATAATGTAAATGCATAAAATAAATTCAGAGGTGGATGAATAAAACTTTCATTTCTGGAAGGAGGTTACAAAGCCTCACATTCATGTGGGCAAAGCTCAAATGAGCATCAAAAACCTCAACACCTTCAAGGGAAGGAGGCTACCCCTCCACCCCTATTTATACTACTCTTGGGCCACCTACCACCCTTGGATGAGTCCCTCAACCCTAGAGCACTCATCTAAGGGCTAGGATTAACCCACACACACAGCCATGCAAGGCTAACCCAAAACCCACACACATACGGGTTTTCTTGCAGTTTCAAAGCATACTACCTAGACCCGCTAACCTATCAACTAGACCTCAATCCGAGCGGTCCTCATTGATCCACGCGGCATCTAGCTAGCATCATCTCCTTTCCTTGTCTTCTTGACTTGCCCGGACTCCGTCTCCGATCATCTTCGCGATCTCCCAACCGTCGGACCTCCGCGCTCCTCGCCTAGTCCGGTCATCCTTCGCCTCACCATGACCTAGCACCGTCGTCCTGCAACCATCAAAGACAAGGAAACTCCTCACATAGCAATGCCCACAAAGATGTGCAATAAACCATCCAACTCATCACTACGCGTCCATACGGCCGTCGCCCACTCTGGCAGAGACAACTCAAATTGCTTCATTTTGAAAATCAATCCAAATCAAACTCAAACTTGAGCACACCTTGCTCAAATAAAGTCAAATACTCATCACAAACATGGATGGACCTCCACATGGTCCTTCAATCTCCCCCTTGATGAGTATATTGACAAACCATACAAAAGGCATAAATTTGAGTTTGAAGAAAATGAAGAAGAAAGCAATTTTCAGTTGCAAAGTCAAACTTGGTCCAAAGATAGAAATTAGAACCATGACCAAGTTGACGAAGAGGAATTCAGATTTTAGAGTTAAATTTAAGAAAGAGCAAGTTTTCAACAAAAACTCTAAAATCCAACTAAACATGTCAAATGTGATTATGAGATTATGATCCCAGAAGTAGTAGCATAGTTTTACAAAGATCATAATAACCAAATAAGCATTCACATTTTTATCTTTTAGTGATGCCTTTTCTACGTTATCTCCCCTTTTGGCAATATAGGCATCAATTTTTTTATGTATGCATGAAATGCAATCGAAAGAGCTTTGAGGATTATCCAATTGATCAAAATGGAAGGATATTACACCAAGCTTGTCAATTTAGAAGATGACTAAACTAAGACATGTCCAAGTGCAAATACGAGCTTAGTTTTAAATATTTCATTTTTAGCAAGATTAGACAAGTGCAACACTTAGCTTTAGTTTCAAAAATAGAAGAATAGCCACTCTAAGGATCAAAGGAAAACCTAGAGTTCAACCTACTCAACACTTTGGGAATCTAGAAGAGCATACAAGGTCCTTGGGCTCATTTATCACTTAATGCAAATTTTGATTTATCATCATACAAGACATAGCGGGTGCAAATGTTTGACATTATTTGCATTCTTTACCCACATATGTCTTTGTTTTTAATTTATTTGCATTTTCTTTTGACAACCAATTGACTCAAGCCGTATCGACCATCTCAAGATGAACTCTTAAGAGGATGGTCTAGGTCAAACACGATGTATTCCAAGTTCATCCCAAGTGCAATGGGAAGCGGTCTTGTGAATGCAAGGTGTTGAGTCATATGTGCACAAGAAGAGTCAATTTTGTTTAATTTTCATTTTTTGCACAATGATTCATGAGCAATTGAAGGACTCTAGCATGGATCAAACTAGTTTCACCCAAGTTGCTATAGGGACTCTAGAGAACTCCTAAATTTCTCAAATTATGGCACAAACCTCTAGAGAAGAAACCTAGCAAGTAAAAGCAACAAGTTTCATCAAGTTTTTCATTCAAGGCTTATTTCATTTTTAAGCTTAGCAAGTTAAATGAACTTGGACATACCTAAGCTAGTGATTTTCTTCAAATGATGTAGCATGGTGTATAGCATGAAGAAGAAGTCAATTGCATAATAGACAAAGCTCATAAAACAGAAAATGCAGTCTAAATGCAATGCATGAACAGATTCCCAAACTCCCCCTCAACAAATGAATCAATTTTAAGCTCAAATCTGGTTAACAAATGAGTTATTATCAAGATTAGGCATAAAGAAGACCCAAATGAACTCAATAACAACCAGAAAAACAGAATGAGGAGAAGAAGTCGAAAGCGCAAAAGCGGATGGCTATTGAGTATAGATAAGATAGAAGAGACTCACTATGGCTCGGACTCACTCTTATCTTCCCAGAGTGACATAGGAAGTCGACTCTAGATCCCAACTAAGGAGTGCACACTGGACCTGTCTACCAGGAGGCCCAATACCGCTAGACTTATAAGGCTGTGAGGAACTCAACCTAGAGAGAAGAGAGAACAGCTAATGACGCATGATAGCAACCTAAAGCACAAGATAAGAGGTCCATGCGAGGCATGCCAGAAGTCTAAGTGAGTGAACTCAACTCAAGAAAACAAGCCCAAAGTCACCCAGAAGAAACACAAAGAAAAGAAAAGCTGAAGAAAACATATAATACATAATATACAAACCGGCTCCCCTCACGAAAGGCCGTAAGGGCTCACGACTCAAGCTCACTCCTCAAGGCAACAAATCTGGAGCTATCCAAAGGCTTGGTGAAAATATCGGCTAACTGAAGGTCACTCTCTACGAACTGAAGCGCGATATCTCCCTTCTCCACATGGTCTCTAAGGAAGTGATATCTAATATCAATGTGCTTGGTCGGAATGTTGCCTTTGGGTTTTAGCAATGCAAATAGCTGAAGTGTTGTCACGAAAAGTGGCACACTCTCTATCTCTAACCCATAGTCCGTAAGGTCGATCTCATCCAGAGCACAGCTCTGACAACTATTGCGACAACATACTCGGCCTCACGTGGGTCATGCAACTCGGTTGCTTCCTAGATGACCAAGAAACAAGAGAAGTGCCAATGAATTGGCAAGTGCGAAGTGCTCTTCCTATCTATCCTACTGACCCGACAAAGTCGGCATCAGAAAAGGCTCTAAGAGATAGACAAGAAGAAGAAGAGTACCAAATACCATAATCAGTGGTAGCACGAAGGTACCTGAAAATGCGCTTGACCGCTTTGGCGGTGAGAGGCGCGAGGAGAAGCTTGAAATCGAGCGCACGGACACACAGCAAAATGTATGTCGGCCTCGAAGCGGTGAGATACAAGAGGAGCCGATCATGCTCAAACTCCTTTTGATCGTGGGCTCACCATCCTCATCGGGCTCGAGGACAGCGTGGTGGCCATAAGAGTCATCACCGGCTTCCCATCGGACATGTCGAGCGCCTCGGGAGGTCACGGGTATATTTGCCTTGATGCAAGAAAGTGCCCTCCAGTCCGCTTGATTTGGAAGCCAAGAAAGTAGCTCAACTCGCCCATCATACTCATCTCAAACTCTGTGCTCATCACCTCGTAAAACCGAGACACAAGCGAATGAGACGAGCCACCAAAATGATATCGTCCACATAAATCTGGACAAGAAGAAAATGAGACTCATGGTGTCTGATGAACAGAGTTTTGTCTACTATGCCCATTTTGAAGTCATGGCTGAGAAGATAAGACTTGAGCCTCTCATACCATGCTCTGGGGCCTGCTTGAGTCCATACAAAGCTTTGGAGAGCTTGTATACATGACTCGGAAACTTGGGGTTCTCGAATCCTGGAGGTTGTTTGACATAAACCTCTTCCTCAATATAGCCATTGAGGAATGCACTCTTGACATCCATTTGATAGAGCTTGAAGCCTTGGGATGCAGAGAATGCAAGCAGGATCCTAATAGCCTCTAGTCTAGCTACAGGGGCAAAGGTCTCCTCAAAGTCAAGACCCTCAACCTGAGAAAAACCCTGTGCAACTAGCCTAGCCTTGTTGCGAATGACAACCCCATCCTCACTCTGCTTGTTTTTGAACACCCACTTGGTCCCAATGACATTATGACCAGATGGGGGCTCGACAAGCTGCCATACCTTGTTCCTCTCAAAGTTCTCAAGTTCCTCATGCATAGCATTAATCCACGATTCATCGGATAATGCATGAGAAACATCTTTCGGCTCAAAGGAGGCAACGAAGGCAGAGTGGAGGCAGACTGGACAAACTTGATTTTGAGCGAGTGCGCGCTCAAGCAGATCACCAATGATCGATCGGTGGATGAGCTTCTGGATATGACGGGAGGACCGAGCGAGTGGCCTCTACCTCATGCATGAAGAGGTAGGAGCGAGCCACTCGTTGAAGGAGAGTCGGAAGGCAAGGGTGGTCTCCCGAGGTGCGTAAAAGGAAGCAGGAGGCACCTCGGTATAGAGGAGGCTGGATCCGGTGGAACACCATCATCTCCATCATCCTCATCTTCTACAAAGATGGTCTCGGAGGGATAAGAAGAGCTCAAATATCGAGGTCTAGCTCTGGGCTAGCCTCATCAAAGGTCACATCACGGTCTCTATGATCCTATGCGCATCAACACTCCGGACCCTATAGCTACGAGAAGAAGTCGAGTAACCTAGAAAGATACCATCGGAAGAGCGAGACTCAAACTTATCTAGGTTACGGACTTTAAGATAAAACACTTGCAACCGAAAAGCGCGAAAATGAGACACACCGGGCTTTCGCCCATACCTCAACTCATAAGAAGTGCGATGCAAATGTGCTCTCAAAAACACGCGATTAGAAACATGGCAAGCGGTAGCTATAGCCTCACCCAAAACTTCCTAGAGTCTTGACTGCGTCTAGCATCGTCCCGCCATCTCAACTAGGGTCCTGTTCTTCCTTTCCACTACGCCATTCTCACGAGGCGTAGGGAGAAGAGAAGCGATGCTCTAAACCAGACTCCACACAAAACTCTCAAAGTAGGAATTCTTGAACTCCGTGCCATTATCACTGCGTATAGCTCGTAATGCACACAGGAGCTCAATAGACAACCTCTTGATCAAACCCCTGAAGTGAGAAAAGTCTCATCCTTGAGGCCATGAAGAATACCCAAGAGAATCTAGAAAAATCATCAACGATGACAAGAACATACCACTTCCCTCCTGCTTGTGCACTCTAGCATTTGGACCAACGGTGTCCATATGTAAAAGCTGTCTGGTGCATCAGTCATCACTACGGTGATGGAGGATGAGAAGCGATAACCATCTTGCCATGTCGGCAAGGAGAGCAAACTAAGTCTTTGACCATCTTGAGTTTGGGCAAACCCGAATGAGATCGTGGTCGCTAACTCGGGTCAAATGATCAAAACCAATGTGACCAAGTCTCCTATGCGAAGGAGAGATCACGGGACTCGAAGCAATCAAACATCGAAGAGAGTCTCGGAAGAAGCGGAAAAATCAGCACGAAAGACTCTCCCAAATCTAGAAATCCATAAACTAACCCTCCCGATGAATCAAGGATTCTACGGGCATTACTCTTGAAGCTTACCTCGAAAGAGTCATCGATAAGTGAGAAGCAGAGAGCGGATTGTATTGCGACTTACTTACTAAGGCAACATCTTTAAGAATGAAATTTTGGTTAATGCAGATGGTACCTTTAGCAATGACTCTACTACAAGATGCATCCCAAAAGTGATTAACTCATCACCGGGGCTCGGACTAGGAAGAGAACCAACGAGAATCTCCGGTCATATAGCGAGAACAACCGAGTCAACAATCCAAACATCGCCCTTCCCCATCCAAGCGAACACGATCAAGACACAAGAGAGAAAGATGACTCGATCTTGGGATAGAGTGAAGACTTAGGAACCCAATCTTGAACCATCGACACCTCAGTACCGACCACAGAAGAAGGCGGACTCGAGTGTCTCTCTCGACGCTCAACTCTCACACGATCAGAGCAACTCGGTAGATAATCTAGGAGTCAAAACGGGTTGTACGCCGTGGTGCAAAAGCCGGACCATCCCGATAAAGGTGCTGGATCTCCTACGAAAACACCTCACGCCCGATATCTACCTCGATGGGAAAAGCGAGGAATATCAAGAGGACGGCGGAAAAGCCCGACTACGAACAGACTCGGGACTAAAACTCGAAGAACTAGCATGAAAACCAAGTCTGGGACGCCGCCCAAAAACAGCGACTCTCTAACTTGTCTAGAAGCGGTGTGTGTCTTAGGAGCACTCAAAGTGCAGGGATGACCACGAATACCCTAAGAGCGACAACACGCTCACGCCGAGTGATCTTGGCGCGCTGAAGCAAAAATCTACTAGGTGACCATCCTTCTTACGGAAGGTGCATGTGCTTCGCCTTGCTAGAGGCGAAGCAATAGGAGTAACACCCTTACAGTGAAGTCCTATGGACAACCCCAGTGAGACCTAAACACGGTGGTACTCACTGGGAGCTACCACAATCTCACCACTCTTGGAGCCGCGCACAATGGTGGGAGGATGCGCCGGCGTGCTCAAGGGATCAAATCCTAGACCTTGATTGAATCTACTAATCTTGGATTGGTCTAGAATAAGATTGAGCTTCTTCTTGCCTCCAACAAACTTCTCGAGAGTGCTCATAAGATCTGGCAATCTCGGAAGAAAGAAGCACAAGAAGAACAGGGGAAGGAGAGGAAGAAGAACCAGAAAGATGAGCTCTCTCAAGACGTGCATTTTCTCCTCAAAGACGGGTGCCTCAATCTTGAGGGCCTCACAAGAAACGCAAGGAGCATCTCTAATTCTATGGGCTTGGTCTTCTAATTTCTTCCTAAGCTCGACATGGATTTTATCCAAGTCCCCACAATCTCGATTACATCATAAGCAATATTTTTGTGACTTATCTAGTAAGTCCTTAGCAAGTTTAGCACACTTGACATTGAGGGTTTCATTGTCAAGTTTTAATTGCTTCTGACCCTCACATGGTATTTGGGTCCTTAGAAGCATGTGATTCAAGTTCATTGTTTCTAGCGAAAGCTTCCTAAGGTGTTCGCTCATGGCATCAATTTGGCAAGCAATTTAGGGCAATTAGAGCATGATGGAGTGGAGTGAGCATGAAGAAAACTAGCCTCAACAGAATAGCATCAACAGAACTAGTGCTAGCATTCTTCAACCTAAGACCATCAAGTTCAACAAGCACACTATCATGTATGGTCCTTAGGTTCTCCAACTCCACAAGAATAGCATCACACAAAGAGCAATCATCGGTGACTCGGGAGGAGAAGATCTAAGTGAAGCTAACTCCGAGTCAAGGTACCTACTTCCTTCTCAAGCTCAGTACACCTAGCTCTAGCTCTAGCATGAAATTTTCCTAATTTGCGAAAGCTTCGTTGAGCTGGTCATAGGAGGGTACCTCGTCCGAGTCATTTGTAGAGCTCGAGTCGCCGATGTCGTTGGTGTCGGCCATGAAGCACATTGGGAGAAGTCGTCGCCGCCTTTCTTCTCTTGCGGATCATCCTCGCCTCGTCGCTCCATGTCTCCGTGTCGGAGAGGTTGATGTCGTCAAGCGCGGCGAGGGCGCGGTGGAAAACTTCTTGTTCTTGGAGAAGTTGTGGTACTTCTTCTCGTGCGCCGATTCACGAACTGGAGGCTTCTTGTTGCGGTTCTTGTCGGTGTAGTCGTTCTTGCCCGAACCGCCAGCGTCGTTCTTGCCCTTCTCCGGCTTGGGACAGTTCGCCGAATGTGGTTGGGGCCACCACACTCAAGCGGTGATCATGCCACCTCTCTTCTCTCTCTCACCCTCTTGTATGCATGAGAAAACTTGCGGCGAGAAGAGCAAGCTCATTTTCCGAAATTTTTCGATTGGTCATCGCTTAGCTCGCAAAGGCGGAAGAGAGAAACCAATAGAAGGATCGGAAGAAGAAGATCCAATGGGATCGGTGACCAAAGCCATCGATGAGATTTCGTCTTAGAGACGACATCGATCTCATGAGTCTTGAGGCGGGAATAAAGCCCGTCAAGAGTCGAGTCGATAAGTCGGTGGTGTCCTTGATGGTGGTCACCTTCATCTCCCAAACCCGAAGGTCGAGTGCGGTCAAGAAATGCCGAGCATTGTCCGAGTCGGGTATATGCAACCAAGCGCTCGGAGGTCGCTCAAAATCTTTGTAAACCGACCAAAACACTCGTCGAGACTCTCACGGTAGCGTTGATCAAACTTGTTGTACTCGCGCTTGAACTGAATCTGCCTCACGGTCTTGATTTGAGTAGAGCCCTCATGGTAAGCATCGAGGTTACCCAAATCTCGTGAGCGGAGCGAAGGTGAAAATCTATCATACTCACATGGCTAAGACCCAGTATGAGAATGTTCCTTGCCTTAGCATTCGCCTCAACGTCAACCATATTGATGGCGTGACATTTTCATCGTGGGAACCTCATACGGAGTTTCACCTTACGCCATATCGGTAGCCCAGGCGATGATGTATGACTCCATCAGGATTTCCAAAAGGAAAATCAACTCCATTAAAGATGGGAGGCTTGGTGGAATATTTGTCCGTCGCCATGGCTCTTGAGACCGGTCAAGATCTAGAAAGAGCGAACCGGCTCGATACCAATTGAAGGACCGAGATGGCGAGCAGAGGGGGTGAATGGTCGCAAATAAAAATTCCCCCAAAATACTCCAACAAAAACCTTGACAAGATCGCTCAAAAGGAATTGTGAAAAACCCGAAAAACTAGACAACTATGTGTACCCCAAGCTTGCATGGATAAGTACCATAAAATATGTGGGGATTTTTGAGTCACAATCCTGGTTGTCTAGTGTCCAAAATAAAGAGGAATCAATTCAAACTCTTGCTTTTAGAAAGGACATCAATTCAAATCACAAAAGTCACTTTCAGAAAAGCAAAAGCAGAATTCCCAGAACTTGTCCTCAATTTGCACAGGAGGTTGGTGGGTTTCTGTAGCTCACAAAATTTTGAGACTTTTTCTCCCTGTGAACATCAGAGTCTTGAAGAACTCCACCAAATTTCTCCTCAAAAAGCCTTACAGAAAAAACACGAAAAATCGAAGAACACAGTCTGGTCAAGAACTTCGAGCAGAACGTTTGGGGCTCGGTTTTCACCTCATGGCGCCCAAACGGTACAACAAGTGAACTCCAAAATTTTTCTGTAAGCGCATATCAGAGTCCCGCACCTCCTCCAACAAAAATCACTCAAAAAGGATTTTTCTAGATTTTTACAAAAATCATACACTGACTGCTGCGCGAAGAACAAGTTCAGAACAAAGTTGGAACTTGAAAGAAAAGATGTTCTCTACTCAATCCAAGAGTGCAAAAGAGATGTAAAACCATATGAACATACTCAAAACATCCAAGAACAGCAGCATTTAGAAGGAGGGGAGGCAAATCCAAATTACTTGAAAGTAAATTGCGGGAATGTAATTGCGGGAAAGTAAATGCTGAATTTAAATTGCGTAAAGTAAAGACATAATGTAAATCATAAAATAAATTCAGAGGTGGATGAATAAAACTTTCATTTCTGGAAGGGAGGTTACAAAGCCTCACATTCATGTGGGCAAAGCTCAAATGAGCATCAAAACCTCAACACCTTCAAGGGAAGGAGGCTACCCTCCACCCCTATTTATACTACTCTTGGGCCACCTACCACCCTTGGATGAGTCCCTCAACCTAGAGCACTCATCTAAGGGCTAGGATTAACCCACACACACAGCCATGCAAGGGCTAACCCAAAACCCACACACATACGGGTTTTCTTGCATGGTTTTCAAAGCATACTACCTAGACCCGCTAACCTATCAACTAGACCTCAATCCGCGGTCCTCATTGATCCACGCGGCATCTAGCTAGCATCATCTCCTTTCCTTGTCTTCTTGACTTGCCGGACTCCGTCTCCGATCATCTTCGGCGATCTCCCAACCGTCTGGACCTCCGGCGCTCCTCGCCTAGTCCGGTCATCCTTCGCCTCACCATGACCTAGCACCGTCGTCCTGCAACCATCAAAGACAAGGAAACTCCTCACATAGCAATGCCCACAAAGATGTGCAATAAACCATCCAACTCATCACTACGCGTCCATACGACCAGATCGCCACTCTGGCAGAGACAACTCAAATTGCTTCATTTTGAAAATCAATCCAAATCAAACTCAAACTTGAGCACACCTTGCTCAAATAAAGTCAAATACTCATCACAAACATGGATGGACCTCCACATGGTCCTTCAAATTTGGAACAATATGCACATATCCAACTTGAAATTATTTTGGAGTTTATCCTATATTTAAATCATCATGAGTATATTACAACTATAAAAGTTTCATATGCTCGACGGATCTGTTTCAAAGTAATGATCCTTGATATATGGAATGATGGAAAGGGATCAATACTATTGAAACTTCAAGGTAAAGAATGAACTTCCTCTAAATGTGTGCATTCATGTATATATGGAAATGGAAACAATATGCATATCTTAAGGTTGAGACTATGGTGGAGTTTGCCATTTATTTTGAATCCAAAGTATACATCTAGAAATAATAAAATTGCATCGGATGCATACCTTTGAGATTTCTATTTTTCATGATGAGACTAATCAAAATCATACTTGATAAAAGAGTTAGTCTCATATAAAGATTTGTCATTAATAACAATGTATATTATTTTCAAGGAATGCAACAAGATAGGATAATATTGTGATATTGGATAGATACCTTGGAGTTTTTCATTTTTCATCCATATGAGACTAATCATTATCAAGATTAGCAAAGAAGTTAGTCTCATAAATACATTTGTCATTTACCACCAAAACCAAGCTAATGATGATTGAACTTTCAACACTTTAGGAGTGTTCAATCAATAGGATCGAATATTTTCCTTTTGTTAAGCGAGCGCACTTCTGCCCTCAATTGCTTCATTCCATTTGACCCAATCTGAGCATTTCTTACACTCTACCATGGACTTTGGACAGATCCAGATCAAGAGATTTATCAATTTTTTAGGCAAAATATATGTCAACAATTTTAGTCATTCTTTTATACAATTCCCCCGAATCCACATAATTAGTGAAAATCTCTTTATTAATTTCTTCCAACTCCTCATAATTTCCCACAATGATAGAGTCTGGGTGTTCCAACTTCCTAGCATCAAATTGTGCGTGCAAATATTAGCTGGGGTTATCATCTTTAGGATGTCTCACTTCAAGGATGCAGATAGTATGATGACTTACTTCAGGGATTTTCTCAACATCATGTTGAGCTTTTTCTACTATCTTAAGTAGTGTTTTCACCTGTTTGGTTATGTTTATGCGGATGTCTCCATGGAATTGAGTTCCATGCACCTAGAGGCCTCCCCCTCTTATTATGTGGGGTAAGAGTGGATTCAATATTCTTCTGGGGTATTTCCACTCTTTTGGGTGCATTTACTACAAGTATATGATATTTTATCACTCTCTTGTGATCAGTGAAGGCATCTGGTAGATTATTGGCTATTTCTTGCATATTTATAATCCTTCGAACATCAAGTTTGGATTCTTTAGTGTGTGGATCTAAGGAATGAATGTCTATGACATTCCAATCTACTTCTTGGCATTTTTTAGTGTGGTAATTTTCTCTCCCTAATGTTGGAAAATTATCCTCATTAAAAATACAATCAGCTTACCGAGCCGTATACAGATCTCCTATCATAGGCCCTAGGTATTTAATAATTGATAGAGATTCATAAACTCCATATATCCCCAACTTTTGGTGAGGGCCCATGGTTGTACGCTGTGGTAGTGAGATTAGCATGTATATAGCACAGCTAAATTTTTACAGATGGAAAATACTTGGTTTTTTCCCACACACTATTTGCAAAGGGGAATTTCATGGTATGCAGTTGGTCTAAGTTGAATTAATACAGCAGCATGCAACACTTTGTGTTCCAACAGTTAGTGGGTAACCTACAATTTTGCAAGAGAAGCCAAGCAATAAGCATTATTCTTTTAAGCAATGACTCTGCAAGGCCATTTTTTGTGTGGACATGAGGTACCGAATGCTCTACATTAATGCCGAGAGCCATGAAATAATCATTAAATGGCTTTGAGGTAAACTCGTCAGTGTTGTCTATTCGAATAAACTTGATCCTTTCTTCTAGAAAGAAGGCTCTTAATTTAATAATTTGGACAATTAATTTAGCAAAAGTATGGTTCCAAGTAGATAATAGGCATACATGGGGCCATATAGTAGAATCATCTATCATTACCATAAAGTATCTAAAGGGGCAAAACAAGGGCTGGATTGGTCTACAAATATCACCTTGAATTCTCTTTAGTAAATTTAGTGAATCTTCCCTAACGTTTAGATAAGAGGGTCTAATTATGAGTTTCCCTTAGCACAAGTAGGGCATAAGAAATCTTCAAGTCTAGATAAATCAGTAGTTTGTATGCAATGGCCAGCAGAATTGTTGATAATTTTTCTCATCATATTCAACCCAGGATGACCTAGTCGATCATATTAGATATTAAATATTTCTAGGTTTTTAAGTATTATTTTCATCGGAATATAACCTTCTGGTTTTATATATGTGTAGTATAACCTGAAGGAGAAGGAAGGAAGTTTTTCAACAACACGTTTATTGCACTTATTAAACATAGTCATGAGTAGGTATTCTGTACCATCCTCAATTCTATCTCCATATGGAAGGCATTCAAATGGATGTCTTTGAAACTTAATAGAGTACAACTGGACTCAGGGTACAATAGAGTATCCTCTGTTATTAGATGATCGAGTACCCATAGGGAGAACTATGGTGGCTCTTTCAGTGCCAACAATGAGGGCATCATTTCTGACGATAGTCATAATGTTTCTAGTTTCTTAGTCAAAGTCTAGATATATTTAGTTTCCCTAAGAATTGAATTTGTGATGCAACCATCTACAAGACAGATTTCCTCCTTTGCCATTGGATTATACATTGTTCTATATTAAAGAAATGATTTAACAATCAACCAATTATTGCATCACGAACATATTGTAAATATAAAACAAGCATAGCACAATAAATTAATCAAATATCCTAGGAAATAATAATTTATTTAACTTTAAAGGATAATCACTCAATAAAAGCGTAGACCAATGTTCATTTAGGAACTACAACTAAAATGATAAAGAGGCTCTTAAGGAGACTCATTAGGAAAATGTGATTTTAACTAGCAAAATGAGTAACTAAGACATTATTGTATGTCTCCATATAAATCATTTATGTCCTTCTGGGAACCATAGGTGTTCTTCCAGAACTCATTGAGCTCAGTCCCAAGAAGGTCATCTTCATTTAGAGGAGAGTTTCTATATCCGAGAAGGCCCTCTTTGAACTCTACTGTATGATCAAGGACTATGTCATCATCCTTCTTGATTTCCTTCTCAATGAAAGTTGAGTGATGAAGTGTGCCTCAGTCTTGTTCCCTTGGTTCTTCTAGATTTTTCCAGTGGATTGAATGTAAAGGTTCACCAAATGCTTCAGGGTACGGCAGGTGCGCGACCAATGGGCAGTGCATCCATAGCTAAAGCAGGGCTGTGTAGAGTTTGTAGCCTTGATGGCTGAGTCTTGCTTCTGGAAGCTCCTTGATCTTTTACCTTTACTTTTTCACTCGGACTTGTCTCTTCCATTTTGTATTATGCTATTCTTCCATTTCCCCCTTTATGCCTTTGGTCTTTATCGCGGCCATGGCTATTGCTAGCCTGTTGAGCATTTGCATGTGCTCTAGGCATTGCTCGTATCCCATTAGGGAGAACATGATCATTCTTTATTAGGAGTTCATCATGTTTTTCTGCTACAAACAAAATATAGATAAGCTCAGAGTACTGCTGGTACTTAGCATGATGGTAGTGTTGCTGCAGTATCCTCATATTGGGGTGGAAGGTGCATAATATCTTGTTTATCATTTCAGCATTAGTAACTTTCTAGTTACACGATCTTTGTTTGGTGACAAGCTTGTGGATGGCTGAGTTGTATGTGTTATCGTTTTAAAATCCTAAAAGCGTATGAGGGTACACTCATACTGTGCTTCTGGAAGCAGGGCAGATCTTTGCTGGTATATCATTCCTTCAGGGAATTCTATAGTGCCAGTGGGTCCTCCTCTATCAAATATTCAGCCTTCAAGTTCGTATGGAGATGGCGCCTCAAAGAGTGTAGGGCTGCACATTTGGTGGCTTTAGGAAGTGCAATGGCATTAGCTTTAGGCTGAGTGATAATAGCTGTAAGAGATCGAGCTGTCATATCGATCTTGGCATCCATTGCCCAGGTGAGGTAATTTCTTCTATTCAGGGTGAGCTCAGTAAATTCCCTCTTTGCGATTGCCCATGCTCGATTCAGAGGCGACTTGCGTGGGCGGAGCGACGGCTGTAGGCCGAGACGTTGCATGGTCCAGCGTGGCTTTGGATGACACGACGGCACGACATTGAGCTATGCAGCTTTGGTAGGAGTGGCGTCAGCACGGTAAGGTGGTGGTAGCGAGGTTAGTGGGCATAGCTACGTGATGGCAGTGCATTGGGCGTAGTGAGTGGCGGGCCAACACAAGGACAACGGACATCGCATAGGGATAATTTGCTGAGCTTGCACTGAATGGCATCAATTACCTGACCTTGGTAAGGAATGCTAAGATCAACTAGACATCATGATCCCTTGAAGCCACTGTCACCCAGCCCGAAGCTGGAACTCCTGCTCTTCCTAAAGCTGCCAAGTGTGCGGCTTTGCATTTCCTAAGGCACCATCTCCATGGGAACCTGAAGACTGTGTATTTCATGGAGGATGATTCACTGGCACTATGAAATTTCCTGAAGAATGCTATAACTAGCAAAGTTGCACCCTGTTGCTAGAAGCACAAAAATACCATCATGCCAAGTATTAGAAGTACTCTGAGCTTATCTACACTTTGCTAGAGGCAGAGAATCATGATGAACTCCTGATAAAGAATCATCATAGTTTTCCCAATAGGACACATACAATGCCCAAAGTGCATGCCAATGCTTAGCAGGCTAGCAACAACCATGGCTACAGAAAAGGCCAAAGGCATCAAGGGGGAAATGGAATAATAGCGGAATACAAAAGGTAGAGGCAAGCCCCTGGGAGAGGTAAAGGTAAAAGGCTAGGGAGTTTCTAGAAGTAAGACTCAGCCAACAAGGCTATTTACCATTCACAACCCTGCTTCAGGTTTGGCTGTACCGGCTATTGGTCTCGCACCTGCCGCACCTCAAAGCATGTGGTGGACCTTTACATGTAATCTATTGGTAGGGTCAAGAAGACCCAGGGAAACAGGGCTGAGGCACACTTCACCGCTCAATCTGTTGTTGACAAGGACAACGAGAAGAGTGATGATATTATTCTCTATCCCATGGAGGAGGACATAAATACCCCCATGGATCAAGATGATCTTCTCAGAGTTGAGCTCAATAGTTCCAAAAGGACACCCATGATTTCTTTGGAGATCTGCAATAGTATCATAAAATACTCCTTTTGCTAGTCGATGCAACATTTCCTTATGAGGTTCTTGATGAACATTGGTCTATGCTCATGATGAGCGATTATCATTTAGGTTGAATAATTGTTATTATTATTTCCAGATATTAAATTCATTGATTTAATATGTTATGTTTGCTCTATATTTTTACAATATGTTTTCCTAAGCAACAATTGTCTTAATGCTAAAAGCATACTTTTTAATATAGAATAGCGTATAATCCAATGGCAGAGGAGGAAATATTTCTTGTAGATTGTTGCAACAACAATTTAGTTCTTAGGGAAACTAAATATTTTCATACTTTAACTAAGAAAACTAGAAATATTATGACCATTACTGGAAGTGATGCCCTCATTATTAGCACAGGAAGGGGCTGATGTAAGGTTGTGTCCCGATCTTTCAATGAGAGCGATAACTTCGATTTGGTGGAACTGACTTTGACGATCGACTACAACGTATGATGATGATGCACCTTAGCAATCGCTAAACCAACTCCAGAGGGTTATTGATCTTGCCGTTGGCACGATCAACCTAAACACGAGGTTTAGTTCCTGCAAGCAACCGAAGAACAAGCAAGAACAATAATAAAAACAATCTAAAATTGCGAATATGAATGAAGGCAAAAATAGGGTAGGGTTCTATTGAAGATCTTGACAAGGTGGCTGTCCAGCACAACTCGAAGACTCAAAGTTTGCACTTGGCTAAACTAATCAAACAAAACCTAAGTATCTAAAGTGGCGGCTACTAAATATATGAGAGGGAGGGACGTGAGAGGGTCGTCCTAGGGTTGTGTGCAGCAAGGGGGGCGCACACAACTTGGGCTTGGGTCCCAACACACTTACAAGGTCCGAAATAGCCCAAAACAGTATTGTAGTACATTATTTTAATTATTTCGACTGATATACAATGAATCTAGGCCTGAAATTAGATCCATTAGAAATATCTCGTTGTAAGCTTTCAATCAAGTCCAAGATCACCCAAATCGGAATCCGTATGCAAAACTTATTCATATTTGAAGTCGGTGCTATCCCAGGAGGCCGAATTGGATTCCAGAACATGATAGATTTGATATCTCTCTCTTCTTGGCCCAAGGATGACGTGTTAGAGTTGGTCCAACCAGGTGTGAACATATCCATAGGAGTGATGTCCTCATCAGGGGTCATCATAGTTCTCCCTATGGGTAGTCATATAATAATAGAGGATGCTCTCTTGTATACTTTGTCCAGTCGTACTTTATCTGAATGGTTTTCACATGGAGACAATAATGAGAATAGTATAGACTACCTACTCATGAATAGTGTAATGGGTGCAACAAAACCATGGTTTAAAAAATTCCTTCCTTCTCCTCAGGATTATACTATACATATATAAAACCAGAAGGATATGTTGCGATGAAAACAATACTTCAAAACCCAGAACACTTTAAGGTATGGCATGATCGATTGGGACATCCTGGGTTGAATATGATTGGGAATATCATTAATAATTTTGTTGGCCATAACAAGAAAATTACAGACTTCTCTAGAACTAAAGATTTCTTATGTCGTGCTTGTGCTAAAGGGAAGCTCATAACTGGACCTTCTTATTTGAAAGTTACAGGAAAAATACCGATTTCCCTAGAGAGAATTCAAGGTGATACTTACCGATAGATGTTTCTATAGTTGGTCCCATGTGTGCCTCTTATCTACTCAAAATCGTGATGTTGCTAAATTAACCACCTAAATTATTAAATTAAGAGCCTCTTTCCAGATGAAAGAATTAAGTCTATTTGAATGGACAATACTAGTGAGTTTACCTCAAAGGCATTTAATTATTATTGTATGGCTCTAGGCATTAATATAGAGCATTCAGTACCTCATGTCAACACATAAAATAGCCTTACAGAGTTATTAATTAAAAGAATAAAAATTATTATTAGGCAACTCTTGTAGAATTTTAGGCTACCTACCAGTTGTTGGGTCCATGTAGTGGTGCATGCTACTATATTAATTTAACTTAGACCAACCGGATACCACACCTTTTCCCTTTTGCAGTTAGTTCATGGGAAAAAACCAATGATTTTCCATCTGCGAAAATTTGGTTATGCTATATACGTGCCAATTTCACCACCACAACATATATCCATTGGCCCTTATCGGAAGTTGGGGATCTATGTTGGTTATGAATCTTTGTCAATTATTAAATACCTTAAGCCTATGATAGGAGATCTGTATATGGCTCGATACATTGACTGTATCTTTGATGAAGACAATTTCTCGGCATTAGGGAGAGAAATCTTGTGAATACTCATACGGGGTACCCTAGCGGCCGGGTGACAAGCGGGCTGCCTCAAGCCCACTCAGACCTAGCGAGCTTCACGGCCCTCATCGGCCAAAGTACCTCACGGGGCCACTAAGGACACTGTCCCGACCGTCGGGACAAGCGTTCTCGACCAAGTAGGGCTCGACCAGCGGCGGTCGGGATCCCCAATCCCGACCAAGCTAAGGCAACCTCCGCTAAAAAGCCGCACGACGAGCCTCCACGACCATTGGCCACGTGCCCCGCGGAAGGATCGATCGAAGTAGTATGCGAGAGCGGTGGCTCTTTCCGAGATGGTATAATGGCGGCGAAGTCAAGCTTCCGGTCCATCAACGATCCGTACAATACGAAGGCACGTTCCTCCGGCGGCACCAGCGTCATACACCGCAAGCGCCAACTATCGTCGAGCTCACGAGAAGGCAAGTCGCCATTTCCGACGTAGCGACTAAGCGCCTGCCCACGGGACTACCGACCGTGGGCAAACCGGCGACGACCAATCACCGGCGAAGGACTAATGCTCCGGCATAGGTTTTCTCATCCTTCCCTCTCCCAAGTTCCGTGTAACTGCCCCTCCAAGCGTATAAAGGGAGGCGGGGGCCTCGGGAGAGGAAGTGCATGTGCGTCTGCGCCTTTGAGATCTCCTCTTCTCGCTAGGTCTTCTGAACACTTTTGTGTTCAAGCCCTCAACCCTCACTTGTAAACGTTGTGCAGTCATCTGCACCTAAGGCAATACAACACCACCGAACGAACTGGAGTAGGGACTTTCGGCCCGAACCAGTATACACCTTGGGCTCTCGAGTCTAACCATTCAGGGACAGGGAACGCGTGGCCCTTCTGACTTACAAATTTACTTGCCGGTGCTCGAAACGCCGACAGTTGGCGCGCCAGGTAGGGGCTTCGCGCGTCTTCATCGACATCTCTGGATTCCCATTCATCTCCCTGATGGCTTTCTTCACCTGCGACGGCGTGTCTACGTCGGGGGGCCGAATCCGCTTCGGCTCCCTCGACTTCATCGCCACTCTAACGGGTGAGCTCGCGCTCAGTCCCGTCACCATCAGAGACCAGAAGCCCGCTGGAAGCCAGGGCTCCATCTCCGACAACCTGGCCGGCCTCCAGCTTGAGGCCCCCTGCGAACTCCGGCCGGAGCCCAACAGCGCCCGCCGTCTTTGGCGGTAGCACCGAGGCTCGGGAGGGCGACCACGTCGCCTCCCACGAGCTCACGATTCGTGGCTATGGCCGGCTATATGCCACCGTAACCCCCGCGGCTACGGGGGCTCCCATCAGCGCACTAAAGCGCGGGAGGAGGAATACCGGTGTGGCGCTCAAGCTGCCGCGCGAGTTTGACGGCAGTAAAGAGTGGAGGACCGAAGGGCGAGCTCGATAAGCTCGAGCCGACACAGGCGGGATGAGCCGAGCCCCCCGGTGCTTGGCGGCGTCTTGTGGCGCGCAATTCAGTGCGCCACAAGGTGGTGGAGAATCGATGGCCCTCGGTTCTTCCCCCGCGAGTCGAAGCGTGGCTGCGGTGCGATCTTGCTCGAGGCCTTCCCGAGCCGGACGACCCGGAGGCCAAAGCCACGTACCAAAATCTCCGGTGGTGGTGGGCGTCTTTGCATGCGGCACATGCAAGCCTCGACCCTCACCATTCGGGCGCCACCTCGGCGCGGACCGCACCACCCTCGGGCGGTGGGTCGGCAAAGGTGGCGGCACATCAAGAACAACCCCAGGCCTTGCGCACCCCGGTGCGCCAGCGCCTCGGCGACGACTACGACGTCCGCGCCACCCTCGAGGCGCGAAGAAAAGTGGTGGACGAAGCCGCCCACTCGCGTGTTGCGGACAGCGGACGCCGCCACAATCGCGGCCCAAGCCCCGATGGTCGGGACCACGAGCTTTACGTCAAGGATCCGCCATGCGGATTTCCCCGCCAGGTTCAGGGCACCGACCAACATAGCCAAATACACTGGGGCCACGAACCCCGGCGTATGGCTCGAAGACTACCGGCTCGCGTGCCGGGCGGGAGGAGCGACGGATGACCTCTTCATCATCCAATACCTCCCTATCTACCTCGCGGACTCGGCTCGAGCCTGGCTCGAGTACTTGCCCGCAAAGACCATCGAGGCGGGCCGACACGAAGACCCTTTTGTCGGTAACTTCGGGGCACTTATAAGTGCCACGAAACTCTGGGACTGAAGAGCGCAAGCGGCCGGGAGAAACTCTCGGGATTACATCGGCGCTTCTCCGTCAATGCAGCTCCCGACATCTCCGACGCCGGCGTCGTGGGGCGTTCATCTCGGCACCTCTTGTAAGGCCTTGGTGCACAAAGCGGGTTGCGTTAAGCCCGGAACCACCAAGGAGCTTACGGACATTGCCACCAACCACGCCTCGGCGAGGAGGTTGTGGGGCCATCTTCGAAGATGGCAAGACTAAGCAAGAACCGAGTGCAGGCGGGTCCTTCCGACCGCTCAGGCAAGCGAGGCGGCACGGAAAAGCAGTTCGCGAGTCCAAGTGGTCGCGGCCGTCGACCGCCTTGCCAAGCGGCGCGCGCGGCCGTGCGTCGTTCGACCACCGAAAAGTTGATGGATAGCCGTGCCCACACCACGGATTTCCGTCAAACACAAATCTACCGGGGCTGCGAGGTCTTAAGGTGTTTCCTCTCGGCACCCCAACAACGTCGCGGGGCAAAGGAAAGAAGCGGCCCGGCCCCGGGCGCGGAGAAGATAACGGACGGCGAGTTGCGTAACCCGGCGGCTGCCTCATGATCTTTGGCGGACCGGCATACTACGGCGACAGCGTCGGCTCAAGCTCGCCTACGCGAGGTCCATACCGCCACACCGGCCGTCCCCAATATCTTCGGTGGTGAGTCCCGATCACCTTGATCGGATGACCACCCGACCACGTCTGCGGCGGGAGATACCGCTTGTGGTCGACCCCATTGTGGGGAAGAAGCGCCTCACAAAGGTGCTAATGGGCGGTGGCGCGGTCTCAACATCCTTTATGTTGAGGCGCTCGGCGCCATGGGGTCCCCGCTCGAGTCTCCGACCAAGCAAGGCGCCTTTCCGGCGTCATCCACGGCGTGAGCCCAACCGCTCGGCGGTCGACTGTCCGTCACCTTTGGAGGATCGGAAAATTTCCGCACGAGACCCTCACTTTCGAGGTCGTGGATTTTCCGGATCCTACCACGCCATCTTTGGGAGGCCGTGCTATGCCAAGTTCATGGTGGTCCCCGATTACACCTATCTCAAGTGAAGATGCCGGTCCACGAGTCATCACCGTGGCCGTCCTTCGGCTTGCTTACAATCGCGAGCCGAAGCGATTGCGAGCTAGCCTCGGCGGTCATCGCGTCGCCGAGTTCACCAACCTCGGGAGAAGCCTCTGAGTCCGCCACGAGTCTAGCAAGTCGGGCGGGATCCTTCAAGTCCGCGAGGACACGAAGAAGGTTGCGGTCGATCCGGCGATCCGACCAAGACCGTCTGGTCGAACCACGCTCCCGCCAAATAGGAAAGCGGCTCGTCGACTTCCTCCGCGCCAACAACGCGTCTTTGCATGGAAGTCCTCCGACATGCCGGGAATTCGAGGAAGTCGCGAGCATTCCTTAGGCATCGACCGGGCTCAAGGCGGTCGTCCAACCTCTGCGCCGCTTCGACGAAGAGAAGCGCAGGATCATATGGGAGGAGATCGCCAAGCTTTCGGCTGTAGGGTTTGTAAAAGAGGTGCGCCACCCCGAGTGGCTCACCAACCCTGTACTTGTAAAAAAGAAGAATGGGCAATAGAGAATGTGCGTTGATTATACGAGTCTAAACAAGGCATGTCCCAAGGACCCGTTCCCCTTGCCCCGCATCGACCAAGTCATCGACTCCACTGCGGGGTGCGAGTTCCTTTCCTTTCTGGATGCCTACTCGGGCTATCACCAGATATCGCTAAAGGAGTTCGACCAGCTCGCAACCTCCTTCATCACTCCGTTTGGCTCGTTCTACTACGTGACAATGCCGTTCGGTCTAAAAAACGCGGGCGCTACATACCAGTGATGTATGCAAACGTGTTTCAACAACCAGATCGGCCGAAACATTGAGGCGTACGTCGACGACATCGTCGTAAAGCCAAGAAGGCTGACGACCTCATCACCGACCTAGGAGAGACTTTTGCAAATCTCCGGCGGTTCTGCATAAAGCTCAACCCCGAGAAGTGCGTCTTCGGGGTCCCCAAGGGAAAGCTCCTCGGTTTCATCGTCTCTGAGCATGACATCGAGGCCAATCAGGAGAAGATCTCGGTGATAACAAGGATGGGCCCGGTCGGCAACCTGAAAGGGGTCCAAAGGCTAACCGGATGCCTTGCAGCCTTGAGCCGTTTCGTGTCTCGCCTTGGCGAGCGCGGGATGCCGCTCTGAGTCGCTTAAGAAGTCCGACCAGCCAATTGGACCCGGGAGGCTCGGAGGCCCTCACGGCAAAGGCCTTCTGTCCTCACCCCGATCCTGTTGCCCGGCACGAGCGAACATTGCTCCTCTACATCGCCGCCACGACCCAAGTTGTCGGTGCGGCCCTCGTAGTGGAGCAGCGGAAGAAGGCCGTGAGCTCAAGATACAGCGGCGGTCTACTTCATCGGCCAGTGCTTTACGAGTCCAAGGCTCGGTACGCGCAGTGCGGCTGCTCACGCAGTACTCATCACAAAGAGGAAGTTGGTCCACTACTCCGACCAGCACCCCGTCACCACTCGGCGAGATCATCCACAACCGCGACGCCTCAGGAAGGATAGCCAAGTGGGCACTCGAGCTCAGTGGTCACGGCATATCATACGTTCCTCGACGGCGATCAAGTCGCGAGCCCTAGCCGACCGTCGCCGAGTGGACCAAGCCGAGCACCACCGGGCTTCGAAGACCCGTCTTGGGCGATGTACTTCGATGGATCCTATACCAAGAACGGTAGCGAGCGCGGGAGTTGTGTGTTTCCCGCTCGAGAGCAGACTTCTGATCGTGATCGCTGCTCTTGATCGACCAACAACATCGCGAGTCACGAGGCTCGTCAGCGGTCTCGGATCGTTGCCGACCTCGGCGCTCGCCGACTCGTCCATGGGGACTCCAAGCTTGTCGTCGACCGGTCATGAAGGCTGCGGCCCCGAGACACCGGATGGCGCGTCTTGTCGAGAAGTGCGCAAGCTCGAGAACGGTTCAAGGGTTTGAGCTCCACCATAGCTCTGAGCGCTACAGCGGTGAGGCGATTACCTAGCCAATCTTGCCTCTAGCAGAGCGATCCCACAGGATCTTCGTTTGCGACCTTCTGCTGCCTTCTGTTCGGATTGACCCAGTGGCCGAGCAGCCTTCCGACCCGCCGGGCACGGCTACTCCGATCGCCGTGCGGTCGGGCGTAGATCCGGCCGGGTCAGACCGCAGCGTGTTAACGACTGAATCCGACTGGAGGAAGCCCTTCATCGACCGTCTAATGAACGGATCGCTTCCCTCCGACCCGACCGAGGCCCGGCGCCTCGCCCGTCGGGCGAAATCGCCGTCTGGTCGGGCGGACCTTTACAAAAGAGTCCCTCGGAGTCCTCGAGGTGCATCTGGCCGACCAAGGAAGCATTTCCGCTTTCGATATCCATGGCGGAGTCTGCGGTCACCATGTGCGCCCGGTCCTGGTAAGAAAAGCCTTTCGACAAGGTTTCTCTTGGCCGACCGCCGTGTCGGCCGAAAGGATTATGCGCACTGCGAAGGATGCCAATTCTTCGCCCGTGACGCATCTGCGGCTCGAGCCTTGCGAGCGATCCCCATCATATGGCCATTTGCAGTTTGGGGACTCGATCTGGTCGGGCCCTTCAAGAAGGCGCCCGGGGGTTTTACTCACCTCCTTGTCGCGGTGGACAAATTCACCAAGTGGATAGAGGCCAAGCCGGTTGTGAGCGTCACATCGGTGCACGCGGCCACCTTCTTCCGCGACATTGTCTTCCGGTTCGGAGTCCCTAACTCTATCATCACCGACAACGGGACGCAGTTCACGGGGAAGAAATTCCTCGAGTTCTGCGACGACTTCAACATTCGCGTCGATTGGGCAGGCGTGGCCCATCCGCGGACTAACGGCTAGGTCGAACGCGCGAACGGCATGATCCTCCAAGGGCTCAAGCCACGGATCTTCAGTCGACTGAAGCATTTCGCGGGGCGATGGGTGGCCGAGCTACCCTCCGTCCTCTGGAGCCTGCGGACCACGCCAACTCGGGCGACCGGGTTTACGCCATTCTTCATGGTGTTCGGTGCCGAAGCTGTTTTGCCAACCGACCTGGAATATGGCGCCCCAAGATTACAAGCATTCGATGAGGCTCGGGGGCTCATCTCACAACAAGACGCCATCGACCAGCTCGGCGAGGCGCGCGATGTGGCCATTCTACGATCGGCCAAATATCAACAAGCTCTCTGACGTTACCACAACCGTCGAGTTGAGGCGATCCTTCAAGCGGCGACACGGTCTGCGGGTCGGACCATCAAAACGAGCATAAGCTCTCGCCACCCTGGGAAGGCCCCTTCACCGTCGTGGAGGTTCTTCGATCCGGCACCTTTCGACTCAAGGACACGGATGGTCACGTCCTCTCTAACGCATGGAACATAGAAAAGTTAAGGCGATTCTATCCCTAAGTTCCTTCCTTATTCCTTGCATCGTCTTTACCTTTCCTTCCGAGCACCTGGTCGCCGTGCGACGCTCGGGGGCTGCCCGTTGGCGCCCCCGTTCAGGTTGTTTTTGGTCGGCGCTCATCGGGTAGGTGACCCGGCCAGCCACATGGTCCTTCCCGAGCGGTAACCCTCTCGACCCGAGTGCTACGGCCTCGCCCGGTGGCTATGGTTGCAAAGTAGCACCGCGGAAGAAGAAATACCCGAGCGGGCGACCTTTGGTCGATCGAGAACACTCCTCCCGCGCAAACACGGCTAACTCACGCGCTTATGCGAGTCGGTGACCCGACCAGTCACTAGGTCCTTCGGCGGTAACCCTCTCGACCGAGTGCTCGGCCTCGCCCGGCGGCTATGGTTGCGATGTAGCACTTAGCGGAAGAAGGAAGTGCCGGCGAACAACCTTTGGTCGGTCGGGAACACTCCTATCCCTCACAAGTGCGTGTGAATCTTTGCGTAGCCAAAGTTCCTATCATCTTCGCCCTTCCGGAGTGACCCGACCTCGCATAAGCGACCCAGTGGTCCTTAAAGCTATGGCGGTCAAGTGCTCACCACAACATAAAAGAGGGCAAGAGGCATCTTGGAACTTGCTAAGTTTTAAGATTATTTACATACAATAGTCTTTACAATAAAGGGGATGTATCTAACTTCTCCTATTCTTTTGGAGGGCACTCATGTGAGATGTGGTTGGCGATCTCGGCGTGCGGCTCGACTTGGAGCTCGAGCTGTCGATCTCGTCGTCGGTCCGATTCGGCAACACCGCTGGTCACCACCGCGAGGTCGATGCCATCGTAATGGGAGATGGTGTTGACCAACGCCGAGAGGCTCAAGCGTGGCACCCGATCACGCGCTCTCGGCGTGCCCGACGCGAGCCATCCGCGGTGGCAAGTGCGCTCGGGCCCGCCGCGGTTACGAGCACCGATCGCGAACATTCGGCCGACCCGCCGAAGGGCCTCGGCTCGCGGCCAACTCGTCCGGCCACCGTCGGCGTCCTTGCGCCTTTGCCGCCGCGTCCGCCGCCGTGACGCGCATCACGAGCTGCGGGCGTCTTCTGCGCCTCCACGGCGTCACCAAGGCTCTTCGCAACTCTGCGGGTCGGGTCGTGTCGGAGAACGCGCCCCACAAACTGCGATCTGAAGTCAACATAAAGATCGAGCTCTTACGCGCGGAGCTCCCCAAAACTCAAAGATCGGCCCCGACTTGGCGGTTCATTGGCGACATCGGCGCTCGCGTCGCACTAACAGCGGCCTCCGGACTGGGCCATCTCGCCGAAGGTCAGCCGCCTCCGACCGCGCAGTCGCCTCCCCGGCCACGGCCAGATCCTTGGCATCGCTCACCCCCGCCAAGAGGGATTCGAGCTCGCCACCGTGCGACCAAAGGCGGCTCGCTGGCGCTCCTCGGCGAGACACAGGCGGTGAGCCATCTCCTGGCGAGCCTCCTCTGCTGGCTTTTGCTCACGGCCCAGGGCCTCCCGGGCGTCGCGCAGCTGGGCGTAGCCGGTCGCACGCCTCCTCGGCGGCTAGCCTCCAGCCGTGCATGCCCTTGATGAACCGCGACTTGTCCCCCGAGCGGGCACGCAAGCGCTGCAAGGCGCAACACTCCATTAGCTCACGATGAATCTGTCAAAAGTCACAAGAGACAAGTCTCGACGACTTACCAGGCTAATCGGAAGAATCTTGTCGATAACGCATCGGCGCCTGTTGGAACTCTCAAGCGAGCGAGTCCTCCTGAATCCGCTTTGGTCTCGGCCGCGGCGCGCTTGATACCATCTCGAAGGACGCCCCACTCGCGGCCCTCCGTCAGGTCGTCCATCGAGATGGTCGGCCCGCCGAGTTGGCCGCCCACCGGCCAAGTTAGCGTAGGCGGGGGCGGCAGGTCAAAGCCGCCTGGGCTGGCCCCGGCGGCTTGCACCTGAGGGAGGACACTCGACACCTCCCCCCGCGATTCAGGAAGGATCGATCCGGACTCCTGGATTGCCCCTCGGTAGCCTGGCGGCGGGTCACCACCGCCGGAGGCCGGACGCATCAGCCGATGGGCTCCCTGGCGGCGGCGGCGGTAATTCCTCCCGACCTCCCTCGACCAAAGGAGGGAGACCCGGCTCGCCGAGGACGATCGAAGCCGTTTCGTCCTCTGCCCCGACCACCAACCCGGGAAATGTCGTCCGCTCCAGCGGCTCGGCCTTTGCCGCTGCGAACCGACCACAGTCGGGCGGCCGCGTCTCCCGACCCGTGCTCCACTCTCCTTGGTCGGTCGCGTCGATGCTAAGCTTGGGGTCGCAGTTGCAACTGCCCCTGAGTAAACACTGCGTGCCACGGGTGATCAGTAACATTGCCCAGACTACCCTACTATCACCAAAGTCGAAGAAAGGACACTTACTGCGTCGACCGGACGCGCGACAGTCGCGCCCTCTTGGTTGGTCCTCCTTGCGGGGGCGAGTCGGCCTTCCGCTTCCCCGAGGACGATCCGACCGGGGACATCTCCGCTTGGGGTACGGCGTTGGCGGCACTTGTGCGCTCGCTCCCGCGGACCCCGGCCGGATGCCCGCGGTCGGCGTATCGACAGATACCGTGGTGCGGATCTCGCCCGGCTTCCATCGCTATCGGTGGAAGTCGACCCGGCGGATGGTCTCGATCGTCCTGCGCGCGCGCGCTCTTGCCGCACTCCTTCTCCGCTGCCTCCTCTTCTCCTCTTTGCGCTTCTTGCGCTCCGCCTCAATCTGCGCAAACTTTGCGCGGGCCTTTGCCCTCAGCTCCTTCTCCCCTGGCGGCGGTGCGGGAGACCATCCACCGAGCCCCTAGGGGCGTAAAATCCTCAATCGAGCAAAAACGCCCACCGAGGGGAGAAGAAAAAGGAGAAAGCTACACTCAAATTACGAGTTCGGCGATTCAGAATAAGCGGCTCGGGGTGGCGGCCACCACCTCGGTCGCGCTTCGCCCATAATGGCGGATACCCATACGACCTCCGACGAGGGAGTTCCTCGCCATCATCCTGCCGGGTCGATTGGTCCCTCAAATTTGAACATAGGAACGGCCGATCCATGAGAGGGCGACGCAGCGCATCTTCATGAATGCACGCTGCAGCGTCATCGGTAAGACCCGCTTCTTACGGGCCTTGATGCGGTCCGTTATCACCTCCACTCGGTTCCTTTCCTTCCGTTATTTGACCCCATGAGGGCTTCATCTCGAGGCCGGCCGGATGTGGCCGGAGCGTCTCTCGAGTTCTTGGCGTAAAGCCACTCGGAGTGCCACCCGGTTGGGCGATGGCGACTTCACGTCAATATAATCGGTTCTGCGCCCCATGCGCGGTGAAAGCCACACCTCAAGCGAGCACCGATACATCCGAGAGATTTGTCTTTCCTCGGTCGGGCTGGAAGAAATGCCTCCACAGCGCCCGGTGGGGCTCGATCCCGGGAAGGCTTCACGAGTGTGATGAAGATGGCAATATGAAGGACCCGTTGGGGTTGAGATGATGCACCTCGCCTCGTAATGGTGCGAGGCCCATGCTGCGAGCAGTGCGGCGGGAGCCCGAATCCACACTCGAAGAAAGAGGCGGGCACCACGACCTCGCCGTCCCCCGGAGCGGGGGCGGCGGCCCCGGTCGGCACCCTCCACCCCGAGATATCCTGCGGAGGCAGGAACCCCTTCTTTCTGGCCCAAGCGCGGCGGCTGGATGGAGCACGCTGGCCACGACATCTCCGAGAGAAGTGGTGAGAAGATGAGAGGAGAAAGTTGGAGATTCCCTCCCTTTTTTCTCTCTTTTGCTCTTGCGGTCTTTCTTCTTGACTCAGGAAAATGCGGGAAGACGGGGAAGGCAAGGGCAAGGGGTTTGCTCAAATACCCCCGCACCCTATCTATAGGAGCCGGGCGGACGCCTAGCCAAACAGACGCCTGGCCAAGCGGGCGACAGCCGAATAAGACGCCTCCTCGCGTGAAGCGTCGCGCACGCCCTCGTCTGCCGTGCCAGCCACCGAGCGGGCGCCAATCAAGCAGACACCTCCTCGCGTGAGGCGTCGCGCACGCCCTCGTCTGCCGTGCTAGGTAACGCCCCGTTTCCAATTCCTCTCTGCATTTAATCCTGACAAGACCGCAAGAACCGTAAAGACACCGCCTCGGGCCGCGCATCCTGAGACCTCTCGGTCTCCGCCTTTTGGCCAGGACGGTTGCCCCGGGGTGCGTGCGAGAGGCCCCTTGGGTCGCTGCGGCCCCAAAATGGCAAGAGCTCGATGGCTCACGCTAGGGGCCCAGCCGAAAGCTGTGGGTTCTAAAGGCTGATCCCACCAAGTGGGCATAAGGCCGCCCAGTAAAATTGAGCGAGGCGAGTGCGGCGAGCCCCAGTGGGCCTCGGTTAAGTGGCCGACGGCCCAATCGCCAAAACTCGCGTCCGAGACCATACTTCACACTCTCCCGGGAGCCCATCGTTGGGCGACAGCCAGCTGTGCTCTAGGTCGGCGGACGACCCAGGGTCCGATACGGGATCGAGTAAAGAAAGGTTTTTATGGGTCGCCCCACAGCGGGCCCGGACACCCTACTCTGGGACCGTCCGCTCGGAAGGGTCCCCCTTGGGCGGGACCTCCCAGGACCCACTCGGACCACCCGTTATTTAGCTCCACGAGCACGGCGTTCAAACCAACGAGGGTAAACGCGCGTCGCTCACCCCCTCCAGGTCCCACACCTGCGGACGGGGCGTATACGCGTGGGATAGACGACGGCCACTCCTCTCGCAGCTACCCTCGCCGGATGAGGACTCGGGATGGATGAGCGATCACTTACTGATTGCCCGTTCTCGAGGGCCGGGTTAGTCGAAAAGAGCGCCTGAGACAAACTCATCGCAAAGACATTCATAAAGGAAAAGGAGATTTCATTATTGGCCATGAGCTCGAACTTTCTGATATTACATAAGGTACCCGGAGCTCGAACACTACGCAAAGCTACATGATATGGTGGAGCTATTTCAAAGACCACGTATCATATCTTGAGCATCCCGTTGCGTCTGTGCGATCATGCCGACGATTACTAACCCGAAGTCGTCGGCGCCGCCTCGCAGACCCAAGCGGCCGACAAGCGCGTGAGTTCCGCTGCGCCGCCTGCGGCGCGCCTCGCGCCATCGCCTCTAAGAGGGCCCTCCTTACCACCTTGAGCCTTGAGCGATTTGAGCGGTAGCGTCGGCGGCGGTGATACCTCGGGCTACGGTTTCTTCCTCCTCCCTGAGCTCAGTCATCACCTGGTCGTACTCAGCCCAGAGCTCGGCCATGGGATCTTCTTCCTCCACCTCGACATCATCACCAAAGCTGAAGATCAGTGGATGCCTCGAAGCCATTTCGAGGATTACGAAAGAGGACTTTGGTTTGACGGACAATTGTTCTAGTAAGCGGTGGCACCCTTATATATATACCCAAACAAAGGGAGATCGAACGTCTCCAAAACAAATGCGAGCACAGGAAAACGAAGCGCCCTTCACCGAACCCGGCGGCCAAGAAGGCGACGGTCAAGGCGCGACAAGCCATACGCACGCAGCGCAGAAGCGATTAAAGCTTCCGGCGGTTGAATGCCCCGGCCGACCTCGGGCAGCCGTCGGATGCGTTAGAGCACACTGGCGAAACCGCCTACCCGGTCGGTCGGACCGACCCGGTCGGGCCAGTCACGTTCGCAATCAAGTTCAACCCTAACCAGTATCGGCGAACTTCGCTCGGGGTTCGTGGGCTCTTGACGAATACTCATACCGGGTACCCCAGCGGCCCGGGGTGACAAGCGGGCGCCTCAAGCCAGCTCCGACCTAGCGAGCTTCACTAGGCCCTCATCGACCAAAGTACTGCGGTGCCACTAGGGCGCTGTGTCCCGACCGTCGGGATAAGCGTTCCCGACCAAGTAGGGCTCTCCCCCGGCGGTCGGGATCCCCAATCCCGACCAAGCTAAGGCAACCTCGCTAAAAAGCCGCACGACGAGCCTCCACGACCATTGGCCACGTGCCCCACGGAAGGATCGATCAAGTGGTATGCGAGAGTAGGTGGCTTTCTCCGAGATGGTATAATGGCTGCTGAAGTCAAGCTTCGGTCCTATCAACCGATCCGCATACAATCTGAACGCTCGTTCCTCGAGGCGGCACCAACGTCATACCTCGCAACCGCGCCAACTATCGTCGAGCTCACGAGGCAAGTGTGCCATTTCCCGACGCAGCAGCTAACTGCCCTGCCCACCAGGACTACCAACCCGGCGTGGGCAAACCGGGCGACGACCAATCACCGAAGCGAAGGACTAATGCTCCCGGCATAGGTTTTCTCATCCTTCCTTCTCCCAACTTCCCGTGTAACCTGCCCCCTCCAACTGTATAAAGGGAGGCAGGGGCCTCTGGGAGAGGGAAGTGCATGTGCGCGCACGCCTTTGAGATCTCCTCTTCTCGCTAGGTCTTTACGAACACTTTTGTGTTCAAGCCCTCAACCCTCACTTGTAAACGTTGTGCAGTCATCTGCACCTAAGGCAATACAACACCACCGAACGAACTGGTGCAGGGACTTTCGGCCCGAACCAGTATACACCTTGGGCTCTCGAGTCTAACCATTCAGGGATAGGGAACGCGTGGCCCTTCTGACTTACAAATTTACTTGTCGGTGCTCGAAACGCCGACAAGTACCATACTAAATAATTCCATGAAATAGATTGGAATGTCATGGGTATCTAGTCCTCATACTCACGCGCTGGAAAATCCGAACTTGGAGTTCGAAGGATAATAAATATGCAACAAATAGCTAATAATCTATCAGATACCTTCACTGATCATAAGGAAGTGACAAAATCTCAAATACTAGCAGTAAACGCACGGGAGAGAGTGGAAATACCCCAGATAAATATTAAATCCACTTTTACCCCTCATGAGAAGATGTGGAGACCTCTGGGTACACAGGACTCAATTCCATGGGTCGTCCGTAGAAACAGAGAACTGAACAAGACAAATCATGCCCCAAGATAATGGAAAGCTCAACCTGACGTTGAAAAAAATCCCAGAAGCGAGCCATCTTGAAGATGGTAACTCCAACGAATATTTGCATGCATAATCTAACACTAGGAGATTGAAATACCCAGACTCCTTCGTGTGGGTTAATCAACTCTATAGTTCAAGAAGAATGGTTGCCTATGGTATTCTCGTTCGGGGATGAGGATAAAGTGGAATCGATAAATCAGAGCATGAAAGCGTTCATGACGAACTGTGGAATGAAATGAATTTTACCTTAGAATCCATCAATATTATAATAAGAAAGAGATGAAAGTGCTATAAAACTTCATATTTTAAGATGATCCTGATCAGACAAGCTGTTGCCTCGATGCATCTAGGAAGTTTATATATTCAATTACTAAATCTATAACTTGATTGTGCCTTATAAATTTCGTTGCAGAAATACCTAAGCAGAAGAAAATTTCAAACAACAGATACTAATGATGGAAGTTCTGCTAGAGGATCACAGACGGTTCTATTCATAAACCGTATGTGATGTTGTATCACAGACGGTTCTATTCATAAACCGTCTGTGATGTTTATGTATCATAGGTGGTTCTACTTGAAAACAGTGTGTGATGAATACTCATCACAGACGGTTATAATGTAGAACCGCCTATGATGAGAATTTTCACAGACGGTTCAAAAACCGTCTGTGATGTGCCCTTACATCACTGACACATTGTTAGTGACGGTTCATAAAACCGTCTGAGATGATGATTTTGAACCGTCTGAGATGTTGTTTTCTGTAATAGTGTGCATTCTCAATAAATTTATTAGCTAGACACAATGTAGCTCTAGCTAGAAGATATTGGGCTAGTGTTAAGACTTTATTCAGATACCTCTAAAGTACATAAGATCTTAGCATATTTTACCGAAAGAACCTAGACTCAACCATGGTAGGACATACAGATAGTGGCTATCTGTCTGATCCCTATAGTGCCAAACCTCATACTAGGTTTGTATTTTTTTGTGGTGATAAAGCCATTTCTTGGCGGTTTTTTAAGCAGACCATAATAGCTACCTCTACCAATCACTCATAGATTATAGTGCAATATGAAAACCTTACATGAATGTATTTGGCTACAACACGTGATTAGCCATATCTAGAAGTCACGTGACATTAACATCGTTGATACCCCTGTAATTAACTTTGAAAACAATACTGCTTATGTTGAACAAATATAAATGAGTTATGTTAAGAGCAGTATCGTGAAGCATATTGCCCCAAGCTTTTTTATCCTCATAAACTCCAAAAGAATGGTGATGTAAAGATCTTGTAAACGAAGTCATGTGAAAATCCAACTGATTTATTCATTGTCTTTGCAACACCTAGTTTCTAAAGATGTGTTCGTGGCATTAGAATGAGACGACTTAGAGAAATGCAAAGTTAAAGGAGTGAATCTCTAAACCATAACCCTTAGTACGATCCTGAAGATGCTACCCTAATCTAGAAGATTGCAAGTTGCAGTCTTTTTTCCTTAGTGGGTTTTTCTTAAGTTTTCTCATATGAAGTATTTTAATGAGGCAATAAGTGTGATACAATATGTAGATACAGTGTACTCTTTTTTTCATATATTTTTTCCTACTGGATTTTTGGAAGGAGTTTTAATGAGGCATATGCATTACGTGGTATTCGTCCAAAGAGAAGTGCTAAGAAATAACTAACTTTTAGGGTTTGTAGACGAATCCCGAATTTACCCTAAGACGTTTTGGCTATAAATATAGCCTCTATTTTATAGGAAGTGTTGAATCAATAAGAGAAGAGTTCAAATGTCTTATATCCTATATTCATCCGTTATGATTGTGCTTTGGTATTCTTGATCGGTATTGAGATTAATTTACGGAAATCAGTTTATTACTTAATAGTTACCATCCGATTACGAGGATATACTCGCATCGTCCACTCGTGTCCTATGTGGAAACAGAAGACAAGGCCTTGCCTGGGTGAGTCTGCTTCCCATGTGATTGATTGTATGTTATTAACCTCGATTAAAGACATTAAATCGTTGGAGAGGCTTTCATGGCTTACCAGTGTCAGGGTTGTAACTGTAAGGTGTGTGACGCGCGTGCCAAACTAGCATGTGACATCTGTTTTATATTTCTTTATTACATCAAATTAACTTATACACTATTTTTTTTAAAAAAATTTGAGAATTGATCGTGAATGTTTATATCATATTTGGAACACGATAATTTTTTTATATTTTCATGTGAATTGTACTGTTTCTCAAATATCCGTTCCAAATCGGCCTTGGAAACAATATTAAGAGAGCTGCAAGTGTACCAGTTACGGCCATAGAACAATAGTACTCTCTCGGTCATAAATAGTTATCTTTTTGACATAAATTTAGTCAAATGTTCAAAACTTGACTGTCAATACCTTTTTAAATACTTAAATTGGATATATAAAATTCTTATACGTAGATTTGTCTCGAAAAATACTTTCATAATATTATAATTTTATTGTGTTTTAGAAATATATTTTAATTGAAATTAGTGATCAAAACTGTCTTTTGAAAACCGTATCAATGTCTAAAATGTCAACTTTTTGTGATCGGAGAGAGTTTGAGTTTAGAGGCGCCATTGGAGCTGGCCGGCGTGTGATCGTCTGGTTGGTGGTTGGATCCTCGCGTAAGTAGATGTGGTGGTTGGTGCGGCTGCGGGTGTGGTGATCGATCCGATCGATGAACAAGTTGGAGCAATAGCTCAAGGAGAAGCGTGATGGTTGTTGGGCCTAGTGATGTTGCATGTAGCTCGACTGCAGACAGTCCTAACATGTTCAGTTCTACTCCCCACACACACACCGGTAGATCGAGCGACGAGTAGGATTTTTTTTTTCTTTCTGTGTAAAAAGGAGTGCGACTTAGATCCTGTTTGGTAGGGCTCCAGATCCCAGCTCCACCTCAGATCTGAATCTTATAGGTTAAAATAAATTGAATTAAGTTTATATTTTTAGTCTAAAATATAAATAAAATGATCTACCTAAACACTCTTAATATATCTATAACTCCAGCTCCACGGATCTATGGAGTTAGAGCCGTACCAAACACACCCTTAATATAGGAAGTTGAGCGCCTCCACGGCTCCACCATACAATACCATACATATCAGCATATCCCATACCTCCGACTCCGAGCATGCATGGTCACAAAAGTTCATGCACGGGCTGCACCACTGCTGCAACACTGAATACCAACTGAGTGTCCATACGTTTTTATTGAACACCGTACAAAATTATTTTATTGTGTTATGTAGCAGAAAATATGTTAGCAGATTATAAATAATTACACATAGCACACTGACAAAATTATTTATGTAAGTAATTTCCCACCGGCTTCCACCTCTGGTTCTAAGTCTCCTCCCCCATCTCCGCTATCAACTCCTCTTCCTCTGCCGGCGCTGCTCGCCTCCCCCACCACCGGCTGTCCGGCTTCTTCCCTTTCTCAGGTGGTAGCCACCAGATCTGCTGCTCGTCTCCCACTGATGTTACATTCTCAGGATTGCCCTACATGCTAGCTGGATAGCATACCTGACATACGATATGACACAATTGCTTGTCAAGCAACTGGAAACAACCAACTCTGATTGTTACATTCCATCACAACAGTTGGTGTTGCAAACAACCAAATCACTCCTAGACAGACTAAGTACCAGAGAACAGAGTATGCAGTTGCTAACTTGCCATACAGTGTCAGCAATCAACGAATCTGCTTAAATTAAATTGCTCCCAGTCACTCAGGCAAATCCGAAAATTAAGCAGCCAGTGCAGGAGTAAGAGAATTGAACCAACAAGGTTCCTGTTCCCACTATCGACAAAATTCAGTAACCACATGGTCAGCTATGTGTAGAGGACATTTCGCGTGGGAGCATCCAGAGCGAAGACGACGGTGCATCAACGGTGCTGACACGTTGGGCTGCGCTGCTGCGCCTCCTATCCTTCCCACCTACACCTCCGACACACCGGCAGCGGCCGAGATGATGGACTTGAACTCACCTAGAGCCGTCGCAGTCCCTTGCTCAGATTGTGACTTCTCTAGCCATGCCATTGCTCTCCTGGCATCACCGCATCTGGCTACAATCAACTACTGCTCACCATCAAGAAATGTCAAGCACCTGAAGTAGTAGCAAAAATAATATCAACATACATATTAGATTAGCGGAGATCGATGAGGGGTTGGACCAAGGAACAGAGTGAAGCAGCGAGGGGGGATTTGATTCCAGTCGCAGCGGTTCATTGAGCAAGAGAAGAAGGATCTATCGACTACACCTCGGTTCATAGTGCATGGCACAACGCCCATGGTGCCGTCGACGGATCTAGAGGTCACAGAAGTGATAATCTACAACTGCATCAGTGATCGCAGCTCAAACAATAAGTAATGAGAAAAGAGAGCAAAAGGAGTTCTGTTTCTCTTGTATATATCGCGACGTATGTACGAGGCCCACTTGAGTTTATGAGAGGAGGGACGGTGGAGTGAACAAAGGGGAGGGCGGAGCTAGCGAACGCATTACTCATGACCAACTCTCTTGTTAAGTAGTTTGAATATAGTGTAATGATTTCATTGGAACCAAAGAGATAATAAAACCAAGTTCAACAACAACACAACCGCAACAAGCTGCAATGCATCTGACATTGCAGAGTCAATTACAACTGAGTAATCCACTACAAGATCAAGTGAAGGATCGAGCTACCATAGGATGGTACACATCTAGCCTTGAGTTCGGTATGGTATGGTGAGGCAAAGGAATCATCATATAAGCACTATATAGGCTCGTTCGATATGATCTATATGTGTATTCGGTGATTTCTATGTCTTGCTAGGGATCGTTATCGACTTGTGGATGAGAAAGGTATTATTAGGTCACAAACAAGTATATATGGACCTACAGAGTCACACATTTTACGAGTTGGGTCAACTAGTTCAGATAGGATCTGCTAGTAACTTAATTTGAATGTTGATCCATGTGTGGTTTAGATTCATAATGGTTTCCTATCGTAGGGATCCATTAGGGTTTCTATATAATGAGAGGTGTAGGGTTGTGGGTGGGTGCAGCCATGCAAGACACCCTTAAACCCTAGCCACCACCTCCACCAAGCCACCTCGAAACCCTAGCCGTGTATGATGGTGATAGCACACCAACACAGGACATTCCACCTTGAGACGTGTGGGTACAAATAGAGGTGTTGTCACGATTGTGGTGCTGACTGGGAATGATTTGCGATGGTACAGGGAGGTTTGTGGGATCACAAGGAGATAGGGTCACAAGCGGTTCGTGGGACAACATGCTATTTGTGGAAACATTCGTGGGATTGATCGTTTACAAACATGCACTTCATTGGATCGGGCTATTCCAACTCTTCTTCCGCTGCACTTTGCATCTAGTGATAAATGATCCATGTCACTTACTCGCTTAGCTTCCTGATTTATATGGTAGAAAAAATATTCTGCGCTATTGCAGATTACTCATATCCCAACAGAATAAGCAACATCACATATTGTCATCGATACAAGATCGAATAGTAAACTTGTAGGTACCCCCAGTTCGAGGTGTCGATCATCAAGGATGCCAGTGGAGGACTCAACAAGAATAATTCACAAGAGACCGTATGAATGTATTGCATGTGTAATGAGTGTTACAAGTGGCCTCCTCCTCCCCATTTACAATGGGTCCTATTTATAGAAGGGGAGATAGAGCGCCTAAAGTTAAATTTTTGCTATCAAATCTTAACTCGTGTCGAGGGGTACTTTGGTCTATTGTGTCAAGCAAATCCCACCACGTCTGAGATTCATGACATCATTTGCCTTCCTTCTACATGGGAGTCGATGGGATCTTGGTGGATGGCTACCCTAGACCTCACTTGGGGTGGATCCTCATACCTTGTTTGGGGTTGGTCCCCAAACCTCGTTCAGGATGGATCCCCCGATGTGTCATGCCTCACCAAGGTAATTAAAGCTTAATATGAGACTTTTGTAAATAAAATATAATTTAATATGATTAATGCTGAAGTGAACAATTATCAAAATTATTTTATTTGGGTTCCTTATGCTAGAAGTATTTTTTTCAGATTTTTCTGGGAATTGTTTGAGTGCATTTGCTATTTTATTTGAGCTCTTTTGTATTTTTTTTGTATTTCCTAAAAAGAAAAAATAAATTAAAATACTAAAAATATAATTGGGGGTAAACCCAGCCTAGCCAACCCAAGATTCTAGCATAGTTAGCCCACATGTTAGCCCACGTTGTGCCATAGCCTAGCCCATGCCGCGAGTCTCGCATGTGTCGCTAATAGGTGGAGCCCACCTGTCAGTCATTGTTCGCCATCTTTGCGAGGGACTCTACCTCCGTGTCATGCATGCCATCATGTTCGTGTTGGAATCCGATGCTACATGTATGCCAAAGCCACTACAGAGGGAGCACCAAAGTCGTATTGGTCTCCTCATCCAAAGCCCTAGTCCTAGATACCAAGATTCGTCGCCATTGCAACATATTCCAAGGTTTCCGCGAGCATCGCCATGGAGCTTATTGCCGGATTTTTCCACCATCGGTGAGTCCTTGACTTCTTGGTATACATCCCTAGGTTCACCATGATGTGTTCTACCTGGTGCGTATCTTCTTGTTGCTGAAGCGTTGCTATCACCGTGGATGTTATCACTACCGTCACTCAAGCCGTACCACTACTCGTCGCTGGTCATTAATCATCATGACACCCACTTCACTATATTCACCTTGCTAAGCTCATGCTAGGGTTATGACCTAGTGGTCCAGAGGAGGTGTCGGCAAAGCTTCGCTATTCGCCAGAGTTTTCCATCGCGTTTCCATCATCGTATCTTCGCCGGTGGTGACTGTTGGTCCCTATGCCGATGAGCATCGAGTTCACAAGGTTGTCCATGTCAGTTTGAGCTAACATAGAGGCTTAGCCATGCAGCCTTTCGCCCTTTAGCCATTCGTTGGAGTCGCACCACCACTCGTCGTTGCTTGTTGGTAACCCTAGGTCCCAACGCCGCTGCTGCCAACATGTTGCCTACGTGTGTGCCATGTCAATGCTAGTTCAGCACCACAAAAGCCAAAGTATAGATTAGATGTAAAATAGATTAATCAACCGTGAGCTGTGTCTATGACATGTGAGCCTTGCATATCAGTGACTCAAGCTACAAATCGAGTTTACCTTACCATAGACTATGCATTGTGTCTATGGACTTGGTCCACAGACCAAGGGCCCGCATGTCAGTCTCTGATTAATTTCTAAAATTTTGGAAATTAATTAAAAGTTCAAAAATCAGTCGGACTGACTTGACAGTCTCTCAAAGAGGAATATTCTCCTCTCTATCTCAATTTCTAGGATTTAGTTGTCTCATAAATCTTCCAAGAGTCTACTCTCCTTCATATGAACTCCGATTGAGTCCATTCAAATTCCTAAATTCATCTAAAATCAAGCCCTACATTTTAGTATATTTTATTTGATTTTTGAATTGGTTTTATCTCAATTTTATATTTTTTGTGTTTTCGCTGTTTGTTTCGCTTAGATGTTGAAGTGCTGAGAGCATACGAAGGTGAAGTGTTGATTCAAGATCAAGATCAGGATTTATTCTAAGTTAAGTTGTGCTTTGATCATGTTGAACCCAGTTTTACAAAAGTTATTTTATTTCAAACTATTGCTTGCTAGTTTAAATTATCAATTATTTAAATTGTTTGGGAATTAGTTATGCAACCCATTTGACTTATACGTATCTTGTCATTTGCTATGCCATATTCAGTTGTCACCTTAGGATGTATAATTATTATTTAGTTACTAATATAATACCAACGTGGGTTTGTTAGATCGTGAATAATGTGCATGGCCGTGCAAAGAATAATTGGTATCATTTAGCGGTGCAAATTCAAACATAATTAATTGTCTATGGAACATATTTATGAAAAGGATGTGCTATGTGTTGTCACATGATGATGATGATATTGATGGCATGTGTTGCACTATAATCAACTGAGGTGGTAAATGATTTAGATTGAGGTAAGTGGTAAGAGGCTATATGCCATGGTGGGTCTATGTGATATTGGGTTGATGATTCCATGTGAATCAATTGATAATCGTTATTGTGAATAATAGGAAGTCCCGCCTCGGTTAATTAAGGACTTAACCTTGTAAGTCATTGCACTAGGCTAAAACGTACAACTAGTTGTCTGTAATAGGACAGATATAACTCAATAAGTTATCGAGTTTTGACATATGATATCTCAAGAGGTAAACTAAGCTATGTGTGTGATTGGAGAAGGTGTGTGTTGAATTAGCTTCAAATCTTGAACAATTATTGTTCCTAGTCCAATGATAAGCCCTCCTATTCTTCTGCTCTGTGTGAGGGTAGAATAGCAAGACCAAGCTTACCAGGAGTGTCTATGATCGGATACAGTTTCTGAAAGGTTATCTTATGATCTTCTTAGTAGCATGCCCAAGGAAGCGTGCCAACTGCATGACAATAAGAGATTGATCATATCTTGTTATTAAAGTGTATTACCTATTTCAAATAGTTGTGTCTCTGGTTATGGACAATGCTCGGGAATTTCTCACATGGGTTAGATTTTTATAGAATTAAGCTTAGGAAGGAGACTGTGTGCTAATGGAATAAAAAGGAATTGGATTAGGTCGTGTGCTAGTTTAACTTGAGAATTATCTAGGAATCTTATTATTACATTTATTTGTTTTACCTTTTGTTTTAATCTTGTAACATTCCAATTTTTTCTTTTTATCGATTTAACGTGTTATTTGTGCATTTTATGATTTTTTGAATTTTTTGGATTTTTTTGGATTTTATTTGCATTTATTTAAAATTAAGTATATTGGCCTTTTGTGAAAACTAATTAACTATAGAGAAAAATAAAATAAAGTTTAGCCAAAAATATTTTATTCGAGTTCTAAATATCTTATAGTATTTTTGAGAATTTCCTTGGATTTTTCCTGGTATTTTTATTGCCTTAAATGAATTAAACTAATTTTGGGAATTGTTTTAATTGAGAAAATCTGCAAAAATCTGGGACAGTGCTGGGCCAGAAGCCCAACACTATGCGCAAGCCTGCCCCGTCGGCCCGCTTCTAGAAGTCCTAGCATCGTGGCCGTTGATTTTCGATCGTGCGGTCCTCTTCATCGCAAAACCCTTGCACTCATCCTGGCCGTTGGATCAAGCTTCGGTGTGCGGCTAGGATTAGTTGGTGACCGCGTTGGATCTGGCCGTTGGTTGCGGATAGGTGGCGACATGTGGGTTGTCGTCTCCGATGCGGCTTTGGTCTCCGCCGCCGTCACGACGTTGGATTCCTCCACTATGTAGGGCTCGAACGCCTAGGTTATTTAAGCGGAGGGTAGACGCCCGAGGTGCATCATCAGCCGCCGCATCATTTGCCCTAGCTGGTTGCTTTTGGGGAGCTGTTGTTTGCTTGCGAACCATCGCCGGAGTTCTAGTTGCGCCGCTGAGGACAATTCGCTTGGATCTTCTTCGTCGCTATGTTGCCGACGAAGCTGCGCCCAAATCTGAGATCTTCCCTTCGAGCCACGTCAGATTCAGTCAAGCCCGAAGCAAAATCATTGTCGGAGTGCCGTCACGAGCATCATCTTCCCCTGCTACGGTGAGGATCCGCCGCCGCGTCGCTTCTCTAGTCGTCGTGCATCGTGCCCATCCGATTGGTCGTGGAAGGACCAGATCGCGCTGCGTTTCACCACCGTCGCAGCTGCCGGATCCGTCACGGACGACCTTGATCGAGACATGTGTCAGCCATCGAGCGCTATTGCATGGGTAGCACCGCGTTCAATCGGAGGCCGCCGCGTGTCGGGCACGGTCATTGAAGCGTCATGGACCGGGTTCACCGTGGGCAAGTGCACTGTGCTGTGAACCAGGTCTATGCGCTGTGCCACATGTTGGCTGTGGATTGGTCCAGTTCAACACTGACGTTAGCTGATGCAAAAAAATTGGGTTTTCCAATAGAAAAATAATTCGGATTATATTGATTTTCCAATTTTCTGATTTTTATGATTTTTGAATCTTTCGAGAGCCCGTTCTCCCTCATACGAGACTCGATTGAGGCGATTCAAATTTCTAAAAATTTGTAAAATTGAGATCTATTTAATGGTTAATTTTATTTAATTTTTCCAGTTTGTTTGATCTCTATTTTAGTATTTTTTTGTCATTCTCTCTTGTTACGCGTAGACGTCGAAGTGCTCGGAGCGTCCGAGTAAGATTCGTTGACCCAAGAGCAGATTCCAGAGCAAGAACAAGAGCTTTTCCAAGGTATTTTGTGCTTTGATCATTTGAACCCAGTTTATAAAATTGCTATGTTGTTTAACTTTATGCATGTTATTTTATGTTTATAACTGTTTCAAATTAAATTAGGATTTAGTTAATCTGTCCAATTGATCTAAACCCTATCTTGTCATTTGTATGCCATGATCTATTGTCACCCTAGATTGGTTCATTATTAGTTGGTTAATTTTAAAATCAACATGGGCTGGTTAGACCATGTTTAGTATGCTTAGCCATGCCACGTACATCACATGCCTCATGAAATATCAAAAGCTAATCTTGACTAATGGAATATGGAACATGATTATGAATAGGTGTGTTAGGTGTGGTCACACAAGAATGTTGAGTTGTAGTGGCGAGGGATGTCACGCAATGATGATGACTTGTTGATAGCACGTGGTGCTTGGTAATATCGTTGCCTTGTTGAAAGCACGTGGTTCTTGGTAATCAATTGGGGTGGTAATCACTTAGATTGGGGAAAGTGGCAAGGGGCAGTGTGCCAAGGTGGGCCGAAGGGCAGAGGGTATGTGGAAGTCTTGCCCTAGTTATTTTAAGGACTTAACCTTACAAGCCTTTGACCTGAGTCAAGCATGCAACCACATGTCTGGAATGGAACAACCTAACTGATTAATTTGCAACGTCTTAGCTTTGGTACTGCTAGTGGTGGTGTGAGTCTCGGGTTTACAGATTAACTCACATAGCACAGGAGGGGGCCCTGTTGTGGTGGTTTAACCCTTTAGTGTTGAAACCTTAGCGGGTAGTACTGGGTTAAGTTAGAGCATTATAAAGGCTTTGTTATGATCACTCGCCTGTGTGTTGAAATGGTTGTATCATAACCTCTGCAGAGTGTAAAACCTATTTGGATAGCCGTGCATACGGTATTGAGCATTGCTCGAGAATTATAGTCAAGCGTTAGATATTATAAAATGAAAACTTGGTTGGGATTGCAGATTGCCATTGGAAGTTGGGAACTTGACTTAGGACTGGATATCTTGTTTACTTGGAAAATGCTGAAAGTTATTATTTGTTGTTACTTGTTTTACAGTCTTTTCAATCTACTTATTGTATTCATTTACAAATGTTGCTTTATGGCAAAATAACCATGATAGCCATTCCATTGAAATAAGCCTTGCATATAGTTATGTTAGAATTGCATTCTATGCACAACTTGTTGAGTGCTTTAAGTACTCACCCTTGCCAAACAACCACATCAACAGTTGAAGAGTATACACCTGTTCTGGAGGAGTACTAGGATGATACGAGTGTTTAGGGTGCGAGCCTTGTCAGTTGCCTGTGGTAAACTGAAGGGTTATTTATATCTTTTTATTCCGCTGCAATGTCTTAGTTTAATATTCTTAGTCTAGCCCTGAGTGGCTTAATAATGTAAGTTGACTACAAGGTCGTACAATTAGTTTTATTAAATATATGGAGTATTTTATTATTTATCGTTGTGAATGATTATGATATTCATCTATGTTGAGCCTATGTGCACTAGCGTGATCCTGGACTAGTGCGATATATACAGAGGGTCCGGATTTGCATATTTGGGTCTCGACAAATCTATTAACGTATTCAATTGCAAATGATGCTTTATTGCAAAATAGCCAAGTCATCCACTCTTTTGGATTAAACCTTGCATATAGTTGTATTAGACTTGCATTTTGTGCACAACTTGTTGAGTGCTTTATGTGCTCACCCTTGCATCAATAAATCAATCAATTACAGATGAATCAACACCAGCTCTACAGGAGGAGTATTAGGAGGAAGCGGGTTATTAGGATTCAAGCCCTGTTGATTGCCTGTGTCAGTTAATGAGTTGTCCAGTGGAGTTTATGTTCCAATGAAGTTTAGTTAGTACATAAGCCTTGTGAGGCATAATAATGTAAAGTCAATAGTAAGGTTATCACACTATCTATTTATTTATCTAATCCAGTCATTTATTATTTAATCTGCTATGTATGGAGTTGATGTTCCACTTATATTGCCACTATGTGCACTAGCGTGATCCGGACTAGTGCAGTATATATAGGCAGTTCGAATTTGCATATTCAGGACCTAACAATACACCTCAGTATGCCTTGTCTAGTTGAAGTTATCGTTAGCTTGAGGTAGCACCAGGACCATCCCCTAATAGTAGGCCCTCACTGATCTTATTGGTCATCAACTGTTTGCCCTGGTTGGTGCACTGACGGCGGGAAAAAGGAGACGGGCCGCGGGAGATTCGGCCCAAAAAGAATTTGCGAAAATAAAATCCTTTCTGAATTAATAAATTCCCGGAATTCAAATAAATTCAGAAAAGTCTCCAAAAATACAGAAAAATTCCTTGAAGCACAATGAACCCAACTAAAACTGAAAATCTTTTGTTTGATTAATAGATTAGTCAAATTAAACCCTTTCATAAATAGAAAATTCAAATTAAGCTAAAATTAATTCAAGAAAAATGCAAATGGTTCATTTTCAAATTTAAACATTCTAAAACTCAAATTTTTGGAATGTTACAAAGGAGCACAAAACCTCTAGAACCTTCAAGAGGAGGAAGGCTACCCCTCACCCTCTATTTATACTACTCTTGAGTCACCCTCCACCCTTAGATGAGTTCCTTCTACCCTAAGGATCAGATCAAGGGCTAGGAATGACTCCCACACACAGCCATACATAGGCTAACCCGAAACCCAACATGCATACCAGGTTTTTTGCACGCTTGTTAAAGCACACTAACTAGACCTGCTATCCTATCAACTAGACCGCGATCTGACAGACCTCATTGATCAAAGCAGCTTCTAGCTAGAATCTCATCTGATCCTTGTCTTCTTGGCTTGCCACGACTTCGTCTCGATCATCTTCCGGCGATCCTCGACTGTCTGGACCTCCATTGAACCTCGCCTTGTCCCGATCATCCTCCGCCTCACCATGATCAAGAACCGCCATCCTGCAGCCATCAAAAACAGGGAAACACATCACATAGAAATGTTAAAAAAGATTGCAATGAAATTCATCAAAAATCACAATTTAAAAATCATCTTCGCTCATAAGGGCTGGTGCTACTGCCCCTAGGTCGGTAGCACCGCCCAGAGAAATGACTCTCTGGAATTTTCACACCGATCTGAGGCTGGTATGACCTCCCATGGCCGGTGCTACCGCCCCTAGACTGATAGCACCGCAAATTCCAGACATATCTCAAATTGCTTCAAATTAAAAATCCAATTTAAATCAAACTCAAACGAGAGCATACCAAGCTCAAATTTAGTCAAATACTCATCATAAATATGGGTAGACCTCCACATGGTCTTTCAGATTCCTACAATCTTTCTGGACCTAATTGGATTGCATGAATAAAAAAAGAAAGGAATATGAAAAACAAAAGAATTAGGGTGAAATGCCTAGTCTAATTCTTAAAAATCCTTGAACACATGATGAATTGTCCAATTGAAAAGTGTAGAATGAAAGACAAATATAAATTTATATTTGGTTCAACCATACATTAGATTTCCCTCGGAACTCCTAATAGAGGTATTTCATAAAAGTTGTGGGAGATTAATCTTTTTTCATTGGGGAGCATACGAAAATCTTCTATAAAATTGAATTCAACTCCTACTCACTCCGATTCCAAATGTAGGTCATTTTAGGCTCAGTCACAAGAATTAAGGAGGTAGGTAAAATGACCATTTAACCCTTGATCATTTCTCTGTTAGCTATGCAATCAATGCTGTGAATATACACTCTCTCCCTCTCTCGTTAACAATGCACAAAATGCAAAACTCTCACCGGTATTTGTAAGAGTTAAGTGGGAGTAGATATAGGGAATGGAGAAATGAGAAAATAGCTCATTTAGTGATTAAATTAAGGAAGGGTGAAACAGGAACAAAAGTGGCAAAAGTGCCTAGAAATCATAGAACGACTTACATTTAGGAAAAAATAGAGAATGCTAAAACAACCTACATTTGGAATCAGAGGAGTATAAAAAGTGTTGGACACTATGCTCAAATATCAGCAATGTCTATAGGGTGCTACATAGGATGCAAGCTGAGGTGAAGGGGAAACTAGAAATGAGAGAGGGAAGCTATGTCTTCTATGAGGCATTTCTTGGGCACGAAATTCAACCATCAAGAAACAACCAAAATTTGCATTGGGGAGTAGATTAGTGCCTATAGCATTAAAATGACCCAACCTCCAACTCACCATCACTGTCCACCACTCCAGCTCGCTCGCCTCGCTAGCATGCTGCCCGCTCAGCTCGCCACCATAGCCTCGGTTGTTGCCGTCTCTATGGTTTCCATCGTCGCCATGGCCGCTTTCATCCACACATTGTTGCCACCACCCGACATCACAGCCAGCCATGGACGTCTTGGATCTGGACGCTACTACCGTAGATCTGCCCTGATCTAGGAGGAGGCGGATGGAGGATGGGAGAGGAGGCGATGTTCGGGGATGGCAGGAGAGATAGCATTCAATGGCGGCGCGTAGAAGCGGTGTTGGTCGATAGATTTGGCTGGTGGTAAGAAAGAGATAGTGTGTTCGGATGAGATCAAAATTGGCTACATGGTGGAGGAGGCGGCGTTTGGGGACACGGCCGACAAGGTAGGAGATGAGCGGCAGTGAGGCGATCAGTGGGGGAGAGAGGAGGTTCGTGCGAGGGAGAGAGAATATTTATTCTTTAGAAGGTATACTAGTTTGAGCTTACCCTTAAACTAAATAATTTAACAGAAATGATAGTATGAGGACGTTTGATTTCACCTAATCGCGTCGGATGCCCTTATCCACCGTTCGTTCTAATACAGATGACAGTAATCGATAGAGGCCACATATCCCTATACGTACTTGATGCATTTCCCAGTATGGGGTGAAACGGCAGAGAGGCAAAGTTTCTTGATTGAAGAGGAGAGCGTCTCCAGACGAGCGAAGAGGAGAGCGTCTCTCGGTGAAAATCTCGTATGCGGCGAAGTTTTGGTGCGAGGACGAAGATGTGATACGGCAAAGTTTTTGTGTGAGGACGACGAGGTAAGTATCCAGATCGCTTATTCGTAGCGGTGGTAGGAACGGTTGGCGATTGAGGATAAATTTCATATTTTAGGGTTCAAAAACCCTAAATGCGATTATGCCTTTGATCGTTCATCGGATTTATGTCGAGTAGATGTGAGTACCAACATCGCACATTTGTATCAGGAACGTCATAGATTTTGGTAAATTTCGAATCTAGGGTTTTGAATTTCGCATCTAGGGTTATGGAAGTTGATACGGTGTGGTAGGGATTGCATTTAGGGTTCATCTATTTGCTCGTTTGATTATGTTGATGGTCATGGGTTTTATAGAAAAGTTTGTTCAGTATTGGGTGGTGGTGTGTGCGGTGGGTTGAGGGGATTTGGTAAGGTGATTTCAAGGTATTGTTGCAGTGATTTTGAAGGTCATGTTTCAGATTATACTTTGTTATAGTGATTTCAAGTTATTGTTGCAGAGGTCTCCATGAGTTTGTTTGCAGTGTTCCTTTTTTCATTCATGCAGTGAGATATGTTTCAGTATATTGAAACTTGTGTTATTGCAATGATAGGGTATCTTTCAAATATGGGTGATAAAGGTAACAAATCATTCTTCAAGCATCGTTTCAGTACCGTAAGGTTGCAGAAGGTTGTTAGTGATATTACATCAGGGTAGAGGGAATATGTTTCCAGTAATGGATTTGAATGTTTATTATCAGTTGGAAAGTTTAAAGTACCAAGCAATTTAGTACAATGGATAATGGGTAACATGAGCCCTGGGTTTTGTGAGTTCCGTTATCGTGGTAAGGTTATTGTTTTCACAAAAGCAATGGTATAGAAAGTTCCTGGGATACCCTCAGGGGAGAAACCTTCGAAATTATCGGGCAATGTGGAAGACATTATGGACCTTCGTGACATGTACAAGGTGGGGAATAGGTCACCAATAGCAAAGGCTATTGAGGTTCTGAAGGGCAGTGAAGATGATGATACTTTTATGAGGTCTTTCATGCTTGTTGCATTAGCATGTGCATTGTGTCTTGGAACTGGAAATATGGTTTGTCTAGATTATTTGTTTTCTTTAGTTGAAGTATCGGAGATCAAAGATTATGATTGGGCAGGGGATGTGTTGAATGTTTTGATGAGGGAGGTTGGTAGATTCAGGAGTTGACACCTGAGCAACGTTCTAGCGTTTTCCAGATTGGGGGATGTCTACCTCTTCTTGATGTATGTATATTGTTCTATTGTTTGAAGAAGATTTTATTTCATGACCTTTATTTTGTTTTTGATCCAGTTTAATTCTAATTATGTTTTTCCTATTGTTTGTAGATTGCATACATGGATCATTTGGACATTCCTAGAAGTGATCTTCACAATCATGAAATTAATTACTCTTTGCCAAGGATTTTCCACATTAATGATGAAGACTTTGAATATATGGAGAAGGTTGATCGGAATAGATTGAATTTGAACATCATAACATTTGGATACCGTCCTGTATGTAATTGTTGCTTTACTTTTACTTCTTCATGGTTTTTTATTTGGGATGCAAATGACAGCTTAATGATTGATTTCTTTTTGTATATGTGGATAGTTTCGTGTTGTATCCTGCACTCCTTACAATGAAGCTCCAATTAAAGAAAATATTGCAGTACCTGACTTGGCGTCTTTTGAGGAGTGGCTGCGTCAGTCTCAATCTAACAGTCAAAGTTCACAGGTAATAGCTTTTATTTTGTATTCAAGGTTGTTTGTTCCTACTATATGGTCATAGTATGCATTTTTTTCTTGTAGGTTGCGCAAAACATTCAAGAAATCATTGATAAATATGACAAAATGTGGGCTGAAGACCTTGTGTCGGTTGTTGCAACATTGAGATCAATGCATGCCAATTAGACAATGGCCATGGTTGCAGAAGTTAGAGCTGCATTAGCACCAAACCTAGTGGGTTAGTCTAGTGGGAGACATCTGCAAGCTAGTGGGTCTGTAATAGTCAAAGATAAAGATGGGCTTGATTCAACAGTGCATCTGGGCAGGCAAGCAACTGAAGTTAGAGAAGGCAGCGGTTATAAGAGCCATGCAGATGCTGATGTGACTACAGAAGCTAACAGGAAGAGCCCAATTCAAGCAAATGTTGCAACCATTGTTGAGGAGGCAGCAAGGGGGAGCCCAACTATTGCTGAGGATGCAAACATTGATCATATAGTGGATAAAATATGTTTGACCCAGCAGGGTAGATCAAGACAGCACTCTCCAAAAAATGAACGAGAAGTTGGTAGTCCAGCAAGAAGTAGTGAGGAGGCAAAAAGCTCTGCGAGAGATACAAGCAATTGGCCCAGTTATTGTAAGGATGTTGCAGATTTCAACTTGTTCAAAGTTGGAGAGGAAGGCTACATTGATCTGTTTGAGGATGCTGGTGCAATCAATGGATCAGCTCACAACCAATTGGAGGGTAATGTGAACACTGTTGTTGTTACAATTGAGGCTGCAGGTACATCTATTCAATTTGATTATACTGTCCACATTTGTCTTATACATATTGCCTATGTGCACTTATATATAGTTGTTGTAATATAGTTGGGCTTAGTAGCAAGATATGTACTGATGTAAGTAGTGGTCCAAGTACCCACGAGAAAAAGGCTAGGAAGAAGAGGGCAGCAAAGGCATTAGATGATGGGAGCAAGCTGAAGAAGCTCAAGGTTGATACTGTGGCTGAGGGCACATATGCCAAATATATATCCAGAAGATGTGTTAAGAAGTCTAGGAAGGGTGTTGAACCGTGAGCACTTTCTTTTTACCTTTCATCTTGTGATTGGTATTTCGGTACTTTCACACTTTTGTGTTGCATCCAGTTTATCTTTATTCATTGGCTTTATTGTCAACACATTCATTTTTAGGGTTAAGGGTTATTTTAAAATGTTGCATTGGTTATTTGTTTCATTCATAATGTTGCAGTAGTTATTTTACAAATGTTGCATGAGTAATTTCAAAATGATGCATTAGTTATTTAAAAATGTTTCAATCATGATGTTGCATTATTTGTTGTTGTAATGTTGTTTTAGGTATTTCAATATGTGTTCAACTATATTATTTGCATTACTTTCAGTCATAATGTTGCATTGGTTATTTGTTATACTCATAATGTTACATCAGTTATTTGAAATGTTACATGCCATTATCAGAAATGTTTGATACAAATTTGTACGTTGTTTGTGTTTTTTTGTAGCCCCATATTTGTTGATATTGGTGGATTTCACATTTCTTATGAGAATTTTTACAATTCATTAAAGCCGAGGGGGAGGTAGACAATGAGTTGATGACGATCTTCGTTGAGAAATTTAATGAGGATGCAATTAAACCACTGTCAAAGAATACTTCTTCAAAGAAATTTGCCTTCTCTCTTGTTATTACGACAAAATAATTATGGTTTATGTCAGAATTCATAATCTTTTGTTTATTTTTATTTTGCATACTCATATATCTATATAAACAGTTTCAGTTTTGAGCTTCTATGGTTCTTTTCATTTTTAAAATAGTGTTAATTGATTATAGATCCTGGGAATTTTATGCCACAATCTTGTATGAAAGAGTTGAAAAGGATTGATGAAAAGTTCAAGTTGGCTAAAAAGGATCTGGTAAAATTTTCTCTTTTTTTATACTACTTATTTATGTTGCAAATACTATATTTCTTTGTTTGTTTTATCATTTTATTTGTAATGCATATAAATCCCTTTTTCAATGTAGTTGTTTTTTTTCCAATTGTGAGTAAAAAACACTGGGTCCTCATATGTGTGAACATGTTGTATAGTCAAATCAACTTCTTTGACAATAAAAAATCCAAAGGATGCTTCTGCATATTCATCAGCAAATAATCTGGTTAGCACATTTATATATATTATCTTCATTTATATTTAATGCTCATATTCTTTATTTTGCACTGTTTTTTTGTTGTAACAACATTTTTGTTGTTATCATCAGATTGAAAACTTCACCAAGCTTGTTAGGGTCTCAAATTTAATGAAAAAGGATATATCAAACTTTTAGCACTGCTCTCCAATAGAGTATCCACAACAATCTAATCTGTATGTGTTTTGGGTGTCTGGAACATGTACCTTTTTTGTGTGTATATAGTTTCAATACATTCAAAAACTATGTGTGCATAATTTGATGCCTCTCTTTTTACTTTATTTTATTTGCAAGCTTTGATTGTGGGGTGTGTACACTATGATATATCTAAAAAATTGGGATGTCAAGACCCCGAAGGCATTTCTGCTAGTAACTTACATGTTTCTCTGCTTGTTTATATTGCTCTGTCTTTTTAGTTTTAATGGTTCAGTGCAATACTGCAATACTTACATTTTCATCAAAGATTGTAACACAAAAGGTGTTTCCAAATAATTATTACACCATCGATGCAATACTTGAAATGCTTACATTGTCGTTGTAATAATTATTTCTTCTTTTAGTTTGAATGGTTCACTGCAATAATTACATTTTATCAAAAAAAATGTAGGAAAGCATCACTGAATACCGCAAGGTCTTCGCAACAAGGTTGATCAAGTCACCGTTGAATGTAATTGATTCAAGTTTTGTGCTTGGTGGCAAGGAAGCAGAGGGAAAGGGAAAATGAGTTGATTTGCACAATCTGAAGACATAGGAATTATACTTTTGTTTCATGGGGAAATCAAGATTGCTATTGTTGCATTTTAGGGTTTAGGGTAATAGGATTTCATGGGGAATCAAGACATAGGAATTATACTCTTGTTTCATGAGATGATGAATATTTGTAATCACTACTGTTGGAGCAGAACATTGATAGTATGGGGGTTATGAGGGTGGCTGTGTTATGACACACTGATCGTATTTTCTGCCTTTGCAGTACTGATGCTAAATTTGAATACGCCTATCAAAATACTATGGTTTAGTTGTTTACTTTGTTATGTGATGTCTGTGCTCCCAGTAAATATTTTGATTATTGTTTGAAGTATGTTGAATCAATAGCCTGTGCTCCCAGATTATGTTGTAAGTGCTATTCAGTAAATCAATAGTCTGTGCTCCCAGATTATGTTGCAAGTGTTATCAATAAATGTTGAAGTATTGTTTGGCAATGTTGTATTTCTCATTCTAATTTGAATAGAAGAAAATCAAAACAACTTATGACGAAACTATTGATTTCCTATAACTGAATCACAAACATCATGGAATTGAAACCATCGTATACAAAATTGGAGTGACCTTGTTATGTTAGTCGTCTAGCAAATGTTGTTTTGCTATATCATGCGCCTACACCAGCAAATATTGTAGATAGTATGTAAATATGTTGCATCGATATTGATAAAATGTTGTAAGAATTAGTTGATAATGTTGCACGTACCATTACAACATATTACAATTGTAGTTCTCAATTGGTGCAATAATTGGTCGATAATGTTGCACTACCATTATAGTATGTTGCAATCGTACATCTTAATTCCAGCAAGAATTGGCCCATCATGTTGCAAATAGTATTACAACATGTTGCTGTAGTACTTCTTAAATGTTGGAAGCATTGATTTCAAATATTTCAAACAATATTATAACATTGCAATCGTACCCAGTAATTGTTATAACCATCAATTTATAATGTTACAAGAATTTATAAAATATGTTGCAATTATACTCCTTAATTGTAACAAGTATTGATTAATAATGTTGCACGAAGCATTACAACATAGTTGAACTTGTACTAATGTATTGTTGCAAGTATTGAACATAGTTGATCTGTCATCTTTCTGCATAGCGAGTTAAACCTCTGGCACTCCAAAAGAAGGGCCTGGAACTGAATGGTGATCTACTGTCTTTCTAGTTGCTTGACTAGACTATCTATTGAGCAAGTACTGCTGAGTTATTTGTTGTATATTGAGATGAGTCATTACTTTCAAAACATGTGCACACAGAAGTCCATCCATCTCAAACATGTTGCAACTACATGCATATGCACAGGTATCTGTATGAACTGAAACAGTGAAGGTTTTGTTGGTGTTCCTGCCAGGCATAATCAGCGCAAATACTTCTTGTGTAGAATTTTATTGTTCATGTACAGTACAGACATAACATGTTGTTTGCATCAGTTGTTCTTGAAATTTGTAGAAAACACTTCTTGTGTAGAATTTGGATGCTTGCTTTTCCAGGGTGTACTTATAAATTTGTGTCCCAACCATTTTTGTTCTCAGTTCATATGTTGGTCAAACTGAGAAACAAAAAATTGTTGCATGTGTTATTTGGAAAAGAGGAAGGTACCTGGACTATAGTGGTGGCTCTGTTGTTTCTACTCTAAAGCCATGATCATCTTCCCTGTTAAGCATAGTATCTATCATGTTTTCATATTGCTTCAAAAAAGTCCAAACTGAGTCTTGGGGATGGACAAGTGTCTTGAATATTGCATTTAATCCTTCATATCTGCCAGTTGTGCTAGTGAAGGGAAAGAAGTTTTTCCTGAAATACACTGGGCCCATGTGCACCTTGAGTTCCACATGTTGAGCAAATGTTGGTTGTCATGTAAACCACACTTTTGCAACATATCCTGCCAAGAGCTCTCAAATTCATAAACATTTTTTGACATATCTACAATTCTATGTAAATCATCAGAAAATCCATCTTTAGTGGAGATCAACCTTGCAAGCTTCTCTTGAGCCTTTTGCATAACATGCCATTTGCAACATCTATGGATGGCAGATGGGAACACCTGACATATTGCTGATTTCATTGCTTTATTTTGATCTGTCATTATACAGATTGGTGGTTGACCTTTCATTGCTAGCTTCCAGATTTCAAACAGCCACATAAATGTTTCAATTGTTTCATCAGGAAGCAGCGCATAACCAAGGAGGATTGTTTGCATGTGACTATTTATACCAACAAATGGTGCAAATGGCATATTGTATCGATTAGTCATGAATGTCGTGTCAAAGAAGACACAATCTCTAAAGATTTCATACAACACTCTAGTCTTTCCATCAACCCAAAACAAAGCCCTCACAGCTTAATTTTCATCCAATTTTATTACATAGAAGAACAAGGGGCTTTCAAGTTGAAGTTTCTGGAAATACTCTATGGTGACAACCATATCCCTATAAGTAACATTTTGTCTCAGTTTTGTTCTTATGTTGCAAACATCTTTCTTTGTGAAAGTGAGGTTCCGAACCCCTCCCCATGAATGTCACCAAGCAGGGCTATTATATGTGAGGTAGAGATGTTTCTATGATGTAAGGTATGCAAGAACTCAAAATCCTCACAAGATATACGGCGGTGTGACCTGTAGAATCTTCTCCTCGCAACATGCTTCACCAATAGGTGTGTGTGCTCTTCTTGCATAACAATAACTTGCCATCTGTCATCCCTTAGCCCAACAGCCATGTGTGCTTTGCAGTCAAACTTTATCAATCTGTTGCATTTCCTTGTCCTAATAGTGTTGACCGTAACATTATTTTTTGCATTGCAAACTGAATTGGTTGCAGAGTTTTCACCTTATTCTTCTGGCTTTCTTGCATGCGAACACTCAAATTCTCTTCTGATCAATTTTTTTGTCACCTTACTGGTTCTTGCGCTTAGTATCCTGATACCAAACCCAAGCTTGTATGCATACTCATTGTACACTTTTTTAGCTTCTTTTAGGGTATCAAACATCATACCAACAAAAGGAACAACTGGTTGGGAGCACACGTTGCCTTCATACTGATCATCATCTTGTTCTCCCGCAACCTCCATAGTAGTATATTTATCATCATGTGCATCTCTAATTGATTCTTCCTGATCAGTACAAAGCTTTGTACTTTCCTGTAAAAAATGTTGGGGACACTTGTAGTTATTGTTGCATATTTCGTTACAAATTGTTGTAGGCGAAATCAATAAAAAAAATGCGATAATGTGCATCAACTCATATGCATTGCAAGTTTTTATGCCGATTTTTTTTTGTTTCATCAGGGTCGTTCATATGTTTCGTGTATGGTACATAACAATCAGAGGTTTCTAGGGTTAGCACATACCAGATTGTAGCTTGAAGAAGCACCAACGGTAGTTAGATTTGCGGAAGGATCCATCCGAGTGATCTCCTGAAGTGATTCGTGGTTGCTACTGGAAGCACTTGCCATATGGGCCAACATCAGGCTGGGGCAATGTTGTTGGAGTTCTCGATTGATCACATTTGTTGCAATGATCGGTTGGGGAGGTCTTGCAACCGAATTTGTTGATGGTGGGAACTCGATTTTTCAGATCAAATGAGCCATCGGGTTGATTTGGGAGAAGAAATTTTGGGTTTAACATCAGAGATTCGAGGAAGGAAAGAGAAGAAATGTAACATCCCAAAATTTGGCCTATAATTTCACTTATGTGCATTTTGGTGATTTTCTGAATTTATTGGATTTTCCAGAAATTATTTGAATTTATTTTAATTAAGTATATTGAACCTTTGGTGAAAACTAATTATATATAGATAAGAATAATATGCAGTTTTGTCAAAAATATTTTATTTAAGTTCAGAATGTTTCAAGGTATTTATGAGAATTTTCTTGGATTTTTCCTGATATTTTTATTGCCTTAAATGAATTAATCTAATTTCGAATTATTTTAATTCAAAAGCTTTTGAAAAATCTTGAACAAGATCTTGGGCCAAGCCCAAAGACCTTTGCGTGCGTGAGCCAGTCGCGCGCGCCCGCTCACCGCTTCGTCGCCGCCCCGCGCGCCAGCCGTTAGATCAAGATCGTGCGGTTAAGATCATGCGGTGTTGGTTTGGAAAGGTTTGATCGCATCCGCTGATTTTGGAAGGTGCGGATTGGATTGGATCGCCGAGATCTAATCGTGGCCTCTCGTTGCGGTCGGACGGCTCTCGTCGTCGTCTCCGATTCGGTTTCGAATCCGCCGCCGCTTGCCGCCGCCGCGTGATTTAGGGTTTCCTTCCTGCGCGCATGCCGAGGCTATAAAGCCGCACCGCACTCCAATGTTCCTCGCCCCTTGCACACCAAGAGCTCTAGCCTCTTCTTTGTTTCATTGCCGTCGCCGCTCGAGCTCGCCGTAGTTCTTTGCACCGCCGCCGCGAGTTTTTGCGCCGTTCCGCCGCCGTCGAGCCTCCTCCCGCCGAATCGGTTCCAGATCTGGGGTCGTCGTTCCAAGACGCGTCGAGGCCGCCACTTATTCTCGCCGGAGTCGCGCCGAAACGCCGTTCGGGTAGTCGTCTTCCTCCGCTCCGGTGCAAGCCCGCCGCCGTGTCTCGGAGCTTCGCGCAGCCGTTGGATCTTCGCCGAACCGTCCGGATCAAGCCACATCGCTTCTTCAGCAGTGTTCTGCTCGGGTATATTTCTAACCGTTAGATTCGAATAGACGTTCGGGATTGAGACGCGTGTGCGTAGTGTGTCAGCCGTTGGATCGTCTCGCAGATGTGCGACGCGTGTCGATGCGGTACCAAGCATCGCGGCGCCGGGTGCATCGTGGACAGGCGTGTGTCGTGGACTTGGTCCATAGACCGAGCGACGTGGCGCAATTTGATTGGCCCACGTATCGCGATGACGTCATGCTGATATCAGCCGGTCCACAGCACAGTATCTCGAGTCCACGGTGGACCAGCGTGTTTTCGTGGACTAAGTCCATGCGCCGAGGCCACGTGTCCGTCTCTGATTGGTCCACGTGTCGCTTGCGCATTAATCGGTAATTTCGAGAAAAATAATTCGGAAAATCGGTTTTTCTAATTTCGTATTTTCAGATTTATTCAAACTTCAAAAGGCTATATCTTTTGCATTTTAACTCGGATTTGAGTGATTCAAATTTCTAAAAATTTGTAAAATCAAGATCTATTTATTGGTGAATTTTATTTTATTTTTGGAGTTTGTTTGCTCTTGGGTTTGGTGTTTATTTGCTATTTTGGCATCGTTTAGCGTAGACGTTGAACCGCTTTCGGTGATCCGGAGGAAGATTCGTCGCCCAAGACCCAAGATCAGATCAAGACCAGCACCTACTCCAAGGCAAGTTGTGCTTTGATCATGTTGCACCTAATTTTCACCAAAATTGCTATTTTATCTCTTAAACTTTATGCATGATATTTTATATGTATAAATGATTTCAATTAATCTGGGAATTAGATAATATGCCTATTTGAATTAAATCATACCTTGTCAATTTTATGCCATGATCTATTTGTCACCCTAGGATGTGGAATTATAGTTGGTTAATATTGATAATCAACTTTGGGCTAGTTAGACCGTCATAGATTGCTTAGCCATGCCACGTCATCACATGTGTCCGAATGTTGATACTTAATCTTGACTAATGGAATATGGAACAATGTTTATGAATTGGTGTGTTATGTGTCGTCACACGTGATATCAAGTTGTCGTGGCAAGGAGGTCACACATCTAGATTGAAATGTTGATGGCATGTGGTGCTTGGTAATCAACCGGGGTGGTAATGATTTTAGATTGGGGCAAGTGGCAAGGGCGGTGTGCCAAGGTGGGCGTGGTTGGCGGGGGTATGTGGAAGTCTTGCCTTAATCACCTTAAGGACTTAACCTTGCAAGCCTTTGACCGAGTCCTTCTTGCAACCACATGTCCGGAATGGGACAATTTAGTGAATAATTTGTGAAACCTAGATTTTGCATCGTCGTGATGAATAGTGAGTTCCGGTTACGGTTTAACTCACATGGCGCAAGAGGGGGCCTGTTGTGGTGGTTTAACCCTTGATGTTGAAACCTTAGCGAGCAAAGATCGGGTCTAGGTGTAGCATTGTAAAGGCTTTGTTACAATCACTCGCCTTGGTGGTGTTTGGTTGTATCGTGTGGGTAAAGTGCATAACCTCTGCAGAGTGTACAATCTATTCGAATAGCCGTGCTCACGGTATTGGGCAATGCTCGGGAATTACAGTTAAGGGTTAGACTTTTGTTAAACAAAAACCTATTGGGATGGCAAGGTGCCATGGAAGGTGGAAATTGATTTAGGATTAGGAACTTGGTGTATTTCAGAAATACCGAATTTATTAATTACTGAATTTGTTTTACTGCTTTCCAATCTATTCATTATATTCTTGTTAAATGCTGCTTTATTGCAAAATAGCCATATTAGCCATTCCTTTGGATTAAGCCAAGCATATAGAATATTAGACTTGCATTACTGTGCACAACTTGTTGAGTGCTTTATGTACTCACCCCAACAACAACAACTTCAAACGAGGAGGAATCTACGCCCTTCGTGGAGGAGGATTATATGGATGCGAATGCTTAGGGTCCGAGCCTCATCAGTTGCCTGCGGTGAATCGGGAGTCGCTACGCTTATTTTTATTTTTCCGCCGCTTATTTGCTATTTCTTTTATAAGCCCTGTGTGGCAATAATCATGTAAGACAACATTACTATTAATTATTAAAGTTATACTATATTCATTGTGTATGACTATGATAGCATCTATGTTGAGCTGTGTGCACTAGCGTGATCTGGACTAGTGCGGTATACACAGAGGGTCCGGATTTGCAAATTCGGGTCCTGACAGAGGTGGTATCAGAGCCATACTGACTATAGGTCTTGGCCCTAGGTAGTTGGTATCTCTTAGGAGTGTCCAAAATTGTTTTCTAAACGAAAAAGGTGAAATTGACTAATAAGAAACTCTTGGCTTATCTCATCCTTCTACTCCCATCCTTGCAAAATTACCTTATTTTCGTTGTCGTTTCGAGTGGAGATCTTATTCAAAATTTTGTTTTGAATAGATGCCGATCTTCCGATCTTCGAGTCGAGGTGGTGGCTACGCCATGGAGCCGTGGAGAGTTCTTCAAGTGATTGGAGGCTTTGATCGTCCGCTCTACCGAGGAAGCAACTGGAACGTCAACGGTGTGCATCGGGGATTCTTCTGCAAGCTGATCATCTTAGCTCGAGAGTGCGACGAGACCACCAGACCGATCCACATCACCGCCCGGAGGTTCACTTACGAGGCTGGAGTTCAGAGGTCGCTAGACTTGCTCTACGACGGATCGCCACGACTACGCCTACGAAGCCGCGACACCGTGTTCGACTTCACCCGACAAAGGCGAAAGTGCAACGTCAACGGATCGTGGAGGGAGGTGCTCTGCAGACACCTTGCCGAGTTCGCCACCGCCGTGAGGATCACCGAGGGACACTGCGCATGAGCCGGAGACAGGCGTGAGGCGCTAAGAGTGGCGGAGCGAGAGCTTCAAAAGACCCGTGACGCCGCAGCCAGAGTCATCGGTGAGTTGGAGGAGGCCTTGCAGGTAGCCGAGGAGATAGTAGATCAGGTCGTCCAGGAGCCAGATGAGGTCGCTCAAGAAGAAGAAGAGGAAGAAGAAGACCCTAAGAGCGTGAGTGGGAGCCCGAGGAGCCAGCAGAGGGTCACCGGGGATAGGTTCGCACCCATGCCGGCCCACCCACCGTGTATGCACGGATCGGCCTCACTGTGGTGGCTGGATGAGTGAGAGTCGGTCTTAGAGTTGTGTTGAGACTCGAGTATTGAATTGTGTCTTTAAGTTAGCCTTTACCTTTTAGTAGACGTTAAGGTTACATGTTTAGTTTGGTTCTTAATTGTTTGCTGAGTGTGCAGTATGTGTTGCAAAGCCCTTAGGCATTGTAAGCAACCATACCAAGTATTAATAAAGATTATTTAAGTTGGGTTTAACCTGTTTCCCCGCCTTAGAAATTCTTGCATCTTATCTATGCTACATATACCTTTCCTAACCCAAGAAGCAATCAAGCGGATGGTGAACACCGCAAAGAACAACGGAGCTTTGAAGTGGTCCGCTCCCGTGCAACAATCCCAACGAAGGAGCACCACCGCATCGTGCACCGCTAGTGGATATGCGTAACTTGGGAGCTTTTCTCTCATTGCGCAGACTCAGTTGATGCAGACAATGATGCAGCAGATGACCAATATGGCTGCAGTCAACAACCCCGCTACTCAGATTAATAACGGCGGACCTCGTCCTTATTCCAAATTGTCAAACTTTATGAGGACCCGACCGCCAACATTCTCGGTCAACGTCAACCCCTTGGAAGCAGATGATTGGCTGAGAACCATTGAGAGGAAGTTGTACATCACGCAATGTGAAGGGCATGAGAAGGTTCTTTATGCATCCCATCAGCTTGAGGAACAAATGCGAGAATGGTGGGAGAACCATCGTGCTACTCACGAGGCACCCATGGAAATCACGTGGGAAGAATTCGCAACGGCCTTTCGCCAATACCACGTACCAGAAGGAATGATGGACCTGAAAAAGGAAGAATTCAGGGCGCTTAAGCAAGGAGGCTAACCGGTGGCGATTACTTGAACAAATTCACGCAGTTTAGCTCGCTATGCTCCTGAAGATGTGGCGACGGACAAGGCTAGGCGGTCCCGATTCATGAAGGGATTAAACTCAGGACTGCAAGTGGGGCTAATTACCCACACTTTTCCAGATTTTCAAGAATTGGTAAACAAGGCTTTGATTCTGGAGGATAAGCGCAGGGAGCTTGGGGAAAATCGCAAGCGCTTGATGACTAACCCAGATGGACGCCCTAACCACCTGCGAATGAGGATGACCCCGCAACAGTTTGCTAAGTTCCAACCGCAAGCTGTTAACAAACCAGCAACACCTGCACCGCGACCACTAGGACAGAGTTATCAGACACCGGCCCAAGGTAACAATGCTCAAGGGGGAGTGAAGCAGTCAGCCGTCAGAAGGTGCTACAGTTGCAATGAGCTGGGGCATTATGCCAACAGATGTCCCCAGAAAGGAGGTATCACGCCAGTGCGCTTCAACCTTGGGACGACACCTTCTAAGGCGCCGATGACGGGAGCAAATCGAGGAGCCTGGACAGGCAGGAGCAACGCCTCAAGCTACTATTCGAGGCAGAGTCAACCACATCACCGCCGATGGAGCCTGTGAAGCATGAGACGTCGATGGGTAAGTTTTGGTAAACTCAAGACTGCAATAAAGATTATTTGATTCAGAGCTTCGCATTCATTTGTCTCTCGAGCTTTTGCATCCGAAAATGGTTTGAGCATGAAAAATCTTAAGTGTGTGATGCTAGTCCAAGCCCGTGATCCGAGTTAAGATCTAACCTTGGATGTTTGGGGTAAAGCTAAAATTAATGGGGTAGAGTTCCTAGCTAACTTGATTATTCTAGATGCCCAAGTTTTAGATGTTATCCTCGGTATGGATTGGTTAACCAAGCATAAGACAAGATTGGATTGCGGTCAAAGGATTGTATCCATTGAGAGACCTAGAGGAGAAAAGGTGGAATTCCGAGCGACATCAGTTCGTAAGGGTCAATTAATTGTTAATAACGTGAAAGCCGTCATAGAGGACGTGCCAGTGGTCAGGGAATATCCAGATGTATTTCCAGAGGATCTACCGAATGCCGCTGACCGTGACATCGAGTTTGTCATTGAGTTAGTACCGTACAACACCAATAGCAAAAGACCTTATCGGATGCCTACCGATGAGTTGGTGGAAATGAAAAGCGATCGACGAGTTATTAGAGAAGGGTTTTATAAGACCAAGTTCGCCGCCATGGGGAGCGCCATTTTGTTTGTCGGGAAAAAGATGGAAGCCTTAGAATGTGTATTGATTACGTGCACTTAATGAAGTGATGATTAAGAATAAGTATCCGTTGCCAAGGATTGATGATCCGTTCGACCAGCTTGAGAGGAGCCGAGTTTTCTCCAAGATAGACCTTCGCTCCGGATATCATCAACTAAAGATTCGGGCGGAAGATGTTCCAAAGACCGCATTTTCTTCAAGATACGGACATTATGAGTTCACGGTCATGTCTTTTGATTGACCAATGCGCCAAAGATATTTCATGAACTTGATGAATAAGATTTTCATGGAATACTTGGACAAGTTTGTTGTTGTGTTCATAGATGATGTTTTGGTATATTCAAAGACCAAGCAGAGCACGCAAATCATCCGAGGCTAGTGTTGGAAAAGTCTGCGTGAGCAACAAATTGTATGCTAAATTCAAGAATCGACTTTTGGAAGGAAAAGGTGGAATTTCTGGTCATGTTATGATCAAGAAGGAGTTGCCGTCGACCCAAGCAAAGTGGAGGCAGTGTTGCATTGGGAACAACCAAAGTCTGTCACTCAAGTCCGAAGTTTTTTGGGAATGGCAGGATATTATCGCCGATTCATAGAAGGATTTTCGACGATTGCGAGACCTCTTACGCAGTTGTTGAAAAAGGAAAAGAAATTTTCATGGACGCCAGATTGTGATAAGGGTTTTGAAGAATTAAAGAAGCGTTTGACAATAGCCCCAGTGTTGGTTTTGCCTAATGTTCGTAATACTTGATATATCTTGTGATGCGCCAAGACAGGTCTTGATGCGATTAATGCAAGAGGGTAAAGTGGTCGATATGCGCCAAGGCGATTAAGGCCGCATGAAGGGAATTATCCCACGATGACTTGGAATTGGTCGCCGTGGTGCATGCCTTGAAATTGTGGCGCCATTATCTCATGGGAAATAGATGTGAGATATATACGGACCACAAGAGTTTGAAATATATCTTCACCCAAATGATCTTAACATGAGGCAAAGGAGATGGTTGGAACCGATCAAGGATTATAATATGGGAATCCACTACCATCTAGGAAAGGCTAATGTAGTGGCCGATGCCTTGAGTCGTAAAAACCATGTTGCAAACATGATGGTACAGAAGATCAATCTGAGTTGTGTAAGGAGTTTGTGGTTAAAATTGGTAATGGTTCCGAATGATTTATAGCTGCTTTGGAAGTAAGGCCGACGCTTGAAGATCGATTTGGGAAGGGCAAAGGATGATGAGAAAATCAACCGAATCAAAGCTAAAAAGGATGAAGGATTAGCGCAGATTTTACTATGGATGGCCGGGTACCATGTGGTTCAAGGGTCGATTTGTGTGCCAAATGCACGAGCTTAAGCAGATTGATTTTAGAAGAGGCTCACGATTCCAAGTATTCAATCCATCCAGAAGCGCCAAGATGTACCAGACTTAAGGGAAAGGTTTTGGTGGCGAATATGAAACGTGAAGTCACGAGCATGTTGCCTTATGTGATATATGCCGAGAGTTAAGGCAATACACCGAGACCTGCAGGATTACTACAACCGTTAAAAGTTCCAGAATGGAAATGGGAAGAAATCGGTATGGATTTCATCACCGGTTGCCAAGAACCCAAAGTGGGTATGATTCTATATGGGTTATCGTGGATCGACCGACCAAAGTTGCTCACTTCATCCCACCAAGACAACTTACTCAGAGACCGGTTAGCGTAACTATACATAGCCGTAATTGTGTGTTTGCATGGGGTACCAAAGAAAATAGTGTCGCATGAGGTACCCAGTTCACCTCGAGATTTTGGGATAAATTGCATGAAGCCATGGGAACGCGTTTGAACTTCAAAGACGGCATATCACCCGCAGATCGATGGTCAAACAGAAAGAGTAAATCGATTTTGAAGATATGTTAAGAGCTTGCGCATTAGCCTATACTACATCATGGGATAAATGCTTACAGATGCAGAGTTCACTATAACAACAGATTACTGAGCTAGTTTGCGATGTCGCCATTTGAGGCTTTATATGGTCGTGCTGTCGCACTTCAATCGAATTGGAATGAGACAAGAGAGCGTATGATATTTGGCCCCGATATTCTCAAGGAAGTCAAGAGCAAGTTGCCATGATAAGAGACAAAGTTGAAAATCGCGCGATCAAGACAAAAAGTTATGCGATAATCGTCGCCGTGATTTGAGTTTCAACCCGATGATTTCGTGTATCTTAGGGTTACCCTCTAAAAGGAGTTAAAAGGTTCCACGCTAAAGGAAAGCTTGCCCCAAGATATGTTGGACCGCTCAAAATTTTGAGCCGTCGAGGGAGGTTGCTTATCGCTTGAATTGCCGCATCACTAGCGGCGTGCATGATGTGTTCCATGTGTCCCACCAAGAAGTGTCTTGGTGCAGTGAGCGAGCGCCTTTGGGAGAGATTGAATTGCGAAAGATCGACCTACAAGGAGCAACCAATCGTAATCTCGGATGTTATGGACCGCAAGACCAGACCAAGTCGGTTCGCTTTGCGTGGTTCAATGGAGCAACCATTCCGAGAATGAGGCAACCTGGGAGCGTGAAGAGGATCTGAAGTCAGAATTTCCAAACCGATTCCCTAGTCAGCCTTGAATCTCGGGGTCGAGATTCTGTTAAGGGGGGAGGTTTGTAACATCCCAAAATTTGGCCTATAGTTTCACTTATGTGCATTTTGGTGATTTTCTGAATTTATTTGATTTTTCAGAAATTATTTGAATTTATTTTAATTAAGTATATTGAACCTTTGGTGAAAACTAATTATATATAGATAAGAATAATATGAAGTTTTCTCAAAAATATTTTATTTAAGTTCAGAATGTTTCAAGGTATTTATGAGAATTTTCTTGGATTTTTCCTGATATTTTTATTGCCTTAAATGAATTAATCTAATTTCGAATTATTTTAATTCAAAAGCTTTTGAAAAATCTTGAACAAGATCTTGGGCCAAGCCCAAAGATCGCGTGAGCGTGAGCCCAGGCGGCGGCGTTCTGCTCACCGCTTCGCCGCCGCCAGCGCCACCGTTAGATCAAGATCGTGCGGTTAAGATCACGCGGTGTTGGTTTGGAAAGGTTTGATCGCATCCGCTGATTTTGGAAGGTGCGGATTGGATTGGATCGCCGAGATCTAATCGTGGCCTCTCGTTGCGATCGGACGGCTCTCGGTCGCCGTCTCCGATTCGGTTTCGAATCCGCCGCCGCTTGCCGCCGCCGCGTGATTTAGGGTTTCCTTCCTCGCGCATGCCGAGGCTATAAAAGCCGCACCGCACTCCAATGTTCCTCGCCCCTTGCAGACCCGAGAGCTCTAGCCTCTTCGCTGTTTATTGCCGTCGCCGCCAGAGCTCGCCAGAGTTCTTTGCACCGCCGCGCGAGTTTTTGCGCTGCTCGCCGCCGCCGAGCCTCCTCCCGCCGAATCGGTTCCAGATCCGGGTCGTTGCTCCAAGACGCGCCGAGGCCGCCACTTATTCTCGCCGAGTCGCGCCAAACGCCGTCGGTAGTCGTCTTCCTCCGCTCCGGCAAGCCCGCCGCCGTGTCTCGGAGCCAAGCGCGGCCGTTGGATCTTCGCCGAACCGTCCGGATCAAGCCACATCGCTTCTTCAGCAGTTGTTCGCCGTATATTTCTAACCGTTAGATTCGAATAGACGTCGGGATTGAGACGCGTGTGCGTAGTGTGTCGCCGTTGGATCGTCTCGCAGATGTGCGACGTGTCGGTCGCGCGGTATCAAGCATCGCGGCGCCGGTGCACTGCGTGGACGGCGTGTGTCGTGGACTTGGTCCATAGACCGAGCGACGTGGCGCAATTTGATTGGCCCACGATCGCGATGACGTCATGCCGATATCACCGGTCCACAAGACAAGATCTCGAGTCCACGGTGGACGGCGTGTTTCGTGGACTAAGTCCATGCGCCGAGGCCACGTGTCCGTCTCGATTGGTCCACGTGTCGCTTGCGCATTAATCGGTAATTTCGAAGAAAAATAATTCGGGAAAATCGGTTTTTCTAATTTCGTATTTTCAAGATTTATTCAAACTTCAAAAGGCTATATCTTTTGCATTTTAACTCGGATTTGAGTGATTCAAATTTCTAAAAATTTGTAAAATCAAGATCTATTTATTGGTGAATTTTATTTTATTTTTGGAGTTTGTTTGCTCTTGGGTTTGGTGTTTATTTGCTATTTTGGCATCGTTTCGCGTAGACGTTGAACTGCTCGGTGATCCGGAGGAAGATTCGTCGCTCCAAGACCCAAGCTCAGATCAAGACCAGCACCTACTCCAAGGCAAGTTGTGCTTTGATCATGTTGCACCTAATTTTCACCAAAATTGCTATTTTATCTCTTAAACTTTATGCATGATATTTTATATGTATAAATGATTTCAATTAATCTGGGAATTAGATAATATGCCTATTTGAATTGGTGTGTTATGTGCTTAGCCATGCCACGTCATCACATGTGTCCGAATGTTGATACTTAATCTTGACTAATGGAATATGGAACAATGTTTATGAATTGGTGTGTTATGTGTCGTCACACAGTGATATCAAGTTGTCGTGGCAAGGAGGTCACACATCTAGATTGAAATGTTGATGGCATGTGGTGCTTGGTAATCAACTGGGGTGGTAATGATTTTAGATTGGGGCAAGTGGCAAGGCAAGTGTGCCAAGGTGGGCGGGGTTGGCGGGGTATGTGGAAGTCTTGCCTTAATCACCTTAAGGACTTAACCTTGCAAGCCTTTGACCCGAGTCCTTCTTGCAACCACATGTCCGGAATGGGACACCTAGTGAATAATTTGTGAAACCTAGATTTTGCATTGTCGTGGTGAATAGTGAGTTCCGGTTACGGTTTAACTCACATGGCGCAAGAGGGGGCCTGTTGTGGTGGTTTAACCTTTGATGTTGAAACCTTAGCGAGCAAGATCGGGTCTAGGTGTAGCATTGTAAAGGCTTTGTTACAATCACTCGCCTTGGTGGTGTTTGGTTGTATCGTGTGGGTAAAGTGCATAACCTCCGCAGAGTGTACAATCTATTCGAATAGCCGTGCTCACGGTATTGGGCAATGCTCGGAATTACAGCTAAGGGTTAGACTTTTGTTAAACAAAAACCTATTGGGATGGCAAGGTGCCATGGAAGGTGGAAATTGATTTAGGATTAGGAACTTGGTGTATTTGTAAATACCGAATTTATTAATTATGAATTTGTTTTACTGCTTTCCAATCTATTCATTATATTCTTGTTAAATGCTGCTTTATTGCAAAATAGCCATATTAGCCATTCCTTTGGATTAAGCCAAGCATATAGAATATTAGACTTGCATTACTGTGCACAACTTGTTGAGTGCTTTATGTACTCACCCCAACAACAACAACTTCAAACGAGGAGGAATCTACGCCCTTCGTGGAGGAGGATTATATGGATGCGAATGCTTAGGGTTCGAGCCTCATCAGTTGCCTGCGGTGAACTGGGGAGCTGCTACGCTTATTTATTTTTCCGCTGCTGCTTATTTGCTATTTCTTTTATAAGCCCTGTGTGGCAATAATCATGTAAGACAACAGTTACTATTAATTATTAAAGTTATGCTATATTCACTGTATGACTATGATAGCATCTATGTTGAGCCTGTGTGCACTAGCGTGATCCTGGACTAGTGCGGTATACACAGGGGGTCCGGATTTGCAAATTCGGGTCCTGACAGAGGTGGTATCAGAGCCATACTGACTATAGGTCTTGGCCCTAGGTAGTTGGTATCTCTTAGGAGTGTCCAAAATTGTTTTCTAAAAGAAAAAGGTGGAATTGACTAATAAGAAACTCTTGGCTTATCTCATCCTTCTACTCCCATCCTTGCAAAATTACCTTATTTTCGTTGTCGTTTCGAGTGGAGATCTTATTCAAAATTTTGTTTTGAATAGATGCCGATCTTCCAGTCTTTCGAGTCGAGGCAGGGTGGCTACGCCATGGAGCTGTGGAGAGTTCTTCAAGTGATTGGAGGCTTTGATCGTCCGCTCTACCGAGGAAGCAACTGGAACGTCAACGGTGTGCATCGGGGAAGAGAATAGAGGAGAAAAATGAGATGAATGAAATGCCGCTAAGTGTCGCGGCGAGAGAGTCTTTGAGAGAGAAGCGAAGTGAGGAAAATAAGAAGGTGCCCCCGGATGTTGCAATGAGAGGGCGTATTCATCGAAGATTTGGTGAGGCACACTTGAATTAGTAATTCTGATAAATATTATGTACTAAAGAGAGTTATTTTTTTTGTCTTATATCAACGTGGATGCCAACACCCACGCAATCTCGTGACTAGGCAGTGCCCTCACAGCCATGCATCCAAAAATCGAGCAACAAGCCACGTTGAGCGTGGTGGCAGAGTCCACTTTTTCGCTTGCCTCTCGAAAATCAAATATTGCTTGGTACCGGTTTTTGTGAATTTTGACCGAATTTCGGTAAAAACCGAATGGTTTGCGAAAGTCAAACCTCTGATCACCGATTCAAAAAACCGAAACCCGGTCGAAAAAGTCAAAAATCGGTCGGTTTTAGAAGAAAATCGACGACAGAAGGGAAAATGGTGAAAATGCAAGGAAAACTTGCAAACAAATTGAAAAAATTATAAAAAATCCCAATTATTCTATCAAACACCTGAGAGAAATTTAATTTTTTTTGAAATAATTTATTGCTTCTAAAAAATCCAAAATAGCAATTAATGAAAAGGAACAAAGACACTGCTAGATTTTTATAAATATTTAAAAGATTTATTATATTCTAAAATTTTAATGTAACCATAACTAATGCCAAAGGATAATGTACTAAAGTTTTCATAAATATTAGACTTCATTTAGTGCACATATAAAATCAAAACCGAAGAGCATATACAATGATAATAGCACTTTTAGAATTTTTAACAAATACACATATCTGATCATAATCTAAAAATTTTACAACATCATTGTAATTACGTTATAACATCAAAAAAAAGTTTAAGAAATATTACATCATTTTATGCCACTAGAAAATAAAAAACTGAAGAGCGTATATTGTGACAGTATCACTGTCATAATTTTTAAAAAATACATAGATCTAATAATCATCTGAAAATTTTATAGCATCATTATAATTGCCTCAGTACCTCACAAAAAAATTTCAAAAAATGTTAACACTTTTTGCTAAATTTCTTTAAATTTAAATTTAAACTTCACTGTTTATCGGTCAGTTTTTATTGGCGAACCGGCTTGGTGAGGTCGGTTAGGGTTCACAATTTCGTTTCGTTCGCGAAAATCGCTAGCCCCGTGGTAGCGGTTTTCGCGAAAAACCGCTTTAAAACCGCGAAAAACCTAACGGTTTGCAAATTTGAAAATTTTGAAATTTGGTCAAACAAGATTACGAAAACCGTGATTTTTGACGATAACCGCTCGATTTTCGCGAAAAACCGAGCGGTTTTTGGAGAAAATCGCAAAAACCGTCCGAGGTTAGAAAATTGGGAAAAAAATCAAAAAAATAGGGGAAAAATGCAAAAAAAATATTGTAAAATTTGTAGAAATACAGGGAAAAGCTAAAATTGATTAAAAATGTAATAAATATATAAATAAGGTATGTGAAAACGTGAAAAAATTCCAGAATGATCTCTCCTAAATTTGGAAAAAAATTCACATGACCTTTGCTATATTTTAGAGAATTGGAAGTTGTAAGTTATGTATTTAGCAATAATATGTCAATAAATAATCTTTCATTGCAATACTACAATCACACAAGTGCATAAATCGGCATCTACATAACTGCAAGTAAAATCATTCGTAATTTCACTACCATTTACTTGTCAACACCATTTACATTATAATACCTTTCAATTGAAGTTGTGGAGTAGGCATAAGTATAGCTTCGTCACTCTTCCATTGTCGCAAAAATGGCATGTTCGATCTACATGAACGGAATGTCGAAAACCGATGACAGAAGGAAAAATGGTGAAAATACAAGAAAAATTTAAAAAAATCCAAATTAGTCTATAAAACACCTGAGAGAAATTTATACAATTTTTTTAAATCATTTATTTCTTCTAAAAAATCTAAAACAGCAATCAATGAAAAGGAACAAATACACTGTCAGATTTTTATAAATATTAAAAATATTTATTATATTCTAAAATTTTAACGAAAATATAAATAGTTACAAAGGATCATTTACTAAAATTTTCAGAAATATTAGTCTTCATTTATTGCCCATGTAAAATCAAAAACAGAAGAGCATATACAAAAAATACACATAACTGATCATCATTTGAAAATTTTAAATAATCATTTTAATGACGTTATAACATCACAAAAAAAGTTTAAGAAATATTAGACTTCATTTTATGCCCCTAGAAAATAAAAAACTGAAGAGCATATATTGTGACAGTATCACTGTCAGAATTTTTAAAAAATGTACGTATCTGATAATAATCTGAAATTTTTATAGAATCATTAGATTACCTTAGGACCGCACAAAAAAAATTCAAAATTTTTTGACAATTTTTGCTAAAATTCATCAAAATTTTTAAATTTACTGTTCAACTGAACGGTTTTAATTGCCGACTCGGTACGATCGGTTTTCGCGAAAACCAACCGATTTTTGTCGGTTTTTTTGAACCTTGAGGTCGGTTTTGGCGCTTTGTGAACCCTGCGCTGGTGGAGGGTGGATGCGGCTGTTCTCGCGGTCTGTAAGGAGCCGCGTCGTCTCGTCTAGTCGTCTCTCCGTTCCAAAGCCCTACCAAAAATCCTTTTGCCCTCTTCGACTCGCGCTCGCACCCTAACCCCCTCCAAGAACCCAGATCCCGAATCCAAGATCCCTACTCCCCACGACCTGCTCTTGATTTCTCTCTTTGCAGCCGCCTCCGCTCCGAAATCCCCCTATTCTTGCCTCCTCCTCTCGCGTCTCTGAGATCTTGAGGTGAGTGCGTTGCGGTTGCTGTTGCGATAACAACTCGAATGGATTCGCGTGGCGTGGGTTCGTGTTCTCCGATGCTTAATACGCACGCGCTTGTGATGTTTCCGGCGCAGCCAGGATGGGAGAGGCCAAGGACAACGAGGTGTACGAGGAGGATCTCGTCGACTATGAAGAGGAGGTGGAGAACGCCGTCGACGGCGCCGCCGCCAACGCCTCTGCCGACGTCGTCAAGAAGTGCGTGTTGTTGATGCTACTTGCTGTCAGTTTTTCTTGCTAGGGTTCATGGTTGAGGAGCCTGATCTGACCTGCGAGGTTTTGCGGTGCTTGGACAGGGGGTACGTGGGGATCCACAGCTCCGGGTTCAGAGACTTCCTGCTCAAGCCAGAGCTGCTCCGCGCTATCCAGGACTGCGGGTTTGAGCATCCTTCCGAAGGCAAGTTCTTGTTCTTGTTGCTGCTGCTTCCATCATATGCCTTTGACTCTTGAATTTCAGTTCTTTAGTTTTTAAACATATAGAGTTGGCAGCTGGAGTTTAATTAGACAGAGGATGGCAATCCAATTGTATGACTGAGATGAATAAATGGGTTAGGATAATTACAAGAATGATAATTAATTAACTGTAAAAAAAAGTGAATATACATCAGTATTCCTGTTGCCTGTTCCTTTACACTTTTCCAGGAGCATGTCCCTTTCTTTCATATCAATTTCTTATTTCTTTCTTGTAACACCTTGGTCAACCAGCATGTCCGTTACTGCCACATCTTAGCTTTGCTAATTGAAACTTTACCATATAAAATGAGCTCATGAATAAAAGTGGCTTGATTAGATATCTCTGAGTAGTATGATTAGCTAAATTTCTACCGTTTCGACCAAATACAAGACCATATTGATATGTTCAATAGCGAATGAAAGATAAAAAAAAAGTATCACTCGCTTTATTGGCTAAACTCTCCCCCTTGAGGTGCTGTTTCTGTGTTATGCTGTTAGCTGACGTGGGCATACCCACATATGTCATAATTTTGAATGCATGCCCTAGGCATCCATGCACTTACCCACTCAATTTTGTATTGGCTTTTCTATTCTAAGGATAGTTAATGTACAAATAACCAAGTCATGCCAGTATGCAGAAGGCAAACTATCAAATCAGCGAACTGTGCATGTGCAAAATTGTGTCGCCCTTGGCCAATTGCTCTTTAACACCAAATCAAATTGAAATATAGTTCAACATCCATCTTTTCGTATGTCATATGTTAACCTATCCCAATTCGAATTCCTATTTTGCTGATGTGCAGGTACAATTTCTTCTGATGTTTTCTGTTGGAGGAGGATATGGTAAAACTTTCTATTAACGGGCCCAGGAGGTTAATTTTTTTCTCTCACTGGGGTGCTGCTCCAATTTTGTTTGGTTCCACATCAGTGCAACATGAGTGCATCCCTCAAGCCATTCTTGGAATGGATGTCATCTGTCAAGCAAAATCCGGGATGGGGAAGACTGCTGTTTTTGTCCTCTCAACTCTTCAACAGGTTGATCCTGTTGCTGGCCAAGTAGCTGCACTTGTGCTATGCCACACAAGGGAGTTAGCTTACCAGGTTTGTATATATGTTTTTCTCAGTTTTATTCTGTTAGATGTGCCTGCGGATGATAATTGTCTCTTCACTTAATATCTTGTAGATTTGCCATGAATTTGAGAGGTTTAGCAAGTACCTGCCTGAAATAAAAGTTGCTGTCTTCTATGGTGGTGTTCACATAAAAAAGCACAAGGATCTATTGAAGAATGAATGCCCTCATATTGTAGTTGGCACACCTGGAAGGATTCTAGCTCTAGCTAGAGATAAGGACCTTTCCTTGAAGAACGTGAGGCATTTCATTTTTGATGAATGTGACAAGATGCTTGATTCTCTTGGTAGGCTGCTATTTCCTGATCATCTTTCTATGTTTATAGTAGTTCATTTTAGCCTTATCACCTCTGTTTCTTTGATTTTCACCGTTTATCGTAGTCCATAGCTGTCATTAACCTATTGGTATTCTTCAGACATGCGTAGAGATGTCCAGGAGATCTTCAAAATGACACCCCATGATAAGCAAGTGATGATGTTTTCAGCTACACTCAGCAAGGAGATTCGCCCTGTTTGCAAGAAATTCATGCAAGATGTAATGTCCTTTGGCCTATCTCATTTCAATATTGCTTCTTCCTATTTAAGTCCCTTATTGCTTCTGGCGGTTATGCACGCACATAGATATGAGATGTGGCAGTTCTGTTGTCAGTAGGTTGAGGGGATTGCTGATTGCTTGCTGATCCTGTTGATCTATGTACACTACGATACTCAGTGTATTGTGAGTTGGTTACTTCTGTCTTGGCCTTGGTTTTGTCAATTGGTATTTGGTACCTGTGCACATCCCAATGCGCTGCAAGGAAGTGAAACCTCTGTTGTCAATATGAACCATTTGTGGAGAATGTGGCAATTGGGGTTGGGAGGGCACCATTATCGTAGATTGTACAAGGCCAGTGATGGTTTTATCCAGTTGTCTGCACACTTTTTACTTGTACTGGATTCCGCTGCGTCAGAGTAAACTGCTTCTGGTTCTCCTACCTTTGCCGTGGTCAGTGCAGACAAAGCAGCTTTCTTTTGACCGGAATTCTTATAGCAAGTACTGTTGCAAAATTTGTTGGCTGTGGTTTGTCCAAATTCCAGTGCCCATTGTGCATACCTGAAGCTCTGGAGGATGAATGTCCTGACATGACAAGAATTGATATACCATTCTTTGGAGTGGCTGGAGTTACATTGGTGCCATAATTCTAATGTCTTTTATCTATCATTTGTTACCTTACAGCCTATGGAAATTTATGTCGACGACGAGGCTAAGCTGACCCTCCATGGTCTAGTTCAGGTATTATGAACTGTCCATTAGCCATTTTACCATTTTTTATTCATCTTGTATCAACCTTTTTTTTTTCCTGATTTCAGCACTATATAAAACTAACTGAGGCAGAGAAGAATCGGAAATTGAACGATCTCTTAGATGCACTCGACTTCAACCAAGTTGTGATATTTGTTAAAAGTGTTAGTAGAGCTGCAGAACTGAACAAGCTGCTTTGTGAATGCAATTTCCCCGCGATCTGCATACATTCTGGAATGACACAGGAAGAGAGGTTTGTGTTTTCTAATTCCTTCCCAGCCTGGCCTTTTTTGGTGCCTGCTATTATGTTTGTTTGTTTTGATGGTTTGGCCATTTGGGTCTACTTTTTCACACTTTTTTGTTCTGTTATGCAAGATTACCCTTGTGCTTACAAGAGCAATTATCTATGCTGTGTACTGCTGTAGATGGCCATTGCCTTCTGATTTTCGTGTTTTTTCCTTATTGCACTTACATAAATTTTAAATGATCAGGGATTTTACATCGCACCAGTAGTTTGCATTTGTTTGTCTAATTTGTACAGCATCTTGTTGTCGGTGTCTGTAAAAGTGTAAATGCTTTGCTCAATGATCAACCATAATCCATGTGAAGGATTATGATGTAAATAAGCATGGAGGGTGCCGACTTGTTGTTCAAATGTTGTTCTCTTATTTATCATGCTTCAATAATTAGGTGTAGAATAAAGTTATGGTATGCATGTCTTTGACAAGCACATCATACTTAAAATCTCATTGAAAGCACAACATGCCAAGAGCACATGCATGCTCGATCCTTCACAACCCTGAGCATTGACTCTCTTGGTGATATTTCCAATACAACAATTGGTAGTAGACAAGTAGTTGATCTTCAGTGGGGTTGATGATAATGCAGCTTTTGTTGCCATGAAGTACCATATACATTTTACATTTTGCTTTCCCTCAGTCATCATTCCTTTCTAATATATAATAATGGGGCTTTGGTAGGTTGACCCGGTATAAGAACTTCAAGGAAGGACACAAGAGGATTCTTGTGGCTACTGATTTAGTTGGCAGGGGAATTGATATCGAACGTGTCAACATTGTTATAAACTATGACATGCCTGATTCTGCTGATACATACTTGCACAGGGTAATTGTAACGCCACTCTACTGCTTGTGGTAGCCTGGTTGGTTGTTTTTCTCTTTTGCTGACATTTTCCCTGCTGCAGGTTGGAAGGGCTGGACGTTTTGGTACCAAGGGACTCGCAATAACATTTGTTTCTTCTGCCTCTGACTCTGATGTTCTCAATCAAGTTTGTATAACTGTCTTTTTAACTTGGTTACTTATCTGGTGTGACAAGCGATGCCTAACTGGAATTTCATATATGATATTTGAAGGTTCAAGAAAGGTTCGAGGTTGACATAAAGGAGCTGCCTGAGCAGATTGACACTTCGACATACAGTAAGTACTGTTTCCTTCTTATTCTAGATCGAGTGATAAATTGGCATATTTTAATGCCCGCATAATATATATCGTGATTTATTCTAAGAACTGATTTGTTGTTTTATTATGAATTGAAATTTCCAGTGCCATCTTGAAGAAGTGGACTGCTCTACGTTACATTCAAACTGGAAATTGCGAGGGTTTGCTTCAGATACATCATCTTGAGATGCCCATTGGATAACCATAAACTTTATGCAAAAGATGTTCCATCAGCAGTTTAGGTGGTCTGTGCTGCTGAGTGCTCAATGTTCTGTTGTAGTTTTAAGTAGTACGAGGGCCATGCACCTATTAGAGATGTTGTCGTTCATGATACTTTTTACGAATTTATGAGGATATTATGATAAGTCTTCTATGTTAGTTTTGCTAACTCTTGCCCTTTGGTCATTTTGGGTAGGGGTGTAAACGGAGCGGATAATCCCCGACCGTCCGTCCTCGATCGTCCGTCCGTATAAATTTGGATACTATTCGGAGTGTAATTTTGTATATCTGTTTTTTTTCGGATATCGGATATGAATTTGGATAGTTTTTGCGGATATGGAAACGGAATTGCAACAAAACTATCTGTCGGATTTAGATATATCTATGATTTTATTTAGATATATCCGGATATTATCCGGTAAACTATTCGATTTGAAACCCTCTCCTGTCCCTATCGGGCTACGCACTTGACCTGACAATCTCTCTCTTCTCCACAATCCTCACTCGTCGATCCAAAGTTCCAATCCGTGGCCATCCAATCCGTCGAGGAATAATGGCCTCTGTGGCCTCGCCGTCCATGTCGGAGATCGACCTGCCTTTCGTGGAGGCCTTTGTACCTTTCCTTGAGAAACTCATCAAGAACATCTCATGGCGCAACAAGGTGCACTTCAAGCTCACCCACACTGCTAAGTCCATCCTCGATCGCCTCCAGAACCCCTGGCTGCGGCATAGGCCCCGTCCACGCCCACCTCCTCACAGCTGAGCCCGCTCCATAGCCTCTTGCTCGTGGACTCGGAGCTACTCGCTGGTCTCTTCCGCGCTCAGCTCCGGCAGCGCCAAGCTCGCCGAGATTGTGCTCGAGCTTATCCATAGGTTGATTGCGCACTCCTACATCCATGGCGAGGCTGACCCGTCCGCCGACCCCTCGACGTAGCTCGTTACGTCCCTTCTCGAGGCCGCCTCCGCCTGCAGTAGAGTTTTTTACCCATCTTCTTCATGTTTTTATTTTCTCTCAAAACTACTAATTGATCTAACTATGTTGGTTCAACCTGTGCAGATTTCTAGGTGCTATCAAGCAGTATTTGTGCCTGTCACTTTTGAAGAACTGTGCCTCAGCACATATGATTATTTTTCAAGAACTAATCTAGCGAATGAATTTATCTCGAGTGTCATGTCTATGAACATTTTGAGTTCCTTTACACTATTTTTTGTGTAAATCGATATATAGTAGACAGTTGTTTCAGTGTAGTTTTGGATTACTTGTGCAAGTTAGCTAGAAATGCACTAGAATATAGTAGCTTCACTGTATAGATGTTTGCTTAAAAAATGTAGAAAATTGTTGCAGCATGTAGGAGCAATGAAGTGCTCTTAGCCTCATAATATGATTATTTTGGAGATTGTAATGATGCATATACTCATCCAACTGCTCTTAAAAATTGCTGCATGGCATCTGCTTACTCATTTCTTTGACTATAAGTCAGTTTTGGACAGTTTAAGGTATGAGGGTTGTGATTTGTTACAATGCTACTAGCTTAACTAGCCACAGTCGTATGCTTGCTTAACTAGTCCTTGTTATCGAGTGATGTACTTAACTCTACTTGTTAACGTACTAATGTAGTTGTATTTTGGACATATAGTATGGTTGATTGATCTTAATATGTGCAACATATATGGTTTTTATTTTCACGCATTATCCGACTAAATATTCGTGATCGAGACTAACCATATTTGGAACGATCTGTATTCGCTCCGTATTCGTGATCGAGGTAATCCGCATTCGTATTTGAATCCAGTACTATCCGTATCTGACTCTGTATCCGACAATAAATTTGGAATAGGATACGGGATATGTGAAATCCGTCCGTATCCGCTCCGTTTGCACCCCTAATTTTGGGTGCTTGTTTTAGCTTTTGTAGTTTTCATCTTTTGAGAGGATTTTTGCTACTGTAGTTGGAGACCCTGTTTTATTTTACTTCAGCTTTTTCTTTTTATCTGATAAGATTTATTTTGAAATTTTTATGGCTTTGCTATATGATCTAAAAGGATATTTTGGGCTCCTAAAACGGTCTCAGCTCCAATAATACTACCCCCCATCCGCTTTTGACACTTTCTCGTTACTAACTGATAATGCTTCATCCGAACCATCAAAAAAGAAAAACAAAAATAATGTCATCGTGGAAAGTAAATATGGTGTTTAGAACCAATGAATGAGCTGCGTCCTTGGAACAGCCCTAAGTTAGAGTTGGTTGCATGTCGTTGTTGAAGCAGAAGCACCATGTGGGCTTATGGCCCCTTTTGGGACGGATTGGATTTTGAGAGCATTGGGCGGGGGTGACTGTGGGAGTAGATTCTGAGAAGTTTCTTTTACGATCAGAAGCAAATTTTGTATATAAAATTAGAAACTATCATCTACCCGATTCTCGGAGAATCTAAAATCAGATTTTCCATAATCTGTCCTAAAGGGGGCTATAACATGAGTCTGGATCTCCTAGAGTTACAAAGTGATGGAGTTAATCTCAACCATTTATTTTCTCTTAAAGCTTATATTATGCCACCTCCACCTGATCAGAAATGAATAGTTGAGAATGTAACTCTATCAGGTGAAGTTAACTTTGTAACTCCAGCGATCCAAACCCTTATAACATTAATTACATTATTAGTGGTGTCATATTAGTGCTATCAGTTCGCGATCAGAGCGGTCTCATCTGTGTAGCCCAGACGTACGATGCAAAGTGTTTGGTCCGGACACCTCGAAATTCCACTTGACCTTGTCTATCCACATCACTTGATACCTCAGCACTAATTACCCTTTCCATCTCTCTCACATGAGTCCATGACCTTTCCAATAATTTCTTCATGGTTGCAACAAAATTAATTTTTTGTTGCAATAGGTTTTTATATTTGTTGATTTAATAGTTCACAATTGCTGCACATTTTGTTTGTTAATTTTGTGTTTGTTGCATCCGTAGCAAAAAAAAAACAATTGTTGCAAACTTAGGAACTAATTGCTGTACTTCTAGGATTTTTTTGTTGAACTGGATCGAATTAGTTGTCTCACATCCTCATTCATCACCCACCAAATCTATGCCTTGCATTCCCTATTCTCACATCCCAGCTCTCTTCTCTGGTGGCTTGCTAGTTTCCGGTGACCAGAGGTAGCTACTATCACAGCCATCTCTCCCTACACTTCTCTCTCTAGATCGGCAAGGATGGGGTGTCGTGCTGGCGTGGCCGCTTCTACGGCCTCCTCTAGGTGTTGCCATCATCGACTGACGAGTTGGAGCATCTCGATGGGAGACATTGTGTGTGGATGTTTGTGTTTGTGTCATTGTGGATGAGATTGGACAGTGATACTTGATAGCACTCTTGTTTATAAAGATCCGATGGTGGAGAGGAGCATACGGTACGAAAGCTCCCAACGTACGTTCGAGTGTTAGCATGTCCAATTAAGTTTCTGTCTACAAACAAGTACCTCCCTTAGATGATAAAGAACATCGTAATCAGCATAGTTCTTAAGCTGGTTGTCGGGACCGAAATATGCAAATCCGGACCCTCTGAGTATATCATATTAGTCCAGGATCACGGTAGTGCACACAAGCTCAACATAGATGAATATCATAATCATACACAGTGAAAACATAATAAAAGACCTCTTATATTAAATATACGCCACGCAGGACTAAACTATGAATAATAAACTGAACTGCAGCGAAAAGAAAATGTAGATAAACCCTTTAGTATAACACATGACTTGCACCCTGAACATTCTCCTCTTGGTACTCCTTCAAAGCTGGTGTAGACTCCTCTTCAACTGATGATTTTGTCGTGGCAAGGGTGAGTACTTAAGCACTCAACAAGTTGTGTACAGAATGCAAGTCTAACATAACTATTTACAAGGTTTATTCCAAATGAATGGCCGATATAGTTATTTTGCGAAAAAGCAGCATTTTCAAATGAATACAGTAAATAGATTGAAAAGACAGTAAAAAATAATAGTAAATAATAAATTTCAGGTATTTCTCAAGAGTTGTAAGGTCGAGGATACCGACTAGAGGGGGGTGAATAGGCGGCTTTTAAAAAATCTTTCTCTTTCTAATTTTTACAAAGCACTTCACCCCTAATTACCCTTATGCCAAAACCTTATCAATAATAATGCGGAAGCGATAAATTAAGGTTTTGACAATCAAAGCCTGAAACAACTAGGCTCACTATGTGCACTAACTAATTATGTCTCTAACAATAATTGCAATACTAAAGACAAGCGATCAAACAATTTAATTCTATGAATGTAAATTGCTTGAATATAAATAAAGAGAACAAAGCAAGCACAAGAGACACAATACTTTTTACCGTGGTGATCGGAGACTTGCCGGTCTCCCCTAGTCCACGTTGAGGTTAGCCTAAACGAATTGGACCGGCTTCACGAATTGAGCACCCACCTCGAATCCACTAGATGTGGTTTTTCACGCATTCGCGTAGGCTTAACCCGAACCTTCACAAACTTTGCCGGGGCTTCTCACAACCTTGAGAGCTCCCGTGCACGACGCTCTACGCCGTCTAGGAGTCGGCAACCTCCAAGAGTAACAAGCCGAATCCTCTCGCTTGAACTTCACCAAGCACAACACATGTGCTTCCGGTGATCACCAAGTGCAACTCATGCACAAGGATCCTCCTCAAGTGCAACACATCCACAGGAGGCTCTCAATCCTCTCCTAATTGCAACACATGCAATTAGAGGCTCACACTAGCTCAAGAAGCAAATGGGAGAAGGCAACACATGCACAACACCTCCAAGAACTCACACTTCATCTCAGCTACAGCCAACATATTGCCCTTGCCCCCCAAGGCCTCCATTTATAGCCTCCAAGCCAAAACTAGTCGTTGGGGGCGAAATGGGCAAAGATCCAGCAAACCCGGTGCTACCGCCCTACTGGGACCCGTAGCACCGGCCTCCTCGCCAACGGCTACAAAACTAGCCGTTCTGATTTCGTGAGCACCGGCCATCGGGAGCGTGCTACCGCCGGCGTAGCACCGCCTTCACCCCAGTAGCATCGGACTCAAGCCGAACACAAAAACACCTACTCGATTTTTCACACCGGCCGAGGAGCGGTTGCACGGACCTCGGTGCTACCGGCCTACCATGGGCGGTAGCACCGGACCGCCAGACCGCCCAAAAACACCCCTCTTTGGAAATTCCACACCGCCGAGAGACGGTAGCACCGACCTTCGGTGCTACGCCAAACTCACAGTAGCACCGACCACGGTGCTACCGGCCTTACAGGCTGATGACGACCGACCTCGTGGAGAAAACACTGCATTTTCATAAAACTTTTCTCCAAACCATTCAAGATATATTCTTTGAGCTATGTGAGGATCAACACATCATCACAACACTATGCAAAACACATTTGCACATGTTAATCACATACTCCAAAGAATCGCATTAAGCACAACTTATTTGCAAAACACATATGCAAATAAACCAAGAACTTATGAGATCAATCATCTTAGCCATGTGATGATCAACACATGATCAAGTCAATTTGCAAAACACATTTGCAAACCCAATTCACATGCTTTAGGATCGGAACCCATAATCTCAAGTTCATTTGCAAAACACATTTGCAAATAACAAATCCAACTAACGAAAACACATTTCAGAACAACTCAAGATCTATTTGCAAACGATAAGCAAATCAAACTCGAGTCTATGAGATTAATCCCCCTAGCCATGTGAAGGTCAACACAAGACCCAGTCAACTTGCAAACACCCGTTGCAAGCCCTACTCACATGCTCTCGGGATTCCGGACTCATAGACCTCGGTTTATTCGCACAACAAACTTGCAAATACACATTAAACCAATTTTATGCTTGAGCATTGTTCTTTGCAACACATGCAAAACCTAGCTCCAAGCAATACCAAAACATGAGCTCTCTATTTGCAACACATGCAAATCTCTAGCACCATGCAAGCAACCACAACAAATATAAGTGCATGAGCTCTCTATTTGCAACACATGCAAATCTCTAACTCCATGCAACCACTTTAAACCAAATTGCTTGAGCTCTCTCCTTTTGCGACACATGCAAAACTTAGCTCCAAGCAAAAAACAAATCAAATAAGATTCAAATAAGATGCAAGTATGAGCACCCTTATTTGCAACACATGCAAATACTTTGCTCATACAAAATCCAATGCATAAGCTTTACCCATTTGCAACACATGCCAAATGGTTAGCTCCATGCAAACACCAAACAAGAGAGTGAGCTAGAGTGAACGGATCGAGTTCATCAACACATGATGAAGCTCAAGCTAAAAGACTCAACCCTCTTAATAGTACGGCACCTAACAAGCAACCCGGTATCACAACCAAACACCGAGACCGGTAAAAGACTAGGAACACATCCTTAGCCCTAGCTAGTTATACCTTTGCCAAGACTTGATCCACTTGGAGCTTTTATGATTTCCAATCATCTTCTCTCCAGATCACCTCTTCTTCTTCTTGGTCATCAACGCATGATGAACCTTCTCTAGCCCTTCTCTTCACTTCAGGATCACCTCTTGAAGCTCATCAACACATGATGACTTCTTCTTCCCGATTCTTCATCATCTTGGACTTAACCTACTTCACAACTCATGGAAGATGTTAGTCCAACAAACACGGTTGTCTCAATCATCACCGCACTCCATTAACACATAATGGATGCCTCCAAGATCGATTGAGCACAACCCAAATTAATTTGAATGATTAATTGTTGTCTTGAGCACTTTGATGCAACTAATGCTTTATTATACTTAAGAACTTTTCACTTGTCTTTAATCAACAAGGAAACACCATCAACACATGATGAAATGTTCTTTGATTGATTGAGAGACAATCGAATTCAATTTAAACTCATTTAAATTGACATGAGCATATAACTACACAAGTCATATATACTCAAAAGATTGTTTCAAGGTCTTGATCCTTTATATTGTATGACAAGAGGACATGGATCAATACAATTGAAACATCAAGTTAAATTATAAACTCTCCCTAGATGTGTGTATTCATGTATATATGAATTAAAAACATAATGCACATATTTGGTCTAAAGCAATGGAAGAGTTCATACTTTAACTTGAATTCTAAGTATGCATTTATATAATAGAATGAATACGAGTGCATACCTTAGGTTTTCCATTTTCCATCCAAGTATGAGACTAATAAGAATAAGACTTAATAAAACTTGTTAGTCTCATAATGAATAGATTTGTCATTAAACAATGATTAAACATTAATATTAAACCAATCACCAAAACCAATAGGGCTTGAACTTACAAGAGTAAACTGTCTCACAGCCCTAAATCATATTCCAAACTTCCTTTGGCTCACAGCATCCCTTCCCAAGTTTCATTTTATAAAATATAATCCTTGACCGTAATTCCCGAGCATTGTCCATTACCGCGAATATGGCTATCCGAATAGATTACATTCTGCAGAGGTTATGTACTTTACCCATATGATATGATCAAACTATACTATCATGCATTTTCACGTACCCATCGACGTGTGACTTGAAGATCATAACAGAACCTTTTGGAAACTCCATCATAACACTGACCCTCCCATTAAGCCTGACTCACTATTCCTCCCCTTCCTCAGAGCAGAAGAATAAGAGGGACTTACCATTGGACAGAAGTGAGGCCTCTACACAACACACTCCCCCATAACCCCATCTGCAGTGTGGTTATCCTCTTGAGGCTTCCAGTGTTACGACTCAGTAACTTACTTAGTTTGGTCCATCCCATTACAGTCATGTGGTTACATGTTTGACTCAGTTCAAAGGCTTGTAAGGTTAAGTCCTTAATTGACTGAAGCAAGACTACCAACAACACTAATAAGAACCACCTCACATCCACTCGTATATCATCATGTCAACATATAAACCTAGTGCCATGCAGGCCAACCACTTGCCACTTGCCCCCGTTTAAATCATTTACCACCCCAATTGATTATCGTGCAGCACATGCTATCAACAAGTCAACATCGTTGCATGACACATGTCACCACAACTCAACATCATTATGTGACAACACCTGACACACCCTTTCATAAACATGTTTCATATTCCATTAGTCAAGATTGATATGATATTCTAAAAGACATGAGTAAACGTGGCATGGCTAAGCAACTACACACGGTCTAACCTACTCACGTTGGCATCTATTAGCAACCAACTAATAATGAACCATCCTAGGGTGACAAATAATCATGGCATACAAATGACAAAGTAGGTATAATCTAATTGGGTAGAATAGCTAGATCCCAAACTAATTTGCGAACAGTTCTAAGCTGAAGGACCGAGATGGCGAACAGAGGGGGGGGGTAAATGGTCGCAAATAAAAATTCCCCCAAAATACTCCAACAAAAACCTCGACAAGATCGCTCAAAGGAAATTGTGAAAACCCGAAAAACTAGACAACTATGTGTACCCCAAGCTTGCATGGATAAGTACCATAAAATATGTGGGGATTTCTGAGTCACAATCCTGGTTGTCTAGTGTCCAAGATAAAGAGGAATCAATTCAAACTCTTGCTTTTAGAAAGGACATCAATTCAAATCACAAAAGTCACTTTCAGAAAAGCAAAAGCAGAATTTCCAAAACTTGTCCTCAATTTGCACAGGAGGTTGGTGGGTTCCTGCAGCTCACAAAATTCTGAGAATTTTTCTCCCTATGAGCATCAGAGTCGTGAAGAACTCCACCAAATTTCTCCTCACAAATCCTTATAGAAAGAACAGGAAAAATCTAAGAACACAGTATGCTCAAGAACTTCGAGCAGAAAGTTTGGGGCTCGGTTTTCACCTCATGGCGCCCAAACGGTGCAACAAGTGAACTCCAAAATTTTTCTGCAGGTGTATATCAGAGTCCCGCACCTCCTCCAACAAGAATCACTCAAAAAGGATGTTTCTATATTTTTACAAAAATCAAACACTGATTGCTGCGCGAAGAACAAGTTCTGAACAAAGTTGGAACTTGAAAGAAAAGATGTTCTCTACTCAATCCAAGAGTGCAAAAGAGATGTAAAACCATATGAACACACTCAAAACATCCAAGATCAGCAGCATTTAGAAGGAGGGGAGGTAAATCCAAATTACTTGAAAGTAAATTGCGGGAATGTAATTGCGGGAAAGTAAATGCTGAATTTAAATTGCGTAAAGTAAAGACATAATGTAAATGCGCAAAATAAATTCAGATGTGGATGGATAAAAATTTCATTTCTGGAAGGGGAGGTTACAAAGCCTCACATTCATGTGGGCAAAGCTCAAATGAGCATCAAAACCTCAACACCTTCAAGGGAAGGAGGCTACCCTCCACCCCTATTTATACTACTCTTGGGCCACCTACCACCCTTGGATGAGTCCTCAACCCTAGAGCACTCATCTAAGGGCTAGGATTAACCCACACACACAGCCATGCAAGGCTAACCCAAAACCCACACACATATCGGGTTTTCTTGCACGATTTTCAAAGCATACTACCTAGACCCGCTAACCTATCAACTAGACCTCAATCCGACGGCCCTCATTGATCCACGCGCATCTAGCTAGCATCAACTCCTTTCCTTGTCTTCTTGACTTGCTCGACTCCATCTCCGATCATCTTCCGCGATCTCCCAACCGTCTGGACCTCCGACGCCTCGCCTAGTCCCGGTCATCCTTCGCCTCACCATGACCTAGCACCGTCGCCTGCAACCATCAAAGACAAGGAAACTCCTCACATAGCAATGCCCACAAAGATGTGCAATAAACCATCCAACTCATCACTACCGCGTCCATACGACCAGATCGCCACTCCTGGCAGAGACAACTCAAATTGCTTCATTTTGAAAATCAATCCAAATCAAACTCAAACAAGAGAAGTGCCAATGAATTGGCAAGTGCCAGAAGTGCTCTTCCTATCTATCCTACAGCCAGCAAAGTCGGCATCGGAAAAGGCTCTAAGAGATAGACAAGAAGACGAAGAATACCAAATACCATAATCAGTGGTAGCACGAAGGTACTCGAAGATGCGCTTGATCGCTTTGGCGGTGAGAGGCGCGAGGAGAAGCTTGAAATCGAGCGCACGCACACACAAGAAAATGTATGTCCGCCTCAAGCGTTGATGTACAAGAGGAGCCGATCATGCTCAAACTCCTTTTGATCAGCAGGCTCACCATCCTCATCGGGCTCGAGGACGTAGTGGTGGCCATAGGAGTCATCACCGGCTTCCCATCGACATGTCAAGCGCTCAGAGGTCACGAGTATATTTACCTTGATGCAAGAAAGTACCCTCCCGAGTCTGCTTGATTTGGAAGCCAAGAAAGTAGCTCAACTCGCCCATCATACTCATCTCAAACTCTATGCTCATCACCTCAGAAAACTGAGACACAAGCGAATGAGACGAGCCACCAAAAATGATATCGTCCATATAAATCTGGACAAGAAGAAAATTAGACTCATGGTGTCTGATGAACAGAGTTTTGTCTACTATGCCCATTTTGAAGTTATGGCTAGAAGATAAGTCTTGAGCCTCTCATACCATGCTCTGGGGGCCTGCTTGAGTCCATACAAAGCTTTGGAGAGCTTGTATACATGACTCGGAAACTTGGGGTTCTCGAATCCTGGAGGTTGTTTGACATAAACCTCTTCCTCAATATAGCCATTGAGGAATGCACTCTTGACATCCATTTGATAGAGCTTGAAGCCCCGGGATGCAGAGAATGCAAGCAGATCCTAATAGCCTCTAGTCTAGCTACAGGGCAAAGGTCTCCTCAAAGTCAAGACCTCAACTCGAGAAAAGCCCCTGCAACTAGCCTAGCCTTGTTGCGAATGACAACCCCATCCTCACTCTGCTTGTTTTTGAACACCCACTTGGTCCCAATGACATTATGACCAGATGGGGCTCGACAAGTCGCCATACCTTGTTCCTCTCAAAGTTCTCAAGTTCCTCATGCATAACATTAATCCACGATTCATCGGATAATGCATGAGAAACGTCCTTCGGCTCAAAGGAGGCAACAAAGGCGAGTGGAGGCAGAATCGACAAACCCGATTTTGAGCGAGTGACCGCCAAACAGATCACCAATGATCCGATCGGTGGATGAGCTTTCTGGATATGATGGGAGGACTGTAGCGTAGTGGCCTCTACCTCATGCATGTAAGAGGTAAGAGCAGAGCCACTCACCAAGGAGAGCTCAAGGCAATGGTGGTCTCCCGAGGTGCGTAAATGGAAACAGGAGGCACCTCTGTGTAGAGAGGACTGGATCCGTGGAACACCATCATCTCCATCATCCTCATCTTCTACAAAGATGGTCTCGGAGGGATAAGAAGAGCTCAAACATCGTGTCTAGCTCCTGGCTAGCCTCATCAAAGGTCACATCACAGTCTCTATGATCCTATGCGCATCAACGCCTGCACTTATAGTTACGAGAAGAAGTCGAGTAACCTAGAAAGATACCATCGAAGAGCGAGACTCAAACTTATCTAGGTTACTGACTTCAAGATAAAACACTTGCAACCAAAACGCGAAAATGAGACACACTAGGCTTTCGCCCATACCTCAACTCATAAGAAGTGCGATGCAAATGTGCTCTCAAAACACGCGATTAGAAACATGGCAAGCAAGAGCTATAGCCTCATTTCAAAACTTCCTAGGAGTATCAGACTGCCTAGCATCGCCCCGCCATCTCAACTGTGGTCCTGTTTTTCCTTTCCACTACGCCATTCTCACGAGGGGCGAGGGAGAAGAGAAGCGATGCTCTAAACCGCACTCCACACAAAAACTCTCAAAGTAGGAATTCTTGAACTCCGTGCCATTATCATCACAGATAGCTCAGAATGCACCGGGAGCTCAATAGACAACCTCATCGATCAAACCCTCAAGTGAGAAAAGGTCTCATCCTTCGAGGCCATGAAGAATACCCAAGAGTATCTAGAAAAATCATCAACGATGACAAGAACATACCACTTCCTCCCATCGACCGCAGACTCTAGCTGGACCAACGGTGTCCATATGTAAAAGCTGTCCTTGTGCATCACCATCACTACTGGATCGGAAGATGAGAAGCAAGAACCATCTTGCCATGTCGGCAAGGAGAGCAAACTAAGTCTTTGACCATCTTGAGTTTGGGCAAACCCGAATGAGATCGTGGTCGCTAACTCGGTCAAATGATCAAAACCAATGTGACCAAGTCTCCTATGCCGAAGGAGAGATCACGGACTCAAAAGCAATCAAACATCAAGAGAGTCTCCGGAAGAAGCGTAAAAATCAGCACGAAAGACTCTCCCAAATCTAGAAATCCCGCAAACTAACCCTCCTAATGAATCAAGGATTCTACAGGCATTACTCTTGAAACTTACCTCGAAAGAGTCATCGATAAGCTGAGAAACAGAGAGCAGATTGTATCGCAGCTTACTTACTAAGGCAACATCTTTAAGAATGAAATTTTTGTTAATGCAGATGGTACCTTTAGCAATGACTCTTCTTGAAGATGCATCCCCAAAAGTGATTAACTCATCACCGGGGGCTCGGACTAGGGAAGAGAACCAACGAGAATCTCCGGTCATATGACGAGAACAACCGAGTCAACAATCCAAACATCGCCCTTCCCCATCCGATTTAACTCGATCAAGACACAAGAGAGAAAGATGACTCAAGATGGGATAGAGTGAAGACTTAGGAACCCAATATCAACCATACGACACCTCAGTACCGACCACGTAAGAAGATCGACTCGAGTGTCTCTCGACGCCAACTCTCACACGATCGAGCAACTCGTAGATAATCTAGGAGTCAAATCGGGTTGGCACGCCGTGGTGCAAAAGCCGACCATCCCAAGAAGGCCGCCGATCTCCAACCGAAAACACCTCACGCCACGATATCTACCTCGATGGGAAAAACGAGGAATATCAAGAAGATGATAGAAAGACTGACTACAAACAGCTCCAGGGCTAAAACTCAAAGAACTAGCATGAAAACCGAGTCCTGGACGCTGCCCAAACACAGGCGACTCTCTAACTGGTCTAGAAGCAGTGTGTGTCTTAGGAGCACTCAAAGTCCGGGATGACCTCGAATACCCCTAAGAGCAGCAACACGCCACACCGAGTGATCTTGGCGCGCTCAAGGTAAATCTACTAGGTGACCATCCTTCTTCAGAAGGTGCATGTGTACTTCGCCTTGCTAGAGGCAATAGGAGTAACACCTTCTCGTCAAGTCCTATGGACAACCCCAAGAGACCTAAACTTGGTGGTGCTCACTGGAGCTACCACAATCTCACCACTCTTGGAGCCGCGACAATGGTGGGAGGATGCGCCGAGCGTGCTCTAAGGGATCAAATCCTAGACATTGATTGAATCTACTAATCTTGGATTGGTCTAGAATAAGATTGAGCTTCTTCTTGCCTCCAACAAACTTCTCGAGAGTGCTCATAAGATACCGGCAATCTCGGAAGAAAGAAGCACAAGAAGAACAGGGGAAGGAGAGGAAGAAGAAGAACTGAAAGAGAAGATCTCTCAAAGACGTGCTTTTTGTTCCTTAGCACGGCTGCCTCAATCTTGAGGGCCTCACAAGAAACGCAAGGAGCATCTCTAATCCTAAGGATTTGGTCTTTTAACTTCTTCTTAAGCTCAACATGGATTTGATCCACATCATCCTTAACCCCAACACACAAAGAAGCAACCAGTTTGTGACTTAACTAGTAAATCCTTAGCAAGTTGATCACACTTGACATTCAAAGCATCATTGTCAAGTTTTAGTTGCTTACACCGTCACATGAGTATTTGGATCCTTAGAAGCATGCAATTCAAGTTCATCATTTCTAGCGTAAAGCTTTCTAAGGTGTTCGCCATGGCATCAATTTCAACAAGCAATTTAGGGCAATTAGCACATGATGGAGTGGAGTGAGCATGAAGAAAACTAGCCTCAACAGAATAGTATCAATAGAACTAGTGCTAGCATTCTTCAACCTAAGACCATCAAGTTCAACAAGCACACTATCATGTATGGTCCTTAGGTTCTCCAACTCCACAAGAATAGCATTACACAAAGAGCAATCATCGGTGACTCGGAGGAGAAGATCTAAGTGAAGCTAACTCCCGAGTCAAGGTACCTACTTCCTTCTCAAGCTCTGCACACCTAGCTCTAGCTCTAGCATGAAATTTTCCTAATTTGCGTAAAGCTTCGTTGAGCTGGTCATAGGAGGGTACCTCATCCGAAGTCAGAGAGAGCTCTGAGTCGCGATGTCGTTGGTGTCGCCATGAAGCACATGCCGGAGAAGTCATCGCCGCCTCTTCTTCTCTTGCGGATCATCCTCGCCTCGCCGCTCCATGTCTCCGTGTCGAAGAGGTTGATGTCGTCAAGCGCGCGAGGACGCGGTGGAAGAGCTTCTTGTTCTTGGAGAAGTTGCGGTACTTCTTCTCGTGCGCGGTTCACGAACTAGAGGCTTCTTGTTGCGGTTCTTGTCGGTGTAGTCGTTCTTGCCCTTCTCCGCTTGGGGGATTCACCAATGTGGTTGGGGCCACCACACTCAAGCAGTGATCATGCCACCTCTCTTCCTCTCTTTCACCCTCTTGTATGCATGAGAAAACTTATAACGAGAAGAGCAAGCTCATTTTCTCAAAATTTTTCCATTGGTCATCGCTAGCTCGCAAAGGGCGGAAAGAGAGAAACCAATAGAAGGATCAAGAAGAAGATCCAATGGGATCGGTGACCAAAGCCATCGACCGAGATTTCGTCTTCCGAGAGACGACATCGATCTCATGAGTCTTGAGGCGGGAATAAAGCCCGCCAAGAGTCGAGTCGATAAGTCGGTGGTGTCCTTGATGGTGGTCACCTTCATCTCCCAAACCCGAAGGTCGAGTGCGGTCAAGAAATGTCGAGCATTGTCCGAGTCGGTATATGCAACCAATCGCCGGAGGTCGCCAAAATCTTTGTAAACCGACCAAAACACTCGCCGAGACTCTCACGGTAGCGTTGATCAAACTTGTTGTACTCGCTGAATCGTCTCTGCTCACGCCTTGATTTGAGTAGAGCCTCATGGTAAGCATCGAGGGTTACCCAAATCTCGTGAGCGGAGCGAAGGTGAGAAATCCTATCATACTCACTGCGGCTAAGACCTCAGATGAGAATGTTCCTTGCCTTAGCATTCGCCTCAACGCCAACCATATTGATGGCGTGACATTTTCATCGCCAGAACCTCATACGAGAGTTTCACCTTTCGCCATATCGTAGCCCCGGCAGTGATGTATGACTCCATCCGGGACTTCCAAAAAGGAAAATCAACTCCATTAAAGATGGGAGGCTTGGTGGAATATTTGTCCGTCGCCATGGCTCTTGAGACCGGTCAAGATCTAGAAAGAGCAGAACCGGCTCTGATACCAATTGAAGGACCGAGATGGCGAACAGAGGGGGGGTGAATGGTCGCAAATAAAAATTCCCCCAAAATACTCCAACAAAAACCTCGACAAGATCGCTCAAAGGAAATTGTGAAAAACCCGAAAAACTAGACAATCATGTGTACCCTAAGATTGCATGGATAAGTACCATAAAATATGTGGGGATTTTTGAGTCACAATCCTGGTTGTCTAGTGTCCAAGATAAAGAGGAATCAATTCAAACTCTTGCTTTTAGAAAGGACATCAATTCAAATCACAAAAGTCACTTTCAGAAAAGCAAAAGCAGAATTTCCAGAACTTGTCCTCAATTTGCACAAGAGGTTGGTGGGTTTCTGCAGCTCACAAAATTCTGAGAATTTTTCTCCCTATGAGCATCAGAGTCATGAAGAACTCCACCAAATTTCTCCTCACAAATACTTACACAAAAAACAGGAAAAATCTAAGAACACAGTATGCTCAAGAACTTCGAGCAGAAAGTTTTGGGCTCGGTTTTCACCTCATGGCGCCCAAACGGTGCAACAAGTGAACTCCAAAATTTTTCTGCAGGTGTATATCAGAGTCATGCACCTCCTCCAACAAGAATCACTCAAAAAGGATGTTTATATATTTTTACAAAAATCAAACACTGACTGCTGCGCGAAGAACAAGTTCTGAACAAAGTTGGAACTTGAAAGAAAAGATGTTCTCTACTCAATCCAAGAGTGCAAAAGAGATGTAAAACCATATGAACACACTCAAAACATCCAAGATCAGCAGCATTTAGAAGGAGGGAAGGCAAATCCAAATTACTTGAAAGTAAATTGCGGGAAAGTAAATGCTGAATTTAAATTGCGTAAAGTAAAGACATAATGTAAATGCGCAAAATAAATTCAGAGGTGGATGGATAAAACTTTAATTTCTGGAAGGGGAGGTTACAAAGCCTCACATTCATCTGGGCAAAAAGCTCAAATGAGCATCAAAAACCTCAACACCTTCAAGGGAAGGAGGCTACCCCTCCACCCCTATTTATACTACTCTTGGGCCACCTACCACCCTTGGATGAGTCCCTCAACCCTAGAGCACTCATCTAAGGGCTAGGATTAACCCACACACACAGCCATGCAAGGGCTAACCCAAAACCCACACACATACCGGGTTTTCTTGCACGGTTTTCAAAGCATACTACCTAGACCCGCTAACCTATCAACTAGACCTCAATCCGACGGCCCTCATTGATCCACACGGCATCTAGCTAGCATCAACTCCTTTCCTTGTCTTCTTGACTTGCCCGGACTCCGCCTCCGATCATCTTCCGCGATCTCCCAACCGCTTGACCTCCGACGCCTCGCCTAGTCCCGGCCATCCTTCGCCTCACCATGACCTAGCACCGTCGCCTCGCAACCATCAAAGACAAGGAAACTCCTCACATAGCAATGCCCACAAAGATGTGCAATAAACCATCCAACTCATCACTACCGCGCCCATACGACCAGATCGCCACTCCGGCAGAGACAACTCAAATTGCTTAATTTTGAAAATCAATCCAAATCAAACTCAAACTTGAGCACACCTTGCTCAAATAAAGTCAAATACTCATCACAAACATGGATGGACCTCCACATGGTCCTTCATAAGCATAAAATAACTTGCAGTAGATTAAAACAACAAAGCATTCATAAAATTGGATTCAATATGATCAAAACACAACTTGCCTTAGAAAACATCTTGTTCAGGCTTTGACCTTGGTCTTGGATCAACTCTCCACTCTCGCACGATCCGGGCACTTTGACTTCTACAAAAATCGAGATGAAACACCAAATAAATACTAAAATAGAGATCAAACAAACTCCAAAAATCATATAAAATTCACCATTAATTAGATCTCAATTTTATAAATTTTTATAAATTTGAATCACCTCAATCGGAGCTCGTATGAAGAAGAACAGGCTCTCGAAAGATTTAAAAATTAGAAAAAGAGTAAATCTAGAATTTCTCGAATTATTTTTATACTGAAAAATCTATTCCTGCCTGCCTCTACGCTTAGACGACACCAAAGCAACAACATGACGATGCCTTAATAACCATGACTGCGGTAACTCCAACTGATAAGCAATCTCTCCTCGACGACTCAACATTTTGATTGGACCAACTAATCTTAGTGCAAGCTTTACTTTAGCGTGAAACGTTTTAACTTCTTTAAGAGGGGTAACTCTGAGATACACGAAATCTTCGAGCTCAAAGCTCAACTCTCGTCGATGATTATCAGCGTAACTCTTATGCCTTGACTGAGCTACTTTCAACCTTTCTCTGATCATAGCAATATGCTCTTCGGTTTCTCTAAGAATATCAGGTCTAAAGACAAGACGCTCTCCTGTATCATTCCAATTCAATGGAGTACGATAGGAACAACCCTATAAAGTTTCAAATGGTGACATTTGCAAACTCGTCTGATAACTGTTGTTATAACTGAACTCAGCATACAACAAACATTTATCCCATGAAGTAGCATAAGCTAAAGCACAAGCACTCAACATATCTTCCCAAATCTGATTGACTCTTTAAGTCTTACCATCTGTCTGCGGATGATACACTGTATTGAAATTCAAACGAGTTCCCATAGTCTCATCCAACTTATTTCAAAACCTCGAGGTAAACTAGGTAGCTCTATCTAAGAACCTGTTTGATAGTACTTCTGCTCCATGATTCTCAGCTGGAGAAGTCAGCCCAACCGAATAGCTCGCTCTTGATTGCGATCACTCGAGGAGCGGAGCACGGTCGCAGTTGAAGGAGAGCGACCTTGGGACAACTCCCTACAAAGAGAAGCATATTCGTTACCATATCATACCTTCATTAAAGATGGAAGGAGTACCGGCCTCTCGTTTGTTTGAGCCATCTCGGCGTCGGCTCAGCTCGCGGTTCGAGCCGAGCCAGGAAAAAAATTACGCTTAGGTCCTTTTTCAAAAAAAAATTACATTTAGGTCCTTTTTTGGAAAAAAAAGTTACATTTAGGTCTTTTTCCAAAAAAGATATATTACGTTTAGGTCCTTTTTGCCTTTTTAAACATCACGTTTATGTCCTTTTTTGAAAAAAACTACGTTTAGGTCCTTTTTCGGGAAAAAAATACGTTTAGGTCATTTTTCGGGAAAAAAAACCGTTTAGATCCTTTTGGCTGTTTTTTATGTGAGAGTGCGGTCGCGGCGTGGCATGCTGTGGTAACTCATCTAGTTGCCCTTAAAGTTGATGGGTATTTACCGACCAAATGCCACCGAATATAACCCCCGTCGGCTCGCCCCTCACCCTCATTTCTCCAACAGATGCGCATCGCCCTCCCACTGTCGCTCTCTCTCCCCAAAGGTGCTCTCCAAATCCTAGACATCGCCACTTCGGATCTCGCTGCCGATCGGGAGTAGTTCGCTGCTGGGGAAGGCGGGTGGCGGCTTGGGCACCCTGCGCGTGGTGCTCACCATCCAAGTGCTCTCCACTGATCCAGCACGATGCCAATGGACACCTCACCATGCGCGGCGGTGGCACTGTCCGACGACGACCGCCTGCTCGTCGCCCACTGCACTGCGCTCTCCTTCCCATCGGTTGCCCGCTTCCCGCACGTTACCTCCAGTCCGAGGTGAGACAATTCTTCCTAGATTGGCTACTTCGATAAACCTCTGTGGCGAGATCTCGTTGCTGGCACACAAAAGATATACTATCTTTTGAGTCATTTTGGCGCTTTACCGCTTTAGTGGCTTTGCTTGTTGCGGTAAAAACTAAGAACATGTCGTTTTATTTTGTGAAAGAAGACATTTTAAATGTTCCTTTTGTATCAATGTTTTCTTGTTTTGATTCTATGTAGAGTTGAATATGTAAGTGCTTTATAAATTGTATTGAAATATGTGAATTGGCATGTACTGTATTGTTTTGAAATAATCAATGAGTTGTGGGTTGTGGATATGCTGCTGTTGCATTGACATCTGTGGAATGAAGTGTGCTGTTTTTCAGCTAACTGAAGGGCTCAGAAATGTGGATTAGTGTGTTTGGAGGTCAGTACAGTGCTCTAGGGTTTTGGTTAGGGACTATGGGTAATAGGGAATCTCTTATCCTAGTTTGATCTGTATTTTCGTAGTGGCAGTTGAAAGGAGTGCTTTTTTGGTTGGTTGTTGTTTCTTTGGCAAAGTTTTCACTTTCAAAGAGCTCTAAGTGCTTTTGTGGTTCAATTAGTTCGATTTGAGATTATGTAAGAGTCCATGGTTAGTAAAGTTTCAGATTGCTGGTAGCTATAGCTTGATTGTTTATAGGGGCTACAGACGGATTTGTGTGATTCATGCTTCATGAAAAGAAGTAAAATGTTCCAAGTTCTTTATTTGACAAAAAAACGAAGTGACCATCGTGAGTTCAACAATATTCTTGAGTTCCTCTCCACTTCTTTTTTCTTCTTGTTGTGGTCATAGACCATTAGACCTTTCATAGTCTTAGCTCCTTCTGACGCTATCTTTATATTAAGAGAGGATAGTCTTGACATGGTAAATTCTGATGTAACTTCATTTTCACCTGAATGAAAAACGGATGAATCTATGTTACATTGTATTGTAGGTATCTAGAGTTGTGGCAGAGGAGAAGCGTATCGTATTCACAGGCCATCTTCCGGGGGTTCAATAGTCACCCTTGCTGCCATATGGTTTCTTGACAACAGCACCAGACGGGGAAGTGTTAATCAAGCACACCCATTTTGTGTGACCTTTGGGGCTCCTCTTGTTGGAGATAATATTTTCAACCATGTTGTTAGAAGGGAGGGCTGGTCAGAGTGTATTTTGCATTTCGTCATGCCACTAGACATCATCACTAGACAAGTAGTGAACAATTGATTGTTATCACAAATTCAGATGCTGTATTGCAATTGCTATTTTACTTCCTTCAATTGGATCCCAACAACAATTGCTTGATGCTACTACCAGAAGGTTAAGTGCTCACTGGCAATATTAGTAACTGTGCGCATGACCAGTCACATAATCTTCAGTTACCACTTTTGTATTCATAAAATTTTTAAAGTGTTCTCCATTCAACTATTAGTGAAGTAAATCCAACAAACCAAGTGAAGCCTGTCCTTTTTCCATAAAAAATGAGAATCTATGCTGAGCCTCTCTGCGGCTGCACAATGGGAGAAGCAAAGAGAGAGAACCAGGCAAAGATAGATGCAAACTACAGTAAAATTCAGGAAGCCCTCAAGTCCCCGAACGACTACAAAAGAACATGTGAACTCCATGGAGTGAGATGCTATGATTCTTTCAAGCATCAGCTTCAACGCGAAGTGCATGACTTCAACGCAAATGTACAGAGGCTAGACAAGGGTAAACTAGACAATTCCTCTAGAATCCTCTCTTTCAAGAATATGGAGCAAACTAGCTAGCCGAACACTTTTAAAAACTGCTCCTAATTTTTTAAAAGATTAGAATCAGGAGGAGTCAGAGCAGAATCAAGGAGGATCAGGAGCTGGAGTCCTACCAAATAGGCCCTAACACTATCTTCTTGGGCACTCCATGCAAACAAACAATCCTTGACATATACAACTTTGCCATGTGATCTCCTGAATAAGTAGTCTTAACTGGTATAAAATATGCAACTTTGGTTAAACGATCCACGATGATCCATATGGAATCGTAGCCACTTTGGGTTCTAGGAAAATCCCTAGTGGTATGGATTTATTACCAGTTTGCATCCCATTTCCACTCAGGAATCTTTAATGGCTGTAACAATACCATCATGTCTTTGATGCATTGCCTTCACTCTCTGACATACATCACATAAAGCAACATGCTCAGCAACCTCATATTTCATATTAGGCCACCAAAACCTTTCCTTGAGATCCTGATACATCTTAGCACTTTCTGGATGAATCGAATACTTTGAATCACGAGCTTCATCAAGAATCAACTACTTAAGCTCCCTTCGGTTAGGTACACAAATTCGACTCTTGAACCACATTGTACCTTGATCATCCAAAGTAAAATCCTTGGCTTTGTCTTCATTCATCTTAAACTAAATTCTTTTGACCTTAGCATCATCTTTCTAACCTTTTCTGATATGTTCCTCTAAAGTTGGCTTTACTTCCAAAGTAGCTAGGAATCCTTCTAGAACCACTTCCAATTTCAGCTTCTTAAATCCCTTGCATAATTCAAACCAACTCTCCTGAACTAGCATGTTTACACTGTGGCTCTTCCGAATTATGGCATTAGCTACCACATTAGATTTACTAGGGTGATAATGGATTCCAACATTATAATCCTTTATTAACTCCAATTATCTTCTCTGTCTCATATTGAGATCTGATTGGGTAAAGATATACTTTAAACTCTTTTGGTCCGTATATATCTCACATCTATTTCCAATGAGATAATGACGCCACAACTTCAAAGTATGCACTACAGCAGCTAACTCCAAATCATGCATAGGATAATTCTCCTCGTGTGGTCTCAATTTCCTTGATGCATATGCAACAACTTTTTCTTTCTACATCAACACACATCCAAGTCCTTGTCTGGAAGCATCACAATAAATGTCAAAACTACTCTGAACATTCGGCAACACTAACACTTATGTTGTAGTTAGACGCTTCTTTTACTCTTAAAGACTTTTCTCACCCTCTGGCATTCGTACAAACTTCTTTTCCTTCTACAACAACTGCGTAAGTGGTCTAGCAATTATCGAAAATCCTTCAATAAATCGACAACAATATCCTACCATTCCCAGAAAACTATGAATCTAGGTAACTAACTTCAGTTGCTCTCAATGTAGCACTGCTTCAACTTTGCTCGGGTCGAGGCAACTCCTTTAGCAGTCATCACATGATCAAGGAACTCAACTTCTTTTTTCCAAAGATCACATTTATTGAATTTAGCATATACCCCTTGCTCTCAAAGCTTCTCAAACACAAATCTCAAACTTCCCTCTTTCTTTCTGACATACAAAACAGGCGCTCCCCACGAAGATGAACTATGTCTCACAAAACCTTTTCCTAGCAACTCCTCTATGTGCTTCCTCAGTTCCACTAGCTCATCGGTAGGTATCTGAGAAGGTATTTTTGCTATAGGAGCTATACTAGGCACTAATTCAATAACAAACTCGATATCTCGACCCTAAACCCTGCCTACAGGTCAGCTATCTCCCCAGCAAGCTTCTCCTGCTCAAGTGTGGCGACTCTCGCCCTCAGGGCCAACGCCTCGGCCTCGGCATTGGCGACCCGGCCTCGCTCCTCCTGAAGCTGAGCAAGGGCATTCTTCCCCGCTCGGGTCACTTGCCCTAGCTTCTCCTCGAGCTCGGCCATTTTCGCCTCAAGGTCGACGGAAACCTTCAGGGGAGCAGCAGAGAGCTCCATGACTTGTTTGCGGAGTGCCTCTGCCTCCGCGCGATCGGCTTCAACGATCCCCGCAGCCGTCGCGCGATCACCCGCGAGAGCTTTCTCGGCCTTCTCGCGGATACTCACGAGGGTCTCAGCCGACCGTTTCTGCTCGGCTTTGACGGCCCTTGAGATCTCGATGGCGTGCTCGGCCTTCAGCTGCTCGACCTCCTCCTCCGTCCGCGCTGTGCTCTCCTCGAGGCCGAGGATGTACTCCTCACATTCCTTGACCAGGGAGCACCGCACCCAGAAGCTGTCGGCATGGGTGCGCAGGGTCCCAAGCCCTTGCGCGACCTGGTCCAAGCCCTGAAAAGGTGCGAGAAACGTCACAATGGCCTCACAGACATGAAGCAAACCAAAAAGAAGGGAGACGGGCTCGAAATCAGCTAACCTCCTGGAGGTTCCTTTCGAGCCTAGCGCGGGCGGAGCTCAGAGACGACGCGCGCTCCCCTGCAGCCCCCTCCGGCACCGGGTTGGCTGCGCCGATAGGGGCATCAGCCCGAGCTGCCTCGTGCGAAGCGCGGAGCGGCACGGGTGGAGCCGAGCCTGCCACAAAAGACGAAATTACTTAGAAGGCCAAATCCCAAAAGCAAAACAATAACCAAAGAGGGGGTGGTGCCGCACCCGATGCCTAGAGCTTGTCGACGCTCGTGAGCACCGTCCTGCCCTCGGCTGCGTTAGCCTTGCCTATGGCCCCGCCCGGGGCAGCAACCGGCTCAGGGACCCCCTAATCGGGCGTCTCGGCTGGCCCACCCTCTATGGGCGTCGCGATGGGCCCCGGATCGGGCACCCCGGCTGAGCCGCCCTCCGTGGGCGTCGCGTCAGGCTAGGGGTGCTGCGGCCTCGCTCGTGGGACTAGGAGGTAGTCCCTCGCGTCCTCTTCCTCGTCCTCAGACTCGCTCTGGACAACAGTCAGAGTCTGTGACAGGAAAGACCCCTAAGGCTCACAAAAAAGAAAAGAAAAAAAGGGGTGGGGGAGAAACCTACACTCCCGAGCTAAAAAAAGAGGAAAAAGAAAGAGGGGCATAAAAATACCTGATTGACGAGTCTCCGTCTCTCCGGGTGGCGGGCAGACGACGCCCGCCCCACGGTGGTCGGGGAGTGTCTTCCCCGAGCGCCCCGCGCCAGGCGGGACGCAGGCTCGATGACAGCCACTGCCCGCTCTTGCTGCGGGAAGAAGAAAAGAAGGTCAAAGAAAAGAAGACGATCGGAGACGACAAGAGCCTGAGGTCGAGCCCAGATGTCCCCGGGCTCGGCGAAAAGCATCTTACCATCACGCGGTCGCCCCACTCGACGTGGGGCCTTTTAGCGACCTGGCCAATGGCATCTGGGGCGGGCCTCTTGGCTGCCTTCTTGCCCTTGCCCAGCCCGGGTAGCGGTAGCAGGCCTCGCGCCGTCTCCCGCAGCTCCTAGCTCTCCTATGCAGCTCGGCACAGTCAAAACAGGCCTGATCCCGAGTCAAACTCAACAAAAGAGGGTGGAGAAAGAAGTTACCTCGCTACTCCGCCTCAAGATGTCCTTGGGGACGGGGTCGTCGAGGCTGTAGGCATGGGCTGCTTTCCCGAACATCTCTTGCATGCGCGCCACCACCCACGACTCCACCGGGGCTGCGGAGAAACGAAACAAGGTTAGAAGGAGATCAGAAGAAGGGACTCGCCCGAGCTCGGGGAAAGGTGATCTTACCTTTGGCGCTTTCCCGGGTGGGTCATCCCTCCCTCGGATCTCGAAGAAAGGGTGCACCCTCTTCTGCAGAGGGGACACCCAAGCTCGCAGGTAGTTCACGGCCATGGCCTGACCGGTCAGGCCGTACATCGTGGAGATGTGGATGGTGGCGACGGCCTCTTGATCGACCGCCGAGTCCTCAGGCTCTAGGGTCTCGCGCTTGCTGTCCACGGCGATGTCGTTGTACGTGAGCTTGCCCCCCTCGCCTTTCTTCAGATAAAACCACCTCTCCGTCCATGGCCCGAGGGAGTCCCGGGTCGGGACTTGAAGAAAGGTGCAAGGAAGCCCGGTCCGCAGCCAGAAGTAAAGGCACCCGACGACGGGGTTCTTCGAGGTGCGAAACAAAGAGTAAAAGCGAAAGAAAAGAGAGGGGTCGGAAGGATCCCTAAGAACCCCTCGCAAAGATGGGAGAAGATGGAAAGAAGGAGGATGGAGTTTGGGACCAGGTTGACGAGCTCGATCTCGCATTGCACGAGGGCGGTTGCCAAGAAACTGCTCTCCGGAGTCCGCAGCCCGAAGAGTGTGTACTGCTCCGTACACACAATCTCGTCATCCCGGGGGCGCGGCTCGACCTCCCCGACCGCCGGAAGTCGCCAGGTCATTGGGTCCAGGAGTCCCAGCGACTCGAGCTCCTTCATCCTCTCAGTGGTCAAGGTGCTTTTCGCGAACTTGGTCATGGCGCTCGGAGAAATCAAGACGGGTCAGGGGAGAAAAAGGTGACAAGCAGAGAGGCTAAGGCATAGCGCAAGGGTGAGGGACTTCAGAGGTATGCGGCTTCGAGCTTTTAAAGAAGCCCAATTTCTGAGCTATCATCAGTTACTCCTCAAAAGGCGTGCCAGGACTTTCGGGCAGAGAACGTCAAGCGCCACGGTCACATCTCCTTGAATCCCCACCGGAGACCCGAGGCGTCGCATCCCGTGTCCGTCGCCCTTCATGTCAGGACACGAGGTGTTGCAAGCCGCCTCCTCGAATCCCCCGCGGGGAACCGAGGCGGTGAAAATCAGACACCCCAAGACACGATTCCCAATTTAATGTCGCAAAGGCTCAAGGGCATGTTTAAAGTGACCTCGACAAAGGCCCTTGGAGGGTTTTGGCACGCAAGGTTGGCCTCGGGGGCTGCCGAGCTCGACCAAAGGGCCGATCCCTTCTTAAGAAACAATCAGACTCAAGGGCGCCCCGAACTTTAGGGCCGTCCCTTGAGCCTCGGGGGCTAGCTGTCGGGGATCGGTATCCTCGCCACGTGTAAGCATCCCCCGTGGCCTCGTGGCGGCTTTCCGCGGGCCCGGGGGCCCATCTTCGACCTAGGAGGTGCTTTCCCGATGCTCAGGATCAGGACCAGCGAGCTCGGGCACCGCCGCAGGGGCAAGCACCTTCGACCTCGACGCCTCCGCGACCGCCAGAGAAGAGGACATCTGTAACGTTTTTATTTATCTCGTGTAAAGCTCTCCCCTACGTGGGAATCAGCGCTCTACCTGCCCCTGCGTGGGAACTAGGGTTCAACAGCTCTCGTCAAGATCTCAACAGATCCCATCAAGATCTCAACCGCTCCCGTCAGGCTCCCAACGGCTAGCGACGACCTTCATCAGCCCCCGTCAAATCGCCACGAGCTCTTGACGTTGGCCTCGGGACCAAGCAGCAAGGTTCCCAGAGGGCTACAAAAGCAACAGATCACCCCAGTCAAGGAAAAAAAGAGAGGCAAGACGCGTGACACAACACGAGGCAACCAGAAGACACGCAACACCCCCGAGAAGGGCAGCGCAGCGCCCCCCTTTCTCGGGCCCTATTCTTGTACTCTCCCACAGAATCGCCAATACACCCTTCGCCTCAGGGCAAGACTGGAGTAGAGCTATTACCCGACCTTGGGGGCTAGATCTAGTATAAACCTCATGTCCGACGTCTCTTCCTCGACGACTTTCCTGCGACACTAGGTGCCTCTGAACGAGCACGACTTCGGGCCCCGCTCCCGAACGATCTTCATGCATCCCTGTAACATCCCAAAATTTGGCTTAATTTAAGTTTTTATTGCTTAAAAGTGCATTTATGATTTTCTGGAATTTAATTGGATTTTTCTGGATTTATTTGAATTAATTTTAAATCAGGTTTATTGCCTCTTATACAAATCTATTTAAATTTATGCAAAGTTAAAATAAAGTTTTGCCAAAAATATTTTATTTGAGTCCAGGATGTCTCAAAGTATTTTTGAGATTTTTCTTGGATTTTTCCCAATAGTTTTATTGCTTAAAATAAATAAAATGAACTTCTGGAATTATTTTGAATGGAAAAACCTTTTAAAATCTGCATGAACAATAGTGGGTTGGCCCATTTTCCGTGCGAAAGCGACCCGGAGCGGCGTGGCTCGTTCGGCCCATTTTCTAGAAGTTTAATCCTGGCCATTGGATTCAAATCGAAGGGATGAGCGCAATGCGTACCGGTTGAGGACTTCTGTTCTATCTTTGCCGTCCGATTTGCCACGTGTCGCCGATCCGGTCATCTTCTTCGCGTGTCTGTGCCGGACTCTGCTCCGTGTCCGCCATGGACTCCGCGGAACAATCGGGCAAGGCAGCCGGGCCTAGCGCTATAAAAGGCGAGCACGGGCTGCGCAATACCACAAGCAACCGAAACACTAGGTTTAGCCCATGAGAGCGCCGCCGATTCGTTGTGATTTCGCGGAGGTTTGCCGAGCGCCGCCGCGTCGAAGATCCGTCGATTCGCTGCCGTCAAGCCATCGCGAAGCCTGAACCTTGACCCATCTGCTTCGTGGTTGTTCAGAGCATCCTGTGCGCGCGCTATTTTTGCCGGAGCATCGTCGGAAGAAGAGATCGCCGAGGAGACCGCCGCCGCCAGTGAAGAAGTCCTCGTCGCCGACGTTCCGGTGGTCCAGAGGAGGATCTGATCGTGTCACCAGATTCGCAACGCCGAGACGCGCCCGGGTACTCCCAATCTCGCGCCGACGACTTAGGTATCCGCGCCATCGCCGCCGACGTGGTTTGGCCGGTTCGTCACCGCAGTGTCGCTTTCGCGGGCGCCAGCTCGGATCGAGGCCGAGGTGGCGTGGCGTGGCGGCCGGTAAGCGGCAGCGTGGAGATCCAGTCAGCCGAGACGCGGGCCCGCGTGTCAGTGACCAGAACCGCGTGAAACGGGTGCACCGTGGACCCGAGAAGATCCGTGGACGCAGCCCATGGACCGTGGCTACGTGGCAGCGTCTCGTTGGTCCAATCAGGCTGATGTCACACCGACGTCATAAATCGCTTTTTCGGATTAAAAATAAATCTGTTAATTTCGAATTTCTGATTTTTGCAATTTCGGTATTTAATTCAAACTTCAAAAGGCTATATCTTTTGCATCGAACTCGGATTTGAGTGATTCAAATTTGTAAAAATTTGTAAAATTGAGATCTATTTAATGGTGAATTTTAATTGATTTTTGGAGTTCATTTGCTCTCTGTTTTGGTATTTATTTGCTTTTCTCCTTCGGTACGCGTAGACGTTGAATTGTGCGACGCTTCGGAGGAAGATCCAACAACTCAAGAGCAAGTTCCAGAACCAGATCAGAACCTATTCCAAGGCAAGTTGTGCTTTGATCATGTTGAACCCATGTTTATAAAATTGCTATATTTGTTTTACCCTATTGCATATATTTCAAATATACAATTGTTTCAAATTAGATTGGGCGTAGCTAATATACCAGATTGATCTATACCCTACCTTGTCATTGTATGCCATGATCCATTGTCACCCTAGATTGGTTTAATATAGTTGATTAGTAATTATGATCAACATTGGAGGTTTAGTTCGTATTAGTTGCTTAGCCTTGCCACGTCATCACATGTGTCAGAATCATTGATACTTAATCTTGATTAATGGAATATGGAACAATGTTATGAACTTGTGTGTCATGTGGGATCACACGATGAGATTGAGTTGTTGTGGCGAGTCATGTCACGCAACGATGTTGAATTGTTGATGGCACGTGGTGCTTGGTAATCAACGGGGTGATAATAACTTAGATTGGGGCAAGTGACAAGGGGCGAGGATGCCAAAGTGGGCCCGATGGGCAGAGGGTATGTGGATGTCTTGCCTTGATCACACTAAGGACTTAACCTCGCAAGCCTTTGACCTGAGTCAATCATGCAACCACATGTCTGGTATGGGCCAGCCAAGCTGAGTAATTTGCAATGTCTTAATTTTGGTACTATCGTGGTCGGTGTGAGTTTCTGAGTTATGGAGTAATTCACATGGCACAAGAGGGGGGCCCTGGATGTGGTAACCAGTCCCACCAGTGTTGAAACCTTAGCGGGTAGTATCGTTGCTTGAGCATTGTAAAGGCTTTGTTATAATCACTCGCCTTAGTGGTGTTTGGTTGTATCACGTGGGTAAAGTGCATAACCTCTCGCAGAGTGTAAAACTATTCGGATAGCCGTGCTCGCTGTATTGAGCAACGCCGAAATTACGATTAAGGGTTAGCTTAATTAATTGGACAACATGGTTGGGATGGCGGGATGCCATATGGAAGATGGAATTTGACTTAGGATTGGAAACTTGGTTTACTTAAGAAATATTGAATTTATTTATTTATTACTGTTATTTGTTTTACATTCTTTACAATCTATTTATTGTATTTGTTCATAAATGCTTGCTTATTGCAAAATAGCCATGGTAGCCTATCCATTGAATAAGCCTTACATATAGATACATAGAATTGCATTCAGGCACAACTTGTTGAGTGCTTTAAGTACTCACCCTTGCCAAACAACAATAATCAACAGTTGAAGAATCTACACTGTGTTGGAAGATGAAGTCCAGAAGACACGAGTCATTAGGGTCCGAGCCTTGTCGGTTGCCCGTGGTGAATCGATGAGCTAACTACGCTTCCTACTTTCCATTGCTTAATTACTAGTTTATATTTTCGGCCTTGCCTGCGTGGCTTAATAATGTAAGTTGGTCATAAGATCATACATTTAGCTATATCAATAAATGAACTATTATTCTATTATCGTTGTGTATGATGTGATATGTACCAATGTTAAGTCGTGTGCACTAGCGTTGATCCCGGACTAGTGCGGTAAACACAAGTGGGTTGAATCGCTGGATTCGGTCCTTGCAGAGGTGGTATCAGACCATACTGACTGTAGGTCTTGGCCCTAGATAGTATGGAGGTGTCTTGTGTGTGTCCAAATTATTTTCTAAAAGAAAATCTAAACATGACTAATAAAACACTCTCGACTCATCTCATTCTCTACTTCTCGCCTTTGCTGAATTTACTCGTTTTACTTGCCGTTTCGGGTGGAGAACTTATTCAAAGTTCTTGTGGAGCAGATGCCGATCGTTCCGACCTTCGAGGAGTCAGCTGGCGACTACGCCATGGAGCTGTGGAGAGTTCTTCAGACGCTGGGAGGCTTCTATCGTCCGCTTTACCGAGGAGGCAGCTGGTCAGTTAATGGTGTACACCGAGGATTTATTTGCAAGCTGATTATCTACGCTCGGGAGAACGAGGAAGCTAGCAGGCCAATCAACATCTCCGCCAGAAGATTCTCGTACGAGGTTGCAATTCAGGAGGTCGCTCGACTTGCTCTTCGCCGTGTCTGCCGCGACTACGCCGACGAGCTTCACGACTCAGTGTTCCGCCTTCACCCAGACGTTCAAGCATGCCGACGCCGACGGATCGTGGAGGACGAGTGTGCTACAGCCACACACCTTGCAGAGTCCGCCCTTGCTCAGGAGGATCACATGAGAGAGACTACTCAGGAGCTGGAGACTATGTACGAGGCACTCAGAGTAGCAGAGCAGGAGCTTGAGGTGACTCGTGCTTCAGCCATCGGGATGATCACTGAGCTGGGAGAGGCCCTAGAGGCGGTCGAGGATGAGTTGGAGCGCGTGACTCGAGGAGTTCAGGAGCCAGTTGGAGAGTCCGAGGAGGATCCAGAGGAGCGAGAGTGGGAGCCAGATGGGAGTGCAGACCCCGTGGTTGCAGAGGACCCGGTAGTAGGTCATCAAGATAGGTTCACTCCTATGCCAGCTCACCCGCCGGTGTATGCGCCGGGTCAGCCTCAGCCAGGGTGGCTGGATGAGTGAGTGTCAGCCTTGGAGCTGCGTTGAGACTCGAGTGTGAGTCGTGTCTTTAAGTTAGTCTTTACCTTTTTAGTTGACGTTAAGGTTTCGTGTTTAGTTTGCTTCTTTGTAATGCTGAGTGTGCAGTATGTGTTGCAAAGCTTGTAGGCTTAAATAAGCAGCCATACCAAGAATAAATAAAGAATTAATTCAGTTTGGGTATAATCTATCTCCCCGCTTTAGAAATTCTTACTTCTTATCTATGCTACATCTACCTTTCCTAACCCAAGAGGCAAACATCGATGGTGAATACTGAGGAACAACGGTGCTTGTGAAGTGGATCGCGCGAACGACAACGCCAACGACGGAGGCAGCCCTCAACCACCGCCACGACATGCGAGAACTGGGAGCGTTTCTTGCAAATAGCAGACTAAGCGATGCAGACTATGATGCAGCAAATGCAAGCAGATGACCAACGCAAAGAAGAAACAACAACAACCTCAGAGCTCGAACAACCATGGTGGACCCCGACCTCACTCAAAGCTATCGATTTTATGAGGACTAGGCCACCAACCTTCTCAGAAATGTGATCCTTTGGAAGCCGATGACTGGCTTAGAACTATTGAAAAGAAGTTGCACATCACGCAATGTGAAGGCAATGAGAAGGTGCTCTACGCCTCTCATCAATTGGAAGGAACCGCCGCAGAATGGTGGGAAAATTACTGTGCCGCTCATGGAGCCCCACAAGAGATCACCTGGGATGAATTTACCACTGCTTTCCGCCAGTACCATGTTCCAGAAGGGATGATGGACCTTAAAAAGGAAGAGTTCAGGGCTCTGAAACAAGGAGGCCAACCAGTGGCCGAGTACCTGAACAAGTTTACCCAGTTAGCTCGCTATGCCCCTGAAGACGTAGCGACACATAAAGCTAGACAGTCTCGTTTCATGAAGGGACTGAATTCAGGACTGCAGGTGGGATTGATCACCCACAATTTTCCAGACTTTCAGGAGTTAGTCAATAAGGCTTTAATCCTAGAGGATAAGCGCAAGGAGCCGGGTGAAAACCGTAAACGCTTAATGACTAATCAGGGTGGGCGTCCCAACCATCTACGTTTGAGGATGTCACCACAACAATTTGCTAGATTCCAACCACCAGCGGTGAATAAGACATCAACCTCGCACTCGCCCGCCAACCGTAACTTTCGGACACCAAAGACAGGCAACAATGCACCAGGAGGGAATCAGCAGTCCGCAGTGAAAAGATGCTACACATGCAACGAGCCAGGGCACTTTTCTAATAGGTGTCCACAGAAGGGAGGCATCACGCCAGTTCGTTTCAACTTGGGAACCACACCTGCCAAAGCACCAGCCTTAGGAGGAAATCGTGCGCGAGTCAAGCCGAGCAACCCGCAATCAACAAAGGCGTGGAAGGATCAACCACATCACTGCAGATGGAGCTCAGGAAGCTACGGACGTCGTACTGGGTAAGTTCCTGGTCAACTCAGTACCTGCTACAGTTTTGTTTGATTCTGGAGCTTCACATTTGTTTGTTTCTCAAAGTTTTGCAACCAAGAATGGATTTAAAGTGGTGAATCTTAAGTGTGTGCTCTTAGTCCAAGCCCCAGGATCTGAGCTTAGATCTAGCCTTGGGTGTTTGGGAGCTAAGTTGCTTATGGATGGATAGAATTTCTAGCGAATCTTATCTTGGTAGATGCGCAATCCCTAGACGTCATCCTTGGAATGGATTGGCTGTCTAAGCACAAGGCCGTTTTGGATTGTGGCCGAAGGATCGTGACTTTGGAAGGCCCTAGTGGCAAGAAAGTAGAGTTTCAAGCGATCTTTGCTCGAGATGGGCAATTAATGGTCAACAGCGTGAAAGCCATCAAGCATGGAAGATGTGCCAAGAGTCGGAGAATACCCGGATGTGTTTCGTAAGATTTGCGGGATTGCCACCGACCGTGATATCGAAGTTCGTGATCGAGTTAGCGCCGGGACAGCACCGATATCAAAAGACCATATCGGATGCCTACCGACGAGTTAGTGGAAATGAAGAAGCGATTGAGGAACCGCAAGAGAAAGGCTTCATTAGACCTAGTTCATCGCCATGGGGAGCCCGGTTTTGTTTGTTCGTAAGAAGGACGGAAGTCTTAGGATGTGCATCGATTATCGTGGCATCGAATGAAGTAACGATCAAGAATAAGTATCCGCTGCCCGTGATCGACGACTTATTTGATCGCTTAAGAGGAGCTGGAGTTTTCTCCAAGATAGATCTTCGCTCGTGATATCATCGCTAAAGATCCGAGCGCAGGATGTGCCTAAGACCGCGTTTTCTACGCGATATGGACATTATGAGTTTACAATCATGTCATTTGATTGACTAATGCCCCGCATATTTCATGAACATGATGAATAAGGTTTTCATGGAATATTTGGATAAGTTTGTTGTAGTCTTCATAGACGATATCTTGGTTTACTCAAAGACAGAGGAGAGCACGCAGAACATCTCGTAATGGTTTTAGAGAGATCGCGAGAACATCACCGTATGCTAAGTTTAGCAAGTGTGAATTTTGGAAGGAGAAAGTTGAATTTCGGGTCATGTAATGACTACTAAAGGAGTGGCAATGACCCAAGCAAAGTGGACGAGTGTTGCATTGGGAGCAACCGAAGTCCATACCCGATCCGTAGTTTTCGGGAATGGCGAGATATTACCGCCGGTTCATAGAGGATTCTCAACGATTGCTAAACCCTTACGCAGCTTGTTGAAGAAAGAGAAGAAGTTTGCATGGACGCCAGAGTGCGAGAAAAGTTTCATGGAATTAAAGAAGCGTTTAACAACAGCCCCCGTATTATTATTGCCAGATGTGCAGAACGGATTTGATATTTATTGCGATGCTTCAAAGCAAGGTTTGGGATGCGTGTTAATGCAAGAAGGCAAGGTCGTGGTTTATGCGCCAAGACAATTAAGACCGCATGAAGTGAATTATCCAACGCATGATTTGGAGTTAGTCAGAGTGCATGCTTTAAAGATATGGCATCATTATCTCATAGGAAATAGATGTGAGATATATACGCACCATAAGAGCTCAAATACATATTCACTCAAGCAGATCTGAATATGAGACAAGGTGGCTAGAGCTAATTAAGGACTATAATGTGGGGATCCATTATCATCCCGGAAAGGTCAATGTGGTAGCAGATGCTCTGAGTCGAAAGAGCCATAGCGCAAATACGCTAACAATGGAGGATCAACCAGAATTATGCAAGGAATTTCAGAAACTAAGGTTGGAAGTCGTTCCGCAATGAATGGTAGCTGCACTGGAAGTAAAGCCAACGCTGGAAGATCATATTAGAGAAGGCCAGAAAGATGACGAAAACATTTCTAAGATTAAGGCTAAAAAGGAAGAAGACCTAGCCATAGATTTCACTCTGGATGAGCAAGGAACCATGTTCTTCAAAGGCCGAATTTGTGTGCCGGATAAAAAGGAACTAAAACAGTTGATTCTTGAGGAAGCTCATGATTCTAAGTACTCGATTCACCCAGGAAGTGCCAAGATGTACCAGGATTTAAAGGAGCGATTTTGGTGGCCTAACATGAAGCGTGAAGTAGCTGAGCATGTTGCTTTATGTGACGTATGTCAGAGGGTAAAGGCCATACATCAAAGACCAGCCGGTTTGTTGCAGCCATTGAAAATTCCGGAATGGAAGTGGGAGGAAATCGGAATGGATTTTATCACTTTACCTAAAACTCAGAAAGGTTACGATTCCATTTGGGTAATTGTGGATCGTCTAACCAAGGTCGCCCATTTTATCCCAGTAAAGACCACCTACTCTGGGGATCGTTTAGCGAGTTGTACATGTCAAGGATTGTATGCTTGCATGGAGTGCCCAGAAGATCGTGGTCGGATGAGGTACCCAATTTACCTCAAGGTTTTGGAATAAGTTGCACGGCCATGGGAACTCGTCAATTTCAAGATAAAGATATCACCCGCAGCATGCATGGTCGACCGAAAGAGTAAATCAGATTTTAGAGGATATGTTGAGAGCTTGTGCTTTAGCTTATGCTACGTCGTGGGATAAGTGTTTGCCATATGCGAATTCGCCATAATAATAGTTATCAAGCTAGCCTACGATGTCGCCGCTCGAGGCATTGTATGGACGTGCGTTTGTCGACTCGCTGAATTGGAACGAAACGGAGAACGTTGGTTTTGGGCCGATATTCTCGAGGAAGAGAAAGTCGAGTTGCAATGATCGAGAGAGGTTGAAGATAGCACAATCAAGACAGTAAAGCTACGCAGATAACCGCCATCGAGATTTGAGTTTTGAACCGTAAGATCATGTGTATCTCGTGGTTACCCTCTTAAGGGCGTAAAAGATTTCACGTTAAAGGAAGCTCGCGCCAAGATATGTCGGTCCGCTCAAGATTCCGAGTCGCCGAGAGAGGTAGCGATCGCTTAGAGTTGCCTCACCTGGCAGGAGTGCATGATGTATTCCATGTGTCGCAGCTTAAGAAGTGTCTCAGAGTGCCAACAAAACAAACCCCGTTGGATGCAATAGAGCTGCAAGAAGATTTGACTTACAAAGAGCAACCGGTCAGAATTTTGGATGTTGTGGAGCGCAAGACCAGAAACAAGTCTATTCGCTTTTGCAGAGTTCAAGGAGCAATCATTCAAAGTGAAGCCACATGGGAGCGCAAGAAGACTTGAAGTCGAATTCTAACCTATTCTCTAGTTAGCCCTAAATCTCTGCCGAGATTCTCGTTAAGGGGAGGTTTGTAACATCCCAAAATTTGGCTTAATTTAAGTTTTTATTGCTTAAAAGTGCATTTATGATTTTCTGGAATTTAATTGGATTTTTCTGGATTTATTTGAATTAATTTTAAATCAGGTTTATTGCCTCTTATACAAATCTAATTAAATTTATGCAAAGTTAAAATAAAGTTTTGCCAAAAATATTTTATTTGAGTCCAGGATGTCTCAAAGTATTTTTGAGATTTTTCTTGGATTTTTCCCAATAGTTTTATTGCTTAAAATAAATAAAATGAACTTCTGGAATTATTTTGAATGGAAAAACCTTTTAAAATCTGCATGAACAGTAGTGGGCTTGGCCCATTTTCCGCGGAAGCGCCCGAGCGCGCGTGGCCTGCTCGCCCATTTTCTAGAAGTTTAATCTCGCCGTTGGATTCGTGATCGGCGATGAGCGCAATGCGTACCGGTTGAGGACTTCTGTTCTATCTTTGCCGTCCGATTTGCCACGTGTCGCCGATCCGGTCATCTTCTTCGCGTGTCCGTGCCGGACTCTGTTCCGTGTCCGCCATGGACTCCGCGGAGCAATCGGGCAAGGCAGCCGGGCCTAGCGCTATAAAAGGCGAGCACGGGCTGCACAATACCCCAAGCAACCGAAACCCTAGGTTTAGCCCGTGAGAGCGGCGCCGATTCGTTGTGATTTCACGGAGGTTTGCCGAGCTCCGCCGCGTCGAAGATCCGTCGATTCGCCGCCGTCAAGCCATCGCGAAGCCTGAACCTTGACGCATCTGCTTCGTGGTTGTTCAGAGCATCCTGTGCGCGCGCTATTTTTGCCGGAGCATCGTCGGAAGAAGAGATCGCCGAGGAGACCGCCGCCGCCAGTGAAGAAGTCCTCGTCGCCGACGTTCCGGTGGTCCAGAGGAGGATCTGATCGCGTCACCAGATTCGCAACGCTGAGACGTGCCCGAAGGTACTCCCCAATCTCGCCGCCGACGACCCTAGGTATCCGCGCCATCGCCGTCGACGTGGTTTGCTGGTTCGTCGCCGTGTGTCGCCTGCGTGGCAGCCAGCTCAGATCGAGCGCTGAGGTGGCGCTGGCGTGGCGTGCCGGGTAAGCAGCGCGTGGAGATCCAGTCAGCCGAGACGCGGGCCCGCGTGTCAGTGACCAGAACCGCGTGAAACGGGTGCACCGTGGACCCGAGAAGATCCGTGGACGCAGTCCACGGACCGGTGGCCACGTGGCAGCGTTTGGTTGGTCTGAATCAGGGCTGATGTCACGCTGACGTCATAAATCGCTTTTTCGGATTAAAAATAAATCTGTTAATTTCGAATTTCTGATTTTTGCAATTTCAGTATTTAATTCAAACTTCAAAAGGCTATATCTTTTGCATCGTAACTCGGATTTGAGTGATTCAAATTTGTAAAAATTTGTAAAATTGAGATCTATTTAATGGTGAATTTTAATTGATTTTTGGAGTTCATTTGCTCTCTATTTTGGTATTTATTTGCTTTTCTCCTTCGGTACGCGTAGACGTTGAATTGTGCGACGCTTCGGAGGAAGATCCAACAACTCAAGAGCAAGTTCCAGAACCAGATCAAAACCTATTCCAAGGCAAGTTGTGCTTTGATCATGTTGAACCCATGTTTATAAAATTGCTATATTTGTTTTACCCTATTGCATATATTTCAAATATACAATTGTTTCAAATTAGATTGGGCGTAGCTAATATACCAGATTGATCTATGCCCTACCTTGTCATTGTATGCCATGATCCATTGTCACCCTAGATTGGTTTAATATAGTTGATTAGTAATTATGATCAACATTGGAGGTTTAGTTCAGATAGTTGCTTAGCGCTGCCACGCCATCACATGTGTCGAATCATTGATACTTAATCTTGATTAATGGAATATGGAACAATGTTATGAACTTGTGTGTCATGTGGGATCACGATGAGATTGAGTTGTTGTGGCGAGTCATGTCACGCAACGATGTTGAATTGTTGATGGCACGTGGTGCTTGGTAATCAACGGGGTGATAATAACTTAGATTGGGGCAAGTGACAAGGGGCGAGGATGCCAAAGTGGGCCCGATGGGCAGAGGGTATGTGGATGTCTTGCCTTGATCACACTAAGGACTTAACCTTGCAAGCCTTTGACCTGAGTCAATCATGCAACCACATGTCTGGTATGGGCCAGCCTAGCTGAGTAATTTGCAATATCTTAATTTTGGTACTATCGTGGTCGGTGTGAGTTTCCGAGTTATGGAGTAATTCACATGGCGCAAGAGGGGGGCCCTGGATGTGGTAACCAGTCCCACTAGTGTTGAAACCTTAGCGGGTAGTATCGGGTTAAGCCAGAGCATTGTAAAGGCTTTGTTATAATCACTCGCCTTGGTGGTGTTTGGTTGTATCACGTGGGTAAAATGCATAACCTCCGCAGAGTGTAAAACTATTCGATAGCCGTGTTTCATGTATTGAGCAACGCCGGAATTACTGATTAAGGGTTAGCTTAATTAATTGGACAACATGGTTGGGATGGCGGGATGCCATATGGAAGATGGAATTTGACTTAGGATTGGAAACTTGGTTTACTTAAGAAATATTGAATTTATTTATTTATTACTGTTATTTGTTTTACATTCTTTACAATCTATTTATTGTATTTGTTCATAAATGCTGCTTATTGCAAAATAGCCATGATAGCCTATCCATTGGAATAAGCCTTACATATAGATACATAGAATTGCATTATGTGCACAACTTGTTGAGTGCTTTAAGTACTCACCCTTGCCAAACAACAATAATCAACAGTTGAAGAATCTACACCTGTGTTGGAAGATGAAGTCCAGAAGACACGAGTCATTAGGGTCCGAGCCTTGTCGGTTGCTCTGTGGTGAATCGATGAGCTAACTACGCTTCCTATTTTCCGCTGCTTAATTACTAGTTTATATTTTCAGTCTTGCCCTGCGTGGCTTAATAATGTAAGTTGGTCATAAGATCATACATTTAGCTATATCAATAAATGAACTATTATTCTATTATCGTTGTGTATGATGTGATATGTACCAATGTTAAGCTGTGTGCACTAGCGTTGATCCTGGGACTAGTGCGGTAAACACAGTGGGTTCGAATCAGTGGATTCCGGTCCTTACAATCCCCCTTTTTTCTGCAGTCGACGGTCCCGATAGTCGACACAAACGGTTCCAAACTGGAACTGTTTGTGATGTAGAGCTCATTACAGACGGTTCCAAACTGACACTGTCTGGGATGTAGAGCTTATTACAGACGTTCCAGTTTGGAACCGTATGTGATGTTGATTTTCTATTTTTTTTCTTTAATTTTGTTTTATTGGCTAGTCTCAGGAAATGCTAGCCATGCCCTCTGAAAGAAAAGATAAAATATAAAATACAGAGCGTCACCAGCATTTTTATGACATACATCTCATAAATGAGCTCCGATCACATATGAACATACAGCGCATCCATTTTAGAAATCAACTCTGATCGTATATTACAATGTACAGCGTATCTATTTTAGAAATCAACTCACATATATAAAAACCAATTGAAGTGAGAACTACAACTCAAAAATTCACAACACAAGGTTCACAACTCATCAGTTGAGCCCTGAGTGGCATCTGCCCTTTCGATTTAAGACCTCACACATCAATAAGGTACAGAGATGTCCTCAAATACTTAGCAGGTCAGCCTATTCCAACGCAGATTCAGCGTATTGCCAAGCGTGTCGATGAGAAGAGTAAAGTCTTGGGTGTATATAAATTGATAAGTGGAGACAATTGTTGCAAGATTGACAGGCCTATATGACATTGATCTTTGTGAACCAACGAGGAGTGCTATGTTGTGGCAAACGTAGAATCCATATAGATCAGTGCCCTTTGGCTGCTGGTGGCACTGCTAAAACATAATAGGTTAATTAGTTCCAAAGATATTATTATGGAGTGTGAAGGATTATTGCGTACTATCGGATACCAGAAACTTATAAGTATGCGTTAGAGTGGTTGGGCCCTTCTTGTGTGGCCCTCCCCTATATTTGTAGACACCGAACGACGTGTCGAGTAAATCTTTAATAGGCTGCAAGTCGTGGGTGCCGCCCATTTTGGAATCAAGGTAAATTATCCGGTTCTGTCTCGGTATAATTACGAGTAGAACCCAGTGAAATCTACACAGGTATGTCGTCATGGTCAATAAACCTAACTTCGAGATGTGATATATAGTACAAATCAACAAGTATAGCATCTGGACGAAGCACTTACCGCAGGTTGTGGGGTAAAAATATGAATTTTTTGTCTGAATGAGCTAGCATTACTTTTTCCACGAACTCGTGGACGACTTGTTTATCTTCGTCCATGGTTTGCTTAGACACCATGTGTGGGTCGACGAAACCCATCGGTTGTTTCCTTGCTATTGCTTCCAGGATCATGTATCTACATATACAAAATCAAGGATCATATATATATGACATTTATCGGTGCGGCAGAAATATAGACGGTGATTGCACACACTTACATTTTCCAGCATCTTATGAGTGAGGCGTCGAGCGCTTTGAGGTCGTATAGATTGAACAAGTCGGGGAAGCCGATCACGAAGATGCCATCTAAAAACCGGTGTAAGAAATGCTCCTCCTTGAAGCTCACTGAGATACTCGATATCCGTTGTGCCACCGGTTTGTTGGTTTGTTCCATGTACCAATCTTGCAATCTAATGCGGACTAATGTAAGCATCTCCTTGCGCTCATCCGGTATGAATGGCTGCCCAGCTCGAATTACCGCACCAATAGGACAAACGGGAAAGTCACGGGCTGACGTGGTCCCTTTCGATTTGCCCTTGTCTCTGCCTCTTCTTCTACCAAATATCGTCTTCACAGGAGACGACTGGGCCCGAATTGCAAAACGGTCTGTGCTTGACGGGACACGGTAGCCGATTTAGCGGGCTCCTTCGGTGCATCACATGGCTCCGGTAGTGTTTGTAGCTTCGGTGCCCCTGGGCAGGCGTCGAAGGAGATGTCCTTCTTGGGCCACTTGATGAATGTGCCAATGGCGTCCCCTAGTGTGACGATCTTGTCGTTTGGGGGCATCTCCAGCGTGGCGGCCTTGAAAATTTCTGGTACATCGTCGACATGGACCTTTGCGTAGCCTAGCTCTAAAGTACGACCGTGCACAAACACCCCTACATCGAATGCATACGCTTGTCCCCAAGCAACCTGTAGGGGAACAGAGCCATTGGCAAGCCTCACTTGCAGTTTGCACGGCGTGGGCACCTATATAAGGGTACACAAGTAATTAGCTAACATGTCCAATAGGTCTATCTAAGGAGCATTGCAGACATGTTACCCAGATGTCGTCAGGAGGAAATCTGGCTTCATCCACGTTCGTCTCAGAGACGGACGCGCAGCTGCTCCGACGGTTGGTTGGGCTGAACTGCGCCTGTGCTTCTTGGGCTTGCATGTTCCGTGCCTGCCTCTCCACAACCACCATTTGTACCATCCTTTCCTCAAGGCTTCGTAGCTGACTATCAAACTGCGCTCTAAGCCTTTCCTCAACCCTTTCTTCAATCAGGGCTACTAGCTGTTCCTCGTGTTCGGCTTTGCTTATCTTCCTACTCTGGTACATGTCGGAGTCATGTGTGAATCCTATTTTCTAGGGAATGAAAACACCTAGGCCTCAGGTGCGACCTGGGTGCTCCTTGTTTTCCAAGGCCGTGGAGAGTATATCTTTCTCTCTGTCCGAACTGAAAGAGCCCTAGAAAGATTTCGTGCTCAACGATATTAGGCGTTAGGACACTTCCTCATCAGCGGGGTTTGCAAAGGACACGCCGCTCGAAGACGTGGGACGTGACCTCGCTCTTACCCAGTTTCGAGCAAGCGGCTCCACGATCGAGGCAAATGGCGGTGTGACCTACTTCTGAACTGCCTCATCGTCCCCCCCTCGTCCATTGCACGATCATGCCCATGTACCTAGTTGAGCCAAGTCTGTGTGGGTGGGTGTTTTTTGACTGGACTATTTTGTGCACCGCACTTTCACGCACGAACTCTTCCATCGTCTTCAACTCAACAAATCGTCCCCAGACGCCTTCAAAGATGAACCCGTACTCCTGGAATGGAGTCATTTCCTTATTCACGTAATTAGTGATGAGGACGCTCTTGAAATTCTTCTACGCCTTTCCCGCCACTAGCAACGCGTACCGTCGCAGTACAGACATGGCGTCTTGTGGAAGCTCGAATGACACGAATATTTCTGTCACCAGGTTATCACACTCCTCATCTATCAGTGTCTTCCATGATGGATAGGTGATGGGGTCCCTTTCACGCCCAACGATCACGCACATGGTCCGAAAAGCTGACGCAGCCTTTGGATTCTCGCGGTCAATGCATGGACAAGGAATAAATTTCACCCCCTTGTTCAACATATCTTCCTCTGCAGCTCTTCTAAAAGCGGAGACACCATTAATGTACTCGATGCTCGCACGGTTCTCAACTTAAATCCAGCTTCGGTCCATCTACGTTACATATGTAACAATAGGTGTTAAATAATGAATTAAGTACACTAGGAGTGCACATGCGCACATATGCTACATACAGGCTACATTTCAACTTGCCGATTAACTTATATAGCTCCTAACATCAAAAAGAACGAATGGATATGTAAACATATGCATGTAAGCTACATTTAGACTCAGCATCTTCAATTTTCTCTTCACATGGATAGCTACATCTCCCGTGTAATGCAATTAGAACCAATTACTAATTTAGATCAAAAGAACAAATGGATCTATACAAAGCTATATCAAAACCATCTTCAATTCCCTCTTTACCAAGCTAGATGTATATACCTTCAATATAAAGCTATTACAACCAATTATTAGCCTAGATCACCTTCCTTTAAGTAACTATCTACATATTGAGTATAACACAATTAGAACCAAATACTACTTTACATCACAGAGAACAAATGTATCTACACCAAGCTATATCTAGATCATTTCCCTCTTTACCAAGCTAGATCTTAAATACAATGCAAATTTGAACCAATTACTACTTTACATCATAGAGAACAAATGGATCTACACCAAGCTAGATTTAGAAACCAGCTTCATTTCCCTCTTTACCAAACTAGATGACTTAGAGCACAAGGATCTATAATTACACCTCCAAATCTAGGGTATCTTTCACCAGATCGCCTCTCAATCGCAACCACCTTAAAAATATCTAGGAAACCCTAAAAATACAGAGGAGGTCGAGGCTCTCTGTTCTTATTTATCAGAATTGATCATCACAGATGGTTTGTGGATAAAACCGTCTATGTTATTGCCCTCTATACGGACGGTTTTATCCATAAACCGTTTGTGATGTTTCTTTCTTTCCAAATCCTTTCGTCTTCCAAGACAGGCGCACAGTGTTTTGAGTATATCGTTTCATGTTCTGAGAGAATTAAACTGTATGTTCAAATTCCACTGTGAAGATCGTGTTCCAGGCGTTTTGTTTCCCCAACGTAGGTCGTTAATTGCACTTCCGCGACGATATATACTCGATCGATCCACATCGCGTGCTTGCCTCCGACGCCATGAGCAACTCAAACTCCATTCCCTCCTTTGTCGGCTCCGCCGCCCAGCCATGTGGGACTCCACCACTACCGTCGCCTCCGACGCCAGCTCTGCCACCGCCACCGCAGACTAACCCTCCACCATCGCCACCGTCTTTGCCTCCTCGGCCTCCGAAGCCCCTGCGCCAATGGCTGTAGCGCCACGCCAGTGACATATCAATGAATTCGCCGGCCGCGGCTTATTAGCTACAACGACGGTCTCCTCCACTGGCTAGTTTGTCGCCCGCCTCGCGCAGTACCGCTCCCTCCGCCTCAAGCGTCGTCGAAAAGAAGCATCCGCCAATAGCAATTTCCGACGACGACGATAGCTTTGACTCGTCGGCGGGCTATCATGACGGTTGGAAGCTGGAGGATGACCCAGATAGAGCCGGTTTGAGCGAGGATCCCGACGGCCGCAGCGACGACTCTGACGACGACAACTCCGGCGACGACGAGTACCAGATCGACTAGGTATTCTTTCCCATCAAGAACTTTTGTAGAGAAATTTTTGTATATTGTGATGCATGCAAGAAGCTAGTTCTTATATGTAATGCATGTTTCGTTTTACTGTTTCGAAAGATTCACTGACAGCTGGAGCTCACCATTCATTTATCAGAATTGATCATCATAGACGGTTTTATCCACAACCGTCTTTGAAGTTCTCCCTGTCATCACAAACGGTTTGTGGATAAAACTGTCTGTGATATTTCTCTCATCACTTCACAGACAGTTTGTGGATAAACCGTCCATGAAGAGCCTACATCACAGACAGTTTTAGCTACAAACCGTCTGCAATGTGCCCGACCCTCTTCCCAGATGATTTTCGTAGAAATTAGTTAGTGGTGACGTATCTAATATAACCCCTTTTGTAGTAGTGTACCTGTATCCCAGACCCTAATAGATGTAGTATTAGGGCATCTCCGATGCAAGAGACATTTATATAAATGCTTAAGAGAGAACGCCATGTCATAAAACATCTCTATGAGAGCCATAACCTCCGATAAAACTATCATATAAATAAATCTCTACTACTTCTAATTAGGAGTTGGTGGCGGTCCGTTCTCCTCCAGAGTATCTGATTCGTTGGATCTGACATGAACGGCTGAGATAGAAGAGGATTTAATCATATCTTAAATGGAAGGATTTTATCATATCTTTTTTGAATAGAAATATTAGTTTAGCATATCTTTATTCACATGTCCTTACTATGGAAAGATGTTATTCATATATCTTATAAATGGAAGGATTTTTTCATCATGTCCTACTTGAATAGAATGACACCATATCCCATAATACGGGAATTCTATCTCATCATATCTGGAAATGCATAGATTAAAAGGAAAGAATCACGTAACCAAATCACGTGCCAATCATAAAGATGTTAGGGAGACCTGGCTACCATCCGCTTGCGTACGTTGCCTTCTGCTTTCATCTACTCCCTATTAGAGGGCATCCACTCTCATCTCCAGGAGGACAGGCCGGTCGGTAATGGAGATACACGCAGGAAGAGAAGAGACGAGAGAGGCTGCGTGCAAGAAGCAAGAAGATTTCCTGCAAGAGGAAGTCAATAACTTTCTCCTCCTTCAATGGTAAGGATTGATATCTCTCTACTAATTCTAATTAGGAGTTGGTTGCGGTCGTCCGTTCTCCTCCAGAGTACTTGGTTCGTTGGATCTGACATGAACGGCTGAGATGGAAGAGGATTTAACCCGATAGTCAAATCTCTTCGGAGGAACAAGCCTTTCTTACTATTGAAACATAGCTAAAGTTAGTGTTCTCTGCAAATAAATTTTTTGTCGCAAATTGAGTTTTCATTGCAACGCACAGTCACATAACTAGTACTATTATAGTTCTCTAGAGGTATGGCGCGCGCCCGACCGCGCCGCCACGCGTCGTTTTGCTACAGTTACCTTCTCCTTAGACTCAAATATTTGGCGCGTGTCATTTATCATATGAGCCGTTTGGCTCAGCTGGCAAAGCCCTTGCGCACGTGCATGTGGTCGGCAGTTCGAATCCAGAGTTCTCGACCGAAGATGGATTTTTTTTCCGAACACTGTAGCTTCGTGGGTCTGTAGCGGCTGTGTAGTTTTTTTTAACAGAGAAGATAATAGACTTCGTTGAATTTATTTAACTATTAAATCATGTCGTAAATTTTTGAAAGAATTTTATAATGGTCCTCAAAGCATTCCTAGACTAACATAAAAAATCTAGATCACGATCGAATCTGTGCGATTTTTAAAAATTCTGTCAATGTTACTAATGCGAGTATACCGATTTGATTGAGCTACTAAATTTATAAATTCTTTAAAATTTATTGGAATGGTCCTCAGGGCATGCCAGAGCTATCATTAAAAAAAATGGAATCATGATCGAGCTTTTACGATTTTAAAAATTTACGATAATTTATTTTCCTTTTTTATATGTTCCTGAAAAAGATTTTTTTTTCTCTGTTAGAATCTCTACCTGTGTCAGCAATTCCTTACGCCCGCAGCAACGCGCGGGCCCGTTGCACACTAGTTTCAAGATGCTTCGATAATTTGAAAAACTTAAAGAGCCCGTAAGCCCCAATGCAAGCAATTTTGGTTAAGAATCACGCCTACTCTTGCTAAATTGATAAATTTGTTGCAATACAAACACCGAGCAAAATACAGAGGCGTAACCAAACATCTGTACGCTAAGCTAGGGCAATGAAGCTCGTCATGTTCATCTTCTCGCCTTGTCGGAGAACTATTGCATGTGGTGGTCGTGGCTAAAGCTCCTTGTCACCGTACTATTGTCATGTCGGGAGCTGAATATACAAATTCAGATCCTCTGTGTATATTGTACAAGTTCAGAAACACGCTAGTGCGCACAGTGATAATATAGATGAGATACCAACTCCGTACATAGTGGAATAATAATAAATGACTAGATTTGATAAATAAATAAATAAATAAATAAATAGATAGTGTGATAGGATTGATATTACATTTATTATGTCTTGAAAGGCTTATTCACTAAATAAACTACGACGAAAAGGAACTTCAGCAGACAACCCATTGATCTGCTACAAGCAATTGACAAGGCTCAAATCCTGAAAATTGGCCTCGTGATACTCCAAAGCTAGTGTTGACCATGTTCTCCAACTGATTGATTGATTATTGCAATGGTGAGCACATAAAGAACTCAACAAGTTGTGTACTAAATGTAAGTGTATTATAACTATATGTAAGGCTTATTTCGATGAATGGCTGACATGGCTTCTTTTGCATACAACATCATTTTCAATTGAATAAGATAATAGATTAAAACAAAAGATAAAACAATTAATTGTAATAATAAGATTCTCATATATTTCTCAAGTTCTATGGGGGCACATCGCCTATACCAATTCTTTTTTTGGCACGTAGCTTCTTTTCCAAGTTTTATTTTATAAAATCTAACCCTTGTATGAAATTCACGAGCATTGCCCATAACCGAGAACACGGCTATTCAAATAGGTTTTACATTCTACAAAGGTTATATACTTTATCCACAAAATATAGTCAATCTTGTAATGTCAGTCATAACACGTATGTATTGACATTCAACTAAGAAGATCATAACAAAACTTTTTGGAAACTCAATCCGAACATAGACACTCTCAATAAACCTGGTCTCACTATTCCACCCTCACACATAGTAGAAGAATAGGAGAGGCTCACCGTTGGACTAGGAACAATAACGGTTCAAGATGTGGAGCCACTATAATACGCACCTTCCCCAACAGTGCACACAACTTGGTTTACCTCCTGAGGTATCATATGTCAAGACTCGGTAACTTACTGAGTTATGTTTCTCCTATTACAGACTTGTAGTTGTATGATTTAGTATTGTTATAATGTAAGTCATTAATTGATCGAGGCAAGACATCCAATCTATTTCATTCACATCAACAATGTCAATCGATTCACACAGAATCATTATCCCAATATCACACAGACCCATCATAGCACATAGCCTCTTGCCGCTAGCCTCAATCTAAATCATTTATCACTCTAGTTGATTATTATGCAACACATGCCTTCAACATCATCATTGTGTACAACACATGACACGTCCTTTAATAAACATGTTCTATTGACAATTAATCATATTCGAATTTGCACTTCCAAATGATATTAATAACTCGTTGCATAACTAGGAACACTAAACACATTATAACCATCCCACGTGATAATGTATTAGTAACCAACTAATAATTATCATCCTAGGATGAGAAATGATCATAGTGTGGAGACCCATATAATTAGCCTAGAGTAACGATAGTAACACCGCCATTACTTCAGAGATAATTACACGAATCTTGGCATATTAGCTAATAAAATATCGAGCACTCGATATTTTATCAGTCAATACACCGTATACAAATTGTTGCAGCAGAACAATAATTAGACCATGAAAACTTATTACATTCCATTGCCACGCAGGGCTATAAGTCGAGTACATTAATTACATATACCATCCAAGTACAACAAAAATATAATACAAAAGTACTAATTACCCCAAAGACTGACAAAGATGATGTACGATCTACCCAACAATCTAACCCTCCTGGTAATCCACATCCTCGTAGCCCTGATCTTGCTGGTAGTCTTCACCCCATGCCTCATAGGCAAAACCATTGAGATCCATATCCAGTCGGTCACCTGATCGTTGATGCAATTTTCTAAGCAAAGGAGGAGTTAAGTAAGAGTGAGTATAAAAGTACTCAGTAAGCATGAATAATAAAATGCACCATATGAATTTTTTTCATCATTCATCACATATCCATCTCTCTCAAATCCATTTTTAGAAAATAGGTTTTTATTAAAAAAAGTGGGTTTCCAATTTTAATCTTTGAAATTGCTACTAGCACTCGTATATGAGGCAGACTTAGCTTCCGTAGCCTCCAATCCACGAGACAGGCATGAATTCATGATTTTACCCTGCACAGGTTTGTACCACTTTACCCACAGCGAACTCAACCTCAGTTGAGAACCCAGAATGTTTATCACCACTCAAGTATTAGATCTCCAACCCTGCTAACTCGAGTCGTGGACACCTTCCCTAGGCTGTCCCGCTGACTCGCAGCTAACAGTTGTACTCTGACTAACAACGGTAATACTGTACTCCGACTAACCACATCAGTACTTATCTCATGGCGCTTAAATGTAGCGCCAGGTCAACCACAGCTGATTTTGTGTCCTTTACTAGGACTCCCGACGTACCTAGCTTCACACTGCTAGTTATCTATTCATACCCAATGTGGATATCATAACACCATCATAGGACAATCTTTTTCTGGTCGTTTGCACACACTATGGTTGATATGAATTATACGGCTCATTGCCCAAGTGTGGTGGTTAATCCTTATATCATAGCCTATGTAGAGGGGATCCACTAACAATGCTCATCATTTATAGCACCCTTTACCCACCATACATAAATATGCGTCACCGGCTCCATTCGTTGGATGAGCCATTTCAACACATCAACAATTCACACACTGCTTCAGCAGTCATAATCAATTCCACATATCCATAACCAACTATTGCCGCAGTAGTTCATCCTCATAATCATCTTTCCAACAGCATTCGATTTAGGTTTATCTTAAAAATCATTTCCTATGCATTGGTGATATCACACATAAATAAATATGATTGATTAAAAATACTTAAATGTGATCAATGAAAGCAATTAATACTTAAATGTGATCAATGAATTGCTTGCCTGGAAAGATGTGAGAATAAACGTCCTCACATGATTGCTGCAGATGATCATCGGTCGGATTGGATTTAATTTCTAAAATTACAAAATACGACATCTTAGGTGGCTATTAGATTTTTGCATATTTTACGGTCTCCAAACCCGTATTAAAATTTAGTATTTGATTTACATATATTTCCTCTTTTAAATTTTTGGATATTTTTTATCTTGACGGGTTTATTTAGAGCCTGGTAACTCGTTTATTAATTTTACTAGGTTTTTAATCATCATTTTAATAGTTGGATGCTGCAGGGATGTAGATCACATTTTTATCTTTTTTTCTCACCCGGTTGGTCTTATCCCTTCTCTGCTCTTTCTTTTTCCACATCCCTCACTCCCACTCTCTCTCTACTCCCCACTAACGCCTCTTCTTCTCCTCCAGCCGCCGGCCGCTCTGGCCGTCGCCCCCTTTCCCCTAGCCTCCTTCTCCCCCTGGGCCACACGCACCGACCCGCGCCTACGCCTATGCTCGCTCCCGAGCCGCTCTCCCGCGCCTCCATGCCCGATTGGGCCCCGCACCTCCACCGGGTCGAGCCCTCCTGGGCCGCCGCCCCAAGGTCATCACCTCTCTCCCTCAGGCCCTCTCTGCTGGGGAACGGGTAGGCTACTCTAGCGAAAAATCAAAATTTTCTACCGCGTAACCAACGAACCACTGCAAGTTATAGATCACAGAATTATCACTAGACACGCGAATCCGTAGCAAAAGTAGAGTCGATGTAGCACAGTGGTGCAGATGTAGTCGTACTAGCCTCGCGCCTCCCCAATAGCTCCTTGTGACTGCTGCAGGTTGTGGATCATCCTAGAGTTGAAGCTTCGCATCAACGCCTCCAAGGTATCCACACGTACGGGGCAGGAACACCACGCGCCGGAGTGCTAGCGCCGGCTACACAGTTCTGGACAGAGGAGGAGTGTTGGCTAGGATTTTGGGAATTCTGAATTCTTGATACGTCTCTTCGTGTGTATCTCACACCCCGCAAAGCCACCACCTTCTCCCTTTATATAGACGTCCCATAACGGGTTTCAACCCTTGAAGACCATTAGGAACTCTAAGCCCATTACAACTCGGATTCCTATCCGAATTGGTTAAAACCCCTTAAGCGTGCGACCCTATAGGTTCACGTGCACTCGAAAATGGCTGGAGTACCCCTATCGATCGTTGAGTACTCCTACTCGACCATCGGGTACACCTACTCGATCATCGAGTACTTGTAACATCCCAATTTTGCCTATAATTTCACTCATGTGCATTTTGGTGATTTTCTGAATTTATAGGATTTTCTAGAATTTATTTGAATTTATTTTAATTAAGTATATTGAACCTTTTGTGAAAATTAATTATAAATAGATAAAAACTAATATAAAGTTTTACCAAAAACATTTTATTTGAGTTCAAAATGTCTCAAAGTATTTATGATAATTTTCTTGGATTTTTCCTGATATTTTAATTGCTTAAAACTAATTAAACTAATTTCTGTAATTATTTTAAATCAAAAACCCGAGAAAATCGAAATGAACAAAGATCGGGCCAAGCTCAAGATCGTCTGCGCGTGAGCCCAGCGGTTGCGGCCCGTTCGGCCTGCTTCGCCGTCGTTGGATGAAGATCGTGCGGTCTTCATCTCCGCGAAACCCTAACGCCTGCGAGCCGTTGGATGAAGATCATGCGGTCTTCATCTCCGCGAAACCCTAACGCTTGCGAGCCGTTGGATCAAGATCGTGCTGAAGAAATTGTATCGTGTTAATTTTGGAAAGGTTGGATCGCATCCGTTGATTTTCGAAAGTGCGGATCGGATCTTATCGCCCGGGGAGTGATCGTGGCCGTTCATTGCAGATTGGACGGTTGTTCGTTGTCGTCTCCGGCAGAGTCTCCGAAATCGCCGCCACACGCCGTCTCCACCACGGATTGCTAGGCTTGCCGTGTTTGTGCACTCGCCGAGGCTATAAAAGCTGCACCCCGCACCCCGATGTTCCACATCCCCTTGCGCATCCAGTCGCTCTAGTCCTAGCCTCAGAGTCGCCGCCGATTAGCCCCGACAGCTCGCCGTAGTTCTTCGTAGCGCCGCCGCTTGTTTTCTCATCGTGTTGCCGCCGTCGAGCCTCCATCCGCCGTGTGGGTTCCAGTTTTGGGTTCGCCGCGTCGAGCCGCACCGGAGCTGCCACCTCTTCATTGCCGGAAGGACCTACTTCACCGTCGGGCTCGTCGTCGTCTTCGTCTCTGGGAATTCAGCGCCGCCGCGACATCACCGTGCTTCGGAGCTTCGCCACCGCCGGATCTTCGCCGACCGCCCGGATCGTGCCACGCCTCGGCGTCAACGTGTTCCGCCGTAAGCTTTGGTCGTTAGATTTAAGATGAGCGGTCGATTGAGCCGCGTAGAGTAGATCGTGAACCGTTGGATCCTTGCGCGGATGTGCGACGCGCGGTCACTCGTAAGCCGGCGTTGCCAGCGCCGGGTGCACGGTGGACAAGCGCGTGCCGTGGACGTGGTCTGTAGACCGAGCGACGTGGCGCAATTTGGTTGGCCCACGTGTCGCGATGACATCATGCTGACATCAGCCGGTCCATAGCACAATACCTCGAGTCCACGGTGGACCAGCGGAGTTTTGTGGACTGAGTCCATGCGCCAAAGCCACGTGTCCATCTTTTATTGGTCCACGTGTCGCTTGCGCATTAATCGGTAATTTCCAGTAGAAAAATAATTCTGGAAAATCAAATTTTCTAATTTCTGTATTTTCAGTATTTATTCAAACTTCAAAAGGCTATAACTCTTGCATTTTAACTCGGATTTGAGTGATTCAAATTTTTAAAAAAATTTAAAATTAAGATCTATTTAATGGTGTTTTTATTTGAATTTTGGAGTATGTTTGCTCTCTGTTTCGGGTGTTTATTGCTAATTTATCTCGATTCACGTAGACGTTGAATTGCTCGGTGCTCAGGAGGAAGATTCATCGATTCAAGACCCAAGTTCAGAGCAAGACCAACACCTGTTCCAAGGCAAGTTGTGCTTTGATCATATTGCACCTAATTTCACAAAATTGCTATTTTGTCTTTAAAATTTATGCATGATACTTTATGTGTATAAATGATTTCAATTAATCTGGGAACTAGATAATATGCCTATTTGTCGACGATCAGGACCGTCGACCGCAAAGAAAGAGGGTGAAAGGTAGTACGGAGGGCGAGGCCCAGAGTTCCGCTCGTCCGGGAGGTACCCTCGGCGGGCGTACTGAACAGGGGGGCCCGCACAATCAAACAGGGGACACAAGATCTATACTGGTTCGGGCCGAACGTCCCTACTCCAGTTCGGATGTCAGTACTGTATTGCCTTTGATGCCGTCGGCCGCACCGCCTTTACAAATGAGAGCTAGGGGTTCCAATATGAGAGTGCCGGAGCCTAGTTCGTGGGGTGTCGTCCCAAGGAAGAAGAAGCCCCCCTCCAGAGGGCCCTGCCCCTCCTTATATGGTCGAAAGGGGCAGGTTACATTGGGGATTGGGAGCTGAGAGGATGAAGGGACTCATGCCCGAAAGCCCTTGTCCTGGTGACCAGTCTTGTCTGGCCTTGCCCTACGCCGGGTTAGTAGCCTCTCCGAGCAAAGCAGGTCGCTTCTTCCTCGGGAAACAGCGCACCCACTCCCTGCGATTTTGTCCGATGATGACGTTGCCATGCGTGGCCCCAGCGCTGCCTGGGGTGAGAGGACTTTCGTGCTGTACGGGACTGGATGATGGGACTGAGGCTTTGACTTTGGCGACCTTAGTGCTGCCTCGGGAAGGAGCCACCTGCTTCTGTGCGGTTGCTTCAGGCGGTCGCGATTGTTGGACACGTGGTTAACGGCTAGTGGACGACCCGATGCTCGACCCTTGGCGGAGACCGAGATCGGGCTGGTCGGAGGTCGGGGGAGCCCGGTCCGTGACGGAGGTCAAACGCCCTGCTAGGTCGGGAAATAGCTCGGGGCGGTCGGCTTGGTCGGGAAAGAGCTCCTTTATGGCCTTACGGACCTTGGTCGAACTGGCTCGAGCGATCCGATTGGTGCTTTGGACTGGCGGTTCGGAGATGTCTCCGCCCGAGGTAGGGAATAGTCCCCCGATCCTAGAGGAGGGTGCCAAAGCCCCTGCATGCCACGTGTCAAGGTGGCCGATCCCCGACAACCAGCCCCCAAGGCTCAAGAAGCGGTCTGAGACTTCTAGGCGCTCTTGAGTCTGAGATCTTCTTGGGAAGGGATGGCTCCCCCCTTCTGCCGGGTTCGAGGATTCTGGGGCTCATCTTCAGGGCGAGAGAAGGCCTCCCCGTGGCGCACACTTGGATCCCGATATCTTGTTTTCCCAGGTGGGCTCAGAAGGCCCGGGAGCCTCGTGGATATGGAAGTTGGAGGGATGTGATCTGGCGGATGCGTGGATCGACGCGCCCGTACGAGGGTTTTGAAGTGCCCCTGGCGCCTTGGCTTTCGCCCGCCGGCTACGGGTGCGCCTTTCGAGGCGATGGTGAGCCGGTAGACGAGGCGTCTTTAAAAGCCAAAGGGGTCTCATACTTCAGGATTTCGCTTCCCATTACTCGTGCCCTTGCCTTCTTCTTCCTTGCCCCTCTGCGTTAACGCCTTCTAGCCTTCGTTTGCGACCTCGTCCCCCCCCCTTTCTTCGACCTCGACCCCATGGCGAAGTTCGGGAGGAGTACGCTCACCGCAGAACGGATGAGGGAGATGGAGACTTTGGGGCTTCTGGACCCGTACACCTGGCGGCTTCCGTCTGGGGAGAACGTGCCGCGACCTCGGGATGACGAGATCGTGATCACGAAGCAGTACATGCTCTTCGGGCTGCGAACCCCAGAGAGCGACTTCTTGGCTACGGTCCTTGCGCAGTGTGAGATCGAGCTCGTAAACCTGGTGCCGAACTCCTTTCTTCTCCTTTCCGTTTTTGCACATCTTTGCGAGGGGTTCTTGGGCATCCTTCCCACCCCCTCGCTTTTCTTCCATTTTTACTCCCTGTCCCGCACCGCGAAGGACCTCGTCGTCGGGTGCCTTTACTTTCGGCTGCGGGCAGGACTCCCTTGTACCTTCCTCCAAATCCCGACCCGGGACTCGCTCGGGCCGTGGACGGAGAAATGGTTCTATTTGAAGAAGGGCGAGGGAAGCGGGCTCGCCTATAACGGCGCCGCGGTGGAGGGAAAGCGGGAGATCCCCGAGCCCGAGGACTCGGTGGACGACCAGGCCCTGGCCGCTTTCATCCATACCTGCGTCATGCGGGGCCTTAAGGGGCAGGCGGTCGTTTACGACTACTTGCAGAACCGGGTGCTCCCTCTCAAGAGGAGGTTGCACCCCTTCTTTGAGATCACCGGGAGGTGCGACGCCACCCGGGAAAGCCATGAGGGTAAGCATTGTCCGACCTCAAATCCTTTCGGGCCTTGGTCGGAGTTCCCTTATTTCTTGTCGCCTATTTCGACCTTGTAGCAAGTCGGCCCGATCGCCTCGAGGATGCAGGAGACCTTCGAAGGCCGCTAACGCCTCGACCTCGGCGGCAACGCCCCAAGAATATCTTGGGATGTAGCAACAGGTAATAGCTTTTACTTTGATCTTTGCTTGGTGTCCGGACTCGGATGCTTATTGTGGTGAGCTCGTGCGGTGACCAAAGAGCTCGGATACTGTGAAACAATTGCTACCATTTCTCGGCCCAAATAAAGGCAAGAAGGGGGTAAGAAGCCGGCTCTTGACGCCCCGAGGCAGGTCGCCAAGAAGCCCCACGTCGAGTGGGGCGATCGGGTCGTGGTGAGTTTAGATTCTCCGAGCTTGGTGGTATCCGAGCCCGGGCTCGTTTCCATCGGGCCGCCTCTTTCGGTTCTTTTACTAATTCTTGCTTTTTGTCAGCAACACGAGGCGGCTTCTGCCGCAAGAGCCCTGGGTGCGCAACCGGAGCCACGGGCTCTGGCAATAAATCCCTGAGGGGGAAGCCCTCCGCCATTGCCGAGGATCGCGCCTGTGCACGCCCCCGTACATGTTTCGTCATCTCGCCCCATCGCGGCATTCGAGCGTCCGAGGGGCACCGACCTTTCCTGTGGTCCAGGGCGAGACCGGGGAGGAGGACCATGAGGACGATTATCGTCTCGTGCCGCGACCCAGGATGCGGCGGATGCTGCTTGCCGCGTCCTTCGAGGAGGACGAAGCGGCTGAGGGAGGGGCGGTTGAGAGCGCCACGACCAAGGACGTCGTGATCGGGGGCGCCGCCGCCGGGAGCGTTGTAGCTGAAGGGGCTGCAGTTGAGGATGGCATCGTCATCGCGCCCCTAGTGGGGGCGTCCCCGGGGGTGGAGTCCTCGGGAAAGCGGAGGGCCGAATCGCCCCCGCAGGGGGGTCTGTCAAAGAAGGCGAGGTTGCCGCGCATCCGTTCGGCGCAGTAAGTTTCCCTCCTGTTTCTTAACATCATGGTGGTAGGGCCGACCGAGCATCTTCTGATAATTCGCTGCGCGCAGTACATATACCGGGGTGGTCGTGGCGACGACCCATCGTCCGACCCCGGTACCTCTGACCGGGGTGCTTTCGGCTGTTGCGCCCATGATCGAGGGTGGCGTTGCCGCCGTACCCCGGGTGGAGCTGCCCCCCGTGGAGTTGGAGTCGTTCAAAGAGCGAGCGTCGACCCCTGAGCTGGCAGCCGAGTCGGGGCGCGGGGCGGACCCGACCACCCTTGGCGAGCCGAGGCCCCTCCCTGCGATCGAGGGCGGCCAGGGGGCCGCCGAGCCGCCCGCCGGCCCAGAGGGTCCGGCCGCCATTACCCTGGCCGGAGCGGATCTCCCTGGTCCTTCGGGGGGTGCCGATGCTACAGCGGCGGCGGAGACCGCCGGGGACGTAGCCGCGGGGCTGCCCCGGGGTCCCGATGGTGCTGTCGACCTGTCTTCGCTGGAGGATCAATTAGCGGAGGCAAGCACGGTCGTGGTGTCCCCTCCCTCTTTTCCCCCCTTTTCTTTGTGACCATGGTGAGTTTTTTCTTTGCCTTCGCAGGGTCTGCGGATGGTCTCTCGGGGGTACAACATCGCGCGCGAACACGCGCTCATCTTCCGGTCCCTATGTGGCGCCCTTGAAACCAATTAGAGGGACACTGCTGAGCTCAAAGTCGCTGTGCTGCGTGGCCAAGAGGAGGTCTCGCGCCTGAAGGAGGCCCAGGCCCTCGAGCTCGCGCGGCCGCCAGTCAGCGGAGCGCTTGGGCCCGGAGGTCGAGCGGGAGTTGAACACCGCAAGGGACCTCCACGCCACAGCGCTCTCCAAGGCCATCGAGGAGGAGCGGAGGGGCGCGGTGGTCGAGACCCAACGCCTCAAGCTCGAGGTCTCCAACCTTCGATCGGAGATGAAGGTCGCCCAGCAAGGGGCGTCCTCCTCTGAGCTCGAGGCCAAGGCGGCCGAGCTTGAGAGGACAGTTGCGGGGTTGGAGGCGAGGGCCACCGGAGCGGAAGCCAAAGCGGCTGAAGCCGAGGCCAAGAATGCCAGTCTTGAGGAGAAGCTGGCGCAAGTGGCTCGTGTGGGGAAAGACGCCTTGGCCCAACTCCAGAGCGACCGTGACCGGGTTGATATGGCCGAAACCGAGGTCATCGCACTGCGGCGGAGGGTTTCCGACCTCGAACGGGAGAAGCTCGCCCGAGACATGTCTCTGTAAACTGGAGTTAGTGGATGGGTCGGGGGGTGAAAGATCCCCCCTTGTAAAGACAAAATAATTTTTTGCTAAGTCTTATAGAGTCGTGTTTCCTTGGAAGACTTAGCTCATTTGTCGGTCTGCGCCATCATTGCATACCTTGCGTGGGCTGCTTTATGGAAGGGTCGAACAATACTGGATACGTGACGTGTGGCGAGCACGTTCCTATAGACCCCCGCAATGAGACCCACCGCCTTTCGCTTGAACTACCCAGTTTAGGCTGACCGAGTTGTCTGATGCCCGATGTTAATCCAACCGAGGCCTCACCCGAAATCACTCGGGTTCGGGCACGACTCGGGTTGACAGGCTGACCGAGCTAATTGATGCTCGAGGCCAATTTAACCGAGGCCTCGCCCGAAATCACTCGGGCTCGGGCACGGCTCGGTTGTCATGTCCTGATAACTTGGCTATGGGGATTTAGTCGGCTTGTTGCGGCAGAGCGACTTATTGCGACCGAGATCATCCCTGGTAGCAATCTTAGGAGTCGCGACCTCCGGGTCCGGGAATGTCATCAGACCCGGGGCGCTCCTCGAGGACATTCACTGGTCGGTAACGCAGGGGAATAGCCGGCTTACTCCGATAAGAATCGTTTTACCGTGGCCTCCGAGCCCGAGAATGCATCGGGCTCGGGATGCTGACATCCCTGAGGCGAACCCAGAGAAAATGGCCCCAACCGAGGCCTCGCCTGGCAGTACTCAGGTTTGGGCACAACTCGGACTGGTCGGCCTGGGATAGCTCAGGCTGGACCAGATTTTAGGCCTTGGGTCTGACTCGGCGAGCTCGGGAATGCATCAAGCTCGGCAAGGCCCCCTCAGAGGGCGGTTTAGAAATTCGAACCTGGCCACTCGGCCCTAGGGGAAAGGTCGGCTTAGAACGACTGAGTCATCCCCGGTGGTGAATCCCCAACTGCAACCTTCGAGCCCGGGAAATGTCATCGTGCTCGGGCGCCTCGAGAACGCTCAATGGTTTGCAAGACGGGGATGGCGGCTTACCCGATAACGATCGCTATCGCGCCCCGATCCCGGAATGCCTGTGCTCGGGTTGTTCATCCCCGAGGCGAACCTAGAGAACGTGACCCTAGGCGCTGCAAAAAAAGAGAACGCATGGACGCCTCGAGGTCAAGCCCGCCGCGTGACCTCATGGTTGCCCTTATGGTCACGCCGCGGGGTCGCGCCGTTTGAGGCGTCCTAAAAGAAACTTCTTTGGTTAAAAAGGAAGCGGACAGGACCCTGGACACCGAAGCCTTTTAGGATGGCGCAACCTTCGGTCGAAGGAAACTGCAACTCGAGGCTGCGACGGGACGCCATCCTTTCCACAAATCAAAAAGAGGTTAGTACCGGGAGCGAAGGAAATCTTTATTATCGGCGCAAACTCGGGCGGACGGGCATGGCAAAACGAAAAGCCCCGAGCACGCCCCGAATCGGGTTTGCTCAGAGCACAAGAACGAACACAGGAGTAAGGGAGGAGACACCTTAACTTAGAGGCGGGTGAAAGAAGAGCGCTAGGCGTAGAACCTCCGGAGCTGGCCTACGTTCCACGAGCTCACGAGCTCCCTGCCATCGGGGACCGCCAGACGGTAAGCTCCTGCGTGGATTGCTGAGACGACTCTGAAGGGGCCCTCCCACAGTGGGGACAGCTTGTTGGTGTGGGAGCGGTCTTGGATTCGCCTTAGGACCAGGTCCCCAACGTGGAAGTCCCTGGGTCGGACAGCTTCGGGCGGCATGCCTGCGGAGATCTTGTAGGTAACGCGCCGAGCGTAGCAGCGCGCGACACCTTACTTCTTCTGCCAAGGCGAGGTCGAGGGGTCGCTCCCGCTCGAGGTCGACCCGGTCGACCGAACTCGCCCTGACGGAGCGGAGCGTGACCTCGGGCGGCAGGACAGCCTCGGCCCCGAAGACGAGCTGAAAAGGGCTTGTTCCTGTTGCCCGGCTGGTCGAGGTGCGAACAGACCAAAGGACTGTGGGGAGCTCGTCCACCCATGCCCGGCCGCGGCGACTGAGCTCGTCGAAAACTCGCTTCTTGAGCCCTTGGACGAGCTGCCCGTTGGCGTGCTCGGCCGCCCCGTTGCTCTGGGGGTGGCTTACCGAGGCATAGCAGACTTTGGTTCCCATATCTGCGCAGAACTCTTGGAACAGCTCACTGGTGAACTGTGTCCCGTTGTCGGTAATGATCCTGCAAGGGACCTCATAACCACAAAGGAACGGAAGAACCTTACCGCGGCCCTAGCGGTGATAGCGGAGACCGGCTCTGCTTCGATCCACTTCGAAAAGGTGTCGACGGCCACGAACAGGAATTTCTTCCCCTCGACCGACCTCGGGAAGGGACCGAGGATGTCGAGGCCCCATGTCGAGAATGGCCAGGCGAGGGGAATGGTCTGCAGAGCGTAGGCCGGTTGCCTGACCTTCTGGACGTGAAACTGACAGGCCTGGCAAGTACGAACGATGCCCCGGGCATCTTCGAGCGCCATTGGCCAGTAAAAGCCCATCCTAATGGCCTTCCCGACCATGGTCCTGAAAGAGGAGTGAGCGCTGCACAGGCCGGAGTGAATGTCGTTGAGCAGGTATTTACCTTCTTCTGGAGTGATGCATTTTGACAGAACGCCCAAAGCCCCCCGACAATAGAGCTGCCCGTCGACGAGCCTGTACGAGCCCGCACGTCGCCAGAGCCTGCTTCTTTCGGCTGGGGTGGCGGGGAGCTCCCCTTGGTCGAGGAACCTGATGAACGGATCCATCCATGACGGCACGCTTTCGAGGAAGGCCACCGGGTCCTCCTGGTCGCTAACGGACGGTGTGGCCAAGGTCTCAAAGATGACGTCCGGCGGAAGCTCGTCGTCGGACGATCCGAGCCTGGACAAAAGATCGGCGGTGGAATTGTCCTTCCTGGGTACGTGCTGGATTCTTAGGTTCCGGAACCATCTTTCCATCTTGCGCACCTCGGCAAGGTACTTGGCCATCAGAGGTTCCGAACACTCGTAAACTTTGTTGTACTGGTTGACGACGAGCTGGGAGTCTCCTTTCACAATTAGGCAGCGGACGCCCAAGGACTTGCAAGCTCGAAGGCCGGCCAAGAGGGCCTCGTATTCCGCCGCGTTATTGGTGGCGGGGAAGCCGAAGCGGACCACATACCTCAGGTGGTCACCCTGAGGGGTGACGAGAAGAATGCCAGCCCCCGAGCGCTCAAAGGACCTTGATCCGTCGAAGAACATGGTCCAAGGGTCTTCGGTCCCTTGTTCGGCGATGAAGTCAGCCAGCGCCTGCGATTTGATGGCGGCGCAGGCCGTGAAGCGGAGATCGAACTCAGCCAGTTCCATGGCCCACTTGGCGACGCGACCTCCGGCTTCAGGGTTCTTGAGGATCTCCCCGAGCGGGAGGCCGCTTGGGACAACCACCGCGTGTGCTTGGAAGTAGTGCCGAAGCTTCCGCGAAGCCATGAAAAGTGCATAGAGTAACTTTTGGACCAAGGGATAGCGCTTCTTTTGCCCGTGGAGTACTTCGCTGACGTAGTAGATTGGGTGCCGCCCGCCGCTCGGCTACGGGACCGCAACTGATGGTCTGGTCGTGGCGCGAGGTAGCAAAGAAGACACCTCACCCCGCCTGGAGTCGCCAACAGAGGAGGGCGAGAGGTATGCTTTGAGCTCGTCGAAGGATCGCTGGGCTTCGGGTCCACTCGAAGCCCTCATGTCCGTGATAGGATCTTGAAGAAAGGCAATCCTCGCCGCGAGCCGGAGATGAAACGGCTAAGGGCGACGATGCGGCCTGTGAGGCTTTGTACCTGTTTTACCGAGGTCGGAGCGGTCATTTGCTCGATTGCTTCGATCTTCTCTGGGTTCGGGCCCACGCCTGACCCCCCGATCATATAGCCGAGCACTTTTCCGGAGGTTGTATCGAAAACGCATTTTTCGGGGTTGAGCTTGATGCCGAACTTGTTTAGATTGGCGAAGATCTCGGCCAGGTCGTTGACGTGGCTGGCCCTAGAGGAGCTCTTGATGATGATGTCGTCGACGTACACCTCGAGGTTCCGGCCTATCTGTGGGTCGAAGGCTTTAGCCATTAACCGCGGGAACGTGGCGCCTGCGTTGCGAAGGCCAAACGACATGGTCGTATAGCAGAAAGTTCCGAACGGCGTGATGAAGGCGGTCTTGTCTTCGTCTTCCGTGGCGAGCTTGACCTGGTGGTATCCGGAGTAGGCGTCGAGAAAACTCAACATCTCGGCGTTGGCAGTGGAGTCCACAATCTGGTCTATGCGGGGAAGTGAAAAGTTGTCTTTGGGGCACGCGGCGTTCAAGCCCGTGTGGTCGACGCACATTCGCCACTTCCCGCCCTTCTTCTACACAATTATAGGGTTGGCCAGCCACTCGGAGTAGTTGACCTCGCGAATGAAACCGGCCTTGAGGAGCTTATCGAGGTGCTCCCTAATTATCGCCGCCTTTTCGGGGGAGAAGCACCGCACTTCGACTCGCGGTCTGCAATGAGCTTTGTTTGCGATCATGCTCGATCACCTCCCGTGGGACCCCCGGCATGTCTGCCGGTTCCCATGCAAAAATTCCTTTGTTATCTCGGAGAAGGTGACGAGCTCGCCTTCCTATTTGGGATCGAGCTCGGCGGAAATGCAGACGCATTTGTCCAAGTTTCCTTCTTCGAGCTGCACGGCTTTGGTCGGGCCGTTCGGCCGACGACCGCCTTCCGCCGGGTGCCCTTCGGGTGACCTCGGGACTGGGCCGGGCAATATGCCGGCGGCGCCGGGGTTTTTCCCGCGCTGCCGTGTCTGCCTTGTGTCGCCAGCGGACCGTTATGACGCCGCTCGCCCCGGAGCTTCATGCACCGATGCCCGTAGTGATTCGCGCCATGAATTTAATCGTATAGGCGCCCGAGGATGGCGTGTAGGGGAGGTCGCCGCCCACGACTTCAAAGGTAATCACTCGGCGCGGAAGTTTACAGATCGCCGAAGGTGACGGGGAGGACCACTTGCCCGAGCAGGGTGGTCGAACTCCCCGGCACGATGCCGAAAAAGGGGATCGCTATGTTCTTGATCTTCGATCGGGGTATTTGCATCCGATCCAAGGTGCTTGCCAAGAGCAAGTTGAGGAATCGCCTCGCCGACCATGACCCGCAGACGCAGCGGTGTTGCTTATGGCCGGGCGACGACGAGCAGTTTGAAGTCTCGACATCCCGGGGCGTCGTCGAGAAAAGGTGATGGGGACGCCATCCCACCTGCAGGGTTGGTCGGCGGACTTCCCGACGGTGGCTTGATAGACGGCACGCGCGGCGTCCTTCAGCTTGCGCCGGGATCGGTATGCTGAAGAACCGCTGAAAATCACATCCACACGACGGTCGCCTGCTGAACTCCGTGTCGGGCTCGCTTGAGCTCGATCGGCGTTGGCCTCCGGCCGTTCATCGCCCTTTGGGAGCGTGGGCATCTCTCCTGTCCCCTTATAAAAGGCGTCCGGCTTGAATAGCCACGTCCGGCAGCCCCGCAGATCATGGCCGTGGATCTTGTGGAATGGGCAAAATTTGTTAGCGTCGAAGCCGGGCTGTTCCTCGTTGCCCCAGGCTCGAATGTTCACGTGGAGGGTTCCCGGCCCCGCCGCCGGGCCGGCCGGCGCTGCTGTGGCCGCGACGGTTCTGCAGAGGTCGGGCCCCGCGGTCGGGTGGTGGGCTTCCGCCTCGCTTGTTGTCGATCGTGGCGACCACGCGAGCCGCCACCCGCCGCCGTGGTCTTTCCTCGCTTTTGTCGCGCGGGCCGGGTCTCCTTCCTTAACGCCGGACGGCCCCACTCGCCAAGGCGAGGCCAAGCTTGCCTCGGTCGTGAGTCGTGCTTCCGGCCGACAAGATCGTCCGCGCCCGCATATCGCTCCGCCATGCAGAATAGTTTGTTGACGGTGAGCCTCGTAGCGATCTCGAGGTCCTCCGTGAGGCGTCTGTCTCGAACGCCGAACTTAAAAGCCTTGATGATGGTTTCAGCACTTCCGCGATGATCTTCTGGCGACCACCCGCGATGATCTTCTAGACGCGAACGTGCTTCCGGAAGTGCTGCTGCCCGGGCGTGCTTCGAAGTGCTGCTGCCCGGGCGAGCATCGTTATTGCGCCCCTGGCGACGGGCGAGCCCGCGTACCACCTTTCCCTATTGGTGAAGTGGCCGATGATCGCGCGGCATGGAGCCGCTAGCCATCAGGGGGCGAGACTCAGAACCCAGGGAGCCTGTTCGCCGCCGGGGCGTGACGCCGTCGGTGGCCTTGTTGAGTTCTTCGGCCAGGGACCGTCGAAAGAGGGCCGAGCCGGCCCGAGCGGGGTCAGCCATGACCCGGGCGATGGCCCGCAGGCGTTCTTGGGCAGGTTCGTCCGGACGGGGAGGGCTGAGCTGACCGGACTGGGAGCGGGTCGTACCCCGCTCTTCTCGCCGAAGAGAGGCGATAGCTTGGTCGATCGCAATCTGGGCGTGCCGATGCGCCTCCCGAGGAGTTTCCGAGTCATCCTTGCCCGCCCCGGGAGTCGCCTCACGTCCGCCGGCCGCGAAGGCCCGGTGTTCGTGGGGCGGCAAGGAGGCGAGAGCATGGATGTGGAGCCCTGGTACTCGGGGACAGCATCCGAGCCCAGGCTCGCTGTTCGTGACATGCCGGTGGTGGAGCCGGAGGTGCTGATGCTACCGAGGCGACGAACTTTGGACGAACGAAACTTCGGGCCCCACGGTGGGCGCCAGCTGTCGACGATCGGGACCGTCGACCGCAAAGAAAGAGGGTGAAAGGTAGTACGGAGGGCGAGGCCCAGAGTTCCGCTCGTCCGGGAGGTACCCTCGGCGGGCGTACTGAACAGGGGGGTCCGCACAATCAAACAGGGGACACAAGATCTATACTGGTTCGGGCCGAACGTCCCTACTATGGTTCGGATGTCGGTACTGTATTTCCTTTGATGCCGTCGGCTACACCGCCTTTACAAATGAGAGCTAGGGGTTCCAATATGAAAGTGCCGGAGCCTAGTTCGTGGGGTGTCGTTCCAAGGAAGAAGAAGCCCCTCTCCAGAGGGCCCTGCCCCTCCTTATATGGTCGAAAGGGGCAGGTTACATTGGGGATTGGGAGCTGAGAGGATGAAGGGACTCATGCCCGAAAGCCCTTATCTTGGTGACCAGTCTTGTCTGGCCTTGCCCTACGCCGGGTTAGTAGCCTCTCCGAGCAAAGCAGGTCGCTGCTTCCTCGGGAAACAGCGCACCCACTCCCTGCGATTTTGTCCGATGATGACGTTGCCATGCGTGGTCCCAACGCTGCCTGGGGTGAGAGGACTTCCGTCAGACGCTGATCGGATGATGGGACTGAGGCTTTGACTTTGGCGACCTTCGTGCTGCCTCGGGAAGGAGCCACCTGCTTCTGTGCGGTCGCTTCAGGCGGTCGCGATTGTTGGACACGTGGTTAACGGCTAGTGGAGGACCCGATGCTCGACCCTTGGCGGAGACCGAGATCGGGCTGGTCGGAGGTCGGGGGAGCCCGGTCCGTGACGGAGGTCAAACTCCCTACTAGGTCGGGAAATAGCTCGGGGCGGTCGGCTTGGTCGGGAAAGAGCTCCTTTATGGCCTTGCGGGACCTTGATCGGCTTTCGCTCAAGCTTGATCCGATTGGTGCTCCGGACTGGCGGTTCGGAGACGTCTCCGCCCGAGGTAGGGAATAGTCCCCCGATCCTAGAGGAGGGCTGCTGAAAGCCCCCCCCCCTCCGGGGGGGCACGTGTCAGGGTGGCCGGTCCCCGACACTATTTGAATTAAATCATACATTGTCAATTGTATGCCATGATCTAATTGTCACCCTAGGATATGGAACTATAGTTGGTTAATATTAATAATCAACATGGGACTAATTAGACCGTATTAGTTTGCTTAGCCATGCCACGTCATCACATGTATCTGGAACATTGATATTTAATCTTGACTAATGGATTATGGAACAATGTTTATAAATTGGTGTGTCATGTGTTGTCATACAGTGATATTGAGTTGTCATGGCGAGGAGGTCACACAACTAGATTGAATTGCTGATGGCACGTGGTGCTTGGTAATCAACTGGGGTGGTAATCATTTTTAGATCGGGGCAGGTGGCATGGGGTAGTATGCCAAGGTGGGCCTATTGGGCAGGGGTATGTGGAAGTCTTGCCTCGGTCACTTTAAGGACTTAACCTTGCAAGCCTTTGACCTGAGTCATACTTGCAACCACATGTCTGGAATGGGACAGCCTAGCTGACTAATTTGTGATGTTTAGATTTTTGGTACTACAGTGGTGTTCAGTGAGTCCCGGGTTATGGGGTAGCTCACATAGCGCAAGAGGGGGGCCCTGGATGTGGTAACCAGTCCCATCAGTGTTGAAACCTTAGCGCTGTGTGGTGTTTGATTATATCGTGTGGGTAAAGTGCATAACCTCTGCAGAGTGTAAAACTGTTCGAATAGCCGTGCTCACAGAATTGAGCAATGCTCAGGAATTACAGTCAAGGGTTAGACTTTTGTTAAATAAAAACTTGTTGGGATGGTGGGTTGTCATGAAAACTTGGAATTCGACTTAGAATGAAAAACCCTGTTTACTTGAAAAGTTGAATCTAATATTTCCTATTATTTGTTTTACTGTCTTTTAATCTACTTACTGTATTCTTTTATAAATGCTGCTTTACTGCAAAATAGCCATGTTAGCCTTCCTTGGAATAAGCCAAACATGTAGAATATTAGACTTGCAATATTGTGCACAACTTGTTGAGTGTTTTATGTACTCACCCCGCAACAACAAACTTCAGAAGAGGAGGAATCCGCGGCATTCTTGGAGGAGTACCACGACGCTGATGCTTAGGGTCCGAACCTCGTCAGTTGCCTGTGGTGAACTGGGGAGCTGCTACGTTTACTTTATTTCCGCTGCTGCTTAATTGCTATTTCTTAGTTAAGCCCTGTGTGGCAATAATCATGTAAGACAACCGTTATTATTAATTATTGAAGTTATGCTATATTCCGCTGTGTATGACTGTGATAGCATCTATGTTGAGCCTGTGTGCACTAGCGTAATCCTGGACTAGTGCGATATACACAGAGGGTCCGGATTTGCATATTCAGGTCCCGACAGTACTCCTACTCGAATATCGAGGATTCAACCAATAGTTGATAGCGGCCCCTAGCAGGACTTACCGACTCCCGAGTACATATAAAGATCGAAAAAATCTCAACAATGTCCTATATGCATTTCCTTTTGCCTCACAATATCGGTCAAACCCAAGGCGAGTTGTTGTCATCCATATTTTGATGGCTCGACCACTCTTTCTCAATGTCGTGACTCGGATTCCCCGAATATATCGAGTTAACTCTTTAACTCGATGACTCAAGTAACTCTTTACTCGAGTAGCATGGCCATGCGTTTCTGGAATCTGACACTCGAGAGGCCTAGAGATATCTCTCCGGTTGTATGGAGGGGCAAATCCTATCTTGATCGACCACACCTCGCAGCATATTTCATGACAAACCCCGAAAGCCATCTTTATAACTACCAGTTACGGAGTAGCGTTTGATAACCCCTAAGTAAGCCATTACGCATCTTGAGAACATGCGACAATCTCAAGTCGAAGGGTATAGCATACACATCGTATATGAAACGAACTGATGACATGAAATAAAACAATGTTCTCGCAGTGTCTCATAGTGGATCGATATCCAATACCATGTTCTCTAACATGTGTCCATATGATATCTCCATATCTATGACCTGTGAAACATGTTCATCGACCAATACATATGCTAGTCTACTCATATGTGTCCTCATATGATTATCAACTAGGGACCCTTTTTTAGAATGAACATCATAAAGATGAACACAGAGTTTCACAAACAAGTCACGTACTTGTTAATCAATATCCATGATGTTATTTAAAGAACAAACTCATAGTTTATGAACATTTATGAAAATATAATCATCTCTATGATTGCCTCTAAGGCATATTTCCAACACTCTCCCTTTGGCCCAAAGCCCTAGCCAAATCCAGCTCCAGCTAGGATTTGGTAAACCCTAGCCTTTTCTCCCTATTTTCTTCTCAATATGTTACTGATGATGATGTTATACTGCTTTGTGGTGTGCATGATGAACTTGTATATTTTTATTTTGGATCGATGATGATTATGGGTGATTGTTGTGGATTTGGCGGTGTTGTGACAACATCGGGAGACCTCCTGTACGCCGGGGAGTGCGGTGGTCTCTAGGCACGTGCAACGTCGCCTCTACGGCGATCTCTACGGCGATCTCTAACTCACCTATTGTCTTTAGTCTTCATATTAGTTTTTGCTACTATCATTTCTATATTTATGCTATGGCCAAAATATAGGGTTACCTACGATGTGGGGAAAGAAATGAAATGCAGGTTGGAGGTGATGGTGTTGGAGATGTGCTGGCCCTGCTCCTTCTTGCTCCTGGGCTTCCTGGCCTCTTGTGCTTGCTTGTTCTTGGGGCTTGGCCTCCTGGTGGCTTGGTGCTCTTGACTCGTGTGTGGTTGTGCTCCTGGAACTTGGTTGGAGTAGCTTGGCTTTGTGGCTTCCTTGTGTTTGATGAAATGGTGGAGGTGGCTCGCTGGTGGTCTTGGGGTTCTCCTTGCACCCTTGCTTCTTCTAGAACTTTGGCTTGCTTGCTTGCTTCTGGAGTTCTAATGTTTTGAGTGTATGCTTGGTGGTTTGGGTGTGCACTCAATGGCTTCGGTTTGCTTGGGGACTATGCTGGTTCTAGGGAAGTATGGACTGAGGGAGGCTTTGCCTCCTCCCACCTTTTACATAGATGGATTCATCTCTTTACTATGCTGAATTTGCCTTTTTACTAAGTGATATTTTGGCACTATTTGGAGCATTGGTTAAGGGTACCTGATGATAACAGGTTTGTATGTTTGCCAAATGATGACACCCAGCTAGCGAGAGGTGCCAGTTCAGCCCCAGACGAACCTGGTATCTCGATGAGTGATATCAACTCATTCGGGTCTGATGACAACTAAAATTCCCATTTTCTGCATTTCTTGCATTATGATTATATATATGCGTGTACGTGTGAGTGTGCGTGTGCGTGTGTGTGAATGATTTATAATTTCAGGGATCAAGACCAAGATCAAGAGAAGCTTTAGATTTTAGGAAATTTGAATTTTCTTGTACTCTTCTTTTTTATTTAATTTTATTTTTCATGTAACTATTCAGTTGTATGACATTTTGATAATCAATAAAGTTGATGATTAATTTTGCTGAGTAATTTAATTATATGTGATTAATTTATGTTGATGATCTCATTTGCATAATTAAATTGTGTGGGTTGTTTCACATAGCATAGCAAATGACAAGGTATGTATAACTTAATAGGTTGCATAACTAATTCTCCAACTAATTAATAGTTGATAATTTAAACTAGCATGAAATAATTTGTAACAAAATAACTGTTGTAAAACTAGTTTCAACATGATCAAATCACAACTTGCCATAGAATTAATTATGGACTTTATCTTGAGTCAACACTTCACCTTCGTATGCTCCCGCCACTTCTGTCTAAGCAAAACGGACGACGAAAAGCAAAATAAATACAAAAAACAGACAAAACCAACTCAAATAAAATATACTGAAATGTAGGGCTCGATTTTAGATAAATTTAGGAACTTAAACAGACTCAATCGAAGTTCATACGAAGGAAAACATACTCTCTGAAGATTTATGAGAGAAATAAATCTTAGAAATTAAGATAGAAAAGGAATATTCCCTTACGAGAGACTTGACAAGTGGGCCTGGGGACTTTTTTGATTTTTTTATTTAATTTTTGGAATTTCTAGAAATTAACTAGAGACTGACACGTGGGCCATTGGTCTATGGACCATGTCCACAGACACAATGCATGGCATATGATGAACTCGATCCATGGCTTGACTCACTGACATGTGAGCCTCACATGTCATAGACACAACGAACGACAGGGTTTCAAGGAACACAAAGCAACGCAAACTAACGTGACGACATTGCGAACTCAACGTACACCGGCACGAAAACCAATGGTCACCACCAGCTGCTCTACAGCGACGAAACACAGTGGAGAAGTCCGACGAACAACTAAAGCTTCTCCAACATCTCCTCTGGACCACCGGGTAGATCGCGACGAGACAAACATGATGACTAGCAACAAGCGGTGGCACGACTTGAGCGGCGATGGTGACAACCTCCACAGTGATAGCGATCCCCGACGACGCTCCGATGACAAAAGAGTGCGTACCGTATAGAATATAAGATGGCGAATCTAAAGGTGAAGACCAAGAAAACAAAGGCTCACTCACTGCTTACAGCGAAATCCAACAAGAAGCTTGGCAACGACACTCGTGGAAAACCTTAAAATCCAGCGGAAGGACGACGAATCTTTGCAACTGGGTTTAAGACTTTTGACGAGAAACTTCCTAACGAAGTTAGTACTCCTTAAACAGCAATCTTAGCATCCGTGTAACGCGAGACTCGAGAAAAAGTTAGCAATGCGCATGACTCGTCCACAGGAATGAGCCGAGGTGCGGTGCGACTAGGCCAACTAGCTTGCAGGCTAACCCGCGATTGTCTGGAAGACCAAACTCCGAGAAGATTGGGATTGGTTTTGTCCCAAAGGGAAATTCCAGTATTAAATTTAGTTTTTTTACAAAATACAAAAAATACAAAAAGAGCTTAAATAAAATAGCAAATGCGCTTGCAAAATTCCCAGAAAAATCTCAAAAATACTTCCAAATACAAAGAACACAAAAGGAATAATTTTGACAATTATTCACTTGAGCATTAATCATATTAAATCATTTTTTATGAAAGTCCCGTATTAAGCTTTAATTAGCAAATAAAATGGTGAATATCTTTAAAAGGCTAAACTACTCAAAAAGATTTTCAAAGAGGCAAAAATTGAGATGTTACATACCATATGTTAAAACACAAATTTCACGCACAGTTGAAATTTCACTGAATTGAGTTGGAAAAGGCATAGATGACAACAAATCCCAAAGCAAATATCTACTGATACTTAGACACAGGATATGATACAAACCTCCACAAAACAAACCAACAAGAATTACATGATATCAGCCCAAATTTCACTGTAAAAAACATTTTTCGCTGAATTTCTTTGTTCTATATTGGTTAAACTGCTGTAAAATATTCTAGTTTGACTTCTGAAAGTACACATCCCAATGGACGCCGACTAGCACAGCAGCAGACGCAAGTTGCATGGTGATCACTTCTGGGTTCGAACCATAACTGGAAATATCATTAATACATTGGCACATGCAACACAAAAACAAATTGAGAAATGTTTAACAAATTCAGCCCAGAAACCTTTCAACTCTCTCAGACAGCACGAGCTTTGTACAGGCAGATGTAAGCCATGTGCCAGTCGCCTGTTAAGATAAACAATAGCCTACTTCAGAACAATTCATGGCAGATTTGAGTCGACATTTAATTAAATAGCTGCTCACCGCCACCAGATAGTTTTAAAATCTCTTCCTCGTTGCGTATGCTTGGGTTATCATCATCGAACTCAATCCATTTTCCTGAATGGCAACATAGAATTATCAGCGTCTTTGAAGTGACAGGGAAACAGTTGATTCTAATAATTGATCTACGAAACTTTTTGCCTTACCATCATCTTGCTTAACCCAACCAACATAGTGGCCAGAGTCTGCACTTCTTCCCTTGTGCGTCAAGACAGCAATTAAATCATAGATACCAGTTAATTGTTTCTTTGGTGCAGAAGATTTGGCTGCATAACACACAAACACATCTTAGTTTAAAGCTAGTCAGGCCACACTAGCAGTGAGTGGAACTATTCAGAGCAGGCTAACTGTTGAGAACATGCATTTGAATATAGACATTAGAAAGTTAGTCAAAATAAGGGAAGAAAAAAACTATTGTTACATGTGAAGAGTAAATATGTGAGCTTATTTACTAAGAATAGAAACAAATTATTTGCCTTTGTCAATGTCCATGCTGGATGATTCCCCAGCACCAGTTGATGAGCCCTGAAACAAAATGCACTAATTCCATTAAAGATATGACATGATCAAGTACTAAGAACGAATGGGAATGCTCAGCTAGCATGCCTGATAAAAGAATGATAGTCATTCTTAGCAGTTCTTACTGATGAATTGACCATGTAGTCGAATGATACTCTGGTTAGCAGAAAGATCATTACCTCATTTTCTTTTGAGCTGCTGGTTTTCCCCTGTGATTTTAATCCAAACTTAGCATTTTCTGCATCTCTCAGCATCTTCACATGCAAATTGAGTGCCCCAATCAACACCGGCGTAATAGAGCTAGCAACTGAAATTTCAACAAAAACAAAGCAATACCTGTCGAGGAGCTTGGAGTTTTTGTTTCAGTTCATCTGAGCAAAAGTCGTATACATCCAATTCCAGGGGGTAATCCACTTTCTGGAAGGACCAAAAGAAAGTATTAGAAAAGTTTTTTATAACAGGAGGTAAAATGAAGCATCTCCGACTCGACAGTGTACATAAAGCTTCCTTACAAAACCCAGTTATAAAATTCGCGAAGGCATTTGTAGTTTGTAAAAGAAAAGAGCGCAAAAGAAGTTAACATACCCGCAAAATCTTCGCCTTCTGGTTCGATTCCCTTTTCCAAAAGAAACGAACAAACTGCACAGTCAAGTACCTGAAAAAGAGTCTACATAAATGTTGTTGCAAAATAAGCATATAATCATGAATGAAAATATTTTATGTTATTGCCTAGGCAGCTCATTTATTCGTGACTCTCTTGTATAAAGAGCAGTCCGACCCAGTGACGGTGAAACCTTCTCAAGCTCTGTCTTCAAGCCCTAAAGAAAGAATGCATGATAATTAACACTGATCATCTTATGAAAATTTTGAAGCCATATGCAAGCACATATATAACATGAGATAAGCCAAACAATATTTCTTTATATTTTCTATTTCCCCACAAAACTCACCCAGAAGATATGAGGTGTAGGACAAATCAAACACAACTTTCTATTAAAATCTTCAGCAGCCATAAGTCCATAATAGATTGTAACAGACCAATTCTTTCCGGTATGTCAAGAACACATTCTTTTTATCAAACAAAAATGCTAGTCTTAAGTATGTCTTGGTGGGATAATATTGAACTGATCTAACACAAAAATAAAATATCAACAAATCTTGTAATTACCATCCTTTAACTCCACATGTGTAGTTTTTCTACATAGCCTGTCCCAAGCCATGAAAAGGGAGGGTTGTGTTAGGCTTGGCAAGCCAATGTAAAACAAAATAGCCTCTCTTTCATGGAATGAAATCCAAAATATTTTCATTGGGGTGTAACCCTCTTAGAGATGCGCCATATCGTAACCCAGGTGTGGTAGTGACGCGCTATGTCGGCGCCCAGATGTAGTGAAAAAATATGCAAGGGTCTTCGCACTTTACTCGACAAGTGCAAGAGGCAAGGAAGCTACAAGGAGAGTAGGATCCACCTAGGTAGTTAGAATGTAAGGCCCCTAACAGGTAAGTTAAGAGAGTTGATACGGCGATTAGGAGACATGTAAATATCTTATGCATTCAGAAAACTAAATGGACAGCAATGTTCTAAATAACGGTAAACAGTTAACAAACAGTCACCCCACCTTTTAGTGTTTATATAGTAGGCGGCCTTGTAAACGGTTTTACTATTTAAAATTCCGAGAAATATATACATGTGTTTGCAGTAAATAAGCATCCAATTCATCTTTTTTTCATGCATACAGAATGGAATTACTAGGCTATCAACAATTGTCCATGGTAGTGGCATAAAGAAAAAAGATAACATGATGTGAATATAATTAAAGAATCATGATTGAATGAATGAACAGCTCAAGTGGTAAAGAAAAGCAAAGCTAGCATTCATCTCATGTATGTCATAATGTTCTATATCACTCGAATGGCAATCTTGCAGTTTTACCCAAATAAACGGCCCGATAAAACAAGCCTATTGAATGTTAAAGGCTGTTAAACTGAACAAACGACCCAATAAGACGAGACAAACCTTGAAATGTCCACAAACGTAACGGGCAGGGAACCTTTACCGTTCTAATGACCGTTTACATAGCCTTAACGGCCATTATTTAGAACACTGATGGACGGGTCAGAAAGCGAAGTGGCTGGTACTGGCTTCAAGTTGTGGTATACTAGAATAGAACGGTACAAGAATGGACTAGGCATCTTAATTGATAAGAGCCTCAAGGGCGGAGTTGTCGACGTTAGATGTCGAGGGGATAGGATTATCCTAGTCAAGCTAGTCATTGGCGACTTGGTTTTGAACGTTGTTAGTGCTTATGCTCCATAAGTAGGTTTAAGTGGGGCCATTAAGAGACAATTTTGAGAAGATCTAGATGACATGGTTAGAAGTGTGTCTAGCAGTGAGAAGTTTTTCTTAGGAAACGATTTCACTAGTGGAGGGTACAACTAGTGGAGGGTTATGGTGATTTCAACAGTCATGTTGGTACAAGGTGAGGATATCTTGAACATTGCCGTAGACTATGACCACATGATAGCTAACACCTTTTTTTATAAAGAGACAATGCCATTTAGTTACCTTTAGCAATGGTCAACATTCTAACTAGATCGATTTTGTCCTTGGTAGAAGGAAGGGCAAACGAACCTGCATAGATTGTATGGTTAAACCTGGAGAATGTTGTTCCACAACATAAGTTGATAGTCTCAGACTTTCGATTTAGGGTATGGGCTCGACCGGCTAAAGTCACCAAAGTCAGAGGACGAAGTGGTGGAAGCAAAGGGAACGCCTCACGAGCGTAAGGAGAGGATGATCGCGGAAGAGATATGGAATGTGGGAGAGGGCGCGAATAGCACATGTGTAGAGACGGTAACTTGCATTACGAAGGTGGCTACGGAGGTGTGTGAAGTGACCCGACGAACTAGATACGAACCTAAAGACACTTGGTGGTAGAACGAGGAAGTGAAAAAGGTTATTGAGGAAAAGAAGGCATGCTACAAGCACATGCAGTTTGATAGGAGCGACGACGACATACATAAGTACAAAGCAGACAAAAAGAGCACAAAGAAAGCGGTGAGAGAAGCACGGGGCAAGCCTTATGAGGATCTTTATCAGAAATTGAGTACAAAGGAGGTTAAGAAGGACATCTACAAGATGGCTTAACTTCGAGAAAGACGAGGGATTTCAACCAAGTTAAATGCATCAAAGACGACACTAATAGACTTCTGATGATGAAAAACAACGAGATCATGAATAGATGGAGAGACTACTTCGACAAGTTGTACAACGAAGATAACGGGGATACTAAAATTGAACAGGATAATTCTTTTGACGACGTGAAGAGGTGGTTCGTTCAAAAATTCAATAGTCTAAATAGAGGCCTAAAAAAGGATGAAAGTAGGTAAGGAGTTGGGGCCTAATAACATTCCTATTGAGGTATGGAAAGATGAAAGTAGGTAAGGAGTTGGAAGCCTGATAACATTCCTTATTGAGGTGTGGAAATGCATTGGAGACGTGGCGATCGTTTGGCTAACTAAAATGTCAATAGCATTTTTAGGTCAAACAAGATGCCTCACGAGTTGCTGAAGCACATTAATGCCAACTTTCAAGAATAACAGTCATTCAATGTTGTACTAATTACAGAAGAATTAAGCTCATGAGACACACAATAAAGCTTTGTGAGCGAGTGATTTGAGCATCGTGCATCGTTTAAGAAGAGTGACTAGCGTGGCGAAAAATCAATTTGGTTTTATGCTCGTGTGGTTGACCCTGGAGGCGATCTTCTTGACACGACGGTTGATGAAGAGGTATAGAGAGGAAAAAAAGGATCTACACATAGTATTTATCGACTTGGAGAAAGCCTATGACGGCCAAGAATGGTCATGTGGTGGCTCGAAAGGAAAAAAGTCTCAACAAAGTACGTTACCTTAATCAAGGATATGTATGACAATGTGACTAATGTCAGAGCATGTGATATCTATACCTGTGAATTTCCTATTAAGATAGGACTACATCAAAGGTCAGCATTGAACCCCTATATTTTTTCCCTAGTGATGGATGAAGTCACGTAGTACATATAAGGAGAGATTCCTTGGTGTATGCTTTTTGTTGATGATGTGGTACTAATTGATGAGAGTTGGGTAGGTGTTGATAGAAAACTTGAGTTGTGGACGAAGACATTAAAATCAAAGGGTTTTAGACTTAGTAGGACTAAAACTGAGTATATAAGATGTGTTTTCAATGGTGCTATGGCAGGTGATTGAGATGTTAGTCTGAACGGAAAAGTAGTGCCTAGGAAGGAAAAAAAATTAATATTTGGGATTGATGCAACAAAGTGACGGCAAGATTGATAAAGATGTAAGCACAGGATACAAGCGGCGTGATTGAAATGATGATAAACATCGAGTGTCCTATGTGATAGAAGTCTCTCAAAAGTTAAAGGTTAGTTCTATAGGACGGCGATAAGACCTACGATGTTGTATGGAGCGAAATGTTAGGCAACAAAAAGACAACATGTGCAGAAGATGAGCATTGTAGACATGCGGATGCTGCGATGGATCTGTGGTCATACAAGGCGAGATCAAATCCGCAATGATGATATACATAATAGGATTGGGGTAGCACCAATTGCAGAGAAGCTTGTCCAAAATCGTCTGAGATGGATTGGCCATCTCCAACAGAGGCCTCCTAAGGCATCAGTGCGCAGTGGGATTTTAAGTCGTCTCGAAAACATAAGAAGCAGAGGTCGATCGAGACTGATGTGGGAAGATGCAGTTAAAAGGGACTTGAAGGATTGGGATGCTTCCAAAGATTTGGCATTGGATAGGAGTGCATGGAAGTTAGCGATCCACATACCAGAACTATGACCTAAGATCGAAGGCTTAGGGGTTTTATTAATTTTGATTGTGTTTCTTTCCTAGCCAATCCCAACTTGCTTGGGATAAAAGGCTTGGTTATTATTGTTGTTGCTTGTAATTACCATCCTTTCTAACTTAAAAATTTTGGCCATGTAAATTGTTCTACCTCTAAGCTCACTTTGCGTAATGTTTAATGCATTGGCTCATATAGCCAAATTGGCAGATTATGTGAATAGTCTCAAAATATATTGGGGCTATAGATAACAGTGGGCTCATAGTTGTTATGGCATCGACTAGGCGACGCTTAGTCGTCCAGGCGGCGGGAGCTGGACGCCTGGGCTGGCCGCCTCGACTGGAATGAGTTAGGCACCAGCCCAAGCGTCCAAGGGATGAGTCGGCCGACTGGTCGTCGCGGCGGCGGGATCTAGACGGGCGCCGCGACGCTGAGGTCAGTAGAAAAGGTGCGGGACTTGAGAAGAGTCAGAGGCCAGAGAGCGCAAACGCCGCAGAGCCAAAGGCTAACCCTAGAGAAGAGCGCAGATGCCGCAGCTCTGCCTCCACCGCCGGACAGCCTCCGAGCCGTAGCTCAGGACCTCTGGTGAGAACCCCCCCTTCCCGATCCCCCTTCTTCCCTTCCCGATCTGGAGATCCCCCCTCTGCTCCTCCCTCCTCCCCGATCTGGAGCAGCTTGCCTCTGCTTTGGTGCGCTGCTCCTCCCTCCTCCCCGATCACCTCCCCTCTGCTTTGGTGCGCTGGTGCTGGTGAATGCTGGTGCCTGGTGCATACTAATGAATGCTGATGTGATGCTTAGTTGCTTATTGATGAATGCTTACTGATGAATGCTTGATGATGAATGTCTGCTGATGAATGCTTGCTGAATGTTGATGTGTTGCTTACTGATGAATGCAACTGAATGAAATGTTTGCTCTTCTTATGCATACTCTTTAAATGTGATGCATTGATGAATGCATCTGAATGTTTGCTCTTTAAATGTCCAGATTCCAGAACCAATGTGTTGTCTGATGTTTACCCTTCGTGCACACTGCTCACTGATGAATGCTCATCGTCTAATCATCGCTTAGGCGAGTGCCTAGGCACCTAGGCGTCCAGGCGGTCCGGCCTCGCCCCGCCTAGCCGGACCGCCGTGACAACTATGCTGCGGGCTTACAAAAAATATATTACTAACTACTAATACAAGACATGAATCTCATTAATTTTGTATCAATGGCTTCTAGTTGAGTTGAAGTTTTGTTAGCAGCACTGCTATGGTAAATTAGATTGTAAAACCTACTGCAAGATCGCTAGGCAAAGACGTTCCAATCCACACATAAAGAACTATCCTAACAGTACCAATAATGAATTAAAACAAATGAAGAGTTAAATGAAACTTTACTCACATGTTTAAGTCCCTCATGAAGGTGGTTTACATCTTGAGATATATGACACTTCAGAGAATAAACCAACTCCGTCTCTAAACTCTCCTCACCACTTTCTGCACAGTGGACCCTGGAAGTAAAAGCAACAGTTCAATGGAGCATCGTCATCTTTTGTTACGAATAACTACCTTTTTTATTTAGATGTGTGTGTGTGTGTGTGTGTGTGAGAGAGAGAGAGAGAGACCTGCTCACAAGATCGATTCCAAAAAGTTCCTTCATCCGACCAGCAGGAGGTTCACTATAAAAAAAAGCAAATAGTATTAAATGGAGTAGCCAACCATACATACCACAATTAAATGTTAAGGTGACTACTCAAAGGGGGGGAACATCCAAAAAGGCGGAAGGGGGAAATGAATACTGCTCCACAACTGCATTGTGCGTCCACACTACTTTGTAGTGGTAACCCCAAAAAAATGTACACAAAGATATAAAAAAATGGTGATAATATGACAAGTGTTGAGACCTAGAGAGTGAACAGAAGGGAGATGTGCTGTTAGTTTAAACTGCAAAAGTTACCTCGTTTCTGATGTAAGAGTTTGAGAAAGTGAATACACCAACTGTGTCCAGCATTCTTCTGCATCCTGCAATGTTTCAAGTAAACAATGTACATCATTAAGCATATATATTCAACAGTAGATAACCAATTCAATCATAGATTCATAGGTGAGCAGAAGGAACCTGTTGCATGTAAACATTATTTTGCTGTTGCGCAAACTGGGGGTATTTTTTCCGCAGCGTCTGCGCAAAATTACACCAAAAAAAAATTAGAACATAACACAAAGTTAGATATACTAAACTCTTTTCTACATTTTTCACAAAGCAATAAAAGGCTTGTTAATGAACTCTATCATATATATGCATTACAGTGTGTCAAATAAAAACCAAACTGTGGAGAAGCTCGGATGGGGTCAGCAACAACCCACCCACCACACACACGCATAGTTCACAGCGTCACCATGGCATCACCCAGTCGACGACATGTTGTCCAATCAACCAGCAGCGGACGACACGGTTGCTTGTCTAGACTGGCAGCACCTGGGAGGGGGGAGGCTCAAATCTGGCCTTTGGGTGACCCGAGAGAGGGGAAGAAATGGCTTAGGTCTGGGAGAATGCTAGCCGCCATCGCCACTATCTGTTGTTGACCTTCTCCAGCTCGCATCCACCGCTGCCGCCATCTGGAACACATCGTCACCTCTCTGCCTTCCGCCATTGCCTCACGGTTAACTCTTCTCTTCCTCTTCTTTCTACACTGTTCCCCCCTCTCCCTTGCTCGCCTCCTCTCTGCAACTGGAGGTGGGCAGGTGGTGGTCTGGTGGTAATTAGGGCACAGGAGGAAGGAGGGATGACTTAGGACCTATTTGGTAGAGCTCTAGCTCCTAGATTCTCAACCGGAGCTGCCAGAGCCCAGCCAAATGCCCCAGCTCCCCATTTTTGAGAATCTGGATCAGGAGATGACTAAGCAGCCTTTACGTGTAATTCGCAGAGTGACCTTGGGTTCTCTCCCCCCAGGAGCAGTCACCCGATTACGGAAATACCCCTGGAGTTGGCGTGGAATTACCACCGAATGCCATCGAAAAAAAATCCCTCACCCTTCCCTTCTGATTGCATCTCCCCCATCCACAATCTCACGTTGCGCCCCCGCCCCCACCCCCCCACCACCACCACCACCCAATTCTCTTCTCATCTCGATGGGAGCACCCAAAACACTAGTTGCCAGCCCCGGGCTCCCTCCTCACTGCCGACCTCCACCGCGACAAACAGCCAGCCCTCCACTTCGCCCCCTTGTCCTCACGGCCACCGCCCAGATCTACGTTTTTGCAACTACTCTGCAGTCCTCACTGTGGGAATTCCTCTACCCCCTCGTTGCTGGGGTTCTTCTCCCCCTCACCACTTCGTCACTCGCCGCCTGCTCCTGCTCCTGCTCCTGCTCCTGCTCCGCTCCCATGAAGGTAACAGCTAGCTGCCACCCCTCCTCTTGTCCTCTCTCCTCCCTTGGGTTGTGTAAAATCGTAGGAAATTATATAGGAAAATGAGTTGGATTTGTCCCCATTTTGTTGAAATGTGTGGGATTTGCCTAGATCTGGAAATGGTTCCTGTGCCTAAATCATAGGAATGCATGATTTTGTACTGTGAAATGGTTTCTTCTTTTTTGTGCCTATATCTGAAATAATTTTGGTGCCCTGATGTTTAAAAATGTATGATTGTACATGAGTTCGTGAGAGTTCAATACAAAAAAATGTTGACATGTGCTTGCTATTATGGTTGATTGTACATGAGTTGATTATGGCATACTGCAGCATGGACACAAGGCAAGATCTATCGTTTTTATCTAATCTCCTTTTTCTTAATTGCAGACAAAACAAAAGCTCAAAGATGTAATTTTGTTTTGTGTCTTCTCTGTAGTGCTAGTACTTCTCTGTAATCCTGTGATCTGTGAGTCTAGTAGTTGTAGCTGTATATTTTTTTGGGTGCAAATTGATATGGAATTTGTATGCATTTATTCAGTGTATGCATTTCTTCAGTACTTGTGCTGTGATCTGTGAGTACTAGTAGCACTAGTGTTGATCTGCTAGTATGTATAGAATCGGTCCCGAGAAATTTATAGAGAAATTTCAGAAATTTGTGTACAAATGGAAAGGAGTAAAAACAAATAGACTATAAGTGTCAAAACCAGGGGTAGAATGGTCTTTTGCCTCCAATTCTCTCTTTCTGGATTTTGGCACTCTCGATTTTGGGAACCAACCTCATACAAACGCTTCCCTCAGCCAGCTCTAGATTCTCAGAGGAGTGGATTCTTAAGAATCAGGAACAGAAGCTGAAGAAAAATCATAATCTAGAGCTCTACAAAACAGGCCCTTAGATGGGCTTTTAGGCTTGAGTGAGGTTGTGGGCTGTGGGCAGTGGCCAATCTGTCATCTATTCTCCCTATTTTCTTTGTTAATTGTGTGTTATATGTGCTGCCAATATACCTCATCATCTAATCTCTGTCTAGGCGGGCACCTAGGTGCCCAGATGTCTTGGCACCCTAGGGTCGCCGCGACAACCATGTACACACGTGCGCCCCACCCAAAAAATTTATGATGGTAATCAAGTCCTCGTCTTTCCTGCTCTAGAAGTTTTTTTACAACTTTGAAGATTGAGAGAAAATGAAAAAAAAAAAGTATATGGAGCACTATTTCCTATGAGGTGATCTGCAGCTCCATCCTTGTAGGATCATTATCTTTGTTGCTAAATACTAGTAAATATTGTTGTTCTGCATTGGAAAATAAAGCACAAATTAAGAGAGACGATAAGAAACAACAGAATGCACTATTAGTCGTTTGCAGTATAAGATCTTTTAGGGCCACCAAAAACAGTTTGTTATGGAGTCCTCTACACTTGAATGCATGTCACTTGTTTTTCTACTCTAAAACAATTAAAACACTTAGTGGTAATCAACCAATGGTAACTATACAACAAATTTCATTGGGGTCCATATAGACCTGCCAAGCTCTGCTGGGATCCTTTATCTACAAACTTCTATATGCTTTTCTATTAACTTAAATAGATTAGACTTCCAAAATATATGTTCAAAACTGCAAGTTCATATGTTCCTGTAAACCCACATTCAACCAAAGGCAACTAGATTATAGAATTCAATTGGCTAATTCAAAAAACATGCTATACCTTATAGAGTTCACTTAAATCATGACAACATAGTGAAACAAGAAAAGTATGATCCCTTCCATTTCATGTATTAGCTGTTGACTTTTCATAGTCTTCAAAAGGAGACTTTGACCACCTTTTTCTGTCATAATTTATTAGCAAAAATTATAATACCATGATACTATTCCTCAATACAAATAGTTCATTATTTTCATGTGGCTTGTCTATATACTTTTACATATTTTAATAATCAAATTTTCATATGTTCAACCTAATGCATACCGCAATGGCCTACATATCGAAATGAGGGGTATTTCCATACTCTAAGTTGTAACCAACCATAGACAGAACAGTAACATAAGGAGCTCTCAGAGAAAACTAGTGAGGATATAAATCACTGCTTAAGATTTAATAGCCAAAACGGCTAACCTGACCTGTAAGAATTGTAGAGGTGCAACTGGCTGCATACTTTGATCAAGCTCTCTAAAAGTGTTACGAGTTGCAACAGTCAAACTATGGGAGGCTTGGTCAACCCCATTACCCCTCACATTATCTGAATAGCTGCATGAGTAAACGAGAATGAGATCAACAACAATAAAAACCTTTCTTGAAAATGCATACTTCCAGGGGATTTTTTGTGGTACCTCAGTAATGCTGACTTCAGCTCTGGAACAGAATGCAGACATTGCAAAGTGGAATTCATGTAACATGTATTCCCCAGGTTATAAAGACCAGCACTATGCCCCTGAAAGTCAAAAGAGCAACCCTCACTTGTAGCATAGACAGACACCCAAAAGAAACACACCATGCTGATACTAAAGTTAACGGTGACCTAGTGAAATTTCAATACTGCCAACTACATTGCAAGAAGAGATACTATCTATAAATGATTTATGCAAAATTAGGATCGGTTGGTCTTAGCAGTGATTACATGCTGTAATGATCATGTTTGTTATAACTCCTATGGTACATTAGGCAAGGTTAGAAAATTAGATGTTTTTATTTTGTAATTCTATGGCCACTGTGGAATGGTAACTTAAGATCAAGACTTAAAAATCTACATGGTAGATATGTGTAAGACGAAAAGACCATACTCACCAGTGCGATCACTTGCTCTTCTTCTGGTAGATCCTCAACAAACACTGGACCTTTCTCCGGAGCTTTCACAATCTCATCAGCTGTACCTATCATCATCAATTTTTGACCCTACAGAGTGCATTTCCAGTCCTTAAAAATTGTTAGATGCAAAATCAATACTACTACAGCATGTAGTTGAATGTAGTTAGGGTTTGGTAGAATAAAAATGTGCATTGAAGATAAGTTGAGCATCTCACATCTTTTACTCCCAAAGTAGACCAGTCTGCGTCATCCTGCATAATACATAAAGAAAATTTGTCTGGTTGTTATGCAGCCACATTAAGTATATGTATGCACAATGAAAATTAAATGAGTCTAGAAGCATATCACCGAAATATTCTACCTTCAATATTCCACCCTTCACCATAATTTTTTGCCTTTCAGGTGGTACACCAGTCAGTGTGTACAACTGGCTCTTAAAAACAATGGGCGGCTGGCTGGTGTCAATCTCTATGCCTGGAAAGACCACCTTCTGCCATTTCACGCTTACTGGAAAGCATTTGTAAAGTGTTTGTTATAGAAAGAAAACAAGTATTTTGTGTGTGCATGCACTTATAATATGATGCCATAGACAATATCGACAAAAGAGGTAACCACTAATACTCTATGCTATACCACCGGCCAAATTGTCATTTTCACAAATGTTATGCTTTAAAGCGTGGATGTAATTCATTTGTGAAGCATAAATACCACTAAAATTGTGAATCATCATATGTGACATAGAGAAGAACAATCAAGATATCTGCCATGATGTATGGGAAAAAAGGGTGAAGATACCACAGATAGATTGTTTTGACTAGCATAATGAATTTGGGTTTGATAGAAAGATACCATTGGCCAGCTGAGATCTCGGAAATCTCAAAGTATTTGCAGTTATCAATTAGCCATAGAACAAGCGCACCCTGCAACTTGCGTGTTCTAAACAGTTTAGCTCAGATCATGCAGTGGATAGATCCTTGTTTGACTTGAGTTACTGAGCCCAATAACGTTATAGATCAATGGGCTAGCTTCATAAAAAAGAAACTACACATTGTATCTTTTGTATGTTCTATCGAACCAAGTTTCCAGTTCTATAGGTATTATAGACATGCACGTGTGGCTTTCTATGCCTTGCAACAACTGAAAAATTTAGAAAATTTGATAAAATGTGAGATCTTGATCGATAAGGTGTAATAGTTTTTGAAATATCATTTATATTGGGTGGACCTACTATTAACATTCAGTCCTTTTTCTTGTCATTTTTGCATCATAGATAATCATACATGTTTGGGACTAAACATTTTGTCATCTTCTACAAGATCATAAAGTAATCCTTCTATTTCATACAATAGTATTACAAACAAGAACAAACTATCAAATAGATCCCTCCCTTCCCAACTCGAGTGACTTTGCAGTAAAACTGTGAAAAATTGGGAGAATGATCACAGGAGCCAGAGTTCATCTTGAGGGTCGGTAGGTCTGTGATGGCTAAAGTACGAGACAAAGTTCGGAGCCAAAAGCTAGGTTGGCCGTGGAAACGGATTCAATTAAACAAACCATGTGACTTCATATTCCTCAGGCTAGTACTCAACACAAGCAGCTCACCTCCTTGACAAGTTTCAGGGCAGCAGTACAATTAGAGGGCATCCTCAAAAGGTACTAAGGTTACACACCTCCTTCAGGATGATCAGGCAGACCAAGTCCCACACTCAACAGGAAAGGAGGTATTGCAGTACAGTTGTATAATCAATGACGCATATCATGGGTCTAGTGCTGAGGAAACTATTTTGAATAGCTGGATAAACTTAAACGAAAATAATAAAACCAGTTTCCTCTTATGCATTATATTGCATGTTAACAGAAAATGTAAAGTAATTCAACATGAAGTTTAATACAATGTGATTCTGTGGACACAGATATACAGTAACTGAACTAGGAGGAGTCAAACTGCCAAAGAGTTTACTACAATAATTCATACATCATGATCGAGATTACAATATACTAAAAGATGTCAAAAAAGAGCAAGGAATTCTTATGGATGGATGCAACTACCAGTGACGAAGTTGCGCACAGATACATGTGTGTCAAGCAAATAAAAGAACAACAGTTTGCAGATGCAAATGACGTAAAGCCCTAGCAGACTTCAACTTTCTTTTATTAATACTGAAACGTATAATTCTTGAAACGTGGTGGACATGTGCTCATGTTCTGCGTCAAAGGCACAAAATAGAAAGGTGCAAAGTGAAAACACCATTCCTAATAACTGCTCATGTTCGCGGTAGACTCATTATGTCGTAGAATTTATTAGCACTCTTACAAGCTCACAGAAAAAGCCCAGGCGCACAAAGTGTGCCATTACCCAAGGACACGGCACAAAAGGAATTGGTTGTCTGCTTTCAGAGACTTGCGAAAAGCTGCTTCAATGCTTTCCCTCACAATACAAATTGCACAAATCTTGAAGCAAGCAAAGAGGTAAGTAATCACCATCTACCATTCATTCATGCTTTAATATTTGTGTAACTGTCAAAAGGAAAAGCATGGAAGCACCTCTTGGATGGATAATAGTAGGAAGAAGGCGTTAACAGTCGTGACTACCAGCGATTACGAGCATAGGACTTAACACGGCCATACACCACATCCACCCTCCACACATCATATATTAAACAACACCGCGGGGCACACGTGCATCTCGTACCCAATGTTAGAACTGGGGCTCGGGTGAGGCGCAGGACCGCACACATCTACGAGCAGCGCAGGCAAATGTGAATGCGGCCACGAGCCCAAATAGAAACCTTGAACGTGCGGTCGCCAGCCCAAATCTAGGCACCCAAAACTAAACCCAACATTCACAGGCGAGAACCCCCTCGAATCCACCGCGCCGAAACCCTACTAACCCACGGCTCCCTGGCGCTCGTCGCCGCCATCCGATTCCACAGCGATGAGGCAGATCGAACCGAGCAAACCCAAGCCTTCAAAGGGGAGGGGCGCGGAAACACGACACGGCAGAAGCGCCGATCCGAAAGTGAATACGCGGAGACGCGGCGATCATCAGATCGAACCTGCGGTTAGGAGAGTGGAATCGAGGGATTGGAGAGAGAGGGAGGGGAGCTCACCGGTCTGCATGGCTGCGAGCCGGAGGCGCGGTGCGGCGGAGCGACGGGGTTTACTTGGAAGAGGAGAAAGGAACAAGGGAGGAGCAAACCCAACGGAGGCGGCGGCTTTCTGTGCCTGCTGTCCGACCCGAGCTCGCTATTTTAGGCCCACCGAGGCCTCGTTTGGGAAGGCAGCTCGTCTATAGACTGAATTTTTTTTATTTTTTAAAAATTTGACGAGCAAGGCTCGAATATGAGCGGGCCGTGCGCACGCCTGACGCACGAACTAACCGAGCAGCGCTCGGTTCTCTAAATCTATATTCCTTTATAATACACCTAAGTATTCTTTTCTACGTCCATCTCAAATAATACACCCCATTAGAGATGGCTCAACCTTTATGCACTCAACGAAACGTCCCCAGAAACTTGTCTCCATCAAAATTAACCTCTCAGATCTTTCCTCAGCTTTACTCACCCACATCCGATGATCATTATTTAATATGTCTAACTCATCTCTGTGGTCCACAACAGATCTCCCACCACCTCCAGTATCATCTCAAGGAAAAGGAAACAAATATCCTGGAATCAAGAAAAAGGAAACAATTGGTCTAGAAAAGAAAATATACCATATATTACGTGCTGGGAAAAGAAAACCGAAAAACAGGGCACTATACTAGTAGACTGAATTAAAATCCCAGTTTATTCTCGCGTATGGCTATGATTTTAGAAATCTCAAGCAAGCTCTGGTAGCGTCGAATTTAATAGGCTTTTGGGTTTCGGTCAAGATTTTTGGGTTACTAGCCCCGCGCGCGATGCCGCGCTGAGCGAAAAATTTTGGTCCGAGTTTTTTTCCGTAAAAATTGTAATTTCGGTTTTTTCAGTGGTGTTTTTTTAAAAATTGGCTGGTCAGGAGCCGTCGACGAATTTGCGTAGCGGAAAAAATTGGACCTTCTTTTTGCAAAAAAACATATCCTTTTTTTTGCAAAAAAAGTAAGAAGAGCCGGGTTAATAATTGGTTGGCTAGGAGCTGTCGGCGAATTTGCGTAACCACGTTTTTTTTTTTGTAAGGATCCACCCAAAATCTTTAGGGTTTTTTTTGCAAAAAATGTAATAAGAATCGAGCTAAAAATTGGATGGTGTAACATCCCAAAATTTGCTTTATTAAATATTTTATTGGTTATTTGAGCATTTTATGTTTTCTGGAATTTATTGGATTTTTCTGGATTTATTTGAATTTACTTTAAATTAAGTATATTGATCTTTTGTTTAAAACTATTTAAATTTATGCAAAGTTAAAATAAAATTTTGTCTAAAATATTTTACTTGAGTTCCAAATGTCTCAAAGTATTTATAAGAAATTTCTGAGTTCTTTTCCTGATATTTTTATTGCTTAAAACAACTTAATCGAATTTCTGTAATTATTTTAAATGATATAATCGGGAAAATCAATTGAACAGTAACAGGCCGAGCCCATTACTGTGCGCGTGTGCGGCCTGTGTCTACGCGGCCCAATCGCTCTGCGCCGTCGGCTGCAGTTGGATTTCAATCGAAGGGCCTTCATCAAGCCGCGTCGCTATCTTTGGATCGGCCGTCGGATCGTGATTTAATGGTCACGACTTTGAAGATGAGGTTTCGAAACCCTAGTGCGTGAGAGCCGTCGGATCAAGATCGTGCGGTGCTAGTGGAATCGCGTTGGTTTGGAAAGGTTAGATCGTATCCGTTGATTTTGGAAATAGTGAATCGGATCGTATCGTCTCGGAAGTTATCTCAGCCGTTGATTGCAGATCGGACGGTCCTCCGTCGTCGTCTCCGATCGGGTCTCCGGATCCATCGTCGATTCGTCGCCGCCGCCGGTAGGATTTAGGTTTTCCTTTTGTGCCGTTTGCCGAGGCTATAAAAGGGGAGGCAGGTACTCCGAGGTTCGCCTTTGTGCGCCACAGCTTTTGGTCAGAGCCGTTTCGCGAGAGCCACCGTAGAACACGCCCGGGAGCTCGTCGTGGTTTGTCGCAAGCGCCGCCGCTCATTTCTTGCCGTTGTGTCGCTGTCAAGCCGTCTTTCGCCGCTTGGGTTCCGGATCTGAGGCCATCGCGTTGCGCTTCATCTGAGCTAGGAAGCAACGTCGCCGTTTCATCGCCAAAACACCGTCGCCAAGGTCGTCGTCTCCAAATCCGGTGAAGCTGCTCCGCCGCACCGTCATCGCCGGTTTGAAGCTTCGGGAACCATCAGATCTTCAGCAAATGGTCGAGATCGTGCCACATCGCCGCGTGAGTAGTAAACCCCTCGGGTAAGCTTTGGCCGTTAAATCTGAGATGAAGCGGTCAGGATAGTGCCGCGTAGGAGTAGATCGGTAGCCGTCGGATCGTTGCGCGGATGTGCGACGCGTGTCAGCACAGAAGCTGAGGCGTCGTGCGCTGGGTGCACGGTGGGCAGGCGTTGTGCCGTGGACGCGGTCCATAGACCGAGCAACGTGGTGCAATCTGATTGGTCCACGTGTTGCAATGACGTCATCGCGACATCGGTAGATCCACGAAAGATACCTCGAGTCCACGGTGGACCAGCGAAGTTTCGTGGACTGAGTCCATGCGCCGAAGCCACGTGTTAGCCTCTAGTTGGTCCACGTGTCGCTCGCGCAATAATGCGGTTTTTCTTTATAAAAATAATTTGGGAAATTCGGAATTTCTATTTTCTGTATTTCCAGAATTTATTCAAACTTTGAATAGCTATATCTTTTGCATTTGAACTCGGATTTGAGTGATTCAAATTTCTAAAAAAATAAAATTGAGATCTATTTATTGGTGAATTTTATTTGATTTTTGAAGTTCATTTGCTCTATGTTTTGGTATTTATTTGCTTTTCTCCTTCGGTACGCGTAGACGTTGAATTGTGCGACCCTTCGGAGTAAATCCGTCAACTCAAGATCAAGTACCAAAGCAAGACCAGAACCTATTCTAAAGCAAGTTGTGCTTTGATCATGTTGTACCTATGTTTATAAAATCGCTATATTGTTTTACTCTATTGCATATTATTTCAAGTACACAATTGTTTCAATTTAAATTGGAACTTAGTTAATACATCTTTTGATCTATACCCTACCTTGTCATTTGTATGCCATGATCTATTGTCACTGTAAGGACCCGAATCCACCGATTCGAACCCACTGTGTTTACTGCACTAGTTCCAGGATCAACGCTAGTGCACACAGCTCAACATCGGTACATATCATATCATACTCAACGATAATAGAATATTACTCCATTTATTGATATAGCTAAGTGTATGATCTTATGACTGACTTACATTATTAAGCCACACAGGCAAAGCGGAAATATAAGCTAAGAATTAAGCAGCGGAAAGTAGAAAACGTAGATAGCTCATCAGTTCACCACAGGCAACCGACAAGGCTCGGACCCTAATGACTCGTGTCCTCTGGAACTCCTCCTCCAACACAATTGTAGATTCTTCGACTGTTGATTATTGTTGTTGGCAAGGGTGAGTACTTAAAGCACTCAACAAGTTGTGCACAGAATGCAATTCTATGTAACTATATGCAAGGCTTATTCCAATGGATAGGCTATCATGGCTATTTTGCAATAAGCAGCATTTATAAACAACTATAATAAATAGATTATAAAGACTGTAAAACAAATAACAATAAATAGATTTAGTATTTCTCAAGTAAACTAAGTTTCCAATCCTAAGTCAAATTCTATCTTCCACATGGCATTCCGCCATCCCAACCAAGTTGTCCATTTAATTAAGCTAACCCTTAACTGTAATTCCCGAGCATTGCTCAATACCGCGAGCACGGCTATCCGAATAGTTTCACACTCTGCAGAGGTTATGCACTTTACCCACGTGATACAACCAAACACCACCAAGGCGAGTGATTATAACAAAGCCTTTACAATGCGTTGGCTTAACCGGTACCACCCGCTAAGGTTTCAACACTGTGGGACTGGTTACCACATCCAGGGCCCCCCTCTTGCGCCATGTGAATTACTCCATAACTCGAGAACTCACACCGACCACGATAGTACCAAAATTAGGACATTGCAAATTAATCAGCTAGGCTGGCCCACACCAGACAGGTGGTTGCATGATTGACTCAGGTCAAAGGCTTGCAAGGTTAAGTCCTTAGAGTGATCAAGGCAAGACATCCACATACCCTCTGCCCATCAGGCCCACCTTGGCATACTCGCTCCTTGTCACTTGCCCCAATCTAAATGATTATCACCCAGTTGATTACCAAGCACCACGTGCCATCAACAATTCAACATCGTTGCGTGACATGACTCGCCACAACAACTCAATCTCATCGTGTGATCCCACATGACACACAAGTTCATAACATCGTTCCATATTCTATTAGTCAAGATTAATTATCAATGATACAGTCACATGTGATGACGTGGCATGGCTAAGCAACTAATACGGTCTATCCATCCCATGTTGATTATTATTACTAACCAACTATAATGAACCAATCTAGGGTGACAATAGATTATGACATACAATGACAAGGTAGGGTATAGATCAAATTGGTATAATAGCTAAGTCCCAATTTAATTTGAAACAATTGTATACTTGAAATAATATGCAATAGGGTAAAACAAATATAGCAATTTTATAAACATGGGTTCAACATGATCAAAGCACAACTTGCCTTGGAATAGGTCCTGATCTTGATCTGGAGCGTGCTCTTGAGTTCTTTGGATCTTCCTCGGCGTGTCGCACAATTCAACGTCTCAGCGTCTTAGAAGGAGAAAAGCAAATAAATACCAAAACAGAGAGCAAATGAACTCCAAAAATCAATTAAAATTCACCATTAAATATATCTCAATTTTACAAATTTTTAGAAATTTGAATCACTCAAATCCGAGTTAAGATGCAAAAGATACAGCCTTTTGAAGTTTGAATAAATACTGAAAATACATAAAATTAGAAAACCGAAATTAACAGAATTATTTTTAAACTGAAAAACCGATTTATGACGTTAGCGTGACCTCATGATGGTGTCATCATCACAGAATTTCCAATCGGATTATTTTCCAATTGAAAAATGCAATTATGACGCAAGCATGACGTCAGCCTTAATCTGGAACCAATCAGAACGCGACACGTCTCTTGGTGTATGGACTGAGTCCACGGTGGCAGATCGGTTCACCGTAGACGCGGTCCACGAAGCCTCGGCCCCCGTTCCTGACACGCGGCGACGTCCGATTGGCCCATCCTTGCGGCGGAAAACCCACCGCACAGATCGCATCTAACGGCTACTGATCTCAACCTTACGTGGCACGATCCTGATCCTCCGCTGGAGATCCGACGGTCGTTACCTCTCGAGTCTAGCGATGGCGGCACGGCAGCGCTTCTTCGCCGGACTTGGAGACGAAGACCACAGCGACGGCGGAAGGAGGGCTCTCCGGCGACGATTGTACCCTTCACGGATGCGACTCGTCACGGCGAACAAGTTGGCGGCCTTGGCGATGGCGGAGACTCCACGGACGACGAGCTTCAGACGAAAAACCACGGCGAAGGAGTTCGGCTTACTCCGACGAGCTCGTAGATGCGTTCTAGGGCTGCTCTCGCGAAAAGGCTCCAACCAAAAGCTGCGGCGCACACCTGCGAACCTCGGGCGGCTACCCCTCCCTTTTATAGCCTAGGCGTTCGAGCCCTACACGGCGAAGGAGTTCGGCGTCGTTACGGCGGCGGACTCCGAGTCCTAAACGAAGACAACGACGCCCAGCCGTACACGCGTCGCAATCCAACGGCCACGACCCGGCTCCTACGCGGCACGATCTGATCCAAAGAGATGCGATCGGACGGTGCGAGGATTAGGGTTTCGCAGAGAAACTGGGCCGCGCGGGCTGACTTGGGCCGCACAGCTCGCGGGCCGGCCCGATAGTGTTCACTCGGTTTTTTTAAAAGATTTCTCATTTAAAATAAATACAGAAATTCATTCTATTTATTTTAGGCAATAAAACTATTAGGAAAAATCCAAGAAAAATCTCAAAAATACTTTGAGACATTCTGGACTCTAATAAAATATTTTTGGCAAAACTTTATATTAACTTTGCAATAATTTAAATAGATTTCAATAAAAGGCCAAAACACTTAATTTGAAATTAATTTAAATAAATCCAGAAAAATCCAAATAAATTCTAGAAAAATCATAAAATGCACAAATGTCAATAAAATACTATTTAGGTAAATTTTGGGATGTTACAGTCACCCTAGTTTGGTTCATTATAGTTGGTTGGTACTGAAATCAACATGGGAAGGTTAGAACGTTATAGTCGCTTTGCTATGCCACGTCATCACATGTACTTGAATCATTGATAATTAATGTTGACTAATGGAATATGGAACAATGTTATGAACTTGTGTGTCATGTGTGGTCACACAATGAGATTGCGTTGTGGTGACGAGTGGATGTCACGCAACGAGGTTGACTTGTTGATAGCATGTGGTGCTTGGTAATCAACTGGGGTGGTAATGATTTAGATTGGGGCATGTGGCGAGGGGCAGTGTGCCAAGGTGGGCCAAATTTGACAGAGGGTATGTGGAAGTCTTGCCCTAGTCACCCTAAGGACTTAACCTTGCAAGCCTTTGACCTGAGTCATACTTGCAACCACATGTCTGGAATGGGACAGCCTAGCTGATTAATTAGCAATGTTTTAGCTTTAGTACTACCATTGGTGGTGTGAGTCTCGGGTTCACGGATCAACTCACATGGCGCAAGAGGGGGGCCCTATTGTGGCGGTTTAACCCTTCAGTGTTGAAACCTCGTGAGGCGATCTTGGGTTAAGCGCGAGCTTTGTAAAGGCTTTGTCATGATCTCTCCGCCGACACATCAAAGGAAGTGTGTTAATTGCATGGCACCAAGAGACGATCATGTCATGTGGGTAAAGTGCATAACCTCTGCAGAGTGTATAATCTATTCGAATAGCTGTGTTCACGGTATTAAGGGCCTGTCGGTATTGTTCCTAATCCGACTCCCGGTAGGAGCACCCGAGTCCATCCGAGCAGGCTTGCTCCGTGAAGGATCGATAAGCGCTCCACGAAATGGCTGGAAAGATCGGGATCAAGTGGAGCGGGGTTTTAGCTGATTCTCGTGTGGAGCTGAAGCACCCAAATGAGAATACCCCTGCAAGTTGATACTATTTACGCAAAATGCCGCTGCTATAACTCCACCGACGCTCGCCGCTCACCGCCCCAAACCCCATTCGCATCGGCTCGACCAAGGAGACCGAGGCAAGCGCTGCGCATCCACGGCGGCGTCCACGCGCGGCGCGCACGGCGACAGCGGCGACCGCGTCACGGCGGCTTCCACGAGCGCGGCGGCGTCCACGGCGGCGTCTGCGCAAGTTAACTACCAACACCATAACCTAATTTCGACACCGTGGTTCACATTGCTCTCAGACCTCTCCTCCCGCCTGACGTATTGGTTCTTGTTCTTTCACCGACCCTATAGAGTAGTACGTCTCATATAGCTCTTTGTTGTGAGGCCTTTGAAATCTTGCCAACTAGTGCTCCCGACATCAAGGTATATGATTTCCCTGCATCCCTAGATCCCCAATTTGTTTGATTGTGCGATCAAAAAGTAAGCGTCTTTGTAAGAAAAAAACTAGGGATATGGGTTATGGATTTTGCCATGTTCTTTATTTCATTATTTATCAACAGTAAGTCAATATTCTCCTCCACAATTTTTAGAACATCCATATCTTCTTCCAAAGAACCCATGTCTGTCTGATCAAGGTTCACTTGTTGGGTTGATCTTATATGGGAATTGAATAGTAGCAAAACTAGGTAAACCTAGGATTAGTTTGTTCTGCAGTGATGAGTAAAATAAGCGTGAACACCATTTAGCTAATAGGAGCTGGTATGCCTGAGACTTCTGTTTGTTGGGTTAATCCTGACATGTGTATTCAAGTTGTTGCTTAACATCGCCCAAAATAGTGTTATCTCTGAAGAACTCTGAACCTCTGTTTTTTCTTTTCCTGTTGTCGGAAAAACTACAGAGAAGAACACCCAAGAGAGATTTTGAGTGTAATTCCTGGGCTCTAGAACCTACACTGTTTTGATGGTTTGGGTATTGCAAACCTTGGATAGTTAGCTTTGAAACTTGTCCCACAATGTCTTTGGTGAGAGAAGGTTGTCACACTTATGTTCCTGGATCTATTTTTCATTTTTAACCTGTATGCTCTGCACTGAACTTTGAATTAGAAACTGGGAGAGCTTCCCCTGTTCCCCTTTAAAAAAATCACTTTGCATTACTGCCATGAGGTGTGGATATGACAAACTGTACTAAAATTTTCACACTCCATTGCCTTTGCTAATTTTTTTGTGTCATGTCGTGATAATCATCCTCTCACTTATATGCAGTCAGGCTAGACTATCCCAAATGGATCTTATGCATGACACTAGTGTGCTCTATCATGCATTGGACGTTGATAGACATGTCTTTCCATATCTTTCCTCTTAAACCTTGGGGTGACAGTACACGGGGGTGTATCTGTGTGGGGGAGCGTACCTGTGCTACGGCTTGGTGCCCATCCAACGGTGTTGGCCTGTCCTATACTTCGGCTCTATGTGAGGGGAGTGATAGTGAAGGCAATACCGGAGAGGTTCATTAATTAAGGTAGAGGTTCCTGAAAGGCTTTGTTGCGGGCAATCACCTGTGTGGTGAGCGGCTGTATCTTGTGGGTAAAGTGTACAACCTCTGCAGACTGTCAAATCTATTCGAATAGCCGTGTCCGCGGTGTTGGACATTGCTCGGGGATTACAGTCAAGGGTTAGATCTTCAAAAATAAAATGTGGAAAGGGTGGCTGTGTGCCATTGTGAAAATAAATTGATTAAGGCTGTGTGCCAAGTTTACGGAGAAAAACTGTTTAAAGAACTTAGTACTATTATTAACTGTTTCACTGCTTTTAATCTAAATAAATTGTTAGTTTAAAAATGATGTTTGATGCAAATGAGCCAAGTAAGCCAATTCTTTGGAATAAGTCTTGCATATAGTAATAGCAATGCATTATGTGCATTACTTTTTGAGTGCCTTGAGTACTCACCCCTCCTTGCCTATCAACCCAACTTCAGTGGAGGAGTCTACGCCAGCAAGGGAGGAGGAGTACATCGAAGAGCCGGACAATTAGGGGGCAAGCCCAGTCAGTTGCCTGTGGCAAGTTGATGGGACTCCGCGAAGTCTATTTGCTTTCCGCTGTTACCTTTTATTACTCTGATAATGTAAGCCCTACGTGGCTGATCTTATGTAAGGAGACCATAATGTCGTACAATTCAGTTTATATAAATATTTGCACTATTTAATATGGTATCGTTGTTAATGTCTGTGATGTTCAACCCTGTAAAGACTATGTGTGCTAGTGTGATCCTGGACTAGCATAGAATACACAGAGGGTCCAGATTCTCAGAATCGGGTCCCGACAACTTTACTGTGCTCCAGATTCGAGTTTAACACCACGCTCCCGAGTTTTTCGGGCGAAGCTGTTTCTTGCAACGGTCTGTATTAGAGGTATAAAATATTCCCCTGCGTGGGACAAAAAGAGGACAACATAGAGACACAGAAACAACACAACACAGAGAACCAGTGCTCGACCTCAGCTGAGCACCCCTTGTATTCAACCACATTACATCATAGTCTACCTTACGCCTCTGGGCAAGACTGGAGTAGAGCTTTTACCCGTGCTGGGGGCTCGAACCAATATAATTCTTCGTGTCAACCGCTCTCTTACTTTCATCCTTAGCAACGATTAGGTTTCCTCTCCTTGGCGAACACGATCTCGGGTTCCACTCTTAAATCATACCCTCCTTCCTCTTGCGGTTAGATGATCCCGATCATCGACAGCTGGCGCCCACCGTGGGGCCCAAAATTTTTGTTCGCTTGGAGGAACTTCATTGTTTCAACGTCACCAACACCTTCGGCTTCAACAGCAACATGTCACATTTGGCGAGCTCGGACTCGGAGGCGGTTCTCGAGCGCAGGAGCTCTACCTCTATGTTCTCACCCTCACCACCGCTCCGTGAACGCCTTATCTTCATGGCTGATAGCCGTGGGCTGAGCGAGGGAGCAGAGGATCGTGACCTGAACACCCCGAAGGAGGCGCGTCGGTTGGCTCGGGCCGCAATCGGCCAGGCTATCACTACTCTCCGACGGGAGAAACACGGGGAGATCCGCACTTCGTCTGGGCAGCTTAACCCTGCCCGCCTAAGCGCCTTCACCAACCGGGAGCGCCTGCGAGCTATTGCCCGGGTTATGACCGATCCTACCTGGGCCAGCTCGGCTCTCTTCGGTCGGGCACTCGCCGAAGAGCTCGACAGGGCTATCGACAAGGTCACGCCTCCATAGCTAAGGCGAAGCCAGCGCCCTCAGTCTCACTCTCTGGCAAGCGATGACGACTTCACGCGCGGGAATCGACGCTCTCGCCAGTCGTCCCACACCAACGAGCTCAGAGTCCGTCCCGGTCGCCTCCACATCACCGGATCTAGAGCATATCCCATGGGCGTGCTCGGTATCGGCAGAGCGGCAGCAGCGCCTCTTCGAACAGCCGTGGGTCGGAAGCTTTTCTCAGACATCCCGCCCAGGCACCGTAACGTCCATAGCCGCCTGCGCTATCATGCCAATGATGCCCGCGCCTATCGCCACGGTCGATGTGGGGTGCATCACCGACCTGGGTATGGTCGCCACGACAACCGCGCTGCTAGCTCCGAGCATGGCGACTCTAGCTCCAGCAACAACAGCCGCCATGCTGACGTGGCGCTGTGCCAGCCTACGGCTGCCCAGCATATTAGACCGGCCAATTACCTCTCGACTGTCCTAGAAGGCGCGGTGCGCACCTGGCTTTTCAATCAGGCGCTTGGCTCTTTTCGATCATGGCACTAGGTGCAGAACGCACTTCGGTCAAACTTCCAGAGCTGCTACGAACGCCCTGGACGGGAGAAAGACCTGGATCAAATCATCCAGGGCAAGAATGAGGCCCTTCGCGACTTAGTGCGTCAATTTATCTGCACGAGGAACTCGATTCCGAGTGTCTCCAACGAGGCCGTCATCAAGGCCTTCAAGTTCGGTGTCCGTGACCGATGCCTCACCGAGGACCTGGAGATCACGGCAAGGCTCGACATCAACAAGCTATTCCGGATGGCAGAACAATATGTGGACACGGACGATGCTGTGAGCTGGAAACAAGAGTACCACTAGGGTAAGCTTGGCCTCAACTTTGGTGAGGCCGGGCCATCCAACACCAAGGGTGACGGCTCGAATTTGCACGCCAAAAAGTGAAAGAGAGACCGCGGTAATGGTGGCGGCCTGCTGCGCGTGGTCACTGCGATGAACAGTGAGCGCGAGGTAATGGAAGTGCGGCGTCCCGACCAGAGGCAACCGCAACCCGACCAAGAAGGGACTCGACCTCAACGAGGTCGACTGCGACCTCAGCAAACCCAACGCCGACTGCAGTAAGGACAGCGTCGGGCTGGGCCCCAGCGGGGTGACGTCCGCCCATAGGGCGATGAAGAGCGACCCAGGTATGACTCTGACAAGTCTGCCTATTCCATAGGGCCCACGGCCATGACCTGCAAAACTGCAGGACTTGGCAGAACAAGTTGGACGCTTTCTATGATGGACGTGGAGAGATGCCCACGCTCCCGAAGGAGGACGAGCAGCCCGATAGGGTTAACGCCGGCGAGGACCTTGAAGGCCTCGACCTAGAGTTTTAGCAGGGCGACCGCCATGTCGACATGATCTTTGGCAGTTCGTCGGCGTATCAATCCCGGCATGAGCTTAAGGCTGCTGGATGTACCGTGTATCAAGCCTCTGCCAGGAAGCCAATTGATCAGCCCTACAAGTGGGCTGGCACTCTAATTACTTTCTCCTGGGATGATGCTCCCCCAGGAATGTCCAAAGACCTCAAGACTGCTCTGGTCGTGGCCCCGACCTTAAGTAATACTGTGGTCGGGCAAGTCATGGTCGATGGGGGCAGCTCCCTTAACTTGCTCTTGGCAAGCACGTTAGACCGAATGCAGATTCCCCGGTCAAAGATCAGGAGTATAGCAGTTCCCTTCTTCTGTATTGTGCCAGGGAGCTCAACCACTCCGCTCAGACAAGTGGTTTTGCCGATCACCTTTGGCGACTCCACGAATTTCCACACCGAACTGGTTACCTTCGAAGTGGTCGACGGAGATCTCCCCTACAACGCCATCCTCGGGTGACCGACGTTGATCAAGTTCATGGTGGCGAATCACTACGGCCACCGCTGCATGAAACTCCTAGGGCCTAACGGTGTCATAACCGTCTGAGGCGATCTCAAGGCGGTGCACGGCTGCGAGGAAAAATCTTTGGCGCTCGTCGGCATGCTACCCTAGCGGGGCCCCGAAGTAACCTCGATGAGCGCCTGCCAGAAGGCAATGATTCAGCCTAGTGGTCCAATGAAGGCCGTGCAGCTTGAAGAGGGCAGCTCAAGCAAGTGCGTTCACATCGTGGCCAAGCTTGACCCAAAATAGGAACTCGAGCTCGTCACCTTCCTTCGCGCCAATAAGAAAATATTTGCTTGGGAGCCGGTGGATATGCTAGGAGTCCCGAAGGAGGTGATCGAGCACAAATTACAAGTAAAGCCTAATTGCCGGCCTGTACGCCAAAAGCTGCGCCGTTTCTCTTTCGAGAAAATGGCGATAATAAGGGAGCACCTCGACAAGCTCCTAAAGGTTGGCTTCATTCGCGAGATTGATTACTCAGTGGCCGGCCAACCCGGTGATTGTGCATAAAAAAGGCGGAAAATGGATGATGTGCGTCGACCACACGGGTTTGAATTCGGCATGTCCAAAGGATAACTTCCCTCTTCCACGCATAGACCAGATCGTGGACTCCACCGCCAATGCTAAGATACTGAGCTTCCATGACGCCTACTCCGGCTACCATCAGATCAAGCTCGCAGTTGATGATGAGGACAAAACGGCCTTTATCACGCCGTTCGGGACATTCTGCTACACGACCATGTCATTCGGTCTCTGTAACGTGGGTGTAACGTTCCAGCGGCTGATGTTCAAGACCTTCGACTTTCAGATCGGCCGGAACCTCGAAGTTTATGTCGACGACACCATCGTCAAGAGTTCCTCCGAGGATGACCACGTTAACGACCTTGCGGAGACCTTTGCCAACCTTCCTATCTACTCTCCTACATACAGGTCAGCCAGGTCGCGGGCGAGCTTCTCCTGCTCAAGCTCAGCGACCCTTGCCCTCAACGCCGACTGCTCGCCCTGCAGTCGATGCGCCTCGGCTGCGGAGCTGGCGGCGCGGTTGCGCTCGTCTTGGAGATGGGCCAGGGTGCTTTTCCCTGTCTGGGTCGCTCGCCCCAGCTTCTCCTCGAGCTCGGCCACCTTCGCCTCGAGCTCGGCGGAGGCCTTTGCCGGCGCAGCAGAGAGCTCCGCAATCTGCTTGCGAAGCGTCTTTGCTTCCACGTGCGCGGTCTCAAGAGCTCCCGCCAGCACCGCTCGCTCGGACTCGATGGTCCTCGCCGCATTCACGCGGGGTTCTTCGAGGGCCTCGTTCGACCTCTCACGCTCGGCGTTCATGGCCTGCGAGCTCAGAGGAGTGGGCCGCGGTTAGTCGCCCCACCTCCTCCCGCTCAATCATCAGGTTCTCCTCGAGCTGGAGGACGTACGTGTTGCACTCCTCCACCCGGTCGAAGACCACCTGAAGCTCGGTGGAATGCCCGCGTAGGCTTTGGAGCCCATGGGCGACCAGACCTAGTGCCTGCGGAAACCAAAAGGGATTAAGGCAATAGATAAGAAGGTAGATGGTTTCAAGCATGATCAAGCCGCTCCTCGAACCTCTGGTGGTGAGATCTGATGAGCCGTACGCTCGATACGACCACCATCTCGGGCTCGACAGAATTCTCGACCAGGGATGCGGCATTCACGTTGACCCCCTCTGGCATAGAGTTGGTCCCGCCAGTCAAAACCTTGACCTGGGCTGTCCCAGCTGAGGTAGATGGCAGCTCGGGTGGGACAAAGACTCCTGAAGAAAGCATCAAAAAAGAAACTAAGTTACAAGAACAAGAAACAACAAGTGAAGGCTTGGGAGTTTCGACGTACCTGGCGTGTCCACAGGAACCTCAACATCGCCAGTTGAGGTAGGCCCGACCTCAAGCGCGACGCCGTTGACCTCGACGGTCCCAGCTTTGACGGTCGGGACGTCCATAGCTTTGACTCCAGCGGTGGCCCCTTCCAGGTCGCCGCTTGGTCCGGTGGGCCTTTGGTCGGGGTCACCGACCAAGATGCCTCGAAGGCACCGCGATGGTCTGGGCTTGCTGCGAGCACGCCCGGTGGACCAGGAGGAAATCATCTGCATCCTCGTCCTCGTCCTCGGACTCGCCCTGGATAACAATCATGGTCACTACCCATCGGGCGCTCGAGGTCTACGGCGGGGAAATCACTAAGCGAAAGAAAGAGAAAAATCTAAACTACAACCAAGGTTCGCGCATACCTAGGTGATGAGCCTCCGTCTCCTAGGAGGGGGAGGGGTGTCATGGTGTCTCATTGCGCCAGGGGAAGCATCCCCTCCCTAGACGCTCTGCGGCTGAGACCTCGGAGCACGCGTGGGCACCGGGCTCCCTGCGCTTACCACCCCGGCGCTCTCCGTCGGGGGTTGCTACCCCGGTGGCGAGCTCAGGAGCCGTGCAGTGGCTGCTACACTTTGTTGCTACAAGGAGACGAAAAGAAGATTAAAAAAACGACGAAAGAAATTAAGCTCGAGCTCAAGCATTCCCGGGCTCGGCAAGGTTCGACTTACCACCACACGATCAGCCCACTCAACGTGTGGCTTCTTGGGGGCACTGAGGTTGCTCGTGGTGTCTGGGGTGGGCCTCTTACCTGCCTTCTTTCTCTGGCCCGCTTTGGGCAGTGGTAGCATGCGCCCCGCCATCTCACAAAGTTCCTGGCTCTCCTGTGTGATTGAGCAAAGTCAGTGCGAGCTCGAGTTGGCACGAGCTTGATGCTGGTAAGGGATGTGTTACCTCGCTGCTTCGTCTCAAGACGTTCTTGGGAATGGGGGCGACGGTGGTGTAGGAGAAAGCTGTCTTCCTGAATGTCTCCTGCATCCTCGCCGCCACCCAAGACTCCTTCGGGGCTATGAGAAAAGAGGAGACCATTAAAAAGAAGCTCAGACGAGCTCGAGGGAGATCAAGTTTGTAGAAGGCTTACCGCTGGGACTTTCCCGAGTGAGGTCGTCGTCCCCGCGGATCTCAAAGAACGGGTGCACCCTCTTTCGCATACGAAATACCTGGTTCCGCAGATAGTCGTGGACGATGGCCTGGCTGGTGAGGCCACTCATCGCATAGATGTGGGTGGCGGCAAGGGCCTCCTGGTCAGCCGCCGAATCCTCGGACTTGGGGGTCTGGCGCTTGCTATCGACGGGGACGCCGTTGTACACTAGCGTGCCCCCTCCCCTTTCTTCAGATAGAACCACCTCTCTATCCACGGACTGAGGGAGTCCCGAGTTTGGATTTGGGGGAAGGAGCAAGGAAGCCCTGTCCACAACCGGAAGTAGAGACACCCGACCACGGGGTCCTTCGTGGTACAGAACAGGGAGTAGAAGCAGAAGAAAAGCGAAGGGTAGGAAGAATCCCCAAGAACCCCTCGCACAGATGAGAGAAAATAGAAAGGAGAAGGATGGAATTGGGTACCAAGTTGACTAGCTCGATCTAGCATTGCGCGAGAACAGCCGCCAGGAAATCACTCTCCAGCGTCCGCAGCCCGAAGAGCATATAATGCTCGGTGCCAACGAGCTCGTCCTCCTGAGGCTGCGGCTCGGTCTCTCCACCCAGCAGCCGCCAGGTCGTCGGGTCCAGCATCTCCAGCACCTCGAGCTCCTTCATCCTCTTTGGGGTCAAGGTGCTCTTTCCGAACTTGGCCATGGCTCTTGGGAGGGGTTTGCTCGAAGAAGAAAAGACGGCGGATGGAGATCAGGAAGACAAGGGGGCAAAAAGTGCCAGGATTTAGCACAGTAAGGAATGTGGAGAAATTCAGAGGAATGGGATGGTTCGGGATTTAAAAGAGCCCGATTATCAACAGCTAGCGTCGGTTACGCCTTAAAAGGTGCGCCGGGACTCTGGGGGAGAACGCGAAGCATCGTGAACCGCCCCCTCGACTTTCCCACTTGAAGACGAGGTGTTGAAGCCCGAGGGTTCCCGGGCACATCTACATCGAAGACCTCCGGGCGATCCCGGACCTGAGATCAAGAGTTTCTGGGCTCGACCAGGAAGCTGACCCCTCCTCAAGGTCATCAGACTCAAGAACATCCCAAGCTTCAGGATCATTCCTTGAGCCTCGGGAGCTAGCTGTCGGGGATCAGTAACCTTTGTGCAAATAAACACCCCTCAAGCTCGAGGGGTGTATCCCACGAGCTTGAGCACGCGCTTCCCGAGTCCAAGCATGTGCTTCCCGAGATCGAGCATGCACTTCCCGAGCTCGAGCTCTTGACCAACGAGCCCGAGCTCGAGCAAAAGAATGAGGGCCCAGCTCGAGCTAGCAAAATCGGGCTAGGCCAGGTTTAAAGAAGCCGGCGGTTACCAAGTCAAGTAAAGGGCTTTAAAGACGGAGTAAAGCCAAACGTGGAGGCTACATTTTCGGGGTAGTTACCACCCAACTTTACTGTGCCCCAGATCCGAGTTTAACACCACGCTCCCGAGTTTTCTGGGCGAAGTCGTTTCTTGCAACAGTCTGTATTAGAGGTATAAAACATTCCCCTGCGTGGGACAAAAAGAGGACAACATAGAGACACAGAAGCAACACAACACAGAGAACCAGTGCTCGACCCCAACTCGAGCACCCCTTATATTCAACCATATTACATCATCGTCTACCTTACGCCTCCGAGCAAGACAGGAGTAGAGTTGTTACCCGTGCTGGGGGCTCGAACCAATATAATTCTTCGCGTCAACCGCTCTCTTATTCTCATCCTTAGCAACGATCAGGTTTCCTCTCCCTGGCGAACACGATCTCGGGTTCCACTCTTAAATCATACCCTCCTTCCTCTTGCGTTCAGACGATCCCAATCATCAATAGTTTTCATGTGTAGACAGAAAATGAGGACGGTACAGAATACCTACTCATGACTAAGTTTAACAGATGCAATGAATATGTGCTTGAAAAACATCATTCCTTCTTATCAGGATTATACTATACATATATAAACCTGAAGTTTATGTTGCAATGAAAACAATACTTAAAACACACAACTCTTTAAGATCTGGCATGATCGACTAGGTCATTCTGGGTCGAACATGATAAAAAATTAATAATTCTGCTGACCTTAACATAAAAACTGCAGACTTCCTACACCTGAAGACTTCTTTATGACTTGCTTGTGCTAAAGGGAAGCTCATAATTAGACCCTTTTTTTGAAAGTTAGGGAAGAATCACCGAGTTTCCTAGAGAGAATTCAAGGTGATATTTGTAGATCTATCCAGTCCGTGTCATTCCCTTTGAGATATTTTATGGTCTTGATAAATACTTCTACTATATGGTCCTTTAGCGTGAAACCTTTTGACTTTAAGAGGGGTAACCCTAAGATACATGAAATCTTCATATTCGAAACTCAATTATCTTCTGCTATTATCAGCATAGCTCTTCTGCCTTGACTAGGCTACTTTTAACCTTTCTCTGATCACAACAATCTGCTTTTCTGCTTCTTTAAGAATATCAGGTGTGAAGAAAAGATGCTCTCCTGTTTCATTCCATTTCAACGGAGTACGATATGGACGACCATATAAAGCTTCAAACAATGACATTTGCAAACTCACCTGATAATTGTTGTTGTAACTGAATTCTGCATATGACAAACTTTTATCCCATGAAGTAGCATAAACAAGAGCACAAGCTCTCAACATATCCTAAAAAATCTGATTGACTCTCTCGGTCTGACCATCTGTCCGCGAATGATACACTGTACTAAAATTCAAACGAGTTCCCATTGCTTTATGCAACTTATTCCAAAATCTCGAGGTAAATTAGGTACCTTTATCTGACACTATCTTCTTTAGCATGCCATGTAAACAAATAATCATTGACATATACAACTCTACCAGGTGATATCCAGTATAAGTAGTCTTAACTAGTATAAAATAAACAACTTTTGTCAAACGATCAACTATAACCCATATAGAATCATAACCGCTCTGAGTTCTAGGTAGGCCAGTGGCAAAATCCATACCGATTTTCTCCCACTTCCATTTAGGAATTTTGAACGATTGTAGCAAACCAGTTGGTCTCTTATGCATTGCCTTCACTCTTTGACACACATCACACAAAGTGTCGGACCGGATTTCCAAATCCAAACCCTCTATGTATAACCTGTGCTAGTCTAGGAAAAGTTAGCACACAGTAGAAATAGTGATGATAACACATCCATATCACGAATCAAATAATATCAATTAAGCAAAAGGGTATTAGCCTTGTGGCCAATTATTACAAATAAGCAGCCTTGTGGCTTGAGTTCAATAAGAAGCAGCGGAAACGAAATAACAGTAGAAGGATAAGCCCATCCATTTGCCCAACAGGAAATTGACTAGGGTACGCGTCCTAGCAATCCGAATCGCCTTCATTGTAACCATAAGCAAAGAACTCGTAGTCACCTTCAGCTTCTGCATACTCCTCTGTGGAATGTGGGGATGTTGCAAGGGTGAGCACAAAATGTACTCCGCAAGTCTTGGAAACATAATGCATGATAACTATATGCAAGGCTAAACAATTGAAGGCATAATATGACTCTTTTAGCATAAAGCAAATTTTGACTTTGAATACCAATAGTAATTTTACAAAGCATCATTTGATCAAAATCTAATAGCATAGTAATTGAATTTGATATGTCAACAACTATAACAGATTTTATCTACCTGATTGGCTCCATCTGCCAAACAATAATTCGAGAGTTCCATCTGCTCACGTATTCCCAAATCATCATTTTCATTTAAAACAAAACCATAAAATCTACAATGTGCAAGCGTACCTCGCCTGCCCTTGACCATGGGCACGGCTACTTAAGTAGTTTTAACTCTGCAGAGTGTGTACAGCTTTACCCACAAGACATGATCGTCTCTTGTTGCCATGCAATTAACACACTTCCTTTGGTGTGCCGGCAGATGTAAGGTCGAGGATGCCGACTAGAGGGGGTGAATAGGCGGCTTTTAAAATTTCTTCTACTAATTTCTACAAAGCAATTCACCCCTAATTATCCTTATGCCAAAACTTAACAATAAATAATATGGAAGCAATAAACTAAGGTTTTGACAAAAAAACCTAAATCAACTAGGCTCACTAAGTGCACTAACTAATTATGTCTCTAACAAATGTTGCAATCCTAAAGACAAGCATTGAATCAATTTAATTTTATGAATATAAATTGCTTGAATATAAATAACGAATACAATGCAAGCACATGAGACACAATACTTTTTACCGTGGTGTTCGGAGACTTGCCGATCTCCCCTAATCCACGTTGAGGTTAGCCCAAACGAATTGGACTGGCTCCACGAATTGAGCACCCACCTCGAATCCACTAGTGGTAACTCCTTTTCCATCCTGGGTAGACGAGCTCCAACCTTCACAAACTTTGTCGGGGCTTCTCACAACCTCCGTTGAGAGCTCCCACGCACGACGTCGCTACGCCGTCTAGGTGTCGGCAAACACTAAGAGTAACAAGTCAAGCCTTCTAGCTTGAACCTCACTAAGTGCAATACATGCACTCCGGTGACCTTCTAAGTGCAACACATGCACTAGGATCCTCCTCAAGTGCAACACATGCATAAGAGGCTCTCAATCCACTTCCTAATTGCAATACATGCAATTAGAGCTCACTCTTAACTCAAGAACCAAATTGGAGAGTGCAACACATGCAACCAACTCCCACAAACACCCCTTAGTTCAGCCACCCGCAAATGCCCCCCAAGGACTCCTTTTATAGCCTCCAAGCCAAAACTAGCCGTTGGGGGGAAATTTTGGAAAAACTCGGAATTCCCGGTGCTACCGCCCTACTAGGCCCGGTAGCACTGATCTCCTTGCCAACGGCTACAAAACTAGCCGTTGCAGGAAATCCGGTAGCACCGGCCAACTAAGAGCGGTGCTACCGCTCGGGCAGTAGCACCGGCCTTCACCTCGTAGCACCGGACCCGAGCCGACCGCAAAAGCATCCCTCTCTGGAATTTCCACACCAGCCAGATGAGCGGTAGCACCAGACCTCTGGTGCTACCGGTCTACCATGGGCGGTAGCACCGGACTGCCAATCCACCTAAAAACATTCCTCTCTGGAATTTCCACACCGACCAGAGGGGTGGTAGCACCAGCCTTTCGGTGCTACCGGCCTTACAAGGGTGGTACGACCGGCCTTGGGGAGAAAACACTGTTTTTTATAAAAACTTTTCTCCAAACCATTAAAGATTCATTCTTTGAGCTATGTGAGGATCAACACATGATCACAATACTATGCAAAACACATTTGCACATGTCAATCACATACTCCAAAGAATCTCATTAAGCACAACTTATTTGCAAAACACATTTGCAAATAAATCAAGAACTTATGAGATCAATCTTCCTAGCCATGTGATGATCAACACATGATCAAGTCAATTTGTGAAACACATTTGCAAACCCTATTCACATGCTCTAGGATCGAAACTCATAACCTCTAGTTCATTTGCAAAACAAATTTGCAATTAACGAATCCATTCAATACTTTGCAAAAACATATTTTGCAAACTCAAAACACAAAGCATACTTAGCCTTATGATGATCAACACATGATCCAATCACAAGCTAAACTCCAATGCATGAGCTCTCTATTTGCAACACATGCAAATCTCTAGCACCATGCAAACCACTAATCAAACTCAAGTGCGTGAGCTTTCTATTTGTAACACATGCAAATCTCTAGCTCCATTCAACCACGTTAAACCAAATTGCTTGAGCTCTCTCCTTTTGCAACACATGCAAAACTTAGCTCCAAGCAATAACCACATAAACAACATTGCATAAGCTATCTCCCTTTTGCAACACATGCAAATCCATAGCTTCATGCAAAAACCAATTCAATTAAGATTCAAGCATGAGCACCCTTATTTGCAACATATGCAAATACTTTGCACATGCAAAATCCAATGCACGAGCTTCACCCATTTGCAACACATGCCAAATGGTTAACTCTATGCAAAAACTAAATAAGAGAGTGAGCTAGCATGAACCGGATTGAGTTCATCAACACATGATGAAGCTCAAGCTAAAATACTCAACCCCTCTTAATAGTACGACGATCTAAACTAGACAATTTAGCCTATCTAGTTATACCTTTGCCGCACGCGATCCACTTGGAGCTTTTATGATTTTCAATCATCTTCTCTCTAGGATCCCATCTTCTTCTTCTTGTTCATCAACACATGATGAACTTTTTTCTAACTCTTCTCTTTACTTCGGGATCACCTCTTGAAGCTCATCAACACATGATGACTTCTCGTTCCCGATTCTTCATTAGCTTGGACTCAACCTACTTCACAACTCATGGAAGATGTTAGTCCAACAAACACGGTTGTCTCAATCATCACTTGCACTCCATTAACACATAATGGATGCCTCTAAGATCGATTGAGCACAACCCCAATCAAGTTGAAAGATTAATTGTGTCTTGAGTACTTTGATGCAACTAATGCTTCATTATACTCAATAACTTTTCGCTTATCTTTAATCAACAAGGAACACCATCAACATATGATGAAGCGTTCTTTGATTGATTGAAAGACAACCGAACTCAATTTAAACTTATTTAAATTGACATGAGTATATATCACTACACAAGTTTCATATACTCAATTTGATGGAAAGTAATGATCCAATATGTTTGAGTGATGGAAAGGGATCAATACATTTGAGACCATCATCTATAGAATAAACTCCATTAAGTATGTGCATATAATTAATTGAACATGGAATCAATATGCACATAATCAATCTTAGATTACATATGAGTTTATCCTATATTAGCATGAGTATATTAAAACTACACAAGTTATATATACTCAAAAGATTGTTTTAAGGTCTTGATCCTTTATATTATATGACAAGAGGACATGGATTAATACAATTGAAACATCAAGTTAAATTATCAACTCCCCCTAGATATGTGCATTCATGTATATATGAATTAGGAACATAATGCACATATTTGGACTAAAGCATTGGAAGAGTTCATACCTTAACTTGAATTCTAAGTATGCATTTAGATAATAGAATGAATACGAGTGCATACCTTAGGTTTTCTATTTTCCATCCAAGTATGAGACTAATAAGAATAAGACTTAATAGAACATGTTAGTCTCATAATGATTAGATTTGTCATTAAACAATGATTAAACATTAATATTAAACCAATCACCAAAACTAATGGAGCTTGAACTTACAGCAGAGAGATCATAACAAGGCCTTTACAATGTACAACCCCACTATTAACCTCGCCCGCTAAGGTTTCACCGCCGATGTGTTCTAGCTGCCCAGTCGGAAGCCCCCTCTTGCGCCTGCCTATATCTGGCATCCACCAACTGGCGAAGCTAATAATGAGACGCACAAATTAATTAGCCAGGTCGTACCCATATAGACTTGTGGTTGTACGGTAGTGCTCGGTCCATGATAACACACGCTTCAGTCCTTAATTGACTAGGGCGAAACTTCACTTTCCAAGGTCTCGTGCTTCCTGCACCCGCCAAACAACTATCTGCCCTGGTCTAAACCATATTTTCCACTTTATTTCATTTAAATAACAGCAACAACACCAATTACCGTGACTTCACAAATAAGTTTAAACAATGATTGAAATGATTCCCATAACAGCATAATACCAAAACGTTTAAGCTGGACTAAGCAATTCTACCGTCCCATGCTACTCTACTGGTTATCTCCAAATAAAATAGCTGAATATTATCTAGGGTGACAACGGTTCGACATGATCAATACCAATGAGGGTATAACAAATTCTGGTATTTAACTATACCTTAAAACTATATTTAACGTACATTGCATAAAGTAAGCATGCATAATTTAAAAACAACATAGGCAATTTGTAAATTTGGGACTAATATGTTCAAGGAAGACTTGCCTTCGTTACCTCCTGCTGGATTTACTTTCGACTGCTGGTTCGACTGGGCTTCGACTGGGCCGTTAACACGCGAAACGAGGCAAATAAATAAATCAAATTCAAAAAAATTGAAAAGAATGGTACTGGAAGATACATCATGAATTTGGATGAATTAATAAATTTGAATCACTAGAATCGGAGCTCGAACGAAGGAGAATGGACTAGTGGAAGTTCCTCGGATCAAAAATCAAAAAAATGAAAAAGGGCTGACACATGGCGCAATCTGATTGGATGCAATTTCTTGAAAATGGAAAAAGAGAAAGAAATACCAGCCGACACGTGGGGCCCACATTTCGGTGGCTCGGCTCACGGTGGACTGAGTCCACCAAGGGGACCAAGGGCGACGTGGCGAACTTTGCTGACGTGGACACCACACAATGTGCTAGGGCTGACGTGGTAGACACGCGGCACTGACGCAGTGGTGACGGTGCACATAGGGGTGCTGATGCAGGCGGCCACGTGAACGACCACACATCGCGCATCCAACGGCACGGTCGGATCGGACGGCAGAGGAGCAAGAGCTGCGGGCAACTGCGACATGGCCAGATCTAAGGCGCTAGCGAGCGATCGGATGACCACGATCGAGTGAAGTAGGTTGACAATGAGCGGCGGTGCTATTCCGCCGGACGCGAGGAAGAAGACGCGGGTCTCGGCGAATCGGTACCGGATCAAGTGCGTTTCGGTGCGGATATGGAAGAGCACAACGCGGGCGACACGGAGAACGGTTTGGCTGCAGCGGAGAAGGATCGGAGAGGCCAAACGATGGCAAAGAAGCTCTTGGACTGCGGAGGAACTTCGGCGAGCTCGCGAGAGAAGTCGGTGGCTTCATGGGCAGCAAAGGCTAGGGAAAAAGAGGCGGCGCAATGAGGCGAACCTCGGAAGAGGGTCCTCGGGGCTTTAAATAGCCTCGGGAGATGTGCGTGGCACGGATGCCGAAAACGGCGCGGACGCGGAGCCAACTCGATTAGGGTTTCGGGAGGCGACGGTGGCGCGACGTGGCTGCATCCAAACCGCACACGTGGCGCAGTTCGGACGGTCCACACAGAATGGATACATGGCTCAATGAGGAGCATTGGATCGAGATCGCTCGATAGCGGCGTGCGGCTTGGTGCGGACTGGGCCGAGCGGGCGAAGCTAGGCTGGGTGAAGGGAAAATGGAGGTGGGCCACAGGGAAAAGAAACTGGCCGTAGAAAGAATTCAGCCCGAGAAGATTTTCAAAATAAAAACCATTTTCCTAATTAATAAAATTCCAAAATTCAAATGAAAGCAAATGAATTCCAATAAATAGCAAATAAATTCAAAAAATCTCAAAAAATGTAGAAAAATTCCTTAAGCACAATGAACCCAAATAAAACTAGAAATATTTTGTTTGATGAATAGTTACTCAAATTAAATACTTTTGTTAATAGAAAATACAAATTAAGCTTTGATTAATTCAGGAAAATTGCAAATGGTTCATTTTCAAATTAAAACATTCTAAAACTCGAATTTTGGGATGTTACACAAAGCAACATGTTCAATAACTTCACGCTTCATACTCGACCACCAAAACCTTCCCTTGAAATCCTGATACATCTTACCACGTCCTAGGTGAATTAAATACTTCGAATCATGAGCTTCCTCAAGAATCAATTGCTTCAACTCCTTTTGATTAGGTAGGAAAATCCGGACCCTCTGTGTATACTGCACTAGTCTAGTATCATGCTAGTGCACATAGTGGTGACATAGATGAAATATCACAATCATACACAGTGGAAACATGATAAAAGACTAATTTATTGAATAATGATAGTTGATTGACCTTATGGTTGACTTTACATAATTATACCACGTAGGGTTTAAACTCTAATAAATAAAACAACAGCGGAACGGAAACTTCGTAGATAACCCATCAATATGCTACAGACAACTGACAAGGTTCGCACCCTAGAAACTCGCCTCCTCCTGGTAATCCTCCTACAGAGCAGGTGTAGACTCTTCTTTAACTGATGATTTTGTTGTGGCAATGGTGAGTACATAAAGCACTCAATAAGTTATACATAGAATGCAAGTCTAACATAACTATATGCAAAGCTTATTCCAAATGAATGGTTGACTTGGTTATTTTGTAATAAAGTAGCATTTACAAATGAATACAATAGATAGATTGAAATGATAATAAAACAAATAATGATAATAAATAACTTTCAGGTATTTCTCAAAGTAAACTAGCATACAATCCTAATCAATTTACAATATTTCCAATGGCACACAACCTACCTTTCCAAGTTTTATTTTATAAAATCTAACCCTTGACTGAAATTCTCGAGCATTATCCATGACCATGAACATGACTATCTGAATAGATTTACACTCTACATAGGTTATACACTTTATACACAAGATATGATCAAGCTTATACTATCATGCAATGACACGTACTCATCGATGTGTGGCTAAGAAGATCATAACAAAACCTTTCGGAAACTCATGCGGACTCATCGTTGGACTAGGAACAATTACTGTTCAAGATGTGAGGTCACTGCACACACACCTTCCCCAGACCGCACACATAGTTTGGTCTGCCACCTAAGACATCCTATGTCAAGATTCGGTAGCTTACTTAGTTAGGTTTGGCCTATAAAAGACATGTGGTTGTATGATTAGCCCAATTGAATGGTTTGTAAGATTAAGTCCTTAATTGATTGAGGTAAGACTTCCAATCACTCGTAGAAACTATCTTACTTTCACTCACATATAAATATATCAACAGAATGCCATATAGGTCCACATGGCACATAGCCCCTTGCCACTTACCCCAATCTAAATCATTTACCACCTCAGTTGATTATTGTGCAACACATGCCATCAACAACTCAATATCATTGCGTGACAACACCTGACACACACATTCATAAACATATTTCATATTCCATTAATCAAATTGAATTTGTACTTTCAAAAGATATCAATTGTACGTGGTATGACAAAGCAACCACTACAAGAATCAGGGAAAAATTCGTGGGCCAAAAACCCACGAATTTAAGCTAAAACCCACGAATTTAATTTAAATTCGTGAGCAAACCGTCGAATTTAGTTCACGAATTTAACTCGACGAAATTAATTAATTAAATTCGTGGGTACCACAATTTAAGTTAAATTCGTGGGTTTCGCTAAGCCCACGAATTTAATTGGTTTTGAGTTAAATTCGTGGGTTTAATAAACCCACAATTTAAACATTTAAATTCGTGGGTTTATTAAACACACGATTTATCGATAAATTGTGGGCTAAAAACCCACGAATTTATCGATTAAATTCGTGGGTTAATTAAACCACGAATTTATCTGATAAATTCGTGGGTTTTTTAGCCCACGAATTTAATCTGATAAGTTCGTGGGTTTATTAAACCCACGAATTTAAACAGATTAAATTCGTGGGTTTAATAAACCCACGAATTTAATTATCATTTTACAAAAAATGTATATATATCCAAATGTATGTATTTTTATATATATATGTATCGCACTCAATACATATATACATATATCCAAATGTATGTATTTATATATATATATATATATATATATATATATATATATATATATATCGCACTCAATACATATAACAACTAAAGAAGAAAAGAAAAGGCAAAAAGAAAATTGAAACTAAAAATTGCTAAGCGAAGAATAAATAAGAAGGATCATCTATTTTGTTCAAATCTGATCAGAAACACTAACACAAAAGACAAACTCCACAATGAAGTTCAAGCGAACGAAGAATTAACAAACGAGACACCAAACCTATTACCAATTCTAAAATACTGAAACCAACCTTTTAACTCTTCAAAACCGGCTTAAAACTAAGTCTCCGAAATGTATAAAATTTCGGCATGACCTCTCTTGTAAATAGGACATCCACTCAGCAGACAAAAAAACATTTGCAGTTATAATATATTGCCAATCAAAGACAACAAAGCTACGCCTTTCTCAAAGTTATATTCACATGAGGATTCCCGTAAGTTTTAATAAATTATGAAGAACAGGTTGAAGATCTCATTTGATGCCAAGATCAATGTGCTCCTGGATCCCAAAACCAAAGCAACCTGTATGACTGAAGTTTCTTCTCAGTAGTTCAAATTCCTTCACCTTTAGTCCACTCCCAAGAAGTTGCATTGCCTTCTCACCCCTTACAGATACATAGCAGGCAATCTTCTCATTACACCTGATACCAAAGGAGCGGACAGTGTATCCAGCGGAAGAATGTGGACAGTGAGAAAATGTGAAACAAGGGAAGAATCTTCTAGCTGTTATGAAAAGAGAAAACAAAACAGGTAGAAGATAAAGATATATACCCTTAGAGAACACTGGTGACTGTCCACTCAGTTGCTTCAAGACCTGCAAGTGTGGAAGCAAAAATAGATTTACTGGTACTAGTTTAAGGTAAGTAAGAGTAAAATGGCATCAACTACAGTGACCAAAATCTAAAACACTATGATGCATGATTGACTTATCAGCATATGCAAATTAAATATGCGGTTCACAATTTGGCTTTAGGCTATAAATGCAATTAAAGCAAACGGCTCAATCCATTCTGGGCAGAGCAACCTAGGATGATCTATACGACATCCTTAACAAAGGCATTACTTTCCTTATGCGACAGAACCATGAAAAGGGAAAACAGCCAATAACCACTATCCAGTTTCAACAACTGCGGTTCACACTAGAACAACAGACAAGCTTTTATGTATACACAGCAAAAATTCGTCCTTGTCCCACGAATTTTATAAACTGCAATTACAAATCATGCTGCTTTGAGCTCTCATTCTACAGTCAATAATTCGCATTTCTACCAAAATTATCAATAAGTTATCTTGCGACTATAAGACGCCAGGGAACTTGTCTGAAGACTGAACAATTGACTACTGACAATTAAGTAGCTAGCTGTATACCTGATCCGTTTAGTTGGTGAGACAAGAAAAGGAACAACACACTAATTTCAAAATCCCTTTGCCCCAAATCCATCCTTGCACTGCCAAGAATAGCTTACTTTGAACATATCAACGGTTACTAAAACAACTCAGAGCACACGTCACTACAAAGACCATACAATCAAATCACGATCACAAACCACCTAATACCGCATCAGGTTGTAGCAAAACAAAGCTCACGTGCTACACGAACAGCTATAACAGCATAAACATTTGGTTCACGCAAGGGTCTGAAGCGCAAGAACGGGAACGGACCCAACCTGGGAGGCACGACACGGGTGAGGCGATCTCCGCTCTCTCCGACGGAGATGTAGATCACCAGCTTCTGCACCTTGATCTCCCTCATCGGGTTCGACTACGTCTTCTCCGACCCTGCGAGAGCACGCATGGACACGCCTGGACGCACAGCACAGGTTAGCTTCATGAGGATTGGGGATCGTAGGTTTGGGAGAGGAACGAAGGTGAGAGAGCCTGACCATGGAGGAGGAGGTGGCAAGGGCAGCGACGACGGGAACTTCTGCGTCGGCGGCGAGCGAGGGAGGGAGATGGGAGGATCGGCGGCGGGGCGGCGGCGGGCAAGCTCAGGTGGCCGACCGGGCGGCGCGTGGCGGGCGGCGGCGGGGCGGTCTCGGCGGCGAGCGGGTAGCTGCGCCCGGGAGGGCGGCCGGTGGGTGGCTCCGCGCCGAGTGGAGCGCGGCAGGGCGGGCGGGCGCGCAGCGCGGCGGGCGGGCGGCCGACAGCTGGGGACGGCGGCGAGCTAGGCGAGCGGGCGCGGCGGCGGCGGCGTGGCGGGCGTGGGGAGGAGGCGCATCTCGCCGGGCCCGTGGGTTTTTTGCCGGGATAAATTCGTGGGTAAGGTGGGCCTCTGAATTTAAAACTTAAATTGTGGGTAATTGGTGGCCCACGAATTTAAAATTTTAAATTCGTGGGTAATTTTTTGGCACACAAATTTAAATATTTAAATTGTGGGTTATACAGTCCACGAATTTAAATGATTAAATTCGTGGGTTTCATTTTGGCCCACGAATTTAATTAAAAACGTGGGTTTTATACAAACCGACGAATTTAAATAAATAAATTCGTGGGTTTTTTTTGGGCCCATGAATTTAAAAAACCTACGAATTTTTCTCTGTTCCTTGTAGTGAACTACATACGATATAACCAACCCACGTTAGTATCTATTAGCAACCAACTAATAATGATTCATCCCAGGGTGACAAATAAACATGCATACAAATGACAAGGTAGGTATATCTCAATTGGGTTGAATAGCTAAATCTCAAATTAATTGAAAACAATTCTAAGCATTAAATATCATGCATTAACTTAAAACAATATAGCATTTGTAAAATTAGGTTTAACATGATCAAAGCACAACTTGCTTTATAATAAGTCTTATTCTTGATAAGGTCCTTGAGCTTGAATCAAATCTTCACCCTCGAACGCTCCGGGCACATTAACGTATACGTGAATCAAGAGAGAAACAACAAATAAATACAAACTAAAGGCAAAACAATCTTCAAAAATCAAATAAAATTAACCATTAAATAGATCTAGAATTTACAAATTTTTAAAAACTTGAGTTGCCTCAATCGGAGCTTGTGTGAAGAAGAACAGGCTCTCGAAAGATTCAAATAAATGAAAAAAAGAGAAATTCCAGATTTCCCCAATTATTTCCCTAAAGAAAAACCCAATTATGATGTCATTGCTTATATTATCAAGGAATAAAATAAATCTAAAAATAGATATTAGGATAACATGTGGGCCCACAGTCCATAGACCGAGTCCACGAAAATCGATCGGGTCTACGGTGAACCGGGTCCATGGCATCACGGAATGACATACGGGCCTACTCAGTTGACGTGGCACAGTTGACGCAACTGCCAATGTAGTGCACACGCAAGCGACACGCTAGTAGAAAAGGGTGATGTGGACACTGACAAGGCACAGATGTGGGGTCATGCCATGTCGGTGGCGACGGCATAGGGATCTAGGTCACATGCGACAGTGGTGGAGGGCACCTACGGCAAGAGCTCGACATCGCAATTCCGATGACATGGTTGGTTTCTTCTCTAGCGAGCTAGAACAGTGGCGGTAGCATCAACTTGAAACGGCAGCGGGTCGTGCTCCTAGGTGCGGTGGCGTTCCAGCGGTTCTCTGGCCAAACTGACGTGCACATGAGATAGATCTAGCGACGGCTAACCCAACGAGACTGATCTTGAGCTTCGGGAGGCACTGATGGCAGTGAATCGATGTCTTTCCCTCGACGACAGCGCACGGATGAAAACTTGAATCACGGTGAAACGGTGGCACAATAGAGCTAATTGACCTAGGGCTTGAGATCCATGTTGCCTTGTGGTCCTGGTGCTCGTCTTATATTGGCCAAAGAAGCCTCGACGCAGCTAACACGGAGTTGGTGTCCATGGCAAACATGGAGACCCGGTGGAGTCCGTCACTCGCACAGAGACGATGACCTTGACAGGTGGGTCCCACCTATCAGTGTCTCGTCTCTGCGGAACGGGCCGACAGACCGAGCTGCCACACGGCACGTAGCATTGGGCTGGGTAGACTAGGCCGTGTGCGAAGGAAAACGGGCTGAATTGATGGGTTTCAACTAGGCCTGGACATTCGGTTTATACGATTTTTTCGGTTCGGTTTATTCAATTTTTTAAAAAATCGGTTTTTGAGTCTATAAACCGTACCAAAACCGAATAGACATAAAAACCGAACCGAATTAACCGAACTAATTCGGTTCGGTTAATTCGATTTTTCGGTTAACCGAATTTCCAACCAGTACATCACACATCAAAATGCATTCACCAATTAGTAATAGGTACTGATCTTAGCAAAGTGCATGTAATACCACCACAAAATACAATGTCCAGGCATCAAGCAATGACAAGCAACTAAAAAGCATGCAATACTAGATTAGTAGATTACCAGTATAGCACAAATACATTGTCCACCAATGACAAGCAACTAAAAAGCACAATTTAAATTTTGCCATTCCAAAATGCTAGAAACAAGGAGCTTCAAAGCATGTAGAAGAAACACTGAAGCACCAGGCCAACAGTAGCATCACTCAGCATGTAGTAGCAGCATAGCCAACACACGATGGCAGCCACGACCAACACTCCTCCGGGCTCCGGACGCGCGCAAGAAGAAGAGCGAGCGATGCGAGCACGGCCTCCTCCAGCACTATCATCATATCTGAAAATCGTCAATGTGATTACAGCAATAGTAATTATTGTGAACATCAGTGTTGTGATCATATACATCGCTGATATTTAGATGAAACTTTGCAAAGAGAGATGGATACAGGGAGGAACCACAATCCCCGGTTTTGTTTCCATGAAGTAATAACATAATGGAAGTATGTATCATAAGGTATGTCGAGTCTGTAATAAAAATATGAGTTGCATTGATTCAAAAAAACAGTATGAGCTAGACATCACATATTCCCATTATATAAGTTATGGTCATTTGCATTACATAAATGAAGACACATTGCATATTCAGAGCAGTTGAGTTATATAATGTAGAGCCCACAGGGCAAAAACTCGATGGTCCAATTGTAATGATGGAATCAAATAAAGGGTGAACAGTGGACCAAATCTTGAAAGGGATATCAAATTGTTAGACATAATGATAGTGTTCATTTCAGCACACAGAGGGTGACGAGCACATATTTTAGGTAGTAGTCTCACTAGGTTTGGTTACGGACTCGGATTTGGACTTTTCCTTGAAGAATTTTCAACATCTTCTGCAATTATAGCTAAAATGGAATAAAATCAATGAATAGTCAATTGTAATGAGGAACAAGATAAATATAATTAAAGCAAAAATAAGTAAGTAATTTGTTTATTACCTTCCTCAATTTTGGCCAAATATGTTGGATCTTCTTCAATATTGATATGGAGGGATCGTCGTAACCAATCTTGTGTACAAACTAAGCATCGGACCATGAATGGCGTGAGCTCCTAAAGTCATCAAGGACACGTTCGCCCGTGCTAAGGGCTGACTCATATGCAACTATTGATATAGGAACCGCTAATACATCACGTGCCAAGTGAGATAATATTGAGAATCTAGGAGAATTACACTTCCACCATTCAAGAATATCAAAATTCTTGTTGTCCTCTTCATTATCTTCACTAAGGTATTTGTCAAGTTCAGACTTGCTGGTGCCAGTTTCAGTATTACTCATCCTCATCTTTTCCGCAATTAAGGATTTCATCGACCTAGTGTTCCTTTCCATAGGTTCATGTGAATCACTTGATTGTGGTGCCTTATCAATTGTAGCATATAGTTTTCTATACTCATCAAACAAAGAACGAAAATAATCATTCACATTATTCCAAACTTTCTTTCCTTCTTCCTCACCAAACATCTCCAAAGTAGCTATATTTGTATAATTAAATAGCTTATATCTTGGATCGAGTGCAACAGCAATAAATATGAGCATGTTCAACTTATCCTTATCTTCCCAATACTTGTAGTACTTTTGAAGCATTCTTTGGCCCATTTTCTTACGCATATGATTATCACCATGACACCATTGTCACAATAAAAGCAAAATATTTCCTATCTCATGAAATAAAATGTTTGATGTTACATGCTGTGTGGCAGAAACATAGAGAGTGAGCTTATAGAAGTGTCCAAGAAACTCAATCATCTTCTTTGCATTCTACCAATCTCCGCTTTCAGGAACTCCAGGACCTTTCTCACTATATAATTCTATTGCATAATATGGGTCTTCTTCACCGTACCTTCCAAATACATCCTCATAACTTGATGCAGCATTCAGCATAAGGTATGGCAAGTTCCATCTAGTACAAACATCTAGTGATAAGAATGTTTTACTGTCCACCTTTGCCAATTCAGCACATTTCTTAAATTTGGATATTCTAGATGGGGAGTTCTTAATAAATTTAACAGTAGCACGGACACATTGAATTGAAACTAACAATTCTTTTAGGCCATCAGAAACTATCAAATGAATTATATGTGCAGCACACCTCATGTGAATATACTTTCCGTTAGCAATGCTACTGTTAGAATTATTCAAGACCCTTCTCATATAATTTAGAGCACTGTCATTAGAGCTAGCATTATCAACAGTTATTGTGAAGACTTTTTCTATGCACCATTCCACCAAACATTTCTCTAAAGGTTTCTCAATGTCCTCCCTCTTATGACCCTTTACCAAGAAAAAACCAATGATCTTCTTATGTAGCTTCCAATCACTATCAATGAAATGTGCTGTTACAAACATGTAGTTCTGTTGTGTGTTTGAAGTCCATGTGTTAGTTGTGAGGGAAACTCTTTCACAAGAATTCTTAAAAAATTGTTTGAGCTTTGCTTTCTCATTATTGTAAGTGCGAACATAGTCCCTAGTGGTTGTTCTTCTAGACGGAACAGAGAAACGTGGACAAGTTTTGAACATAAATTTTTTAAAGCCTTCACGTTCAGAAAATGCAAAAGGAAGCTCATTTGTAATGATCATTTCAGCAAATGCTTCCCTAAGTCCCTCAAGATCAAACTTCCAAGTGGAAATGGCACAATGACTACTATCCCCCTGATTTGCTTGTATTTGCAAAGTACCTTGCTTAGGGTCTGTATTCCTATTAGGATTACGCTTGCAAATTCTCAAGTGAGAGTTTAAGAAGGATGTACCATTAGTTCTAGGATCACATCGAAGCTCACGACTGCAATGTTTGCACTTGGCCTTCACGACATCTCCAACTTTGATCTTGCTAAAGCTTTCCCACACATCTGATCTTGGTGTCAATTAATGCTTTTCTTTTCTTAACCTCTTGCTGCGGCTACTGCTGCATATTCTCTGTCTATGCAGTCTCAGTCTCGATCTTGCCCATTTGGCTATCACGATTTCCAGGATTTTCTTTTGGCTCGACCATCTACAAATCAAGCAAAGGTGCAATGCAATGGTTAGTGATTGAAAATAAAAAAGAATCGACCAAGCAAATAAGCAATGAAGCGAACACATACATTACAGGATAGTTCGGTAGCCGGCACCGTTGTTCGAATTACACACTGAGAATCTAAGATGATTAGATGAGATCCCCTGAGAAATGCATAGCATACATTATACATAGCATTAGTGTACCTTAGCAGTTTCTTTGAGCATGTAACATTTCTATTTTCACTATTTGTGAGTAGGTATTGGATTTTATCTAAACGCCATAAATGAAAAGTGGAAAAATTAGTGCATGTATGACTATGTTGTGAAGGAGTTGCCAAAAGTTTCAAGTAATAACTTTGAACAGCCAAACACTTCATAGGCATCAATTTTTGGGCACTCAATGGGAGGCCTAGGAGTCTCAGTTATGTGTTGTACTCTCTGCATAAATTACTTGTTGATACCTGATAGTGGTATGCTCCGTAGTTTCTTGTGAATTTTGAGTAACTCGGCATGGCAATTGGCAAGCATCTTAAGATTGAACAATATGAACAGTAGTGCAATGATCCTAGGTAGTTGTGGATCTACACAAAACCTAAAATACTTGTTCTAAGTTGTGGAAGTAGATGCAATTTTTTGTACTTCAATATGAAAGTGAAGTTCATCTCTAGACTTGTAATTTATTCGGTGGCCAACTACGTGTGCCGGCTTTGGACAAGCAGAGGTGCTTATGCTAATTGCTAAGGCATGGAGCCTCAACGCCATCATCAGTAGTGAATAGGGAGGAGATGGGGGGAAGAGAAGTTATACCGAGCTAGCGTCTAGCGAGCTGTTCTTCTGTGAGACATACTCGGAGATGGGGGGACCTTGTTCTCCAAGAAGATCTAGTGCTCAGAGGATGGCCTAGGGCTGCGTCGGGAGGTGCTTGCGGCCGACGCCATTGGTTCACGCCAGGAGGTGCCTGCGGCCGGCGCCGCTGGTTCGCGAGGTGCTTGCTGCCGGCGCCGCTAGTACCTGCGGCTGGCGCCGCTGGTTCGTGAGGGCCGAGGGGAACCGCTGAGCTGGGACTCCGGGAGCCTGGGAGAGCCGACACCGTCACCGCAACCCGCTGGTGCGCGAATCGCGAGGGGAACTAGGGTTGGCGATTGGGGAATAATAGGGAACAACTGAAAGAGGGGATTGGGAACTACCGAACTAGAGTTGGCTACTTGGCTTGGCCGTGGCCGTGCAAGACTGCGGTCTTTGTGATGCGCTGAGGCCATGAACGGATCGGTATATTTGGTAAATTGGTTTTCTCGATTTCTGAAATTACAAAACCGAACCGCAAACCGAAAAGTACTAAAATAAAAACCGAATCGCAAACCGAAAACCGAAAAATTGAAATAATCGGTTTATTTGGTTCGGTTCGGTTTTTCGGTTTCAGTTTAAAAGTGCCCACCCCTAGTTTCAACCCAGAAGCCGAACTCTGATTTTTCAATACATTTTTTTAAAATAAATCCAAAAATTCAAATGGCTTCAAATAAATAGCAAAAATACTTGGAAAAATCTAGAAATTTATGTAATTTTTTTTAGACATGTAGAACTAAAACAAAATATTTTTTACCAAAGTTTATATAAAATATGCATAGATTTAAATAATATTTGCAATAGACTTAATTCAAAAATATTATTTAAAATTCCAAATAAATTCTAGAAAATTCTCAAAATTATAAAATGAAGTAAAAATCATTAAAAGCCAAAAATTGAGATATTACACAAAGTAATTAATTAAAAGAATAAAACTTATTGTTAGGCCACTTTTGCAAAATTGTAGGCTACCCACCCACTGTTGGGGCCACGTAGTGCTACATGCTGTTGTATTAATTTAACTCATACCAACTACATACCATGACATTTCCCATTTGCATATAGTGCGTGGTACGGCTATGAAAAGAGATCTGTATACGGCTTGGTATGCTGTTTTTATCTTTGATAAAGACAATTTCTCAACATTAGGGGGAGAAAAGTACCACACTAATGAATGCCAGAAAATAGATTGGAATGCCAGAACATTCAGTCCTTAGACCCACGCATTAAAGAATACAAACTTGAAGTTTGAAGGATAGTACATATGCAACAAATAGCTAATAATCTGCTAAATGCCTTTATTGATCATAAGGGGGTGACAAAATCTCATAATGCAGTAAACGCACAGGAAGGAGTGAAAATACCCTAGAAGGATATTGAATCCACTCATGTGAGAATAAGAGGGGAAGACCTCTGGGCGCACATGACTCGATTCCGCGAAGACATCCGTAGAAACAGAGAACCGAACAAGTGAGAACACTCCCCAAGATAGTGGAAGAAACTCAACCTAATGTTGAGAAAATCTATGAAGTGAGCCATTTGGATGATGGTAGCCCCAGCCACTATATGCACACAATTTGACGCTGGAAAGTCGGAACACCCAGACGCCATCGTTGTTGGAAATCACGAGGAACTGAAAGAAATTAATAAAGAAATATTCACTAATTATGTGTATTAGATATATTTGTATAAAAGACTACAACTATCGACACATATTTTGCCTAAAAAATCACTAAAACTATTGAACTAGATCCAGAACTAAAGTACATGGTAGAGTGCCAAAAGCTATCGGATTGGGTCAAATGGAAAGAAGCAATTGAGGCAGATTGCGCTCACTTAACAAAAGGAAAGTATTTGGTCCTGTTGACCGAACCCCTCCTAAAGTGTTCCTGGTTAGATCCAAATAGGTTTTCATCTGGAAGAGAAATGAGAACAACTAGATGGTGAAATATAAAGCAAGGCTTGTAGCACATGGGATCACGCAGAGACTCGGCATCAATTATAATAAAACTTACTCTGCTATAATGAGTGGAATAACATTATGATATTTGATATCAATGACAGCTAGCATGAACTTATCAATGCAGTTGATGGATGTAATGACCACATATTTATATAAATCATTGGATACAGATATTTATATAAGAGTCCCTAAAGAAATTAAAATTTCAGATCCTAATAAAAGTAATCGCAACAAGTATAGTATCAAACTACAAAGGTTGCTATACGGATTAAAATAGTTGGGGAGAATGTAGTGCAACCGACTTAGTGAATTCCTGTTGAAGAAGGGTTGCTCCAATAATGATGATTGTCCTTGTGTGCTCATGAATAAATCCTAGAATGGATTCTATATCATATTAGTCTATGTCGATGATGTGAATATCATCGAAACCACAGAGAACATAAAGGAAGCAAGTTCTTACCTTATGACAAAGTTTAAGATAAAAGATTTGGATAAAACCAAATATTGTTTAGGCTTGTAGTTAGAGCATTTCCTCAAAGGAATTTTTGTACACCAGTCTACCTATACCAAGAAGGTATTGAAAAAATTCACTCTGGATAAATCTCATCCTTTGAAGACCCCTATAGTAGTAAGATCCCTTCAAGTGGATATAGACCCATTCAGACCGAGGATAGAAAATGAGTGACGAATACTAATAACAGGGGTACCCCAACGGCCCGAAGCGATGAGCCAGCGGCCTCAAGCATATCTCCAGCCCAACAGGCCGCGCCCGGCCCGCCACCGACCGAATCGCCTGCGAGACCACACAAGACATCCGCTCCCGACCGGCCAGGGGAAGCGAATCCAATCGGACAGCGCTCCCGACCCCCTTGGCGGGGCGGGATCTCCCGACTCCGACCGAACCAAGGTGACGGACGCCGAGGGCCACGTGTCAGGCCCTCATCAGCCTACCGCCACGTACCCCACGAACGAGGTCAATCGGATGACTATACAAGGCGGTGGCTCCTTCCCAAGAAGGTCGGTGACTGCGAAGACAAAGCTTCGGCCCATCAACGATCGCGTCTGATCTGACGCACTTGCGCTCCCTCCGGCGGCGCCAACGCCACGCACCGCAAGCGTCAAGATTCGTAAGGATCACGGAGGGCAAAAGCACGTTATTTCCGGGAATACCTAACCTCCACGACCACCAAGGCTACCGACCCGGCATGGGCAAGGCGGGTGGCGACAGATCCACGGGACGAAGGACCGGAGCTCCTAGCATAGGTCACCTCGCTCTTCCCCGACTCTCGATGTAACACCGCCTTCCTACGTATAAAAGGAGGCGGGACTAAGCGATTCAAAGGAGGAGGAACACATAAGAACACGAGGAGACTAAGTCATTTAGGGGCCTCGTCAGAAACTATAGTGCAAAAGCAATACAATCGCCATCCGAGGTGGGTAGGGACTTTCGGCTCGAACGGTATACATCTTGGACTCACGAGTCCAACCATTCAGGGAGTGGAACGCGCGACCCCTTAGACTTACAAATTTACTTGCCGGCGCTCGAAAACGCCGACAATGGGGAATCTTAGGGCCTGAAGTTCCATACTTAAGCGCCATATGTGCACTTATGTATCTTGTAAATTGCACAATGCCTGATATTGCATTCATAGTAAATATGCTAGCTAGACATAGTGTAGCTTCAACTAGAAGGCATTGGGCTAAGACTTTTCTGAGATACCTCCAAAGTACACAAGATCTTTGCTTATTTTCAGGAAGGACAAAGACTAGACCATGGTGGGATATAGGATGTTGGCTATCAATCTAATCCCTACAGTACCAAACCTCATAATAGGTTTGTGTTTTCTGTGCGGTGGTACAAGCATTTCTTGACAGTCTTTTAAGCAGACCTTGGTAGCTACTTTTACCAGCCACTTAGAGATTAGAGTATTATATGAAACCTCACATGAATTTGTTTGGCTGAAACGTGTGATTAGCTATATTCAGAAGTCATGTGGCATTAACACCGTTGATACTCCCACAATTATCTATGAAGATAATGATGCTTGTGTTGCACAAATGCAAATGGGTTATGTTAAGAGCAATATCACGAACCATATTGCTCCTAAACTTTTCTATCCTCATGAACACTCCAGAAGAATAGTGAGGTAAAGATCTTGCAAACTAAGTTATGTAAAAATCTCGTAGATTTATTCATTATGTCTTTACTAATATCCAGTTTTCGAAGATGTGTTCGTGGTATTGGAATGAGATGACTTAGAGGTATGTATAGTTCAGGGGGAGTAAATCCTTGAACCATAACCTATAATATGATCTTGAAGATATTACCCTAATCCAGAAGATTATAAGTTCTACTCTTTTTCCCTTAGTGTGTTTTCCAAAAGTTTTCTTACATGAAGTTTTTTAATGAGGCAACAAGTGTAACACAATATACAAGTGCAATGTACTCTTTTCTCCGTCCCTTTTGTCCCGCTGGGTTTTTGGGAGTTTTTTATGAGACATATGCATTACACGGTATTCACCCAATGGGAGTTTTGAGATATAACCAGACTATTGGTCCTAGATGTTGAGATATATTCGGACTCTTGGTTTTGGTGGTGAATTCTAAAACTACTCCTAAGGGGTTATGGGTATAAATATAGCACCCCTTTGTACAAGAGAATTAATCTCTATAGCATCAATCAATAAGAGAGAAAATAGTTATTGAGAAAATAGTTGATCTCCCTATATTTGGTGTTCATCTATGTGCGATTGTTCTTCATCTATTTTTGATTGGTATTGGGATTGGTATATGGCAATCGTCATTATTTTACAACACTGCTAACACTAGATGGTTGGACAACACATCAATATATTCCGTTAGCAAACGACGTATGTGACCTTAGGTGCAAATCGACAAGTTCACATGGCTTATGATATGTTGACTCATATCTAGTCATTTTAGGATGTGTAAAGGTGTGCTAGATGAATCTTAATAGGATTATAATTCCTCCTTTATTTTAGAGTATGATTCATACTTGCTTTGGAGGAGGGCTAAGTGAGTTATATAAATCTATATGGTTGTCAAGGAGAACCTAAGCAACCAAAAATCCACAAACCAACTCATTCAAAGTAAGAGGTGCACGAGAGGATTAGATGCTAGATTATTTTTTAGCACTAGATTCTTATATAGGGCAAGGATCTAAGGGTTCTAAAAGGTTGTGAGAGAGTAACAATCTCTTGTATTCTTTTTGAGGTTATGCTTAAATAATTTGTGGTTGGTTTCACCGAATCTTATTTTTCTCGTCATGGTTGGTTCAATGTTGTTATTTTGGTTCTCTCTACGAGATTCATCTTCTTCGTTCTTAAGAGCGTGCACACTCGTGCCATATCTTACAAAACTCTGATCCAATCTGGGTGCTTCTGCACATAAGAAGAGGCATCCGAGTGTAACAAGTGGTATCAAAGCCAATGCTGGATGAATCATATTTTTGAGAAAGTTGGTTTTGCATCAAGCGACGCAAAATCAAGATTGATATCGATTATGTGGAATCAAGTAGAGAAATTTGACGATAGTGGATAAAAGAATATCCGAGCGTAACAGAGTCATGCGATTTACATGTAAAGGGTATGTAATCGTGATATTTAGAGCAATGGAGGATATCTATTAATGGATAAAACTAAAGGACGGGCAATCAATGTGAGGTCTAAGAAAAATATTGTTCAGGAAAAGGAAACCGCATCGTCAACGGTAGATATTCAGATCTCTACTACAGTTATGTGCTAAACTGCAAAGACGATTGAAAAATCTAGTAGATGTAAAGACGAAGGTACGAGTTATTGAAAGAAGGAAGACGTGGCGGGACAAACTACGTAGTACCGACGAGCAGGTTTAGCTCAAATGCGGGACAAACCTATGGCATAGAGGGCTGTTGGAAAAAATACGGAGCTAACTTAGAGTGAGTTCTTAGAGAAGCAACTTTAACAGATAAAAGTCAATGTGTAGATTAAGTATGACGACTCATATATAGTCATTTATAATTTGAAAATGTGTTAGATAAATCCTAATAATATTAAGATTCCTACTTTCTTTCAAAGTAAAATTCCTACTTGCTTTGGAGGACTAAAGAGGCTATATAAATCAATGTAGTGGTCGTGAAGAATCCAAACAACGAAAAAACCATAAACTAATTTATCAAAAGCAAGTGGTGCACGAGAGAATTATATGCTAGTTTATTATTTAGCACTAGATTCTTGTATAACATAAGGATCTAAATGTTCTAAAAAGTTCAAGAGGTTGTGAGAGCAATAATTCATTGTATTCTTTCAAGGTTATGCTTAAAAAATTTGAGTCAACTTTCAACATCATTATTCTAGTTCTCTCTACGAGATTTATCTTTTTCGTTTTTAATACCGTACACACTCGTGTCGTATCTCACAAAACTCTAATATAATCTAGAGACTATTACATATAAAAGAATATCCGAGCGTAACAGAGTCAACAAAACAAAATACTGTTTTGGGATATTAGTCGAGACAACCGTACAAATTTAGTGAGCTCCAATGTAATTTACTCTCTATAAAAGTATTGTCCGTATGGTTGATATGTTTTTGTCGAAAGCAATGCAACTTGAAAGGCAACACCACTCTTTGATGCCACGTGCATGATGTTGCGTCGAAAGCGATGCAACATGAAATGGAAGGTCATGATTAATTACGCTTTGATATGTGTTATCGTGTTTTGCAACTTCTGTGTGATAACACATGTTAAAAAAAACTATATGCAGTCGCTCCTTGGTTTTGAAAGGTGCACCTTCACCAAATCTATGATTTGCGATTTGCAACCGAAAAGAAAAAAAAAGTTGACATGGAATGCGATCCAAAATTTTTTATTTTAAATAATATAATTTTTTATTCAAATTGTAAAAATATACTTCGATCTTAAAAAATTGTAAAAATATATCTATACGGGCAACAGGTGCGGCTTTGAACGCGCGATATTTCCTTTGTCTGCGGTCAGTTCCTAAAGAAAATCATAACTTTTTCATATGATGTCGGATGGAGATGAATTTTATATGAGATTGTAGCTTTCGACGGGATCTACAACTTTTGTATATAATTTTTTTTCATTTGAATCCATTTAGATAGCAAAAAATGGGATAGAAGTTTCAGATCTAAAACAGATATGATTTTTAGATCTAAACATTCTATCCTATTTTTTACCATTTAAATGGATTCAAATTGAAAAAGTTTGTATACAAAAGTTGTAAATCCCATCGAGAGCTACAATTTTCATATAAAGGTCATTTCCATCCGACATCAAATGAAAAAATTATGATTTTCTTTAGGAACTGACCGCAGACAGAGGAAATATTGAACGTTCAAAGTTGCACCGATCGCCGTATATGGGGCGATAAAAGTATATTTTTGTAATTTTTTGAGATCAAGGTATCTTTTGCAATTTGAATAAAAAAATTGTATTATTTAAAATAAAAATTCGACGATCCTAGGGATAGGCAGAGGAACCGGCCCGGCCCGGCCCGATCGGTGCCAGAAAGGCTGAGCCCAACGAAATCCGAGCTCAGCCCCGTTCATAAATAAATTCCTCTCGGCCAAATCCCATGTAATTCCACCTCGACGCCCACCCCCTCCATTTGAAACGGAAACCCCTGCCCTGATTTGATTTGATTCCCCAATCCTCCCCCCAAACCCTACCTCCTCCGTGTGATGGGATGCCGTCCAAACCCTACCCCGAGCCCTTGACCCCGGCCGCCGCCGCCGCCACCTGGATGTCCGCATGGACGGCTTCCGGGCCCTGATCGCCGCCGGGGCCACCGCCGTCTGCTGCCTCGTCTGCGCCATCTGGGCCTTCCGCTCCTCCTCCGTCTCCAAGAAGCAGCAGCCCTTCCCCCCGTGCTGCTGCCGCTGCGTCTCCTGCGGCTGTCGCGCCAAGATCGCCGCCAGCGCCAACGGCGAGATGGCCGTGGGTGGGGAGAAGAAGAAGGCGCCGCCGCCGGCGCCGGCCATGGCGGGCGCGTCCATGATGGAGCAGCTCGTGCCCGAGATTACCACCCACGCGCTCAGCTACCTCGACTACACCAGCCTCTGCCACCTCTCCATGACCAACTCCGCCATGCGCCGCGCCGCCAATGACGACGGCGCTTGGAAGGCGCTCTACCACAAGGTGCTATGCCCCCCTCCTTCCATTCCAATTTCTTTCTTCCCGAAACTTCCCAAGAAAAATCCCGAATTGGATCCTTGATTGATCTGCTGTTGGTTTGCGAATGTAGCTTTGTCGCCCTGCTTGCTTCCACTCCAATAGGACCATCAGTCCTTTAGGTTTAGGTTGTTTGCCGGGCAATGATCCATCTGCGTGGCTTGACACTTCGATTGTTATTATGCCATTGTGTACAACAGAATGCTCGTTCCTGTTAATGTAATTGGTGGGTTCGGGTGCAGGGACATATTTTCATGGTATAGGCAAACTAATTATTTCCTCGACATGGGGTGGCAACGCATCTTTGATATATGTACATAAGATACGACAGGAAAAAAACTTTAGATTGTTTCACTTTCTGAATCTTTCTGTCTGTTTTGCAGTCCAGCCGCGCTGTTGACCTTTGCGTGACAAAAAGCTTGTAACTTAGATATGCACAGTTAAGTTTCTAATGGAAAATATGTGAATTTTGTACCAGTTTCAGCATATGTGTACCCATGTTGTCATATTAGCACCTTTGGTAAGAAAACCATAATGCTGTGTTTACCTCTGTCATAGCAGTGTCCTTGGATTTGCAAATTTTATATGGATTGTTTAGTATATGTAATCAAATAGCTAGCATTTTACATTTCTCATATTTTTTTCCTGGGACTATGTTTGGTTGTACTGTTGTGTATTTGGATAAGATAATGGCCCTTGTAAGTTGTGATCATATGAAAAGAACCTTTTACTTTATGTGAGTTTGTTTTGCAATATAAATTATCTCCTCCTTTCCTTGTAGGATTTTACAGTGGAGCAAAGTAATATAACTCCACCTAATGGATGGAAGGCATACTATGCAGCTACAAAAGCCGTCATGAATGTGAATGCTGAGTTCTATAATATCATCAGGGAAGGGTCATTACCAGCAATGAGTCACTTCTGGCTTAATGCAGACTATGTGAAGTGCATACATGCGAGTGGAGAACTTTTTACAGGGTATGTCTTGAATGTCACTCCGATTTAGCTAAATCTGTAACATATGTTTCTCATGTATTAAATCATTTGGAGTTGAATTTTTTTTGAGAAAAACCAAAAATAAATACTAGTTCAAAAAGATATGGCGATATGGCCCATACAATTTATTTACTATTATAAAAGATACAAATATGGCTCATTGTCTTTCATGTTTTGGAAAGAACAAAAAAGATTGGGAAAGTGTAAATTAGTTGTGCCTCTACATATAGATATATCAACAAGTTGCCACACTTATAAACAAGGATTTAAATCGTGGGTTGTGGTCCGTCGCAGTGAGAGATATGAAAAGCTATCGTGGCTATAGCAGGCTATCGAGGAAGCTATGTTACACGTCGCGGTTTACTATAATATACACTCTGTAGCACTGACACGTCGGTTTGTTGCCATATCGGTGTCCGATACGGATACGAAATCGACACGCCACTCGACACATACCGATCATGTATTGGACAATTAGATAGCCAAAATAAATAATTTTAATATTCGATACGGCTTCAACACTTCATCAACACATATCCGACACATATGATGATACAACCAGGCCCAGCTCAGCAATCTAAAGGGTAACCCTAGCCATCCGAGAGGAGCAAAACACTAACATCAAGGCTTCATTGTGGAACCGTGTTGACGTTCAAGATAATTGTGGTCCTTCTAGAGGAAATGTGAAATGGAGATGCAAGTATTGTAAAATATGTTGCATTAGTTGAGTCAAAGTGCAGTTGCTGAAAATTATTAATGGTGATTGAAAGATATATCCTAAGGTGGTTGTACCTATTCTTGCTCAGTGTAGAAGTAAAATTGCAAAGGCTGAGGTACATATTCCTAGTTTACGCTTTACATTATTTTATTTTGATAAGCATGTAGAACAATAGAGAATAATACATATGTATATTATTATTATTATTTAAATATATATAGCTGTGTTGGCATTTTTTTTGAAAAATTGTGAATTCCGTGTCGGTGTCATGTCATATAATGTCGACGTATCCGTATCCGTGCATCATAGAATATACATAATTTTTACTATTTCAAGTATGTGGTATTGGTAATTTATAGTAATGAACTATATTGAAATTTGGAGTCCACGTTATGATCGCGATATATTAGTCATACAATGTGTAACAGAAAATAATCTATATAATTATGTAAATTTAGGAGATGTATTTGGATTTGAACTAATATTTATATTTCTGGGAGCCAAATTAATACAATTTAAGTATAACAAATATGATAAAAGAAAATCATAAACAAAACACATAATCTTTAGAAATATAAAGAGAATTGACATAGGTAGCATAGTGGAACTATCAAGGCTACAAAAATAGCAGAAATAACGATCCATATAGTGGCTATAGCAATTGTAGCTGTGTTCGCGAAATTTTATTCAATCGCGAAGCATATTATGTCCAAAAAAGCTATAGCGGAGCTATAGTGTGTTATTTAAATCACTGTTTATAAATTTTGGTTCTTTTTGTGAACTTGAATACAAACAACAGTTTCAAAAAGTAAGGAGTCCATAATATGTTGATGATATATAGCATATCAAACCATTTTGTATAGCTGTATTTAAGTGATATATGTTGCATTATGTCAATTTACCCATCTATAGCATCCATTTCCTTGGATTCCCCTCCCCCCCCTTTTCATCAGTGCCCTGTTGCTGTCACCTTATATGTGCAAACTTGAGAGGTCTAGCTATTTTTATTAATAAGTACAACTAGAAATGCACATCCAGGCCTAGGTATGTAAGACAATTTCTTCTAAATTTCAGTTATTCTGTTGTCATTATTTTCCTGGTAAAGTGTTTCACTTGTTCTACATTTCTCTCTTTTTCCTTGTAATATCTTCCAAGCAATGGGATTTTGCAACTTAGCTATTTATGTTGTCGGACCGGTTGAATTTTGTAAAGATATAGTAAATGTGGTCTGTCATCTGTAGAATGACTGTTTTTAGTCAGCATGCATGTGTTTCTCATCTTATTTTCCCTGCTTAATTTGGGAGGTGATTGTTAAAACAATGTGACTTCACATACCAGTGAATATTAGTTTTGGAATTTATCATTTCTAGGCAATTCCTTTCTTCCATCTTATGCTTAAAAATCGCTTTTGTTATACACATGCAATGGAAAGTTTATCAAATCAAATTTCATATGCTTGGAGCCGGACAATGTAGAGATCAATCGGGTACTATCTTGTTAGTAGTCTGTGCTTGATCATTCCTGAATAACCTATGATGCACGAACACGGATACGTCGACACGACACAACATGATACCGACACGGAATTTCGCCATTTTTTAAAAAATGACGACACGGCGACACAGCTATATATATTTAAATAATAATAATATACATATGTATTTTTTTTCATTTTTCTACGTGTTTGTCAAACTAAAATAATGTAAAGTGTAAATTAGGAATATGTACCCCAGCCTTTGCAACTTCACTTCTAAGTTGAGCAAGAATAGGTACCATCACCTTAGGACATATCTTTCACTCACCATTTGTAATTTTCATCAAGTGCGCTTTAACTCTAGAGTAGCTACGAGTGCCAACATATTTGCTACTTGTATCTGCATTTCACATTTCCTCTAGATAGACCACCCTTATCTAGAACATTTATATGGTTCCACAATGGAGCCTTGGTGTTGGTGTTTTGCTCCTCTTGGGTGGCTAGGGTTACCCTTTAGGTGGCTGAGGTGGGCCGGACTGTATCACCGTATGCGTCGGATACGTGTCGATGAAGTGTCGAACAACAAAATTATTTATTTTGGCTATCTAATTGTCCAATACGTGCCGAGCGACCTATCGGTTTCGTATCCGTGTCGGACATGTATCGGACACTAATACAGCACCAAACCAGCGTGTCGGTGCTACAGAGTTAATAACTACAGAACTGGACCCATTGACAAGTGGTTTGCTTCATCAGGGTATAGAGGTTAATCCATTTCATGATCTGGGTGGAATTTCTTAATTGAATTCTGCTGAATGCGGATTTGGTGGGTTTTTAAGTTAGCACCAGAGGCACATATTTTTTGCGGACTATTCCTGTTCTTGATCTGGAGGCATCTCCAGTGCCCTTTAACTAGAGCCCAGACATATGATGACAAGGACTTTCATATTAGTTTCTTCACTTTCAGTATGAACTAAAACACTGTTTGAGCTTGTTCTTTAATGTAAATTTCTTTCCTTCAAACTTCTTTTTCTAACCTTTTAGGGATGAAAATTTCATTTGCATAAGCCTTCTGCCCCATCCTTATTTGGATGAATTTTCTTGTCAATTATTCAAGTTGGCATTATCTAACAAGTCTTCTTGTGGCAATTCTAGTACTGAAATCCTCCTTTGACAGATACAATGCAGTGATGAACAGCTGGGGCTTGTTATTCAACTGGGGCCAAGATGGAGTGCAGGGCATTGCTTTCCAGCTACGGGATGTCCGAGCTCGTGTACTCAGTGATGTGGCATGGGTTAACATGAAGGCACATGTTGATGTTGTCCCGGGGCCGTTCCATGTGACAAATGTATATGAGTTCCGTAATGGCAGGTGGTATATGGTTCATCACCATAGCTCGCTCATGGCTGAACCTGCTCCACATGATCTGTTTGACTGAAGCTGGGAACAAAGAATCACCCGCCAAAAAAAAAAAAATCCTTGATGGCATATTTTTATGTTCCGTGCTTATTTTGCAATTATACTGGTGATAGATTATCAAATGTATTTGGGGAGAGCTTGCTTTCTCAGTTTTCTGTTTTCCTTCATCCTGAATCTCCTGTTTGTTGATATTATCTCCTGCAGTTTTGTATAAATGTGTTCTAGGAGTTAATCGAATTGGTCAATCAAAGGTTATGGTGCTCTGTGAGGCTGTGACGTGACTTATCTTGTGCAGCTTAATGTTTGTGTTGCTGTTGATAACGTGTTTTTTTTAGTGTAGATCTGATTCCAGATTTATAATCTCCATGATATATGCTACTATGCATTGTCCAAAATTTGGAGCTGTGTGGAGCAGACAGATTGTTGTGCGAGGTCTGTTTGCTGAAGCTGTTTTCACTTAGGAATCTTGGGCCTCATTGTTAGTGATAGTTACAACTTGCAAGCCTGTTTTAGATGCATATATTATTCCTTGCATCTCCAGGAACATTCTTCCTGCTGGATTTACCCCCTAACATGTTTCAGATCAAAAATCAAATGTAACTAATGCACAAGGATCTGATATCTTGATTCATCCAGCCATGTTAAACACTGCATGTAGACACGAGGTTTCACAGAAGGAGCTACGCTTACCGCCAAGATGGAGCAGGCACAATTCCCGTTCAGGACAAGCACAAATCTGGTCTTGCACGTGTGAATTTCCAATGGGGGCGCAGCAAGGCTCCTTGCGTTCTGTGGGGGTCGGTGGGAGTATCTCCAATGCAATCCCAATCGACCATGAACAACCGCAGTCCTCATCCTCATCCTGCTACTCCCGCTACAGACCGCAATAGGTGTATCATCTAGTACTCACCCCAGGTATGCATTCAAAAGCTGCTGTATGCGATACCACATGACTATAGTTCGGCATGCATTGCAGTGATGTCCTTTTGTTAATTTGAGGGCAACAGATTGGCAATGCCTGGATTAGGCAGTATAAAGATGTGGTATATAACTAGGGTGTAAAAAAAAGCTCGAGCCTCACGAATTACTCGAGCTTGGCGCGCTCTAGGCTCGATTTGAACTCCAAACGTGCCAAATTTGAGCTTTATCCCGAGCTCGTGAGTTTCACCGAGACGAGCTTGAATAGCTCGCGAGCCTGATAAATTTACAAATTACTTATTAAATATTATTATATATTAACTCTTAATGAGCTTACTCGAGCCGAACTCGAGCTTGAGTATTTTTTATTGTTAAAAAAATAATGCATATTGAATTGTGTTAGTGATATGCCTTGAAGGCAATCATGGAGATGATTGTATTACGTCTATGTTTATGTAATAATATGATTATTTTGTCCTTTGAATAAATATCATTAGTGTTAATCAACAAGTACGTGACTTGTTCGTGAAATTCCTTGTTTATGTTTTGATATTATTTTGAATTATTCCTGACTTTATATCATTATATGGGACAATTGTGATTTATAAGTCAGCACATGTATTGATTGATAATCATGTTTCACGGATCATGGATGTAGGGATATCAAATCAATAATGTGGACACATGTTGGAGAAAATGATGTTGGTGTGACCACCATGAGACACCGTTGGAATTGTTATATTCTTATGTATCATCGGTTAGTCTCATACATAGTGTATGTGGGATCCTTAGATCTGAGATCGTCATGATTTTCTACATGTGTAATAGTATACTTAGAGGTTGCCAAACACTACTACATAACTAAGTAGTCATGAAGGTAGCTTTTAAGTTTACTATGAAACATGCGGAGTAATGTGAGCGATCAAGATTTAATTTGCCCTCCTATATAATGGAAGAGATATCTTTGGGCTCCTCAATGTGATTGGATTAAGGAAATGCATGGCCGTACCAAATGTGATTTGAGGAGTCAATTGCAACTTAGTAATCCACTACAGAACGAGTGAAGGATTGAGCTATCATAAGGTGGCACATTTCTCGCCTTGATTTTGATCTGGTATCATGAGGCAAAGGGATCAGTACATGAGTACTATATAGGTTCGTTCGATATGATCTTCGTGTGTATTTGAAAGTCGCTATGTCCTTCTAGGGGCCGTTATCGACTTATGGGCTGAAAAGAGTTTTGGTCCATGGCCGATTATGCATGAGCCACACTTAACGGGTTGGAATATAGTGGTTTGAATTGGATCCGTCACTAATGGGCCAAGTGGGTTTTGTGTTAGTGTTATGCCCTTGAGGCAATCATTTAGATGATTGTAACATGACTATGTTTATGAATAATATTATGATTATTGGTCCAATGAATGTATATCATTGTATTGATCAACAAGTATGTGACTTGCTTATGAAGCTCTTTACTTAATGATGTAATTCGATAAATATCTCTGATCGGATTTCATCGTATAGGACAACGATGAATAGATCAGCACATGTAGTGATCGATGATCATGCTTCATAGATCATGGGATATGGAGATATCATCTATACATTGTGGATGCATGTTGAAGAACATGGGTTAGATAGACCCAATGGGACAACTGCGAGAATGTTTCATTCTTATGTGTCATCGTGTATCTCATACCTAGTAGATGTATGATCCTTAGACTTGAGATTATCATATTCCCTACATGTGTAATAGTTTTCCTTGGGGCTATCAAACACTACTTCCTAACCGGATAGTTATAAAGGTAGCTTTCATGTTTACTATAAAGCGTGCGAGAGGAAGTGGCGATCAAGATGGAATTTGCCACTCCAATGAAGCGGAGATATATGACAAGGCCACTCGTGTGATATGATTAAGGAAGTGCATGGCCATGTCGTGATTGAGAGTCAATCACAACTTATTAATATATCACGGATACGAGAGATGGATTGAATCATCAAAGGATGACATGCTTCTCGCCTTGAGACCAATCTTCATATACTTGGCAAAGGGATTATTGCATGAGTACTTTTGATAGGTTACGTCGATTTGATCATAGTATGTTTGGGAGTTGGCATTCTTTGCAAGAAGCGCTACCAACTATTGGATTGAAAAGGAGTTTTTCGAATCCATGTCCAAACGTACGTGAACCTATAGGGTCACACACTTAATGGGCTGGGACGCATTAATTTGGATTGGATCCGTAATTAATGAACCTCGTGGGCTTAGCACGCTGATGGGCCCTAGTTTAGGGTTTCATCTTGTGGCTATATAAGGAGGGGAGGAGGGAGGGCGCAGGGTGTGCTTTCTCACGGTTTAGGAGTGATTCACTCGAAACCCTAGCCTACTCCTCTCGCTGCCCTGCCGAGCGACCAGGTGCTTGCACACCGACGCACGGTGTTCCATCTCTGGACGTGTGGACTCTGCGGTGGCGCTGCTGCGGCTGCGGCGTGGGAGGGCGATCCACGGCAAGGTGAGGGCGATCCACTACATCGGCAACGATGCGGCGAGGCGAAGGATTACATCACGCGAAGGATTCGCAAGCGCGTCTAGTGGTAATCTTATCTATGATCCCCTTCTTGCGAGTAGCTTTCTGGTTTCGCGGTAGTTTTTTTTGTGCTAGCGTAGCATACCGCGTTCCTCTTCATTTTGCACCTTGGTTGGGCCCTAACATAGGGTTCCATCGAAAGGGGGGCGACTATTTAAAGGGAGTTCGCGATCGCAGTTGTTGTATAGCTGGACACATAGAAACCCTAGCCGAAACTCTAGCCGTCACCACTCGAGCCTTCCCATGCGTGCTGGTGCTAGCACACCGATGCACGACGTTCCTTCCTCGAACGTGTGGACTACAGTGGAGGTATTGTTGCTATTGCAACGCTGATCAAGATGATCGACACTGCACATAGATGATTGACCACCACAACAGGATGCGTGATACATTGAATCGGACAGCATCAATTTTTGAGAGGCTAGGCTCGCTCGAGCGCGGCTCATTTACAAGCCTATATATAACCACATCTCAGATCACATTTTTTTATGCGCTCCTTTTTTTTGTCTAATCTGTTATTACTGATGTTTAATAGTCCTTTGGTGTGTGGCTGACCAAATTAAAATAGATTTTGTAGTGACCCTCCTTTTTGGTACAGAATACCAAGAAGGATGATCTATGTGCATACAATACTAGTCCCATAATCAGTGGCTAGTACGCACATTTACAATAATTGGAATCACAACCATACACAATATTATTAAAGCGGAAGCTATTGATACAGGGTAGTCTTACAATTTAAAGTATATTGTAGCGGAAGAAGCAAAAGTCTTGTAGTGTAGTGTGCCCATCCAACCCTCAGGCAACTGACAAAGCATAAACCCTAGAAAAACTCGCTAAAATAATCCTCGCATCCTACGTCAAAGTACATATCGTCTGCAGGTTCACTATCCTCACCTAAAACTAACAAATAAGCAAGGGTGAGTACTTTCGTACTCAGCAAGACTTAAGGTGGTATTTGCAAATGCAATAATGTAGGCTATGTCAAAGGAGGCTTCTACGGTTAATTTGCATAAAGCAATATTCGATTTATAAACCAAGTTGTAATTTGCAAACGAAATTTGTAAAAGCAAGTTTGACTGATATAAAAATAACAAGTAAGTAAAGCATAAGTAATAACCCACAGTCCTCCACGACGTGAGCATCGAGACATCCAATTCCTGCCAACACCATTCTTTGCCAACATGAGGCAAACAGATGAAACCAAGCCATTTTGAAAATAATAAAACAACTAACTAGTGCAGATGCACCAAGTGTCCCTTGACCGCGGGAACGGCTTTTCAAAAAGATTTACACTGTGCAGAGGTGTACAGCTTTACCCACAAGTCATGACCATTTCTTTTTGCCGCATGTTTCACGCACCTTTGGCGTGTGGCCAGAATGTTCATGACGAAAATCTTTACATTACCTAGGTTAACTTTGCACCAGCACGGTGACGATAAACCCATACTATGACAGAAGAACTCAGAGCATAAAAATGATGGAACTTCCCCATAGTATGGCGTACACCGATGTATCGGTAAACGTTTGTTCCATGATCACCTCGGTGTGGACGTCCCTTCGAGCTATCCATAAGGGAATAGCCCGTACTACTCCAACCTTCCAATGTGCAAAGTTAAACTAGATAACTTAATTGGTTTAAGGCTGTCCCATACCGGCACTTGTGGTTGTACGAAAATTCTTGGATATAACGTACACTTAGTTCGGTCCTTAATCCGATAAGGGCGATAATCTCCCCCTACACTACATGCAACACCTGCACCTTCGGCTATTGCCAATAATCGCCCGCGTCAAAACCATAATTTTGTTTTGAGTTTTTATACCAAAATACTAACAACCATCATCTTGTCTCAATATCTCCAATGATCAGTTTATCCAATTTGATCATCCCAATTCTAAAGCATGGCTAAGCATGATTATTAAATCGCATATACCCAAAGTGACATTATATATTATCCATCCATAACTCTAGGTTTGTCAAGGTTCACATGTCAATACTTATCAATGAAGTTCCATGAAACAATGAGTATACCTACCGATACCACAAAATAGCGAATTTACAGAATATAAGCGCATGCATGAAACAATTTGATAAACAAATGAAAATTTAATAATGGGATCAATATGATCAAAGGGGTGCTTGCCTTGCTTGATGATTTCAATCGTGAATTCAGAGTTCACTGTCGCAGACTCTGGAACGTCGGAGTCTACACGTAGCTCATCGAAAATATAGCAAATAACAATTTTAATAAGGGAAAAACGAAATCAGATGAAAAATCAAATAGAAATTTATTATACAGAACAGGTGTGTTCTAGAGTTAGGATTTCTTGATTGCATGTGTTTTGTTACGAATTCAAAAGGCAAATATTATTTGGATTTATAAAATTAAGACATAAATCACCCTATGGTAAATCATGCATCTAGTGTTTAACTTGAAAAGTATCTATATTTTAAAGCTTGAATTTATTTTGAGAAAAGAAAAGAGAAAAACAAGAAAATAAAATCTAGATATATTTTTCTACTGTTCTTTTCAACCTATTTTCTTTTTTGTTTTATTTTTGATACAGGCTGAGATACAAACATATATATTTTTTATTTTATTTATTTGTTTATTTATTCATTCATTAAGTTATTATTATTATTATTATTATTATTATTATTATTATTATTATTATTATTATCATCATCATCATCATCATCATCATCCTACCAAGTCAGGCCCATCTACCTTGGCCCAATCGCCTGCTTTCTCGGTCCATTGGCTCGGTCGAACTCCCCCTCATCTAACCCTAGCTCCATCCGCACACTCTCTCTCTTCTCCACTCCACTCAGCCGCCGCCTCTCTGGTTCTCCCTCAACCTCTGCTCCTTTCCTCTTTTCTCCCGAGTATCCACTCCCTCGGTTCTTCCACGCCGTCGCCATTTTTCCGTCCCTCTCCTCTCTGGAGCTGACGCAGGCCTCCTCCTGTCGGATCCCCGCGCTCTCGCCGCGCTGGCCCTTCCTCTCTGCGCCGAGCGCCGCCTGCGCCACTTCTTCTTGCGCTGACCACACCACCTCCTGCCGGATCCCCGTCGGATCCGGTCCCTCGACGCCAGCGACGCCTTGGCTGGCCCCGGTCGGCATCAACACCGCCACCTCCCTGAGGTCTCCCCCTTCCCTCTCTCTCCTTTTCCTCTCTCTCCCCTCCTACTCACGCCTGAGCCCCACCTCTTCTTCACCAGCGCCGTCGCCTGTTTCCCCACCGGATCCGACTGCCTTTCTTGAAGCCGACGGCGCCACCGACAGCCCTCTGCTCGAGCACCGCTGGATCTGGGGTCCTCAGCACCGGTGGCCACAACGGCCATATCACTGGCGACCACGGCCCGGCCAGCTAGGGTTCATCCTCCCCTTAAGCTAAGTACCCGAATTCCACTCTTTTCTCAAGCATGAACCGCAAGCACTAGTATGATTTATTTTGATTCAATATTTAGTTGTGGATGTTATGCTATGATGTATGCTCGAATTGACTAATATTTTAGTTGAAAGGTTTACGCTGTGATCTTTGCTCAATTTGATTGTGTGTATATTGGTTAGAATCTGATCGAAGTATGTGCATCTTTCTGTGATTAATGATACAAGTTCTAGGGATTTTATTTATGCATATGTACTGATATCTTGCGTCCTGAAATATTGAATAATGCCTAAATTTAGGTTTTGTGCATACATGCTGTAAGGCATAGAGGAATGCTAAGATTGTTCAATTTTTGTAAGTGCTGAAATTTGGACCATCTGTGCTTAATTTGCATGACTTGGAAATGATCCTCTGTGCTTTTGTATACAACAGGGTAAATAGGCATATATGTATGGGTTTGTGAATGCTAAACTACTGAAGTATTTGTGTATAGCTTCAGATAACCTTATATGCATTGGTATAGTTTGATCTCACTGTAAAATGCTTGTATTAGGATTCTAGTGTTATGGTTAAATATGTGTATGAGGTTCTGTAATGAGAGCACTGGGGTTATGTGGCAGTCAGCATACTAATTAGATTGGGTTGCATGTATGCTGTTAGCTTCATGTTTTTAATTTTGTTGAGCTGATGAACCGCATTATATTTATATATGGATTCTTTGCTAGCGAGATGATTAGTGCTAAAGGGCTGTTTACATTGTACAGTCAGAATATAGTGTTGAACTGGTGGTCCATGTCTATGCCCATGTCTTGATCCCTCTAATGGTCATGCTTAGCAATCTTAAATGTACTCTATTTAGTTTTACCTTGTGTCCATCAGGGGTGTATATATATGTGTGTATGTGCCCGCTGTATCATGGATTTATTTGGGTTATTTAGTTAAGATGTATGTTTTTCCCATACATACATACTACTGGGATCATCAACTGAAAGTTAGAGGGTTTACTGGAACATGCATTCCTTAGTTTTAGCTTCTCCTAAATTATTTGCAATGACAGACTAAATATACATGCTCATGCTTTGGTCATAATGGGAAATCAACATTCATTTCTATGGAAATGACATGAAGATAGGGGTTATACTTTAGACTAAAGCTAGTACCTTGTGAACGTAGGAAAAAGTAAGTGGCAGGGGAGCAGTTGGAGAAAAGGGACAGCCAGCTGAGCTTGGCTTCCTTTCCTTTTCTGTTTGCTTCTTGTCTTCAACCAAAAAGAGCCAAGAGAGCAGAGGGGACAACAGAAAAGGTGCGCTGGTAATTTCTGTAGGGTGGTGAGATGAAGTAGGTTACAAATGATGCTAACCATGTTGCTTTTTATATGGCAGTCACAACCGACATGGCTAGCTAAGACCAGTGGTTTGAGGAGTTTTAAACTGTGGGCTAGATTGGGTAAATTGTGGGTCAGATGCTACATGGAGTGCATGCAGTGTTTGCCCCTTCCACCTGGCTTGAAGGAATGGGCAAAAGAAATGGCTGGCAGCTAGTTGGGAGGATGGGCAGGGAATGGGTAAAGAATGGGCAGAGGAAGAAAATGGAGATAGCTGGCTGCCTGTGTGGAGGTCGGTTCAAAAATCGACACCATGGCCTTGATTTCATTCCTAGACCATAAGTTAAAGCTAGAACTCATTTGTAATATGTATTGTACTTAAGATGTGGCTTTGATGAAAGCAAATGGAACCTGTAATTATTTTCTTGGTAATTTGAATGAGGTGGTAAGCTTAAGTTTTGGTTGGCCTAGTTTAGTAGTTTTACTTATGTGGATATGGGCCATATAGCTATGTGTCTGTGTTGGACTAGTGTGTAAAGGTGTGCATACGCATAATCATGAATACAATTGCTGAATTCTGAGTATGGATGTATATGTGTTGTAGTGTTGACCCGGAGTATATAAGTGACTGCATGAATGCTCCTGAGTGATGTTAAACTATGTTTTGATTTCTCCGAGATTGGTTATGTAGAGATGTATATTTTAATACCATGCTAGAATTGAATTTGAGTGTGTTTAACTAGATGATGATAGTTATACTCAACTTGGAGGTTAATTGCGCGAATGTGAAATCTGTTTTGATTGAACTAAGTTTGTGCATAATTTTTATGTAAATAATGATATACATTTGCTGATGAGTAGGTATGTACGTATATATTTGATTTGAATTTTTTTTATATTGAGACTTTACTTCTTTAACCATTAAAAGTTTTTCTTTATAGCAAGAATACATTAAATAATACCGGAAAATACAAAAGTAAATCATATATATGTTTTTATTTAAAATTTTCAACTTATTCATTTTGTGATTTTGATTTTATTTATTTGGAAAAGGGAAGCTCGGTAAAGAAATTGAGATTTTCCTTAAGTCAAAATTCAGAAAAGGTGAAAATTCAAAATTAAGTCACATTTCAAACTCAAAATTTTATTTTAGTCATTTTTAAATTTAAATCCTTATTATATTTGTTTTTAAATTTCTCGGGATGTTACATATTTTCGTTGGCATAGCACAAAGGTGACCGTTAAAATGGTAAATCTCTTATTATACCAAATTTTTTTGTAGGGATTCAAGGCTCCAAATAATACTAATGCAAAATCCCCAATTCGTATATCATCCTCTAGAAGAAGCATTTTGTCTTTGAGTGAGGCCCGCGTGGTAAGCAAATACCACCAAAAGAAGCATTTTGTCTTTAAAATTAACTGCAGATGCCAACCAAAGTGTGTAGTGAACATAACTAACGATTTTGACGGCCAAAACAAAGAGCTACTTCAACAAATAGTGTTCAAGGGCATTCTTGATTTGAAGTTAAGCTAACAGACAATTTGGAGCATGGTTGCGTAGCAAAGTGGACCAAAAAACATGCGCCATTGTTCCTAATACTAACAAGGCGATACCCTTCTCTTGCAACCATGTTAGCATAGTTTTTGGGTTACCATGCACAGGGAAATCCATAGATCCATGCTCATTGGAGGAGGTTAATAAGAATAAAAGGCGTTTGTGTAAAATGTTTGAGATTTCATATTTTTCAAAGGTGAAAATAACATTTATAGAGGGAATTCTGAAGAAACAATATTCACAACCAATGGCATATGACGAGAAGAGGTCTATTACGGCTGCATCTGTTCTATATGTGATGATGAAGCTGTTTGCTCCACAGTCATTCGCTAATAACATTTCCACAAGGTATATAGGAGCTATTGCAGATGTTGACAACATTAGGAACTATAATTGGTCACAATTTGTTGTTGACAACCTGAAGAAATATGCTGAATTACTGCCCAAGTGGTTTCTAAAATCTTCTCAAGGATCCATAAATGGTTGCATCTTGTTCATGCAGGTATGCTATACTTCCTTTTGCATTATATATACTTCATTTATTCTGACCATACTAAACTATTTCAATTGTTGCAGACACTATCTAGACAATATTGATTTTAGTAAAGACTAGCTTCCTGACGATACGTGCCCCCACATATCTGTCTTTCATGACGACAACATTGGTAGGATGATCCAAGCAGATATCACGTGCAAAAGAGAACCTAGGGTACCCTTTCTCGCGACATGGCAAGCTCAAGGTATGGTAATGTAACACCCCAACACTTCAAGTTCCTAGAATGTTACTACATCCAACTTTTACGCTAAGATTAACAACCTTTTTACCAATAACTTCAGCATCACTTCTCTAAGCAATTCTCACATATGATGAGCAATAGAAACAAAAACAACATAATAATATGAAGAAGAATAATGAACAATATTAAACTTGGAACCACACGCCCAAGTCCACGTGCTTGGGAACGCTCGGGACCACGTGCCTGAGAACGTTCGGAACCATGCGTCCAGGAACAACCTCACCTTTGGCGGTGATGACAGTTTAATAACTAATATACAAGATAAAACAAGTCAACTAAATCTTGATGCACTCGCATATATTTAATAACTGACTTCTATACAACTATTATTATATGATTGTTCACTGACTAGTCCTGAATTTACTAAGTTTCTAAGAGTAAACTAACTCTAAGGGTGAATGAAGTGTAACTAAAATTGATTGAAAATTCCGTGATGCACGTGACAAAGGTGTGCTACGCTAATTCCATGCATGTCGTCTTCATTGATCACCTAAAACAACAATTAACCAAGGGCGAGTCCACGACTCAGCAAGTATATAATAAAACAATTACACATGAACAAAACAATAGATATAACTTAACCATGCCATTATCGATAAACCTCTTTCCATCTTTTCTCTTTTTAGCAATGCAATGTAGTCTATACTACATGCTCACACACACATCACATAGCTTATACCAACATAGTTGAGTTCAGACCCATCAATGTCGCACCCTCTATATCTCTCCATCCTGTGGAGGTGCTTACTAAAGTAGGTCTTTCATCGGCACACAAAGTAGGTCATAGAGTCCCGCACATGTCACCTTTTTTAACCATGATAGCACATTACGCAAATGCAATAGTTTGTTAACATTTTATATATCCCATCATCATTATTTAATTCATTACCGCATAAGCAAGATATTAAGCAAGAATAATCATGTAAACTAGCATAGTAAGTAAAGTACAAATGTAAAACAACAAGGGCAACCAACCCATTACTGTTCTACTATGCACTTGCTTTTTACCCACGTGGTACAGAGTGATGTCGGGTTGATGCCAAATCCAAAGTTACACCTCCTACCGAAGATAACCCAACTCAACAAGGTGACACATCATAACATAACAATATCATTCCTAAGCAAAATCTTGGACCTAACCTTTTCTCCGTCACACAACTTACCCTTCACTGACCCGACGGTCGAACGACCATACCTCTTAGCTCAAGAGCACAAACCTAGCAAAACATATAAGATCTTGAAACTACACAAAAATTTCTACAACTATCTAGTTGGCCAAAGGTTCCGATTAATTCATTGAAACCCTCATTTTCAACCTCGAAGACTATTTTGTTAAGTTACTAGACAACATACTTGTCAATTTCATATCTATTTTTATACAACTCCAAATGTGTCAAAACCAATGTTCTAATAAACGTATGTTAAAACGGTAAAGGTCTCCTGCCCATTATTATTATGGACATTTCAAGGTTTGTCCGTTTTATCGACCCGTTTATTCGGTTTAACGGCCATTAATGTTTAATAAACCAGTTTTATTGGGTTGTTTATTTGCGTAAAGTTGCAAGATTGCCATATGATATACATGAGATGAATTCTAGTTTTCTTTTCATTGCCACTTGAGGTGTTCATTCATTCAATTATGATTTAGTTACATTCATATCATGCCATCTTTTTTCTTAATGTCATCGCTGTGGACAATTGTTAATAGCTTGGTAGTTCTATTCTTTATGTATGAAAGAGTATAAATTAGATGCTTATTTTGTTACTGAATTTTAAATAGTGAAACTATTTACAATACCGTTTACAAGGCTGCTTATTGTATAAATTCTAAAAGGTAGGGTGACTTTTAATCCATGTATCTTTACTGATTAACCAATTTCATGACGCTGGGGTTGATCCTAAAGAGATACCACTTCCTCATGAATTTATCTTGAATCGCGACCTTTTGGCTCAACTTTATCCTAGTTTTTCCGAAGGAGCAACCCCTTTTTTCACATTCGTTAACAATTTACCATTATTTAGAACATTAGTCAAACCGCACCACTTCTGGAATCTACAGAAGATTATCTAGCTTTTCTTAGTTATGAGCACAATTTAATTTGGCCATCTTCCTAGTCTAATCAACCTAATACCATGACTCTAACGACCATTTTCTCGACAGCAACCTTCTCTTGGCCATAACTTTCTAATCACTCAACCAAATTCAGTGTTCTTGCACTCTGACTTTAGACAATTATCTATATTTTTTCTAATTTGGCCAAGATATGAAACCAACTGTAGATGCCCTAAAATTAACCCTGAAAATAGACCAACCCCCGACAACTACAAATCGCCCTCCTGATGCTACTCATCTATTCCATCTAGAGATAATATGACACCGCTATACTACATCGCCAATATAAGGAACATCATCCTAGAGTTTACATTTGTGATCGGAAGATTCGACGCAAATTTCAAAGGTGCTGGTCCTCCGCGATTCCTGCATGTTCCTCGCTGCTTCCCGTTTCCCAACCACCCGCACAATGTCCCTTCGAGATCCTTGACATGTCCTACACATGGTGATATGAACGGATCTTAATTTTGTGTACTGTGTAGTTTCCATGCAACCTGTTATCAAGTTCAACATATTATGAGTATAATTTTGTGAAAGAAACATTGCCTCTAGTATGTGTTATATTGTAGGTGATGAATCAATTACCGTATTGTTATCATTTTTTAGCTTAGTTTCAATAAGCACATGGTGATTAGCCTTAACCTCTGGCCAACTAAGCACATGTTGGGTTAAGTGCTCATCCCATACTCAAACAACCATCAAGTTAAATGTGCAATTAAACATAAGAAGAAATATTAGAAATATTGTGCATCAATTAGTTCTGATCTTAGTTGTGAACCGTAATTTTGTGAAAATATTACAGATATACCTTGTGTGTAGGAGTGTGACCTATTTGTTAACTATACGACATGGAAAGGTTTTATAATGCCCAAGATCTCCAAAATGGATGAAATATTGTAAGTTTATTTTTTGCGATCAGAAATTCAAAATGTTATTTTATATTCTTTTATTACATATGAAGTTTGAACCATACCTACAAATGTCTTGTTTGGACCTCCATACACATCTTCAAAGGACATGTAATGCTTTGGGTAAAGTGGAAAATCAATTGACACCGTAGAAGGTTTAACTGTTGTGCAGTTGGTGAGCAAACACTCATAAGAGTTTCGAATGTTTCAAAACTGAACTTACTCATAGGTAGGCTGGAATTGTATAGAATAAATGATGTATTGCAGCCTTCATTGAGTGCTAAATTAAACCTATGAATATTTCTATCCTAAATAATAGCTTCAATTTTGGATCCCTTTAAGTTTAAAATAAACCATGTTAGATAGGGGTAAATTGATATTATTAGGGGTTGAATTACAGTGGGACTTACAGTCGCATCCATTAAGATAGATTGGAGTGTGCCACCATCGGCTTGAATAGGAAATTTGACATCTACCAAAATACAAATGCTCCAAGACATGTCTACATCCCTGAATTCCATGTTGTCGATTTCCTTGAATCGATAAAAAAATAAGCATATTTATGCTTTGGTATATGCTTATTAAGAAGGATGTAACAATCAAGTAAACTCATATAGGCACCATTGGGCTTTCAAAAAACAACACATAAGTTCTCTTTTGTGATCGATTAATTAGTGCCATTAAGCTAGCAAAAACATTCAAATGTTAAGAACTCATTTAATTTACAGTGACATGAGCATGTTCTACACTTCAAAATATTAAATAAAAAACATAAGACACATTTATATAGGAGTGTAACTATTATTCAGACATGGTTAAAACCAATGTTGCATCTATCTATTTTGCAACTGATCAAGTACAAACTGATGGTCAATTGTAAAATTCAGTGAGATTGGGATCTTGAGTTTATGTGAAGTGTACCTCTTGTGTTTGGTTCTTGATGTGGTCTGCCTCCTCCCTGACTTATTTTCTTTTCAACATAAAAAAATAAAGAAATGTATCATCAATGTGATGCGACAACGGCACGATCTTCCGATAGGTTCTACTTTTGCAGAACGGAGACGTTAGCATTCTAAGGGCTTCCAATCAGCGAAGATTGAATCCTTGCAATCGCTACACCCACGCAACTGTCGTTATCAACCGTGCTCATGCTCGGATGACCTAACCACGAAGGTTAATTCCTGCACGCAGTAGAAGAAACGAGCAAGAACAAGAAAGAAAGCAATCTGACAATTCAAAACAATTCAAGTTGAGGTTATCTCTTTCACCAAACCAGGTCTTGTGACACTACTCGATGAACAAGTGTTTCACACGCAATGGAGAACAAACTTAGCAAAATAACCTGACCTAATTTGATGATGGCGGCTTGTTTTAATGATGTGGAAAGGGAGAGGGCAGCCGCGGCTAGGGAGGGGGCGTGCTAGGTTTGCCTCCCACATCCACAACCTAGGCTTGGACCCTCTGTCGAGATACAAGGCCCGTGGCCCAAAGAAAAGGTGGCGCAACACCTTCCAGAAAATAGCAGCCACTTGTTACACATTTGAAAGCCTTCCCGATTCAATTTAGAGGTGAGGTTAGATCCATTGGAAAGATCATGAAATAACCTTTCAATAGAGTACTTATACACCTCTAACTAATGTCATATGAGAAAGTTATGGCCGTTTGAATCCAGTGCTGTCAAGCTGACTCCAACTCGAATTGCAGCCTGAAATATCTTGCTCTCCGAATTGAGGATGGAGACTTGGCGTGGCATCTTCACCAATATTCCTAAGTAACAACAAATCACAATGTCCATTAGGTAGCATACCATCCCTATTAAAATAATTATGAACAGCGAGGAACGAGCTCACCTTATGATTTAATTGACGAGCACGAGCTCGTGTCATTGGACCTTGAAGTGGTGAAACATGAGGAACAGCGGGTGTAGTGTGTGTATCCAAGGAATGGATGTCCTCATCACAACGTGAGGAGAAACATGCTAATTGCTAAGTTAACAAATCTCATGCATTCAACAGCTCAAGTGTAAACCATAAAAATGATTAGATAAATCAATAAATTGCAAGAGTATTGGTGAATAAAATAATTTGCATGATTTCTCTTCCAACATGAATACAAATCGACACAATGTGTTTTCAATTCTATAGGAACGCATAAAAAACAGTTATATTGCAACGCGACATGGATATCAGTCGAATAAATCCTTGTCTATGATGTGAGTACTTCTCTGTAGACAACATTTTTTGTGAAGGTCTTGTGAGTCTTCCTAGACTTGCTCCCCTTGTCCTCCTTCTTTGCGATGGCAAGGATCTTGATGTTGATTCTGGTGGTGGCTCTAGATAGCGTGATGTACAGTTGCCCATGAGAGAAGACCAGATCAGAAGGTAGACACCAACATTCGGGATGGTTTGCCCTTGCACCTTGTTGCTTGTCATTGCAAAGTTGAGCCTGATCGGGAACTACCTCCTCTTTAATCTAAATGGGAACATCTCGTCGTCAGAAGAACATAGAGGCATTTGAGGCAGGAACACCCTCTTCTCAGCTCATTGGCCCAGCACAATCTAGGCATCTATCGTATTCTTTTGGAACCCCGGACTACATGCCTCGTCCTGTTGCATAGTCCATTAGCGGGGTCAATGTTGCACAACAGTATCATGGGACAATTAATCTTGAGCTTGAGTACATACGGAGGCAGCCTGTTAGTGGTCGGTGTTTAAGAATTCAAGAGGGTAGTAGCTATGAGGATCATCCTCCACGCAATCGAAGCTATGGTACACCGTCTCCTCCCCGTGAAATAGGTCAATCATCTTCATATTGATCCTATCGATGTGAAGGACCGAGATGGCAATCAGAGGGGGAGGGGTGAATGATCCCAAATAAAATTTTCCCCTAATCAAGATACTCCAAACAAGCCCTCAAACAAAAATAATCAAAGAGACAAATGAGAATGAGCCATTTGCTCTGTAAGGCCGGTATGACCGCAGGGTCTTCGGTATGACCGGATAGTGGGCGATATGACCGGGCTCAAGAACAACAGGAAGAACATAGCCAAAAACAGCACGAACTCAAAAGTCAATTTGACGAATCTTTTGATCGGCTGGACAAAAACTCACGAAACTTGGTAGATGTGATCCTAGGGATGTGATGAACTTATTCCAACCTTCAACGTAAGGATTGATGTCAAAGTTCTGACCTTTTTCACTTTGAAGGAAGAACACACCAAGTTTGAGCAAAACTCAAGAACTCGATCTTAGACTTGCTCGTGGGGTTTTGATGATCAAGATGATCTTGGATAACCTCCCACACATAAGAGCAAGCAAGAACACAAGTCCAAAACCCCACAAACTCGATCTAGAAGAATGATTCACTCAAGAACACAAGATCGATTTCTTACAAGAAAAACACATGATTGCCTAAATGATTGAGGTATAATATGAAGAAGATTCATCCATCAATCAACATCCTTGGCACAAGAACCAAAGCATTTAGAAGGAGAGGAGGCAAATCCAAATGTGCGGAATTTAAATTGCAAGAATATAAATTGCGGAAATTAAATAATGAATTTAAAGCATAGTGTAAATGCGTAAAATAAATTAAGAGATGAGTAAATGAAGATTTAATTTCTGGAAGGGAGGTTTACAAAGCCTCACAACAAAGTGGGCAAATCTCAAAGGAACACAAAAACCTCTAAACCTTCAAGAGGAGGAATGGTACCCCTCCACCTCTATTTATACTACTCTTGAGTCACCCACCACCCTTGGATGGGTTCCTTCTACCCTAAGGATCAGATCAAGGGCTAGGAATGACTCACACACACAGCCATACAAGGGCTAACCCGAAACCCAACAAGCATACTGGGTTTTTGCACACTTCTCAAAGCATACTAGCTAGACCCGCTACTCTATCACCTAGACCGCGATCCAACGGCCCTCCTTGATCCGAGCAGCTCCTAGCTAGTATCTCATCCATTCCTTGTCTTCTAGGTTCGCAGCGACTCTGTCTCCGATCACCTTCCGGCGATCCTCGACCGTCTGGACCTTCGACGCACCTCGCCTAGTCCCGGTCATCCTCCGCCTCACGATGACCTAGCACCGTCGTCCTGCAACCATCAAAAACAAGGAAACACATCGCATAGCAATGTCCAAAAAGATTGCAATGGAATTCACGAAATCACAATTTAAAATTCATCTTTGCTCATAAGGGCGGTGCTACCGCCCCTAGGCCAGTAGCACCGTCCAGAGAAACGACTCTTTGGAATTTTAACACCAGCCAGAGGCCGGTGTGACCGCCCATGGCCGGTGCTACCCCCCCAGGTCGGTAGCACCGCAAGTGCTAGGCAAATTTTACCAATTTGCTTCAGATTCAATTTCCAACTCAAATCAAAACACCACAAGCTTAAATAATGTCAATAACTCATCACAATCATGGGTAGACCTCCACATGGTCTTTCACGATGTACTCATTCTGGGTCGATAGGATGGCCCGAGATGTGATATACTTGGCATCCGATAGGCTGTCATCCAACATACGGAACACACTCTATATGAGTTTATCGAGGTCTGTGTCATTTTCCATATACAACACATAGATCTAGTTAGGAAGCCGTACGCAGCCATCATCATTAGTCTCAGTACCATTCCCAACCTGTATTAGGTACTCTAAGAACTCATGATCACTATGGGACCTTATATTGTGTGCGAGCCTTAACTGTTGCATGCATTCCCAAAGGTATGACTTATCCAGCATTTGTGGCCTCATCCCCATGCAAACAACCAAAAGCACCTGCCTGAAGTCTCAACTGAACATGATCGTCTTCCCACCTAACGGCAAATAGCATTGGCTATCATGTCCCACATGCTACAGTCTAGGGCCTCGATTGCCTGCCACCTCATCATGGAGGCTTCATCCCACATTATTAGCAACACCCACTAAAGAAGCTTAGCTGTCCCACTTTGCTTTGTGAATGCACACCACCCTATCTTGAATGTTGAGTGGGATCTTAAACCTCGAGTGCACTATCCTGCCTCCAAGTGTGATGGAGGTGGCTACGCCCGACGTTGTGGTTGCCATAGCTATCTTGCCATTGCCTCGGATCTTCGTGATCAAAGCTTTATATTGGAATGTCTTTTCGTTGCCTCTTGAGCCATCTACAAAAAGACGCCTCTGTTGCCACTATCAACTGTAGATAATATCTTACCATACGCTGCCCTTTGCTCAAGGTTGAGGGAGGACGTTAGAGAAATATGCTCATGGTCAACCTCGATTTTTGACTCCTCGTATATCTCTCTGGCTTCTCCGTCAGTGCTATTGTGTGACTCATCTATAGCACGGAGAGGAAAAAATGTTGTGTCCTTCCTCATCGACTGGAGCATATTTCTGATGTTGAATAGCACCATCTGCTCGATCATGTGTGGGCATGCGTGGGAATAGCGGTAGTCATCCGACCTTCTCTCAAGGTGCCTGTCCCAAAGCCCATGCACGTCGCTTGGCTCACAAAATACCAGTATAGTTGCAAAGAACCTCTTGAGTGATGATGGCATCTGGAATAGCTCATCCTCAATAAAACACTCTTCTAAGGTGTTGTCAGACTCGATAAGTCCCCTTGTCGAATATCTAAACATGGGGTATACGTACATGCAATATACGTGAAGGATATTTTCTAACGACATATGGAAACTTCGGATATCACGGGCTCGATTCTATGGGATAAGATATACACGGAGGGGATATTTCCATATTAGGAAGGACTCGATCGCTTTTCCCGTACAAGGAAACTAACTCGAGTACGCCTAGTATCCAGGGAAGTTTGGATATGCTGCGAAGATCACGCGAGGATAGACTCCTCATCGGTTATGATCTGGTATCCCAAACCAACTACAAATCAACTTGAGGCTGGGCTACCCCGACTATATAAGGCCGGGGGTAGGAGTCCTCAAGGCAAGACTGCTAGACCAAAGAAGAAGAGAAAACTTTTTAGAGCTTTGAGAAAGCGTAGAGCAACCAGGAGCCGACGAACCAAGCTTCGCCAACCTCTAGCCATAGCTTAGCCCTTGCCTAGATCCAATCTTCATTGTAACTAGGGCTAGACACATTGCTTTGTACTCGAGACTCCAGATACATACATCATCAGCACAGGACGTAGGGTGTTACTCCTTCCGGGGGCTTGAACCTGTATACATCTCGTGCCACTATTTTCGTGCTTGACTTTGCTAAACCGAAGGTACCCGTAACTATAAGTTTATTGTCGATTTCTTACCTTCAACACCCCTCTTCTCAACAGCTTCACGGAAGAACGAGTAGACTGCACTGTCCACCGTCCTATGGTCTTTAAAGGAGGTGGCACCAGGTACGTGGTTTAGGAGCACCCTACGATAGTACCATCCCACTCATTCGGATGGGTTGACATGATTCTGCCAACTTGTGTTTGTACTATCCTTTTCTTCCATGGCTTCAGGCCTGGTTGACAAATAAATGCTGCTGGAAAATCCCTGTATAAGATCCCTTGAGCCTCCTCGCTTGCTCGGTTCATCTCGAAATACTTTGTCAGCACGGACCTCATGATGCCTTGTTGGGTGACAACATTATGAAGATCCTGACCTACGTTGAATGAGATCATGTGCATGTTCGGTATATGCAGCTGCATCTTCAACATGGGTAGGAAGACCTTGCTAAGGTTGAAGCTGTAGATCCTCCATATAGCTTTTGGTGGGGTAACCACCTGGCATCCCTAAACTACTTGATCTCATCGATGTTGCCATTGCTATTGGGGTCATTGACAGCAACAGATGCTCGGTCATGACCCTTATAAATGTACTTGAAAAGATACTTTACGACCTTTATGCTTGAGCAAACCTCAACATTTATACGACAATTGTACCTCATCAAGAGGTAAGGTTGTATGGCACTACCCACCTGTTGTCAAGAGTTTGCCCTCGAACCTTTGCATGGCAGCCATCGCCCCGTCTCTTGTACACAGGGTATGAGTCCTTGCCTTGTAGTGTAGCTACGTTGCAAAGGCGTGGGTTGTAGTTCTTGCATCTACCGTCCAACATGCACACATTCTTGGGATTTAGGACCCCGCAATGGTCATGTATCATATGCTTAACGATCATCTCATACAGCTCTAGGTACTTGTTCTTATTTGGGAGCTCAATAGAGATGAGACAATCATACTGCCCTGGACACATGAGCTTGTACCTTCCCTTCATGATAAGATGGAAGTGAACATGAGGACCGTCTTCTGGAACTCGATGACATAGACATAAATAGCTATTGTGCTAAGGATATGTCTCTTGAATAATTGTTCCTTGAGGTCCTCCAGCTTGGCTCTGAATACCCGAATAATGAGATCAAGGTGGTCCTGTGGGGTCTGTCTAGGCTCTAGCTCATGCAATATCTCTTCCTAATTAGGTTTGTAGGTCATAATCAGGAAGATGTCTGACTTCCCATACTTATGCACCAAAGCCATAGCGTCCATGAACCCTCGTTTCATATCTCTATCGCCCCTGATGAATGACACTAGGGAGCACGATACTTTTACCCTCAACATGTGCATGGCTCTCTTTGGAATCTATGCTATCAACCACGCCTTGGTACAGGTCTGCGTGTATCTCCTTCTAGTGGCGCCTGAAGTAGTCTAGCCTTGTACCCTCTGCCTTGATGTACATGTCAACTGCGTAATGCTGGAATAGGCGCTTGCGTATTATAAGGCGTTGAATATCCCATGGACGATCTAGAATTTGTAGAAGTAGTAGTTTCTTATCGACACACAAAGTTGGTTATTCGAATCTACACACAAGAGAGGAACATAAATTGTTAGGTCAAGCGTAAATAATCAGGACATAAAAAATGACCAAATGCCATGTTCACTGCAAGACTAACTTGAATCCTCATAATGACCCTCATTATTATTATTTTCACGTGCCCGGATTACAGCTTAAAGGGGCACACCATGCTTCAGGATATGTGGATGCCAGCCGAGCTCCCCTCTCGGAAAGAAGAGTGGATACAACAGGGGGTAGTAGCATATGAAGTGTGGCTTGATATTATATTTCTCATTGTTGTTACCGTACATGATTACTTCAGACTTTACCGGCCTGTTGTAGACTCGTTGTTCCATATGTAAGTTCGTGTTCAGTGAGACACGATATTCCTTGAGGTATTCGGCTTGGCCTAGCGTAACATCCTAAATTTTGCATAATAATATTTAATTATTTATTTCTTATTTTCTAATATTTTTCCTGAATTTTTTGGATTCTTAAAAATTGTTTTTCTATTTTCAGATTTAGAAATGATTTACTGTAGCAGCATTAAAACTCGAAAATTTCTGAAATATTACAACTTGCAAGTGTCACATGGTATTTTTGAGAATTTTTCTAGAATTTTTTAGCCTTATTTGCTATTGTTTCAAAGCCTTCCTTTTTATTTTCACCATTTAAATTAATTTGAAAAAATAAAAGTGTCTCTGATATGTGGGACCAGACCCCACCTGCTAGGAGGGGTTTCTTCAACCTCTAGCCAGCAGAGAGCCCGTCTCTCTCTTATCTTCCTCTATGAAAAAATTTGGAGCTCCAATCCAACACGTTTTCTTCTCCGAGTTTGTGTCCAATGCGTGTGCAACCTTATCCTTATCTAATTCCCGCAATTTTCCTATCCTAATCTCCTCTTTTTCATGAGGAATTCGAGCTTTCCCTGATTCGGACTCTTCTTAAGCTGAGTCCATCTCTATCTCTAGGAGGCCTCCTTAGCCTATTTAAGGTAAGCATCGAGATCGTGCCTCCTTGCTCAACCCGTTCCTACACTCGTGCCTTGCTTTGGTGCCCTCGTTTGCTCGGAACACGATGAAGTCCTGAAGACCATCGTCGACATCGACCGACGTGCCCTTGCATGCTTCCCAGAGCTTCTCTTTTGAAACCGTTCACGTCACATCGTGTCCCCGATCGTTGCAAAGGTAACCTCTCAATCAATTTTGAGTTTGGTGCATCGTGCGTGACGAATTTTAAGTTTTCCCAAAGTTGTTTGTCACGTTCGTCGTTGCTGTGAGCCGCCGGCTGGCCGGCCAGCCACTGCCGTTGCCGGCGAGGAGCCCCTTGGCTGGGAGCCGTCTCTTGGCCGGAGTTTTTCCCTTTGAGCCTTGCTCCCTTGTGCCTTGCTCTTCCCTTCTCCTTCCTGTTGCTACGCGTTTGTAGCACCGAATTTTAAAATTCAAAATGCTGATATTGCACAGTGATTAAAATTTTTATTTTTCTTTAGAAAAGCAATTTCAAAAATGCAGAAATACTTTCTTTATCATTTTATATGATTTAAACATTTCAAAAGTCCGTTCTCCCTCATACGAACTCCGATTGAGGCGATTCAAATTTCTAAATTTTTCTAAATTTAAGATCTTTATTTTGGTGAATTTTATTTGATTTTTGAGTTTGTTTTACATTTATTTTATATTTATTTTATTATTCACCTTTTGTTTCGCGTAGACTTTGAAGTGCCGAGAATGTTATTAAAATGATTCATTCCATCTGTATTCAATCCAAACCTTATATTCCTCGATTCTGCACCGTATTCTTAAAATCTCCTATCGATGTTTCTCCATTGGGTGAATCAGCAGGGTGTCTTAGGGTCTATTTGTTTTTGTTGTGGATTCTGGATTCTATCCCCAAAAGATGAACAAAAAACAAACAACCTGATTCTAGGAATTGATTCTTATAATACAGACCACCCATATATACTATAATCCACAATCCACTTCATATGTGTTTCTGTGGATTATGAGGAATACAAATATGAGAATGACAGTGAAAGTTTCAAGTAATTACCCACCAAATGTCATCCCAAAATCCAGAATCCAGAATCAACTTCTCTAAAGCCACAATCCAGAATCAGCTTTTAAAGAATCCAAAGCAAAAACAAACATTCCCTTAGCATACCATCATTCTTACACTCCCCCAGGTGCCAACGCAGCAGTTTTGCCTCCTTTGAGTTCACAAATAAATGCTTCAAATAGGGAATTACAGGCAGATATCATGCCACCTTAACAGGAGATCCTTTCTTCACCACGATTACCTAGCCGTCATCATCTGAATGATTCTTATGCTTGTACCGAGATGCATTGCACATCGGATATACATGCGAGTTTGCATACTTTTTGCAGTACAGGATACAGTCGTTTAGACATGCATGTATTCTTTCTACTTCCATTCCTAAGGGACAAAGAACCTTCTTGGCTCTGTAGGTGGTTGTCGGTAACTCGTTTCCCTCTGGAAGCATGTCTGTCAATAGACCTAACAGCGCTATGAAACTCTTGTCGGACCCACCGTTGCTTGTCTTCAATTTTAGCAGTTCAAGCACGGATGACAACCTTGTGTATTTCAACTTGCATCCTGGGAATAAAGGTTTCTTCGAGTCCTCCATCAAGCCTCGGAATTTAATATATTCTCTCTCATCACGATTCCCTTCTGCATCGAACAACATTTGATCTAGATTGTCATCCTGCAACCTATCCTCATCGGAAGCACAATCGATATGATCATCCAGTATATCGTTGACTTCGTCGATGATGTTAATACTACCTGCTTCCTGTATAATCTGCTCTTCACCATGACTGGTCCAACATATATACCCCTTTTGAAACCCCCTAGAATCAAGTGTGCTTCGATCTGGGCTAAGTTTTGAAACATATTCAGATTCTCGCAGTCAATGCATGGACAAGACGTAAATTGGACCCCCTTATTAAATATATCCTCCTCTGCAGCTCTTCTAAAAGTAGAGACGCCATTAATGTACTCGGCACTCGCATGGTTCTCAGCGTACATCCAGCTTCAGTCCATCTAGCTAGCATATAACAATTAGTGTTAAATATTGAAGTAGACTATGTATGATCTAAAGTAGCTAGCAAAAATCCAGCTTCGATCCATCTACGCTACGCATAACATTTTTGCATAGCATCAGATGGAGTTATGAAAGACTCATCCTGAGCCTTGGAGGGCAGAAAATGCAATCATGACATTCACAAACCATGGCATCAGATCTAGTTAATCATGCATGCAAGCCAACTGGAAATTAATATTTAACTTAATTGACGAGAATTTGAGTCATCCAACTATCAAGACCAGTCAAGTCCTTTACAATTTTGCTGATAATTGATCTATGATGCCCTAGAATCACATACACATATTTGGTAGTTAACCACCAATTTCTGCTATATATGTACAACAAAATTGTATTAAATGTTTAATTAATACTTGCTATAAAAACAAGTATCTTCAAATATTTCTTTACCAAGCTAGTTACATCTTGAATATAATGCGATTAGAACCAATTAATACCTTAGATCACAAAGAACAAATGGATCACACCAAGTTAGATCTAAATTAACCATCTACAACTCTCTCTTTACCAAGCTAGCTAGATCTTGAATATAATGTAATTAGAACCAATTACTAACCTTAGATCACCAAGAACAAATAGATCTATAATCACTATTCAAAATCAATGGCCTCCTTTCACTAGATCGCCTCATAGCTATAGCCACCTCAAAGATAGATCCAGAAACCCTAAAAACACAAAATTGGGTTGGGCCTCTGTTTTATATATTTGGCAGGAATCATCACATACGGTTTTTGGCTAAAACCGTCTGTGATAATGGCAACACACATCACAGGCGGTTTTAGGTCAGAACCATCTGGGATATTAATGAACATCACATACGGTTTTAGCCAAAATCATCTACGATGATGTCGACACACATCACATACGGTTTTTGGATAAACCGTCTGTGATGTTCATTAATATCACAAATGGTTCTGACCTAAAACCATCTGTGATGTGTGTCGACATCATCATAGACGGTTTTTGGATAAAACCATTTGTACTGTTGGCTCATCACAGACTATAATTCTAAAACCATATGTGATTATATTTAACATAGATGGTTTTTAAAAACCGTCTGTGATGAGGAGTCTAATAAAGTCCTTTCTGTAGTAGTATGTGGAGCATTGCAACACACACATTCGCCAACTGCACACACAGCTTAGTTATCCTCCTGAGATATCATATGTTAAAACTCAGTAACTTACTAAGCTAGGTCTGACTCATAATAGATATGTGGTTATATGATTAGCCTAGTTCAATGGCTTATAAGGTTAAGTCTTTAATTGATTGAGGCAAGACTTCAAATTGTTCTTAGTAACTAGTATCAAACAATTCACATAGAATCTCCAACCCAATGTCACATAGTCTCTTGCGACTTGCCTCAATCTAAATCATTTACAACCCCAGGTGATTATCATGCAACACACGCCATCAACAACTCAACATCATTGCGTGACAACACATAGCTCACCTTTTTCATAAATATGTTACATATACCATTAGTCAAGTTTGAATTTGCACTTTGAAAAGATACCAATTATTCGTGGCATAGCTAAGGAAACTAAGCACGTCCTAACCAGCCCACATTGGCATATATTAGCAACCAACTAATAATTATCCATCCTAGGGTGACAAATAATCATGCCATAAGAAATGACAATGTAGGTATAATTCAAATAGGTTGAATAACTAATTCCTAAACTATTCGAAAACAAGTATAACATGAAATAACATGCAATAGATTAAAACAAAATAGCATTTATAAAACTAGGTTCAACATGATCAAAGCATAACTTGCCTTGGAACAACTCTTGATCTTGGTCTTGGATCAACTCTTCACCTTCGGATACTCCCAGCACTTCAACATCTAAGCGAAACGAACAGTGAAAACTAAAATAAATACAAAATAAATACCAAAAAAACTCCAAAAATCAAACAAAATACACCAGAAGGTAGAGCTTGAATTTAGAAACTTGAACGAGCTCAATCAGAGTTCGTATAAAGAAGGAACTCTCGAAAGATTCACCGAACAGTTAAATCTAGAAAAGGAGAAAGAAAATAGAATATTCCCTCCCGAGAGACTTACATTCTAGGGCTATTCTTTAATTAAAAAATAATTTTTCTGGATTTTCAAAAAAACAACAGAGGTTGACATGTGGGCCACTAGTCCATAGAACGAGTCCACGAACTCTCAAACCTGGTCCATTGTGGATCTGGCTCATGGCATGTTTCACTGACACGTGGGCCCCCACATCAAAGACACGACTCATGGTGAACTAAATCCAAACAGATATGAGGGCTTACGTGCTAGCTGACTCAGTGTAACGTGGTACTGACCTGGCCCCACGCGACATGCCATGTCAGCGACACGTCAGCGCCATATCAGTGGCTAGGCACAGGAACCTATGGTCATCGGCAGTAAGAAATGGTGGGCTCTAGCGACCTCTGGGGCACGCCATCAAGAAGCGTGCGATGTGGCAAAGCTGGTGACGCGGGTGTCACGGGCAATGGCGATCGGTGATGACAGTGACGACCGTTGAAAGCGGTGGCGGAGCGGCTGTCACGGCGATGACGACATACGGGTTCGCTCCCGATGGGATGATGCAAGCACCTGGTAGAACACAACGCAGCGAAGACGATAGCGTAGACCAAGGGTGTAGAATTTAACCGATGGCGATGAATCCAAGCTTTTTCTCCCATGGCGGTGCTCTTGAAGAACTTTAGATCCTGGCGGGTGTCCCAAGGCAGCTAGGGTTAGGGTTCTGGATGAGGGCTTCGAGGCGATCTTGATGCACACCTTTATAGCACCTTGGCATTTGTGTTGTGTGTTTTGGAGGTGTTGTCCACGGCGAACATGACACGGCATAGTGTATGAATCGAACACGGGGTTAGTGGCTCAAGTGGAGGCTGATCGGGCCGTGCTTCGCGCTACTGGGCTAGCTGACTAGCTGGCTGGGCCACGCGGCTTTTGGGCCGGATGGGCTGGGTATCGGTCCAAACGCTATTCTAGGATTTTTGTTAGCATCTCCTTTTTAGAAAATATAGAAAATACAACTGTTCACTTGAATAAATAACAAATAGACTTGGAAAAATCCCAAACAAATCTATAAAATACTTCAGAATATATAGAACTCAAATAAAATAATTTTAACAATTTTTCACTTGAACATTAATCAAATTAAATCCTTTTTGAATGAGGGAAAATCCATATTAAGCTTTAATTAGCAATAAAAATTATGATTTTTTTTGAAAAGGCTAAAAACACTTAAAACAAAATGAAAGGTGCAAAAATTGGGATGTTAAAGTCAGTTTGAGTAAGATCTGTTTTCTACAAATCGGTTGATGCGGCATTGTCTAAGCAAGTCCACACAGGACCTATTCAACGGTTTGAGAACAGCGTAGAGATGGCACTAAGGTGGAATCAGGACCTTGTCTTTTCTATTAGGTTTCAGCTATAAGTTACTCATGCGGTATTATATAGACTGGAAGCCAGCCAAGATAGTCCAGGCCTCTCTCCATCGGAACACAAGAAAGATCACTTTGATGCTCTAAAGCTTGGGGGTACAAACACCAGTTCTTATTCCAATGAAAGCAAATGCAAAGGGGTGAAAGAATTGGATTATATTTCTAACACTTCAACATAAACAGAAACAGCTGCAGAACACTTAAGGACTCATGTTCGCTGACCACGACAGCATCACACAGCCAATCTTCAGGAGATAGGGGTGATGCACCTCATGTGCAGCATTAGGAGAGAAGGCACCCAATGTGGACGTATTCACCAGCCTTTTCTACATAATATATAGGGATATCATCAAGGATGACCTTGTGCATGTGATTTACAAGCAGTTTGAAGCCAATGGAAATAATTTTGAGCTGCTGAAAAATGCATATATTATCCTACTTCGAAGGCCATGCCCTCGAATTGCTTGGAGGTCCAGGTATCTACACCTTACAGAAAGTCAGAAACCCACGGAACAGATGTATTTTCCCTAAAAGGCAGTGTATCTACACCTTATAGGAAGTCAGAAACCTGGTTATACCCTATATATGTGATGACCATGGAACAGATGTATTCCCCCCGAAAGGCAGTGACATGAGTTCTGAACTACAGGTAATGTCCAAGTTCAACGCAAACATCACTCAACTGATAATAAAGCAGATGCTAAGTTTGGGTACGGACTACAAATCGCCATCACGACGAGGGAAATTTTTTTATAGCAAGATCTGAAAAAAACGGATCGGGGACATGGATTCCTAAATCTATGGGGCAGGGTCACCCCAAATAAACAGAGATCACTAACAAGGGAAAAAAAATCGTGTACAGAGCAGTAGCAGTAGGGCAGGGTCACCCCAATTAAGCAGAGATCACTAATATGGGAAAAAAATTTGTGTAAGGAGCAATAGCACTACTACCTGGTGGAGGCCAGAAAGGTAGCTGCAGAGATGAAGAAGGGAGAAGGAGAAAGTTACACCTTTTGTACCGTCCAAGGAGGCAACCGCCAAACATGCACACTCATTACTTGCTTCCAACCGCCGTGCAGTCAACCTTGGTAATTGGCAAGAACATGTTGTGTAGTCAAGGTGGGCGGTTGGTGAGTGAGTTGATGGTAGCGGCATCATCATCTCGGCGGTTGGTGAGCACCCGACATCATCGAGGATGACTACTGCCGTGGCTACAATGCACCATCTTGTCCTCCTTGCCGGGCCATAGACGTGGTTGCAGTGCGCCACCGTGTCCTCCTTGCCAGGCTGTACAGTGTCGCTAGCGCCACCACCTCCTATCCTCCGCATCTTCATAGCCGCCTCGTGTCTTTGGGAGTGGAGGAAAGGTGGAGACGGAGCGGTGCCTCACATAGTTGTCATGGCATACTTGGCGACCACGGCACCCTCAAGGTGAGGTACAACGAGCAAAAGGGGTTGACACTTGACAATTGATAGTGATATTAAGACAACACATTAGAGAAGAAGTTCATAACATAATTAACAAACCAAGGTAGATTACAACGACAGAGTGTACTTGATGCACCCATAGCCTCATCAATAAGAGCCCAGTCTAGATTTTTCAGCTGTCTCATGGACATTTTCAGCACCTGCATCCATCCAATGAGTGTTCCACGCATACTCATCAAAGATAAGTGAGTTAAAGTAGGTTCCCTCCGCCAGTTGGCCAAGGCACCCGCCCAGCAGCTCGCCATGGATGCCGAGGTGACTCCGTGGATGTCGTAAATTCGTAGGCGCCTGCCTAGATGGCCAAGGCGAGACAAGCATCCACGGTGTCCCATCCGGAGTGCCACAATGGCTAGGTGACGCCTTGGCGATGCTGTGAAAACCATGGTGCATTGATCCAAGCCAGATTGGAGGGGGAGGGTGGAGGCGGCACGGTGCCTCGATCCTAGCCAGATCCATAGCTTCCTTGTGTCGTCGGGGGTGGAGGGAGGGTGGAGGCGACAGGGTGTGCAGGGACGGTGACGGAGCTACGAGATAGAGATTCGTTGGGAGTGGAGGGACGATGGCTGAGTGATGGGATGAGAGAGAGGTGAGAGACAGGTGGGTGTTCTTAGTGTTGCCATGCAACCATTGGGCGGGTGTTGGAGGGTCTCACATTGACGACACCTCGACGCTTTTGGGCCGTGGCAGCAGTGTGTGCGAGTGCGATTATAACTTTGAGGGAGATGGGAAGGCAGCACAACTGCGGAGGGTTTTGGGGATCGGGCAATACGATCAGTGCATGTTGGCCCCACGTGTTGGTGGAGTATGTGTGGTTAGGAATGGAGAACGGAGGTACCACTGTCGAATATCTAAACATAAGGTATGTGTTCGAAGAGGATACGTGAAGGATATGTCCTAACGGCATGTAGAGATTCTGGATATCACGGGCCCAGTTCATTGGGATGAGTTATGCACGGAAAAGATAATTCATATTAGGAAGGTCTCGATCATGTTTCCGTTACGAGAAAACCGACTCGAGTACGCCTGATATTCAAGAAAGTTTGGATATACCGCGAAGATCACGCGACGATGGACTCCACATCGGCTACAATCCGGTATTCCAAACCGACTACGACTCAAATTGAGGCCGGGCTACCCCGACTATATAAGGCCAGGGGTAAGGGTCCTCACGGGGACTCAAAGCAATTCTCAGCAGACAAGCCGTCCAGAGCTTCCAACCGAGAAGACCTTTGGCGCAGAGCAACCCAGAGCCAGCGGATCACGCTTCGCCTACCTCTAGTCGTAGTTTAGCCATAGCTTTGATCCCATCTTCCTTGTAGTTAGGGCTAGAAACATTGCTCTGTACTTTGTTCATCGACTCCATATATCATCCATACAGAGTAGGGTATTACTCCGTCAGAAGGCTCGAACCTGTCTATATCATGTGCTTCTGATTTTGTACTTGATTTTGCTAATATGAAGGTACTCGAAAGTATAACCTTTGACAACCACCACCAACTCGCACAATTATACGGCTCTTTTCTACTCCCGGGAGTAATTACTCCCTGTACTGTATCTCACAACGTAAGGAGTATCTTGCGCAACAGATGGTATATACGTTTAGTGTACGAGTATAAGACTAAGTGGTATGTACAATTTTTCAAAGGTGGTACATACATTTTTTCAGATATATTCCTATTTATGTGCATATATGAAGATATTTGCAAAAAATGTTGAGGTGCTTCTATGCTTCTCTTTTTGAAAGTTGCACACATATTAAAGCATAAATAAAGGTAGAAAGTGATTATTTTACTCCTTTGCTTAGAATTTATGTAATTTGTATTGGAAGGGAAAACATAAGAGCAATGCTGGACCCCTTCGAAAAAATACTTAGAATTTTTTCATGGGGTCCACATTAGAGTATGTAATAATTAGTATATGTGTACCAAAAAATATAAAGTACTGATATCAGAGGTATATCAGACAGACGTGGGAGAAACTACTCCTGAAGTAGAATGGATAGACAGATAGATAAGAAACGGGTCCCAATCCTCTGCAGTCATCATCACACATGATAAAACAACCGGACGCATCATCTCTTAGCCCGCGTGATGGAAACCCTATAAAACTTAGTAATGATCCATTAATCAGCACATTGCTAAATACGACTGGTATATACTCGTAATCGATGTGTACATGTCGATCTTATTGTGTCCTTGCTCGGCAGTCCCCTGAGCCTGAGCAGCTAGCAGGCAGCCTCAGGCATCATCCTTGTCTTCAAAGATGTCAAGAAGGTCGAGTGCCTGCATAAGACAGCAAGATCTCAATTAGCTCATCATGTCTCACATCTCAAATGGCAAATAAACTACAAGCCATTCGATGTTATACACAAACCTCGGCGACGCTGAGCTCCAGCCGGAACTTTGGGCCATCGTAGTGGTGGAGGATCGGCCGGAAGGCGTCCTCCTCCAGCGGGTCACAGATCTTCCTCGTCGCGACCCTCACCTGATTGCATCAACATCAACAAGAGGAGGCAGATAGATAGTAAGGATGGTTGTTCATCTAAGGCAGGCTTTTCTCGGTACTAGCAGTGACTAAGATATAATTGATTTTATTTGTGAAGACACAGAAGCAATTGGAACAGCTTCCTTCTAGTGTTTGTATCATCTGGTTGTCGGTCTCCGACTGACCAGCCAACTAACCAACCTAATTAAGGTAGGTGGTTAGGCAGTCACTAGCAATCTCTGCCGACGATCTAGATCATCACCACCCATCCGTTTAATTAATTACTCCAACTGACGGTTTCCTAACTTATGTTAGTGTGTTGATGCTAGACTAAGCTAGCACTAGTTGGGCAAATTGATCTACCGTAAATGGCTAGAAAGTTGAGCTAAGTTAGTTCATGAGCAGGGAGTCACCGAGCCAGGTACCTGTGCAGGGAAGCGAGACTCGCCGGGGCACTTCTTGTCCTCCCACGCCGCTGGATCGATGTTAGTGCCGCCGAAGCTCGCAGCCTGCAGGATTTAGAGATAACAGTATAAGGTGGTGAAGCTGCAAGGTAAAAAAAGTTTCTGAAGATTGTGTTATGTTACCTCAAAGATGCCGTGGAGCTGGTGGGTGGAGTAATTGTAGAGGAAGAGGGGTAGCCCAGGCCTGATTGCCCTCACTGAATCTCTGTATCTCGATGGCAACCCTGCAACCCAACACCCATCACTCTGATCAGTTCAAGATAACCTATTCTTCTGATCGTTTATCAGTCCAAGAATTAGCAGGATTCCAGAACCAATAAATCATTGAGATAAAACAAAAGCATGATATATAACTTGGTGATTCAGGTAAATTCTTGACTAGTTCAGTAATACGAATACTACTAGTTAGTTTTAGCATCAGAAGCACAAGGATGGGAGAGGGGTGTATATGCGCTGTGCATACCGAAGAGCTGCCTCTTGAGGTTCTCCTCCATGGTGTCGTTGTTGCAGACAAAGATGTACCCACCGATGGCCTCGTTCCTCGGAAGCGCCTCCGACGCCGGCAGCGTCTTGAACCTCTTGTCCACCACTGCCGCGCCGTTGTTGTTGTTGCTCTCGTTCTTGGCGTGCTTCTTCTTGCCATCCCCACTGCCCTTCTTGCCGTGGCCATGGCCACCGTAGTGGTTGTTGCTGGCCGGCCTCCCGATGGACTTGTTGAAGTAACTCTTAACCTCCCCGTTGCCGCCGTTGTTGTTGGTGCCGCTCCAGTCATAGCTCCCCATCTTGTTGAACGCAAAGCTGTTGTTGTTGCTGTTCATCTTGGCGCCATAGCGGTTGCCGCCGCTGTAGGACTTGTTGTCGCTGGGGAGGTTGACGTTATTGTAGCGTTCGGCCTTGCTAGTGGTGGTGGCGCCGAAGGCGAGCTTGCCGGAGCCGATGAGGCCAGGCCCGTCGAGGCCGCCGCCGTTCTTGGCGGCGGCAGAGAAGGGAAAGCCGTGGTGGCCCTCGGCCGGGGAGAAGAGGGCCGGATCGGCGTTGCGGCGGTCGTTGGCGTTGGCGTTGGCGTTTGTGGCGGGGGACCAGATGGAGTCGCCGAGGGAGAGGCCGGAGAAGCTCGCCGTCTGCAGCCGCAGCTGATCGCTGAACTGCCAGAACTCACGGTCGTACCCCTCCATCTCTTCCCCTCCTCTTCCTTGCTTCCTGTGTTGCTGCGACTGCGTGAGGCGGCGTTGCTGCGTGTGGAGAGACGCGGAAGGAATGGAAACGGAGTGAGAGGCAAGACGGGTTTTATCGGTGGGTGGGGACTGGGGAGGCAGACGTTGGTGCGGTTTTGGTTGGTGTGTGGTCCTCATTTCAATTGATTACAGGTTTCAGTCGTGATTTGGAATGCGTCTACGGTGCGTGCGATGCTCTCGATTGTCAGGTCGGACGTGGCCGTGCGGGGAAGCTTCGCAGAAGGGGGCAAAGCGCGTCCGATCGATCGTCGTACAAGGGCGAGAGACGGAACACTTCTCGAGGACTACGAGACGTGGATGCCTCGGCACGCGACGCGGCTGTTGATTGTCCGCTCCAATTGTCTTCTCGAAGATGCACCGGATGGTAACGAGAGCGCGCCGAGAAAAAATGCCTCGGTGTATCTGAGCTTACTGTACACTTCTTTTTCATTTTTAGTTCTCTACAGAGAGGAATTAAAAATCTAACTCCTACGTCACCCGCGAAGCATAAATAATTAGTAAGTGTCACTTATTACACTTCGCTGTCGTGGCATGTTAAGTAGGAAGTCTGGTAAAATAGCAAAAACTTGGCTGAGATAGATGCTACTCCTCGTTATTTACAAAAACTTGTTGATTTGAGATACGTGTAGTCAGATTTTTGAAACTTTAGCTATTCAGATCTTTTTAAATATTTAGTTAGATGCATGAAAATCGTAAATTCATCTCGAAACAAGTTTTTATAATATTAAAATTTTAATTAGATTTTTTAAATATATTATAATAGAAATTAGAGGCTAAAGTTGAATTCTATAGAATACGGTAATATCCAAAACGATAACCGTTTATAACCATTCCTGAGTGCTATCGTCCTATCGAAATGCACAGAAAGATGGATGCTACGAATTTACTTACAATGGACATGGCTGTCACTATCATGTCGTCCTATTTTATTACTCTGATATAAGATCTGCCGAGAGATTGCGATACTGACAAGTGACAACGTATTTGTTCACTATTGTTTGCTTGCTTCAGCATCACCGCTTAACGAAAGCCAGCTGCTATGCACTTGCTTGATAGTTGTGAACTGCCGTACAATGCAACCTTTGTCGATAATGAATATGATGCGAGGGCCGAGGAGTTTGTTTATCAATAACCTGGATGGTGTCGTCTGAAATTAAAAAGGGTCTTGATGGGAGAAAAGGATATTCAAATCATAACAATACCCCTACTCAAAAGATGACGAGATCTTCTACTGCGGGATGTACCTTACGCGACAACGCTAGGACCTGTCAAGGGATCTTAGATCCCATTTGAAACACAAGATTTTTGCTACAATAATCCTAGAAAAACAGTCCCGTAAAAATCCAACGTCTACACTAGATGTGATGTCTGATCCGACAGACCGTACCGTGCAAGCATATAGTACATACGTATGCTCGTCCAGTAGTATAATTTCATTGTCCACGGCAGCCGATGCGAATCCAGTGATAAACACGTACATATGCACCAACGAGAACAAACAAAAACGAAGGCCAACACATCACTCGCCATGTTTGTTTTTGGGCCATCTTACGCACGTCTTGTTGTTGCGCGCCTTGTCTGCGATGCGATCTGCATTGATTTTGATTTGATTTGGCCAATTGCATAAGCCTCAACTTTCCTGCGCCGTACCTAGCTGACGACTTGGTCCATCTACACTTATTAAAAAAAAGCTTGAGACTCGTGAGTCTGGCTTGATTCTGGCTCGAGCTAGCTCGGCTCAGGCTCAAGCTGGACACAAGCTGAGCCAATGCTCACTCCTGGCTTTGTGAATTTACGAGCCGAGCCTGAGCCGACTCGTGAGCAGTTCGTGAGCTCGTTCCTCCTGCAAGGCTAGGCCAGCCCAGCACTCAGGCATCAGGCCCACAACAGGTAGCTCAGCTCTCAATTGTAACTTGTAAGTAACCCTAATTCCCTAAAGGAGCACAGTCGCACAGGTAGTGGCATCAGGGTGTCGGTGCCGCCATCTGCCGTCCCCTACGTCACCAACTTGCCATCGACCGCAATACTGCACCGTCCTGCATCCGCCTCGCCGGTCCGCCATCCGCTGGTCCATCCGCCGCACCATCCGTCCGGCGGCCGCTGCGCTATAAGCTGGCCTGTCCTCCATCTCCTTAGTGCATATGATTTGTTAGCTGACATAAAGGACTGGAGATCCAAAGTATCAGGAAAAGGATTTTACACTACCCTCCCATGTAGATATTGCAGACAAAGCATAAAAAATGCTTCTAACAGTTTTCTCGTTTTGTTCTTACTGGTTACTGTTAGTAGTAGATGCCTTTTATGAAGGAAATAAATGATATTTTTGGTGGTTCAATGCTTTAATTCTAGTCAATTTAACCCTTTCATTTGGTATCTGACAGTCTGATAGTGTTAGTCACATCCAGATGTTTCGAATCATTTTTTAATAAGGTATTTCTTGTGCAAAACATAATGCATGCTCAAGTGGTTTATGCTGTCTGATAATGCATCCGCAAGACTGTGCTCAACAATTACATTTGGTGCTATGGAAGATAGGTACAAGTATTACCCTAATGAATTGACATCATGCTATTCTTTTTCTGAAAATTTTGAAGCTCTGCTTTGCTAATCAACCATTCCATTTTCCCTAAATCTAAGCAAGTTTGCATTTTCTTACTTGATCACTGTTGAATTGTTTCTCTATTAAACTCACTCTCGTTAATGTCGCAGTTTCTACAAATACTTACTCAAGGATACAGGGTAACAAAACTGAAAGTGTGAATCATCACAGGTTCAACACTAGTGCACTACCATTATCCCAGATTCAAACTACTTGTTATTAGTTCTTTGCTGCATTTGTTTTGTTCAAACTCTATATATCATTTTTTGTGTCTTTAACTAATTATTTTTTATGTTAGGAAAATGTCGGAGACATCAGTTGAAGATCTGTTAAGCCTAACCAGGAAAACTATCCCTTCTAATTTCTACTACGTTTGTGAGAAGAATGGGAATTCAATGTCTGAGAAGGTAAAAAGTGCCCTGCTGTTAACTATAGTTAGTAGGGTTGTTCTCAATAGCTAGATCTCTTTCTAAAATTATGATTTGGTTAGCTTATATCTACGGCAGGTGGATGAAAATTGATGCTATCTGCAAGTTGAAGTTCTATTGGCTTTAATTCACATCATCATGCGCATTCTTACTTGCCTAGAGCTATCTCAAGATGCCAGAAAGAGCAAATGAGCTAATAGATGTTAGTACTGGGGAGAAACCTACAGGCTTTGGTAGCTTGGCTCGCGAGCCGCTACGAGCTGGCTCGAGCCAGTTTTCAAGCCGAGCCAAGCTTCACTTTTGGCTTGTTTCCTAAACGAGCTGAGCCACATTTTAGACCAAGCCTGAGTAAGTTTGGCTCGAGCCGGCTCGTTTCCAGCCCTACCTATGTACTCCTCCTTAAAGCGGAAGGAATTAATGGTTTCACATTATTGTTCTTTTTTTTGCGATAAGGCCTTCATGAATTTTGAAATTACATCACGGCCCTTTCATATGCTATTTTATAAAAAAAATTGCGGGTCCAGAAATTTCTTTCAGGTTCTGAATCCCTGTTTTCATGAAAAAAACCCTTAAATTTTTCGAAATCTTGTTCTCATTCACCGTTTTTACAAAAAAGGCCCCCGCGATTTTGAAATAGAAGGAATTGGTGGCCAGAGGACGCGTCTGTGTCAGCATTTTTGACAAATGACTCGTGAATTTCGAAATTGCATCTAAACCTGAACCGATATTTTTTTTTAAAAAACCTCGTGGTTCCAAATATTTCTAGCACATCTTGAATCCTCGTTTTCGCAAAAAAAACCTTAAATTTTCTGAAATCTTATTCTCATTCATCGTTTGTACAAAGGCTCTCCAAATTTTGAATTTGTGATTGTTTAAGTTTTCTTAGATTTTTATAGATTTTGCCGGAAGAAAAATGACATCTACCATGGAGGTTGGTTTTGTCATCTAAGCACTTTAGCAAAATTCACCCAACGCAACATAGTATTCAGCTCTGTCTAGTATACTACTCCTTAAATTAAGCGGAAGGAATCGGCCGCCAGAGGTGGTGTCCGCGTTAGCATTTTTGAGAAAATGCCCCATGAATTTTAAAATTGCGTTGAGACCCTCCGCAGGCTCTTTTGAAAAAAAAACTTCGTGGTTCTGAAAAATTACATCCAGACTCGGACCAAACTCTTTTGCAAAAAAAATCTTATGGTTCTGGAAATTCTTCTCAGGTACTGAATCCCCCGTTTTCACTAAAAAACCCTTAATTTTTTTTTGAAATCTGGTTCTTATTCACCATTTCTGTAAAAAATACCTCTCACAAATTCTGAAATTGTGATTATTTTAGTTTTTCTTAGAGTCTTTTAGGTTTTGCTAGAGGAAAAATGACATACACCATGAAGGTTGGTTTTGCCATCTAAGCTCACTAGGATAATTCACCTGGAGCAGCGTAGCATGTACCTCTGTCTAGTTCTATTCAAGTCCATTCAAAACCACGCAATTTCACCAGGCAAGATGAGCGAGCTATGTGGAATTTGGTTCAAATGTTCTCTCTTTATTTTCAAAGTTTTTGGCTTGTTTTTTCTTAGTCTAGTTTTTTTTTTCAACTTTGATCTCTGTTAATTTTGCTCGAAATAGAACTAAACTGTAAAAAAATTGAACCAATAGGCTAAAAAATAGGCTTCTTCGTTTTGATTGTGAGTGCCGTGATCCAACCTCGAAATTTGATTATATATGCTTCTGCTACCATCGTTACTGACAGATTTCCGGAAAAGAATGAACGGGAAGAAATCCCATGCTGCCGTATGAAAAGAAGAAAAAAAATAGTAATAATGATTTGGATTCGGCCTCAATTTTGTAGGCTTTCATTCATGCCTGATGGCACACCAACCGAACTGCTGCTTTTTTTCGCTAACTAGTACTGTATCTGTTGATAAATGTAAGCTATATTTTAACTTTCTATAAAAATTAAGGATACAGTGAAATTAAGAAAGACACGGGATAAAATAACTTACATATATTTTTAATTGTCTTGGAAGATAAGAGACAATACTTTATGTGGATGGTTATGAATAAATGTATATGATTGAGAGAGAATAAATAGGGGTATAGTAGGAAAGGGTCATTAAATCTATATACAAGTCTTATATTTCTAAATAAGATTATTCAAATTATAGGTCTTATATTTATCAACGGAGGGAGTACTCCTTCCCTTGGTGATAAATATAAGGCGTATTTTGACTTTACACAAAGATTAAGGTTGTGGTGAAAATAAGAAAGACACGAGAGAAAATAACTTACATACCCTTCTTAATTGTCTTGGAAGATGAGAGATAATATTTTATACGGGTGGTCATGAATAAATACATATGGTTGAGAGAGAATAAATAGAGGTATAGTAAGATATCCGTGCATTGCAATAGTATTCTAAAAAAAGTTATGTATATAATAAAACATGGTCTAAATCATACAATAACATTAAAAGAGAAAGTCAATACAAAAACATGTGAAGAAAGCTCTCGATAGACAATAGATTAATATAAGGAGATTGTGAGATTTATTTCTTTAATGACATGTGTTGCCCTAGATAAGAAAAAAGAAAAACAGGCCTAGATCCATCCTCTATTATGGTACTACCTGTTAAGAAACCCTAATAGCCCATTGGAAGGCCCATGTGGTCCTTAGCCAAAACCCTAGAAGAGCGCTATAAAAGGAGGAGGGGGTCCCCCCTATGTACCAGAAATCATTAGCAATAAAGAATTCCCGCTGTTGCTCTCCCTAAACACGTGTCTCTCCCTCTTTCTGTTCTCCAATTCAAATCTGTTCGGGAACCCCGGACTATTCGATAGCGAGGTTCCTTAACACGTTATCAACACGAAGCTCTACGGAGATCAGAATTGAAAAGGTGAGAAGAGGTAGGATTTGGAAATTGAATCTAAACGCTTGTCGTTTTCTTCGCATGCATCTATCCTACGATTTTTGTACCGCTTTCGTCACGTGGCACGAAGCTACACGGCGATCGCTCGAAACTACTAGCACGAAGCTCCGTTTTTTTTTGCTGTTCATCACAAAAAAAAAAAACAACGATCTGGCGCCGCGAAGCCGCCGGCCGTCGCCTCGGCGAGAGCGCCGACGCCGTCGACCGCCGCCCGGCTCGCGGCCGGCGTCGCCACCGTCGCCCCGCCCGCTGCGCCGCCGCAAGGCTCGGTTCGAAGCGGCCGTCGCCGCGCCGCGGCCGCCGCAGTCCGGCCCGGCCCGCGCATCCATGCGCCGTCGCCTCGATGAGCCGCCGCCTCCGCGCGCGCCGAAAGTCACCAGCTGCTTGGCTCGGTTTGCGTGCACGCCACGCCGTCGCCGCGGCCGCCTCGGCCTCGCGCCTACCGCCGCCGCGGCGGCTCGGCACCAGCGCCGGCGCCCGGCTCGTAGCCCTCCGCCGCCACCGTGCGCCGTGCCTCGCCTCGCCGGACGTCGCGCGCCTCCGCGAGCTCGTCGCCGCCGCCTCCGGCTGCTAGCGGCGCCTCCGCCGGCTCGAAGTCCGCCGCCGACGCGCCTTGCGCTTGCGCGGTGCCGGCGCCCGACCAGCTCGCCGCCGTGCTCCGTCCGCGCTCGAGCGCCGGCCGAGCGCGCCGCCGCTCCCGCGGCCGCTCAGCCGCCAGGCGCCGCGTCGCTCACACAGCGCGTCGTCGCTCCGGTCGCCTCGGCCCGCGCGGCCGCGCCGCCCGTCGCCGGCGACCACACGCGCGGCGCCTCGCCGGCGGCTCAAGCGCCGCCGCCGCCATGGCCGTCTGCGCGGCGACCAACGACGCTGATGCGCCGCAGCGCCAAACTTCGGCCGCCTCGGTTCGTGGCCGGGAGCTATCGCCGCCGGCGTGTCGCGCGTAAGCCGCCGCCTCCGCGTCGTCCGGCCCATAAGCGCCGTCGCCGACACTCGACACGAAGCCACTCTTGGCGCCTCGGCCCTAGGTTCGCCGGCTCGAAGTCCGGCGACGCGGCTCTTTGCTCGGCAACCGCCCGGCCCGGCGCTGCGGCACCTCGGCCCTCGGCTCGCCCGCTCAAGTCCGCCGACGCCGCCCTTTGCTCAAGCAACCGCCCGCCAGCGCACCGCGGCGCCTCGGCCCTCGGCTCACGCTGCTGAAGTCCGGCCGATGCGCCCCTTGCTCGAAGCAACCGCCCGCCGTGCGACATGCGCCTCGCGTTGCCCGCCCGGCCGCGCCTCGCGCCGCCGCCCGGCGCCTCGCGCCCTTCGCGATCGCGCCTCGCGCCGCCCGCCCGTCGTCGTCTTCCACGCCACGCCTCATGGAAGTAGGCGGGACCACGAAGAAGAGCCGCCGTCGCCTTGGTCGCGCGCAGAAGAAAGCCGCCGCCTCGGCTCGCCGCGCCCTTCGCGCGAAACCTGGCTTCAGCGGCGCAAGCGAGAAAGCACCTTGGCGGCTAGGGCTTGGGAACCCTAGCCGCCGGTTCTTTATGGGCGAGCGGGAGCGGGTAGTGGGCCCAAAAGGCGGTTCTCTACGGAAGAAAAGAGAAAAAAAGGAAGAAAAGAAAAAAAAAAAAAGAAAGGAAAAAAAGAAGAAAATTGCAGAAAAAAATTGCGAGAAAATTTTGAAAAATTGCGAGAAAATCAAGAAGATTTTTGGCTCGTATAAATTTTCTAGCTTTATTTCTCTGTTTATGAATATTCTTTATGAATTTGAATTCATTGTTCGATTTTGTATTCGAATGCACAACAATTTATTTTCACGCAAGTTATGCTTTTGTAACCATTTTCTATCGATTACACGTAGTAATCTAAACGAATTTTGAAATCATGAATCGTGAATCGTGAGTTTGAAGAAGCGCCCTTGCGGTCGAACTACCTCACTTGGGCATCGGAGTGAAGATAGTTCTTTGGGCAAGAAGCTCCGTCTTCTGCGATTGGTCTAGGGTCCTCGCAGACGCTTGAAACTCTACCGTCGGCGAGCGATCAAACAATGCCTTTGCCGTTTAAATGCATGAATCGCATTTTGCTTTTAGATTATGGTTGTTAGCATTTTCCCTTTGAATAATGAATAGTAAGCTCTAGAAGAGCATACTTCTCTCATGAATATATATGCAATTTATTCTTTATTCCAGTATTCTTTCATTTACAAGCAATATTTGAATTATTATGCCTCTGTTTGATTAGAATTATATTTCTTTTATCTAGAAATCGTGTAGCGCCCAAATGGAAGAGATATGCATTGTTGATAGTGGCACAACAAATACCATCTTAAGAGAGTCTAAGTATTTCGATCGATCACGAAGAATTTGGAAAGATTACTACGATCGCGAGAAGCGACTCATATGTAATCGGCTCGGGAAGAGCCACTATTATATTGCCTATGGGTACAACTCGGTAATTGAAGAAGCCCTTTTGTACCCTGAATCAACGCGCACTCTCTTAAGCTTTAAAGACATCCGCGCCAATGGTTTTCACGTAGAAACCAATGAAGAAAATGGCAAAGAATACTTGTGCATTGTGAAGCACGCGGTATGTGGGAAAATGGTATTAGAAAAATGTCCCTCATATGAATCTGGGTTGTACTACACGAATATTCATGCACCCGAAGTGTATACTTCCTTGAAGACTGCTTTTAGAAGCTACGAGTTATTTTCTTTATGGCATGGTAGATTAGGTCATCTGGTCTTAGAATGATGAGAAATATAGTGAACAACTCACAAGGTCATGGCATTAATGTTAAAAATTTTCTGAATCATGAAGATTTTGTGTGCCCTGCATGTGCCACCGGGAAATTAATAACTAGACCCTCTGTTATGAAAGTGCAAAGTGAAATCCCTGCTTTCCTGGAACGCATCCAGGGGGATATTTGCGGTCCAATTCAACCCCTGTCAGGGCCGTTTCGATACTTTGTGGTGCTCATCGATGCTTCCTCGAAATGGTCGCATGTATGCTTGTTGTCAACAAGAAACCATGCTTTTGCAAAGCTGATCTCGCAGATCATAAGAATTAAGAATGCTTTCCCTGATCATCGCGTGAAGTCCATTAGAATGGACAATGCCGGAGAATTTACTTCAAAGGCATTTGATGATTATTGCACAGCAACAGGGATAGCAGTTGAGCACTCTGTACCGCACGTCCATACACAGAATGGACTAGCAGAAGCACTAATAAAGAGGATTAAGTTTATTGCCAGACCGCTTTTGCAGAGTTGTAACTTGCCCAACACTTGTTGGGGACACGCAGTCCTGCACGCAGCAGCTCTTATCAATTTTAGACCGTCGGCCTACAACATCCATTCTCCTATGCACGACTTGTGCACGGGATCATCCGAAGATCTCCCATCTTAGAAAATTTGGGTGTATGGTATATGTACCTATACCACCTCCTCGTGATCGCAATGGGCCCTCTCCGCAAGTGCAGGATATCGTTGGTTATGAGAGTGCATCCATAATCGGTATTTGGAACCCATGTTGGAGACTTGCATCTGACCCGGTCGATTGCATCTTTGACGAGGATCGTTTCCCGTCATTAGTTGTAAGGTACAAAGCAAGGCTTGTAGCTCAAGGTTTCACTCAACGTCCTGGAGTTGATTATGAAGAAACCTATTCTCCGGTCATGGGAGGAATTACCTTTAGATATTTGATCTCAATAGCGTCAACTTGAAGTTGAGAATGAAGCTAATGGATGTTGTCACAACATACTCAGTATGGAAACTTGGATTCGGAGATATACATGAAAGTCTGGAAGGAATTCCTATCGCGAACCAAGATGGAGCAAATAGAAAAGCTATGCAGTGTGAAATTGGAGAAATCTTTGTATAAATTTCAACGATCGGGAAGAATGTGGTACAATCGCTTGAGTGACTTTCTCGCAAGAAAGGCTACACAACAGCGAAGATTGTCCATGTGTGTTTATCTGGCGATCCCGAATGGATTCAGTATAATCTCCGTCTATGTAGATGACTTGAACATCATTGGGACGGATGAAGAAATTGAAGAGGCATGCTCATACTTGAAGTCGAGTTTGAAATGAAAGATTTAGGTAAAACCAAGTTTTGTTTAGGCTTGCGGCTTGAACATGTCAAGGAGGAATCTTGGTACATCAATCAACCTACACACGAAAGTGTTGGAAAGGTTTGGATTTGAAAAAGCATATCCTGCGAAGACTCCAATGGTGGAAGGTCACTCCAAGCGGACCTAGACCCATCTGGACCTAGAGAAGAGGGGAGGAAGTCACGGGAGCAGAATTCCCATATCGAGTGCAATTGGAGCGCTCATGTACCTTGCGAATAGCACTAGACCGGACATTGCGTTATTTGTGAATTTGCTAGCTCGATGCAAAGGCAGAACCCACCAAAAGGCATTGGAAAGGGATTAAGGACATCTTCCGTTACCTCCAAGGAAGCAAAGATCTTGGTTTGTTTTTGAAGAAACAATGAATTGAATTTGGTTGGCTATGCCGATCTTTGGGTACTTATCGGACCCACATCCGGCAAGTCCCAAAGCGGCTATGTTTTCCTATGTGGAGGAACAACAATTTCTTGGAAGTCGTCTAAGCGGACTCTTGTCTCGGCGTCGACAAACCACTCGGAAATCATCGCTTTGTATGAAGCATCTCGTGAATGTGCATGGCTCAGAAGAATGGTTCACCACATCCAGAAGTCATGTGGTTTGAACATTGAGCAAACTCCACGATAATTTATGAAGATAATGCAGCTTGTGTTGCCCAAGCACAGATGGGTTATGTGAAGAGCAATCTCACGAAGCATATCAACCCCAAGTTCTTCTATGCTCACGAATTGCATAAGATGAACGAGATCAAGATATTGCATACTAAGTCATGTGAAAATCTTGCAGATTTGTTCACTAAATCACTCCCAGCATCTACCTTTGAAAGGTGCGTGAAAGGAATTGGGATGATGAGACTTAGAGAAGTGCAGATTTCAGGGGGAGATATGTCACATACTCCCTCATGAATCCTGAACATGAATTATGAATACCCAACATAAATCTCGAAGATTAGCAATTGAAGTTGGGAGAATTGTACTCTTTTTCCTTAGCAAGTTTTTCATGAAGTTTTCTTGCGTAAGGTTTTAACGAGGCAATTCGTGCAACATAGTAAGCGTATGCTATGTACTCTTTCTCCAAGTATTTTTCCCACTGGGTTTTTCTGGAGTTTTTGAGGCATATGCATCTCATGCAAAGGCCCAGGGGAGTGTTAAGAAACCCTAATAGCCCATTGGAAGGCCCATGTGGTCCCTTAGCCAAAACCCTAGAGGAGCGCTATAAAAGGAGGAGGGGGGTCCCCCCTATGTACCAGAAATCATTAGCAATAAAGAATTCCCGCTGTTGCTCTCCCTAAACACGTGTCTCTCCCTCTTTCTGTTCTCCAATTCAAATCTGTTCGGAAACCCCGGACTATTCGATAGCGAGGTTCCTTAACACTACCCAATGTCACTTCATTCCCTCCCTTGTCTCCCCTTGCCCCACCCCACCACATGCCGCTGTTGTTCCCTACGAGCCGTCGTCCCTTCTTCCTGCACGCTGTCCTCGCCTCTCCTGCCCACGCGCTGTCCCCTCCCTCGTCTCCGCTCGCCTTCCCTACGAGCCCACACGCGCCTGCCGTTCCTCGTGTCCAACCAACCAACAAAAAACTCCACGCATTGTTGTGGCTGTCTATATGGTTAGGGTTTCAACACTGGCATTACTGACGATGGCTTCCACGGCAGCGGCGGTGTGGGAGCAGGGGAGGTGAGGCAAGACATATTACTCGTTGATTGGAAGAGGTGGAGGTGGTTGTGGCAAGGATGGATCCAGACTTCTTACGGGCGAGTAGGGGCCCAAGCTTCAAGTTTTCTTTCATCTTGATCAACTTCTCCAACCGGGTGCTGCAGATTGAGATCGTTGCTAGGGATGAGGCGCAAGGGGGAAAGGGCGGCGCTGGTAAGGACTGCTCCTTTCTTTCCGACTGGTCGCGCCAACACAAGCGTCGCTAGGAGGAGCTCCGCCATGAGAAAGGTGAGGACAGATTTCGAATTATTTTCTTCTCTCGATCTCATTTGGTGCGGGGCAATTTTGGTCTTAACATATCCGAACTTGAATTCTCGTGAGTTGGCTGGGGGAATCGGGGAGGTGCCTATTTTCTGTGATGATTTGATTTGACCGTGTGTCAGGGATGGGCATATCTAGTGACATTGACATCAGGGATGGTAGGATCCACCGGTAGCAGCTTCGGGGACAACTTGATCAGGAAACACCATGGTCAGAGATGGTGGGATTTAGGGTCGCTTCCATTGTTGTGGAAGGGACAGAAGGGGGAGAGACAGGAGAGTGAGACAATAGGGTAGTGGTGGCACTGGTGGGTTGCAACAGATAGGCCATAGTGGTTGCTATGGAGCGGTTCTTTCCATGACGACAGTACCACTACTACATAAAGGCTTACATTAGCCGTCTCAACATAGACGGATGAGAAAATCGTCTATGATAAAGAATATCACCGATAGTTTTATAGTGAAACCATCAGTGAGACAATCACAGACGGTTCTTTTTATGAACCGTCAGTGATATCATATACGGTTTTAATTAAAAATCATCTATGATCATATCACAGACGATTTTAAATACAGACCGTCTGTGATAATTTCATATCACAGACGGTTCTAACTAGAAACCGTCTGTGATATGAGCTCAGACCCCTATATAACCATATTGATAGACGGTTCGTAGCGCAGACACATACGTTTCATCTCCCTCAAACCCTAGAACCCCAGCAATCCTCCTCTCTGACGACCTCCTCCCCAACGACCTCCTCCTCCTCAATCGGCTACCTCCGCGAGCACCTTCTCCTCGATCGACTACCTTCGCGAGCACCATTTCCTCGATTGGCTGTCTCCTCGATCGGCTACCTCTGCGAGCACCTTCTCCTTCCCGTCGGCTACCTCCTCCTCCGTGAGCACCTTCTCCTCCGTGAGCACCTTCCCCGTCGGCTACCCCCTCCTCCTTCCCGTCGGTGAGTTGTGTTTGAACCCCTATAAACTTAGATGGAGGGAGTAATACCTTGCGTGCATGATACTTAGTTAATTTCGTGGCAAAATATGGGCAAAAACAGCCAAAAGGATGCATGTCTCTCCTATCTTAATAATGCCATGTATCTGCATGCAATGTCTGCAACTCCTTTGCTGCTTGATCTTGACTCATAAGGCGGCAGTGATTATGAGCAAGATCACAATGATGGTGAATTAAGATTAAAGAACAATATACTGCACTACGTAGTGCAGACGTGCACTTGCATTGTCCACTAAGCTAGGCTTTTCTAAACAATGTAGCACCTACATAGTGCTGTTTAGAATAATGATAGTTTGTATGAAGCACATTTGTAATTTATAAATGATTTATACGTTGTCATTCAACCTAAAATCAGCATTAAGTTTTTTGTAGCCCAGCCCAAAGAACATGAAAATATACTTCTCCAAACTAAAATCTGTCCAATTTGACATCAGTTAGAATATAATAGATGGCATAACTAATGACCATACTTTTTAAGTGTAAAGGAAGTTAGGGATAAATGAAGTTATAAACTATTTGGAGTTTTCTGCAAGTGAGAATACATAACATTTTTAGTAGTAGCTATGTAGTTGCACAACTACCTATGTGTACAAATTCTGAACTGTAAAGCCATGTACATACTCCTTTTTAGTTCAAAAGCAGAAAACCATTTGTATGCAACTTTGCATCGTCCTTGTTTAAGAAAGAAAAAAAGGGAGATGTGCTTCTATGCATCTCTTTTTAAAAGTTGCATAAATATTGAAGCATGAACGATGGGTAGATACTGATTACCTACATCTGCAGTAAAAAGGGTCCTTGTTGATTGTTTGGTTCGTTATCCTTCATTTTACTGCTATGCGTGTTTTTTAGCTATGCTTTTTCCATGTGGTAAAAATAGATCAAGGATATGCAAAAGCTGTTAGAAGCTAAACAAAAACTTGAGGTGGAGATCGAACAACTGAAAGGGAAATATGAGAGAAGAGAAAAGATTTATGAGATGAAACAAGAACTGAAAGACATAGATGATCGCTTGCAAGATATCGAATCCCTTAACACAGCACTCATCAGTAAGGACCGTAGGGCGAATGCAAAGCTGGAAGAAGCCAAAGCTGAGGTTATAGAGGTAACATAAAAGTTTCTAGTATTGAATTCGATGTGGTTACTCATAATATACCAACACACCCTTTTCACAACAACATGATCACTTTTAATTTATAGGGATTAAGAGATACGACTGAAGATCAATCAGTTATTAGTGTCAAACAAATCGGCATTGTACTGGAGTTGTGAAACTTTAGTGAAAACCGAGAAGCCTCTATTACGAAAGCTATGGCACATATTATGGAAGACATGAAAAAACCATAAGGTTTTCTTGTCTTGAACTATGAAATAATGTGGTTTCTCAATGTACACTTGTTGATATTTGTAGTATATATCATATTTTGTTAATGTATTATCACCAGAACTATGAAATATTTCGTTATCATATTTATGGTAAGGTCTTCTTGTCTTGAACTATGAAATAATGTTTTTTCTCTACCTCTCTTGGCAGAACTTCCATGATTAGTATATGTTGTTCGAAATTTTCTTCTCTTTAGATATTTCTGCAACGACATTTACAAGACACAACTAGTTATAGATTTTGTAATTGAATATCAAAACAACCTAGATGCATTGAGGCAACAGCTTATCTGATGAGGAGGGTCTTAAAATATAAACATTTGTAGCACTTTCATCACCTTTCTTATTCTAATGTTGATGGATTCCAACACAAAATCCAATTCCATGAACAGTTCATCCTGAAAGTTCATTCTCTGATTTATTTTTCATTTCATCCTTATCCCCGAATGAGAATACCATATGCAGTCCATTTTCACTCTGATCAGAAACCGTCTGTGATGTGCCTTCTTATCACTGACATAGGTTTAAAGACGGTTCACAAAACCTTTAATGATGAGGTATCCAAACCGTCTATGATGATCTTTTGTGTAGTAGTTGTAATATCCCAATTTTTCCTTTTATGGATTTAATTTACATTTTACATTTCTATGATTTTTTTGGATTTTATTTAATTTATTTTGTAATTATTGACTTAAGCCTCCTATCATTTATTATTTAATTTATGGAAATATTTTATTAATATTTTATTTAAGTCCCAAATGCCTTAAAATATTTTTTGGAATTGTTTTGAAATTTTTAGGGTAATTTTACTATTTATTTGTGTTTTATTCATTTTTAGGATTTATTTTAAAAGGAAAATGCTTTAGATAATCGCTCATAGTGTTGGCTTTTTCCGTATAAGCTTAGCCCAGTTGGCCTGCTTTTTCCCCGCCCTACCAGCCTGGCCCATTTCCCATGCGTCAACCTGCTCAGCCTAGCTCTGAAACCCTGGCGATGCGGTTCGCTGGATTTGATCCAACATCTCCCATTCCTCTGTGTCGTCGCCGCTCCTCGAGCCATTGATCTGCTGCCATGCGTTCGTCCATGATGGAGCCACGTCAGCGAGGCCGTATCTCCATCCGACTCCGTCGTCACCGCGGTTTCCTCCGCAAAAATTGTAACAAACGCGGATGTTGAGGTTGCTATTTATTGTTCTGTTGCTTGCATTGGAATCACCGCAACCTACCGCACTTTCTGGCTAAGGCACGCCCATCGAAACACGCTCTAGCCGCCGCTTTTGCTCGCCGAAGTTTCGCCATTCACCACCGCTTGTTTTCCTCCATTTTCGCCGTCATCGAGCGCCGTCCGTCGCAACCGAGGCTAGATCCAGACGTGCTGTGTCAAGACACGTTGAACCAGCCAGCTAACATCGCCGGAGTCCCGCCGTCCCTTTGGTCTTTGTTGCCGGTGAGCTCCTTTCGCCGTGCCATGTCTGCCGCCGTCAAAGCTTGGTGACCATCTGATCTGTTATCAACGCACGGGATGTAGCCACATTTGCGTGCTGCTTGGTTTGGCCGCTCTCACTGTCAACCGTCGGATCTAGATCGGTAGGTTTGGATTCCACCACGCGTCACCTCCACAGTATGCCTTGTGCCGCTGCCTCTCCGCCAGTCCTGACTGCTGGATCTTGATTGCACAGTCCTGCCCATGCCACGTGTCGTGATCGCGTTAGCGCTTAGTTCGTGTCGCTTCGCCTGCTGCCGCCCATCCTTAGCCATTAGATATGCTTTAGGCTGTGTTGATCTTGCCAAGTGTTGAGCGCTGGGCCAACCGCGTCACCGGGTCGCCTCGCCTTCGCCGCACAATTGTAGCCATCCGATCCAAGGCCGATGTGTGAGATCTTGCCGCGTGCGCATAGTGTTAGTTTGCCGTGTGGCATGCTTGTGTCAGCTGGTGCACAAGCACAGTGGAGCTAGTCCACGATGGACCAGCACCGGCCATGGATCAGGTCCATGCGCCGAGCCACGTGGCAGCTACTGATTGGTCCATGTGTCATGGCGTCATAATTCGGGTTTTCCAGTAGAAAAATATTTCCAATAAATCGGATTTTTCTATTTTCAGCCTTTTTCTTTATTTCAAATTTCAAAGGGTACATTCTCCCTCATACGAACTCTGATTGAGGTGATTCTAGTTTCTAAAAATTTGTAAAATCAAGCTCTATTTATTGGTGAATTTTATTTAATTTTTAGAGTTTAATTTTGCTCTCTATTTTTGGTATTTATTGCTTTCTCGCTCGTTTCGCGTAGACGTCGTGGTGCCTGGTGAGTTCATGATCGAGGAGCCAGCACAAGAACAAGGTCCAGAGTAGGATCCAGAGCTCTTTGAAGGCAAGTTATGTTTAGATCATGTTGAACCCATGATTTAAATATTATACCGTTTTAAAGTATTGCATACTAATTCAATTACTAGTTTTAATTATGTTGGGTATAGTTTTTCATCCAATTATGATATACCTACCTTGCCATATTGTATGTCGTATTCCATTTGTCACCCTAGGATAGTTTCATATTAGTTGGTAGCTATAATTGGCAATGTGGGTAGCTAGAACGCATGTAGTGTGCTTAGCCGTGCAATGAGTTATCATTTTATGTGAAAATGGTTAATCTTGTTTAATGAATTATGGAACATATTTATTAATTTGTGTGTCGGGTGTTGTCACACAATGTTGATGTTGTTGATGGCATGTGGTGCATGGTAAAACAACCGGGGTGGTAAAATGATTTAGATTGAGGCAAGTGGCAAGTATTTGTGATGGGCCAATGTGGCATTTGGGCGGTCGCATTGTTTTTATGGTATTTGATGGTTCGTGGTTATGGTGAATTTTTTGTTAGTCTTGCCTTGGTCAATTAAGGACTTAACCTGGCAAGAATTTGAGCTGAGTCATTCATACAACCACAAGTCTGGTATGGGACAGACTTGGCTGATTAATTTGTTGTGTCTAGGCTTTGGTACTACTAGTGGTGGTGTGAGTCCTGCATTGTGGTAACCAGTCCTCGCACGGGTAGTCTCACATGGCGCGAGAGGGGGCCCTGGATATGTTAATCAGTCCCACCAATGTTGAAACTTTAGCGGGTAGTGCTGGGTTTAGATAGGGCATTAGAAAGGCTTTGTTATAATCACTCGCCTTTGTGGTGTATGATTGTATATTGTGGGGAAAGTGTATAGCCTCTGCAGAGTGTCAAACCAATTCAAATAGCCATGCTCGCGGTATTGAGTATTGCTCGGTGATTACAGTCAAGGGTTAGTTTTTATTAAAACAAATGTGGGTATGGAGGTTGTATGCATGTGGAAGTTGAATATGATTTAAGGTTATGTGTTGGTTTATTTGGAAAATAACTGAGAAATTTAATATTGTTATTATTTGTTTTACTATCTTTTTAATATATTTATGATATTCTTTTATAAATGCTATTTTATGCAAAATAACCATGTCAGCCATTCATTTGGAATAAGCCATGCATGTAGAATATTAGACTTGCATTCTGTGCACAACTTGTTGAGTGCTTTATGTACTCACCCTTGCTACAAAACATCTCCAGTTGGAGAGGAGGCCACACTTGCAAAACATCCGCTGACGACGACTCACTCGAGTAGTAGGTTGAAGTCTGAACACGGTATCCTGAAGCTCGTCGGTGTAGTCGTGACAGAAGCGGCCAAGTGCGAGTCGAGCAGCATCCTGGAACCCAACCTCAAACGAGAACCTCCTCACGATGATGTAAACCGGCCTGCTGGCTTCGTCGTTCTCCCGGGCGAAGATGATCAACATGCAAATGTACCCTCGTTGCACACTGTTGACTGTCCAACTGCTACCTCTGTAGAGTGGCCGTGAAAAACCTCCAAGAATCTGAAGAACTCTCCACCGCTCTTGGCATAGCCTCCCTCTCTCTCTCCGAAAGTCTGGTAGATCCGCATCTATTCAAAGTAAACTTTGAATAAGTCCTCCACTTGAAACGGCAATGGAAAAACGGTAAATTCAGCAAATACAAGAAGTAAAGAATAAGAAGAGTCAAGAGTGTCTTGTTAGTCAAATTTAGAATTTTTTAGAAAATAATTTTGGACACACCTAGGACACCACCATGCTATCTAGGACCAAGACCTACAGTCTATATGCTCTGACATCACCTCTGTCGGAACCCGAATTCACCAATTAGAACCCACTGTATTTACCGCACTAGTCTCAGGATCAACGCTAGTGCACACAGCTTAAAATTGGTACACATCACATCATACTTAACGATAATAATAATAAGCCTCCATTTATTGATATAGCTAAGTATATGATCTTATGACCAACTTACATTATTAAGCCACGCAGAGCTAGACTAAGACATATGCAGCGAAAAAATAGAAGACGTAGATGACTCATCAGTTCACCACAGGCAACTGACAAGGCTCGGATCCTAACGACTTGTGTCCTCCTGAAACTCCTCCTCCAACAAAGGTGTAGACCCCTCAACTGTTGATTGTGGTTGTTGGCAAAGGTGAGTACATAAAGCACTCAACAAGTTGTGCACAGAATGCAATTCTATGTAACTATATGCGAGGCTTATTCCAAATGAAAAGGTTATTATGGCTATTTTGCAATAAGCAGTATTTATGAATAAATACAATAAATATATTGTAAAGATAGTAAAACAAATAACAGTAATAGATAGATTCAACATTTCTCAAGTAAACCAGGTTTCCAACACTAAGTCAAGTTTCATCCTTCCACATGGCAACCCGCCATCCAAACCTAGTTTTCCATTTAATTAAACTAAACCTTAACTGTATTCCCGAGCATTGCTCAATACCTTGAGCACGGCTATCCGAATAGATTTACACTTTACAGAGGTTATGCACTTTACCCACATGAAACAACCATACACCACAAAGGCGAGTGATTATAACAAAGCCTTTAAATTGCACTACCTTAACCTAGTACTACCCGCTAAGGTTTCAACACTGGTGGGTCTGAAAACCACATCCATCGGGAACTCACATCGCCATTGATAGTACCAAGCTAAGGCATTGCAAATTAATCAGCTAGGCTGTCCCATACCAGACACGTGGTTGCATGATTGACTCAGGTCAAAGGCTTGCAAGGTTAAGTCCTTAAGATGATCGAAGCAAGACTTCCACATACCCTCTGCCCATCGGGCCCACCTTGGCATACTCGCCCCTTGTCACTTTCCCCAATCTAAGTGATTACCACCCCAGTTGATTACCAAGCACCACATGCCATCAACAATTCAACATCGTTGCGTGACATCCCTCGCCACTACAACTCAATCTCATCGTGTGACCACACATGACACACAAGTTCATAACATTGTTCCATATTCCATTAGTCAAGATTAAACATTGATGATTCAAATACATGTGATGACGTGGCATGGCTAAGCAACTAACACGGTCTAACCATCCCATGTTGATTTTAATATTAATTAACTATAGTGAAACAATCTAGAGTGACAATAGATTATGGCATGCAAATGACAAGGTAGGGTATTGATCAAATTGGTATAATAGCTAATTCCCAATTTAAATTGAAACAATTGTATACTTGAATTAATATGCAATAGGGTAAAACAATATAGCAATTTTATAAACATGGGTTTAACATGATCAAAGCACAACTTTCCTTGGCAAAGGTCCTATTCTTGCTCTGGAATTTGATCTTGGGTCAACGGATCCTACTCCGAAGCGTCGTACAACTCAACGTCTATGCGAATCGAAAGAGAAAAGCAAATAAATACCAAAATAGAGAGCAAATGAACTGTAAACATCAAATAAAATTCACCATTAAATAGATCTCAATTTTACAAATTTTTAGAAATTTGAATCACCTCAATCGGAGTTCGTATGAGGGAGAATAAGCTCAGAGAAGATTCAAAAATCCAAAAATCATAAAATTGGAAATCAAATAATTAAACCGGATTAATTTTATAAAGGAAATTCGCATTATTGCGTCATGCTGGCATTAGCCCTGACCCGAGAGAGCCAGGATGTGAAACATGTCCCTCGGTCCATGGAATTTGTCCATGAACCTCCTCGGGTTCATGGTGGACTTGGTCCACACGGATCTGGTTCTTTGACGTGCGGGTCCTGCGCTTGCTGACTCAGCGCCACGGTGATGTCCACACAACACGCCACACGATAGCCACATAGCTGCCACATCCGCCAGGCCGCACACGTGGTTGCCACGCATCGGTGAACCATCACGCCACGTCACCCGGTGGCGCGCGGCCCTAGGGTCACCGTCGGCGAAAACAGAGGGCACCTACAGGCAAATCTCGACTTCACAGATCTGGCGACATGGTCAGATCTCTTGCGTGGGCACAACATCAACACCGGCGTGATCTTCTTCTTTGGCGGCGACGACCTTCCTGCGGATCCTCCTCTCCGGTGAGCTTCTGGCGATACAACGTCGCGCACATGGTGCTCTTGGCGACGGCGAAGCAGATGTGACTAGTCTTAGGCTTCACGGCGGCTTGATGGCAGCGAATTGGCAACTTCTTCTTGCGGCAGCGTTCGGCGAACTTCTTCGGATTCTGGCGAAACGACGCCCAATCTACGAAATTTACCTTGGGGCTTTGGTTTGTGACCTCAAGGTGACCCTGGTGCACCCCTTTTGTTGTGCAACACCCCTTTCTGTCGGCGACTCGAACAAGGAGTCCATGGCGGCCAAGGCTCCGAGTTCTTCGCGAGGACGACGATGTGGCTCCGTACGATGACGATAGGATGGTCATGAAATACTCCCAACGCCGCACGATCCTAAGCGCACACGCGTCTCCCGCAATGGCACAGATTCAGAAGAGACCCGAACCGTTACGCTTCAATCACAATCGCACGATCCAGATCCGACGGCCACCATCACTAGGCTTAAACAGGAAACCCCATCTTCTAATCTCAGCCGCACGATCGAAGATCAACGGTGATGGTTAATGCTTCTAGAAAACAGGCTGCAAAACTGGGCTAACCCACGCGCACAGTAATGGGCTCGGCCAACAATATTCAATCGTGTTCCCGAATTTATCATTTGAAATAATTATAAAAATTCTATTGATTTGTTTTAGGCAATAAAAATACCTGGAAAATCCCAGAAAAATCTCAAAAATACTTTAAAACATTTGGAACTCAAATAAAATAATTTTGAGAAAACTTTATATTAACTTTGTCTCTATTTAATTAATTTCACAAAAGGGCCAACATACATAATTTGAAATAATTCCCAAATAAAATCCAAAAAAATCCAATAAATTCAGAAAAACACAATTCTCACAAATAGCAATAAAATAGTATTAAGGGAAAATTTTTGGATGTTGGAAACCTCCTCCCTTAACAGGATCTCAACCCCGAGATTCAGGGCTGACTAGGAAATAGGTTTTGGAATTCTGACTTCAAATCCTCTTCACGCTCCAGGTTGCTTCATTCTTAGAATGATTGCTCCGCTGAACTCTGCAGAAGCGAATGGACTTATTCCTAGTCTTGAGCTTCATCACTTCCAAAATCTTGATCGACTGCTCCTTGTAGGTCAAATCTTCTTGCTGTTCAATTGCTTCTAACGACGTCTGTTCCATTGTCATTTGAGACATTTCTTAAGTTGAGACACGTGAAATACATCATGCATTCCTTCTAATGACTGCGGCAATTCCAACTGATATGCAACCTCTCCTCGTCGGCTCAAAATCTTGAATGGACCAACATATCTTGGCGCAAGCTTCCCTTTAACGTGAAACCTTTTAACACCTTTAAGAGGGGTAACTCTGAGATACACATAATCATTGGGCTCAAAGCTCAAATCACGACGACGATTATCAGCGTAGCTCTTCTATCTTGACTGTGTTATTTTCAGTCTCTCTCTAATCATAGCTACTTGCTCCTCGGCTTCCTTGAGAACCTCAGGCCCAAATACCAAACGCTCTACCGTTTCATTCCAATTCAACGGGGTATGACAAGCACGACCATGCAAAGCCTAAAATGGTGATATTTGCAAACTAGCCTGATAACTATTATTATAGCTGAATTATGCATACGACAAACACTTATCCCATGATGTAGCATAAGCTAATGCACAAGCTCTTAACATATCCTCCAAAATCTGATTAACCCTTTTAGTCTGGCCATCTATCTGTGGATGATACGCTGTACTAAAATTCAGACGAGTTCCCATTGCTTCATGCAACTTATTCCAAAATCTCGAGGTAAATTGGGTACCTCTATCTGAATCAATCTTCTTGGGCACTCCATGCAAACACACAATCATCGACATATACAATTCTGCCAAACTGTCTCCTGAATAAGTCGTCTTCACTGGAATGAAGTGAGCGGCTTTGGTCAATCGATCCACGATAACCCAAATAGAATCATAGCCTCTCTGAGTCTTAGGCAAACCGGTAATAAAATCCATTCCGATTTCCTCCCATTTCCATTCTGGAACCTTCAATGGTTGTAACAAACCAGCGGGTCTTTGATGCATAGCTTTTACCCTTTGACATAGTCACACAGAGCAACGTGCTCAGCTACTTCACACTTCATGTTAGGCCACCAAAACCTTTCCTTAAGATCTTGATACATCTTAGCACTTCCTGGATGAATCGAGTACTTAGAATCATGAGCTTCCTTAAGAATCAACTGCTTAAGCTCCTTCTTATTTGTTACACAAATCCTTCCTTTAAACCACATGGTACCTTGCTTATCCATGACAAAATCCTCCGCTAAACCTTCATCCTTCTTAGACTTGATTCTGCTGATTTTCTCGTCATCTTTCTGACCTTCTCTGATTTGATCTTCAAGTGTCGGCTTTACTTCCAACGTAGCTACAAAACCTTGTGGAACAACTTCTAATTTTAGCTTTCGAAACTCACTGCGCAATTCTGGATGTTCACTTGATATCAGCATATTTGCACTATGGCTTTTGCGACTCAAAGCATCGGCTACCACATTAGCTTTACCTGGATGATAATGGATTCCAACATTATAGTCTTTCATCAATTCTAACCATCTCCTTTGCCTCATATTGAGATCTGATTGAGTGAATATATACTTTAGACTCTTATGGTCTGTATATATCTCACACATGTTTCCAATGAGATAATGTCGCCATATTTTCAAGGCATGCACTACGGCAGCTAACTCCAAATCATGCGTAGGATAATTCCTTTCATGCGGCCTCAATTGTCTTGACGCATAAGCCACCACCTTGCCATTTTGCATTAACACACAACCAAGAACTTGTTTTGAAGTATCACAATATATATCAAAACTATTTTGCACATCTGGCACTACTAACACAGGTGCGATAGTCAATCGCTTCTTCAACTCCTGAAAACTCTTTTCGCATTCTAGCGTCCATGCAAACTTCTTTTCTTTCTTCAACAAATACGTAAGGGGTCTAGCAATCATAGAGAATCCTTCTATGAACCGACGATAATATCCTGCCATTCCCAAAAAACTACGAATCTGAGTGATTGACTTCGGTTGCTCCCTATGTAACACAGCTTCGACCTTGCTTGGATCAACGGCAACCCCTTTTGCAGTCATCACATGACCAAGAAATTCAACCTTATCCTTCCAAAAGTCACACTTACTAAACTTAGCATACAACTGTTGCTCTCGCAATCTTTCTAAAACCAACCTCAAATGGTCTGCATGCTCCTCTCTCATCTTGGAATACACAAGAATGTCATCTATAAATACAACGACAAATTTGTCCAAATAGTCTATAAATACCTTATTCATCATGTTCATAAAATATGACGGAGCATTGGTCAATCCAAAAGACATGACCGTGAACTCATAATGTCCATATCGTGTAGAAAACGCAGTATTAGGAACATCTTCGAAACTAATCTTCAATTGATGATACCCTGAATGAAGATCTATCTTGGAGAAAACTCTAGCCCCTCTCAACTGATAAAAAAAATCATCGATCCTGGGCAATGGATACTTATTCTTGATTGTCACTTCATTAAGTGCATGATAATTGATACACATTCTTAAACTCCCATCCTTCTTCTTGACGAACAAAATTGGTGCTCCCCACGGCGAAGAACTTGGTCTTATGAAACCTTTTTCATGTAACTCCTCAATCTACATCTTCATCTCAACTAATTCATTTGTTGGCATGCGATACGGTCTCTTTGCTATTGGTGCTGTACCAGGCACTAATTCAATAACAAACTCAATATCCCTATCTGGCGGCATACCCGGCAAATCCTCAGGAAAGACTTCTGGATAATCCCTTACAATTGGCACATCTTCCATACTAGCAACTTTCAAGCTGTTAACCATTAACTGACCATCATGAATGGCTGTCGCACGAACCTCCACTTTCTTGCCACTAGGGCTTTCCAATGACACCACTCTTTGGCCACAATCCAAAAAACCTTTATGCTTGGATAGCTAATCCATTCCAAGAATAACATCTAAGGTTTGAGTATCTAACAAGATGAGATTCGCTAGAAATTCTATCTCATTCATGAGCAACTTAACTCCCAAACACCCAAAACTAGATCTAAGCTCAGATTCTGGGGCTTGGACTAAAAGCATACACTTAAGATTATTAACATCAAATCCATTCTCAGTTGCAAAACTCCGAGAAATAAATGAATGCGAAGCTCCAGAATCAAATAAAACTGTAGCAGATACTGAGTTAACCAAAAACTTACCCAACACAACATCTGAAGCCTTCTGAGCTCCATTTGTAGTGATATGATTAACTTTGCCATGCACTATTGCTTAAGGTGCTGCTCCAGCTTGCCCTAATGCGTGATTCCCTCCTGATGCAGGTGCCTTAGCAAGTGTCATTCCCAAGTTGAAGCGGACTGGCGTGATTCCTCCTTTCTGCGGACACTTGTTAGCAAAATGTCCTGGCTCATTACAAGTATAGTTGAAGGACCGAAATGGCGAACAGAGGGGGGGTGAATGGTCGCAAATAAAAATTCCCCCAAAATACTCCAACAAAAGACCTCGACAAGATCGCTCAAAAGGAATTGTGAAAAACCCGAAAAACTAGACAACTATGTGTACCCCAAGCTTGCATGGATAAGTACCATAAAATATGTGGGGATTTTTGAGTCACAATCCTGGTTGTCTAGTGTTCAAGATAAAGAGGAATCAATTCAAACTCTTGCTTTTAGAAAGGACATCAATTCAAATCACAAAAGTCACTTTCAGAAAAGCAAAGCAGAATTCCCAGAACTTGTCCTCAATTTGCACAGGAGGTTGGTGGGTTTCTGTAGCTCACAAAATTTTGAGACTTTTTCTCCTGTGAGCATCAGAGTCTTGAAGAACTCCACCAAATTTCTCCTCAAAAAGCCTTACAGAAAAAACACGAAAAATCGAAGAACACAGTCTGGTCAAGAACTTCGAGCAGAACGTTTGGGGCTCAGTTTTCACCTCATGGCGCCCAAACGGTACAACAAGTGAACTCCAAAATTTTTCTGCAAGCGGATATCAGAGTCCCGCACCTCCTCCAACAAGAATCACTCAAAAGGATTTTCTATATTTTTACAAAAATCAAACACTGACTGCTGCGCGAAGAACAAGTTCAGAACAAAGTTGGAACTTGAAAGAAAAGATGTTCTCTACTCAATCCAAGAGTGCAAAGAGATGTAAAACCATATGAACACACTCAAAACATCCAAGAACAGCAGCATTTAGAAGGAGGAGGCAAATCCAAATTACTTGAAAGTAAATTGCGGGAATGTAATTGCGGGAAAGTAAATGCTGAATTTAAATTGCGTAAAGTAAAGACATAATGTAAATCATAAAATAAATTCAGAGGTGGATGAATAAAACTTTCATTTCTGGAAGGGGAGGTTACAAAGCCTCACATTCATGTGGGCAAAGCTCAAATGAGCATCAAAACCTCAACACCTTCAAGGAGAGGAGGCTACCCTCCACCCCTATTTATACTACTCTTGGGCCACCTACCACCCTTGGATGAGTCCCTCAACCCTAGAGCACTCATCTAAGGGCTAGGATTAACCCACACACACAGCCATGCAAGGGCTAACCCAAAACCCACACACATCTGGGTTTTCTTGCAGTTTCAAAGCATACTACCTAGACCCGCTAACCTATCAACTAGACCTCAATCAAGCGGTCCTCATTGATCCACGCGGCATCTAGCTAGCATCATCTCCTTTCCTTGTCTTCTTGACTTGCCGGACTCCGTCTCCGATCATCTTCCGCGATCTCCCAACCGTCGGACCTCAGGCGCTCCTCGCCTAGTCCCGGTCATCCTTCGCCTCACCATGACCTAGCACCGTCGTCCTGCAACCATCAAAGACAAGGAAACTCCTCACATAGCAATGCCCACAAAGATGTGCAATAAACCATCCAACTCATCACTACCGCGTCCATCGGCCAGTCACGCCACTCTGGCAGAGACAACTCAAATTGCTTCATTTTGAAAATCAATCCAAATCAAACTCAAACTTGAGCACACCTTGCTCAAATAAAGTCAAATACTCATCACAAACATGGATGGACCTCCACATGGTCCTTCAATCTCCCCCTTGATGAGTATATTGACAAACCATACAAAAGGCATAAATTTGAGTTTGAAGAAAATGAAGAAGAAAGCAATTTTAGTTGCAAAGTCAAACTTGGTCCAAAGATAGAAATTAGAACCATGACCAAGTTGACGAAGAGGAATTGATTTTAGAGTTAAATTTAAGAAAGAGCAAGTTTTCAACAAAAACTCTAAAATCCAACTAAACATGTCAAATGTGATTATGAGATTATGATCCAACAGAAGTAGTAGCATAGTTTTACAAAGATCATAATAACCAAATAAGCATTCACATTTTATCTTTTTAGTGATGCCTTTTCTCGTTATCTCCCCTTTTGGCAATATAGGCATCAATTTTTTATGTATGCATGAAATGCAATCGAAAAAGCTTTGAGGATTATCAATTGATCAAAATGGAAGGACGAAATAGGATATTACACCAAGCTTGTCAATTTGAGAAGATGACTAAACTAAGACATGTCCAAGTGCAAATCTGAGCTTAGTTTTGAATATTTCATTTTAGCAAGATTTGACAAGTGCAACACTTAGCTTTAGTTTCAAAAATAGAAGAATAGCCACTCTAAGGATCAAAGGAAAACCTAGAGTTCAACCTACTCAACACGTTGGGGAATCTAGAAGAGCATACAAGGTCCTTGGGCTCATTTATCACTTAATGCAAATTTTGATTTATCATCATACAAGACATAGCGGGGTGCAAATGTTTGACATTATTTGCATTCTTTACCCACATATGTCTTTGTTTTTAATTTATTTGCATTTTCTTTTGACAACCAATTGACTCAAGCCGTATCGACCATCTCAAGATGAGCTCTTAAGAGGATGGTCTAGGTCAAACACGATGTATTCAAGTTCATCCCAAGTGCAATGGGAAGCGGTCTTGTGAATACAAGGTGTTGAGTCGTATGTGCACAAGAAGAGTCAATTTTGTTTAATTTTCATTTTTAGCACAACGATTCATGAGCAATTGAAGGACTCTGCATGGATCAAACTAGTTTCACCCAAGTTGCTATAGGGACTCTAGAGAACTCCTAAATTTCTCAAATTATGGCACAAACCTCTAGAGAAGAAACCTAGCAAGTAAAAGCAACAAGTTTCATCAAGTTTTTCATTTAAGGCTTATTTCATTTTTAAGCTTAGCAAGTTAAATGAACTTGGACATACCTAAGCTAGTGATTTTCTTCAAATGATGTAGCATGGTGTATAGCATGAAGAAGAAATCAATTGCATAATAGACAAAGCTCATAAAGCAGAAAATGCAGTCTAAATGCAATGCATGAACAGATTCCCAAACTCCCCTCAACAAATGAATCAATTTTAAGCTCAAATCTGGTTAAAAATGAGTTATTATCAAGATTAGGCATAAAGAAAACCCAATGAACTCAATAATAACGAGAGAAAAAGCAGAATGAGGAGAAGAAGTCGAGAAGCGCAAAAGCTGGATGGCTATAGAGCATAGAAAAGATAGAAGAGACTCACTCGGCTCAGACTCGCTCTTATCTTCCCAGTGGTGACATAGGAAGCGACTCTAGATCCCAACTAAGGAGTGCACACAGACCTGTCTACCCGGAGGCCCAATACTGCTAGACTTATAAGGCGTGAGGAACTCAACCTAGAGAGAGAGAGACGACTAATCACGCATGATAGCAACCTAAAGCACAAGATAAGAGGTCAATGCAAGGCATGCGAGAAGTCTAAGTGAGTGAACTCAACTCAAGAAAACAAGCCCAAAGTCACCGGAAGAAACACAAAGAAAAGAAAAGCTGGAAAACATATAATACATAATATACAAACCAGCTCCCCCTCACGAAAGGCCGTAGTGGGCTCACGACTCAAGCTCACTCCTCAAGGCAACAAATCTGGAGCTATCCAAAGGCTTGGTGAAAATATCGGCTAGCGAAGGTCACTCTCTCTGAGCCGAGGCGCGATATCTCCTTCTCCACATGGTCTCTAAGGAAGTGATATCTAATATCAATGTGCTTGGCAGGGAATGTTGCACTGGGTTTTTAGCAATGCAAATAGCTGAAGTGTTGTCACGAGAAAAGTGGCACACTCTCTATCTCTAACCCATAGTCCGTAAGGTCGATCTCATCGAGCACACAGCTCTGACAACTAGGCTGCGGACAACATACTCGGCCTCGGTGGTTGGTATGCAACTCGGACTGCTTCCTAGATGACCAGAAACAGAGAAGTGCCAATGAATTGGCAAGTGCAGAAGTGCTCTTCCTATCTATCCTCTGACCGAGCAAAGTCGGCATCGGAAAAGGCTCTAAGAGATAGACAAGAAGGCGAAGAGTACCAAATACCATAATCGGTGGTAGAACGAAGGTACTGAAGATGCGCTTGACCTTTGGCGGTGAGAGCGCGAGGAGAAGCTTGAAATCGCGCCGCGGACACACACAAAATGTATGTCCGGCCTCGAAGCGGTGAGGTACAAGAGGAGCCGATCATGCTCAAAACTCCTTTTGATCGGCGAGGCTCACCATCCTCATCGGGCTCGAGGGCAGCAGATGGTGGCCATAGGAGTCATCACGGCTTCCCATCGGACATGTCGAGCGCCTCGGGAGGTCACGGGTATATTTGCCTTGATGCAAGAAAGTACCCTCCAGTGCTTGATTTGGAAGCCAAGAAAGTAGCTCAACTCGCCCATCATACTCATCTCAAACTCTGTGCTCATCACCTCGGAAAAGCGAGACACAAGCGAATGAGATGAGCCACCAAAATGATATCGTCCACATAAATCTGGACAAGAAGAAAATGAGACTCATGGTGTCTGATGAACAGAGTTTTGTCTACTATGCCCATTTTGAAGTCATGGCTGAGAAGATAAGACTTGAGCCTCTCATACCATGCTCTGGGGGCCTGCTTGAGTCCATACAAAGCTTTGGAAGCTTGTATACATGACTCGGAAACTTGGGGTTCTCAAATCACGGAGGTTGTTTGACATAAACCTCTTCCTCAATATAGCCATTGAGGAATGCACTCTTGACATCCATTTGATAGAGCTTGAAGCCACAGGATCACGAGAGAATGCAAGCAGGATCCTAATAGCCTCTAGTCTAGCTACGGGGGCAAAGGTCTCCTCAAAGTCAAGACCCTCAACCTGAGAAAAACCCTGTGCAACTAGCCTAGCCTTGTTGCGAATGACAACCCCATCCTCACTCTGCTTGTTTTTGAACACCCACTTGGTCCCAATGACATTATGACCAGATGGGGGCTCGACAAGCTGCCATACCTTGTTCCTCTCAAAGTTCTCAAGTTCCTCATGCATAGCATTAATCCACGATTCATCGGATAATGCATGAGAAACATCTTCGGCTCAAAGGAGGCAAAGCGAGTGGAGGCGGCTGGACAAACTGATTTTGGCGAGTGGCGCTCAAGCAGATCACCAATGATCGATCGGTGGATGAGCTTCTGGATATATGAGGGGAGGACCCGAAGCGAGTGGCCTCTACCTCATGCACGGAAGAGGTAGAGGCGAGCCACTCGTTGAAGGAGAGTCGGAAGGCAAGGGTGGTCACTCGAGGTGCGAGAAATGGAAGCAGGAGGCACCTCGGGGTATAGAAGGCTGGATCGGTGGAACACCATCATCTCCATCATCCTCATCTTCTACAAAGATGGTCTCGGAGGATAAGAAGAGCTGAAACATCGAGGTCTAGCTCTGGGCTAGCCTCATCGAAGGTCACATCACGGTCTCTATGATCCTATGCGCATCAACACTCCGGACCCTATAGCTACGAGAAGAAGTCGAGTAACCTAGAAAGATACCATCGGAAGAGCGAGACTCAAACTTATCTAGGTTACAGGACTTCAAGATAAAACACTTGCAAGAAAGCGAAAATGAGACTGCTGGGCTTTGCCCATACCTCAACTCATAAGAAGTGCGATGCAAATGTGCTCTCAAAACACGCGATTAGAAACATGGCAGCGGTAGCTATAGCCTCATTAAAACTTCCTAGAGTCTTGTACTCGTCTAGCATCGTCTGGCCATCTCAGCGAGTCCTGTTCTTCCTTTCCACTCGCCATTCTTTGAGGCGTAGGGAGAAGAAGCGATGCTCTAAACCAGACTCCACACAAAAACTCTCAAAGTAGGAATTCTTGAACTCCGTGCCATTATCACTGCGTATAGCTCGTAATGCACCTGGGAGCTCAATAGACAACCTACTGATCAAACCCCTGAAGTGAGAAAAAGTCTCATCCTTCGAGGCCATGAAGAATACCCAAGAGTATCTAGAAAAATCATCAACGATGACAAGAACATACCACTTCCCTCCTGCTGACTGCACTCTAGCTGGACCAACAGTGTCCATATGTAAAAGCTGTCCTGGTGCATCAGTCATCACTACGGTGACTGGAGGATGAGAAGCAGTAACCATCTTGCCATGTCGGCAAGGAGAGCAAACTAAGTCTTTGACCATCTTGAGTTTGGGCAAACCCCGAATGAGATCATGGCTGCTAACTCGGGTCAAATGATCAAAACCAATGTGACCAAGTCTCCTATGCCAGAAGGAGAGATCACGGGACTCAGAAGCAATCAAACATCGAAGAGAGTCTCCAGAAGAAGCAGAAAAATCAGCACGAAAGACTCTCCCAAATCTAGAAATCCATAAACTAACCCTCTGATGAATCAAGGATTCTCTGAGGCATTACTCTTGAAGCTTACCTCGAAAGAGTCATCGATAAGTGAGAAGCAGAGAAGCGGATTGTATTGCGACTTACTTACTAAGGCAACATCTTTAAGAATGAAATTTTGGTTAATGCGGATGGTACCTTTAGCAATGACTCTACGAAGATGCATCCCCAAAGTGATTAACTCATCAGGGGCTCGGACTAGGAAGAGAACCAGCGAGAATCTCCGGTCATATGGCGAGAACAATAGGAGTCAACAATCCAAACATCGCCCTTCCCATCAGCGAACTGATCAAGACACAAGAGAAAGATGACTCGATCTTGGGATAGAGTGAAGACTTAGGAACCCAATCTTTGAACCATCGACACCTCAGTACCGACCACGAAGAAAGTGGACTCGAGTGTCTCTCTGACGCTCAACTCTCACACGATCGGGAGCAACTCGGTAGATAATCTAGGAGTCAAAGCGGGTTGTACGCATGCGTGGTGCAAAGCGGACCATCCCGATGAAGGCTGCTGGATCTCCTACCGAGAAAACACCTCACGCGGTGATATCTACCTCGATGGGAAAAGCGAGGAATATCAAGAGGGCGGCGGAAAAGCCCGACTCTGAACAGCTCCGGGACTAAAACTCGAAGAACTAGCATGAAAACCAAGTCACGGGCGCTGCCCAAAAGCAAGCGACTCTCTAACTTTGTCTAGAAGCGGTGTGTGTCTTAGGAGCACTCAAAGTGCAGGGATGACCACGAATACCCCTAGGCGACAACACGCTCACGCCGAGTGATCTTGGCGCGCTGGCGAAATCTACTAGGTGACCATCCTTCTTCGGAAGGTGCATGTGTACTTCGCCTTGCTAGAGGCGAAGCAATAGGAGTAACACCCTACAGTCAAGTCCTATGGACAACCCAGTGAGACCTAAACACGGTGGTACTCACTCAGGAGCTACCACAATCTCACCACTCTTGGAGCAGCGCACTATGGTGGGAGGATGCGCGGCGTGCTCAAGGATCAAATCCTAGACCTTGATTGAATCTACTAATCTTGGATTGGTCTAGAATAAGATTGAGCTTCTTCTTGCCTCCAACAAACTTCTCGAGAGTGCTCATAAGATCTTGGCAATCTCGGAAGAAAGAAGCACAAGAAGAGCAGGGGAAGGAGAGGAAGAAGAACCGGAAAGATGAGCTCTCTCGGCGTGCATTTTCTCCTCAAGACACGGTGCCTCAATCTTGAGGGCCTTACAAGAAAGCATAAGGAGCATCTCTAATTCTATGGGCTTGGTCTTCTAATTTCTTCCTAAGCTCGACATGGATTTTATCCAAGTCCCCACAATCTCGATACATATAAGCAATATTTTTGTGACTTATCTAGTAAGTCCTTAGCAAGTTTAGCACACTTGACATTCAGGGTTTCATTGTCAAGTTTTAATTGCTTCTGACCCTCACATGGTATGTTGGGTCCTTAGAAGCATGTGATTCAAGTTCATTGTTTCTAGCGAAAGCTTCCTAAGGTGTTCGCTCATGGCATCAATTTGACAAGCAATTTAGGGCAATTAGAGCATGATGGAGTGGAGTGAGCATGAAGAAAACTAGCCTCAACAGGAATAGCATCAACGAGAACTAGTGCTAGCATTCTTCAACCTAAGACCATCAAGTTCAACAAGCACACTATCATGTATGGTCCTTAGGTTCTCCAACTCCACAAGAATAGCATCACACAAAGAGCAATCATCGGTGACTCGGGAGGAGAAGATCTAAGTGAAGCTAACTCCGAGTCAAGGTACCTACTTCCTTCTCAAGCTCAGTACACCTAGCTCTAGCTCTAGCATGAAATTTTCCTAATTTGCGAGAAAGCCGTTGAAATGGTCATAGGAGGGTACCTCGTCCGAGTCATTTGTAGAGCTCGGGTCGTGATGTCGTTGGTGTCGGCCATGAAGCACATCTTGGGAGAAGTCGTCGCCGCCTTTCTTCTCTTGCGGATCATCCTCGCCTCGTCGCTCCATGTCTCCGTGTCGGAGAGGTTGATGTCGTCAAGCGCGGCGGGGCCAGCGGTGGAAGAGCTTCTTGTTCTTGGAAGTTGCGGTACTTCTTCTCGTGCGCCGATTCACGAACCGGAGGCTTCTTGTTGCGGTTCTTGTCGGTGTAGTCGTTCTTGCCCGAACCGCCAGCGTCGTTCTTGCCCTTCTCGAGCTTGGGACAGTTCGCCGAATGTGGTTGGGGCCACCACACTCGAAGCGGTGATCATGCCACCTCTCTTCCTCTCTCTCACCCTCTTGTATGCATGAGAAAACTTGCGGCGAGAAGAGCAAGCTCATTTTCGAAATTTTCCGAGTTGGTCATCGCTTAGCTCGCAAAGGCGGAAGAGAGAAACCAATAGAAGGATCGGAAGAAGAAGATCCAATGGGATCGGTGACCAAAGCCATCGGTGAGATTTCGTCTTCCGAGAGGCGACATCGATCTCATGAGTCTTGAGGCGGGAATAAAGCCGTCAAAGTCGAGTCGATAAGTCGGTGGTGTCCTTGATGGTGGTCACCTTCATCTCCCAAACCCGAAGGTCGAGTGCGGTCAAGAAATGCCGAGCATTGTCCGAGTCGAGGTATATGCAACCAAGCGCTCGGAGGTCGCTCAAAATCTTTGTAAACCGACCAAAACACTCGTCGAGACTCTCACCGGTAGCGTTGATCAAACTTGTTGTACTCGCGCTTGAACTGATCTGCCTCATAGTCTTGATTTGAGTAGAGCCCTCATGGTAAGCATCGAGGTTACCCAAATCTCGTGGCGGAGCGAAGGTGAAAATCTATCATACTCACATGGCTAAGACCTGTATGAGAATGTTCCTTGCCTTAGCATTCGCCTCAACGTCAACCATATTGATGGCGTGACATTTTCATCGGCGGGAACCTCATACGGGAGTTTCACCTTCGCCATATCGTAGTGTACAGGCGATGATGTATGACTCCATCAGGGACTTCCAAAAGGAAAATCAACTCCATTAAAGATGGGAGGCTTGGTGGAATATTTGTCGTCGCCATGGCTCTTGAGACCGGTCAAGATCTAGAAAGAAGCGAACCGGCTCGATACCAATTGAAGGACCGAAATGGCGAGCAGAGGGGGTGAATGGTCATAAATAAAAATTCCCCAAAATACTCAACAAAAACCTCGACAAGATCGCTCAAAAGGAATTGTGAAAAACCGAAAAACTAGACAACTATGTGTACCCCAAGCTTGCATGGATAAGTACCATAAAATATGTAGGGATTTTGAGTCACAATCCTGGTTGTCTAGTGTCCAAGATAAAGAGGAATCAATTCAAACTCTTGCTTTTAGAAAGGACATCAATTCAAATCACAAAAGTCACTTTCAGAAAAGCAAAAGCAGAATTCCAGAACTTGTCCTCAATTTGCACAGGAGGTTGGTGGGTTTCTGTAGCTCACAAAATTTTGAGACTTTTTCTCCTGTGAGCATCAGAGTCTTGAAGAACTCCACCAAATTTCTCCTCAAAAAGCCTTACAGAAAAACACGAAAAATCGAAGAACACAGTCTGGTCAAGAACTTCGAGCAGAACGTTTGGGGCTCAGTTTTCACCTCATGGCGCCCAAACGGTACAACAAGTGAACTCCAAAATTTTTCTGCAAGCGGATATCAGAGTCCGCACCTCCTCCAACAAGAATCACTCAAAAGGATTTTCTATATTTTTACAAAATCAAACACTGACTGCTGCGCGAAGAACAAGTTCAGAACAAAGTTGGAACTTGAAAGAAAAGATGTTCTCTACTCAATCCAAGAGTGCAAAAGAGATGTAAAACCATATGAACACACTCAAAACATCCAAGAACAGCAGCATTTAGAAGGAGGGAGGCAAATCAAATTACTTGAAAGTAAATTGCGGAATGTAATTGCGGGAAAGTAAATGCTGAATTTAAATTGCGTAAAGTAAAGACATAATGTAAATCATAAAATAAATTCAGAGGTGGATGAATAAAACTTTCATTTCTGGAAGGGGAGGTTACAAAGCCTCACATTCATGTGGGCAAAGCTCAAATGAGCATCAAAAACCTCAACACCTTCAAGGAGAGGAGGCTACCCCTCCACCCCTATTTATACTACTCTTGGGCCACCTACCACCCTTGGATGAGTCCCTCAACCTAGAGCACTCATCTAAGGGCTAGGATTAACCCACACACAGCCATGCAAGGCTAACCCAAAACCCACACACATACGGGTTTTCTTGCAGTTTTCAAAGCATACTACCTAGACCCGCTAACCTATCAACTAGACCTCAATCAAGCGGTCCTCATTGATCCACGGCATCTAGCTAGCATCATCTCCTTTCCTTGTCTTCTTGACTTGCCGGACTCCGTCTCCGATCATCTTCAGCGATCTCCCAACCGTCACGGACCTCCGGCGCTCCTCGCCTAGTCCCGGTCATCCTTCGCCTCACCATGACCTAGCACCGTCGTCCTGCAACCATCAAAGACAAGAAACTCCTCACATAGCAATGCCCACAAAGATGTGCAATAAACCATCCAACTCATCACTCACGGCGTCCATACGACCGGATGCCACTCTGGGAGAGACAACTCAAATTGCTTCATTTTGAAAATCAATCCAAATCAAACTCAAACTTGAGCACACCTTGCTCAAATAAAGTCAAATACTCATCACAAACATGGATGGACCTCCACATGGTCCTTCAATAGTAATGTCTGACAGCAGACTGTTGATTCCCTCCTAGTGCATTGTTCCCTTGAGCTGGCGTTTAAAAATTCTGATTAGCAGAGCGAGGTGCAGGGGTTGATGTCTTATTTGCTGCTTGTGGCTGAAACCTAGCAAACTGTTGCTTAGATATCCTTAATCTGAACTAGTTTGGTCACCCTCCTTGATTAGCCATCTTGCGCTTGCGATCCTCACCTAGCTCTTTGCGTTTATCCTCCAAAATCAAAGCTTTATTAACCAACTATTGGAATTCAGCAAAGTTGTGGGTGATTAATCCCACTTACAGTCCAGAGTTTCCTCCCTTCATAAAGCGAGACTGCCTAGCCTTGTCTGTAAAAGATCAAGCTTCATTAGTTTGGTTTTGGTGTTAATGACAAGTCTAATATTGAAACTAACTCTTTTGATAATCATAATGTTGATTAGTCTCAATTGTTAATTAACGATAAATCCTTTTATGAGACTAACTCTTTTATTGCTTTGATCATGAGTTGATCATCGCATGGCTCAATATTTGATCTTATTGACTCTCTCTAGCTTGTAGTCACGCTCTTGATCAAGTCTATATGAGGGATTTTGAGAAATCAGATTTTAGACTTGAATGACTACATTAGAGTCTTTATTTATGTGATATTTAAAAATATCTATGGTTTCTTAAATCTTGAAAATTAATGGATATTTTAGCCCTCGTGATAAGCTTCGCATAGAATCAAAGATCACCTAAATCGGAGTTCGGAGTATAAAGTTATGACACTTTTTCTGCAGCAAAATATGGTAGTGCCGCCCCTGCATGGGAGGTAGTGCCGCTCGGCGATACTACTAGCCCTAGCCGGCCCTACTTGTGGCAGTTATTTGCCAGAGATGGTGTTTTTGAGTCTAAAGGCCGGTCGTGCCGGTCCTAGATGGGCGGTAGTGATCTTGCCGACTTTTGTAGTCGGTAATAAATTTATGGGCAGGCTCTAGATCTCAAACTTGAAGGTCACACAAGACAAAGGTTTAGACAGGTTCAGACCCTCGATGGAGGAGGTAATACCCTAGTCCTGTGTGCTGGGATTATGTGGATCTCTTGGAATTATGATTTCTCGTGTGCTCGTTGTCTCTGTTGTTGCCCGCCCTCTCCCTTATATAGTGGGGGTGGGGCGGTTTACAGAGTCCCGATCAGTTAAGAGATTCCGATTGGTTATTGGATACTAATCGGTTACAGGATAAAGTTTACATCTTTATCTTACCCTGCTAACAACTCGGATTAAAACCGTATCTCTTATATCTAAATATATGTTCAACTGTCTCTAGGATGTATCCCCTTCCTCACGGCAGCAAGGCTTGGCGCGGAGGTTATCCTCTGGGCCTTCCACTGGGCCTTGTCTCTCCCTCAGGAACTTCTGGGCCGGTTATGAAGACACCTGGGTTCTTATATTCCACAGTAGCCCCCGAGTGATTCATGATCCGATTGCTACATCTTTATCTGGGTCTTCAACTTTGGATCAATGTTCTCAGCTTCCAGCATAAACTTCTGACTGGTTTCTTCCTTGATTTGAATGCTTTTCTTTGCAGCAAGGGAATTGTGAAGGACTCGAATATAACCTTTGATTTTTTGGTGTGAATGCTCGAAGCGAAATCTTAATATCCTTCCTCTTCAATGATCAGCCCCAGGCAGTCTTCGAAGTCGTCTTGATTTTCTGTGCCAATTTATTTTCTGAAAAACTCTTTGGCTTCTGAAACTATCTTAACTCCAAGTCTCCTCGGCTTCTGATGTCATTACATCTTCGCATTTACTTCAACCTTACCGCATCAGCTATAAAAGGCGATCTAGTGCTTCTAGGATTTTATCCCCTCATGCTTAGTTCTCCATCTTCTTGCTCTGAGCTCCACCTTCTTTCCGAGGGATCTTCATGGACGGCCGGGACCCTGATCTCACTGAGGAGTGGGCGCTCTTCGACCTCGCCATGGCGGAATGGGCGGAAGAGAAAACCGTCGCCGTCGGCACCTTCCTCGAGATTTTCCCCGCTCTTTATAGGGCTGGGGAAGCCCTTGTGGAGGTGCTCGGTCGTGTGTGTCGCGGAGAGGTGTAATAATCCTATAAATGTAAGAAAATATTTTCCCAGGCATAATGTCTGGGGAACTTTATATATAATAAAAAAATACCTTTCCAAGTGTTTTCCATGATTGTCGTTCGACATAGCTTAGACCCAGCTTGGGGTATATCGAAGCTTGCATGGCTCTTTGGTCAGGTGATTTTCGTATCCAATCGTCGTAGGATATATTCTAGGTCCGACTTGGGACGTTTTAGGATTTGCGCGGCTCTTGGCCGAGTGATACCTATATCCGACTACTGCAGGATATAGCTCTGGTTCGACTTGGGACATATCATATTCTTGTGGCTCTAGGCCGAGTGATACCCATATCCGACTGCTGTAGGATGTAGCTTGGGCTCGGCTTGGAGCGTATCATGACTTCCCTGGCTCATGGCCGAATGATACCTATATCCGACTGGCGTAGAATATAGCTTGGGCTCGACTTGGAGCGTATCATACATATGTGGCTCTTGGCCGAGTGATACCCATATCCGACTGCTGTAGGATATAGCTTAGGCTCGACTTGGAGCATATCAGGATTTTCTTGGGTCATGGCCGAGTGATACCCATATCCGACTGGTGTAGGATATAGCTCTGGTCTGACTTAGGACATATCAAGGTTTATCCGAACGGTATCCGTACTCATTTATTATGGCGCACAGCTTATCGATCCATCTTGGGGCATACCATTGGAACCATGCCTTATCAGGCTCAACTCGTGATATATGATTCCGTCATGCGGTAACCACCTAGCGACCCAACATGGGGCATATCACAAGAAGATATTTTTAATCCAAACTGGAGGACACCCACGTCTCGATTAGTTCGATAAGTGGTTAAACATCTCATCATGGGGAGCAACGTGTCCCAAATATGACTTCGTCAAACCACGACTGCCTCCGTATGTCAGGACGCCGGGCTAGCAAATCATTTTGAAGCATAGGGCAGGGTGAGGTGTTCTGCAATTTTTTTCCCGCCAGTTCGGCGAAAACTTGATTTCCCCCCCCTTTAAAGACTAAGCCGATGGTTCATTTTTCCCATCGTGCAATCCTGCCCCTTCTGCTTCCTTGTCTCTCCGACTTCTCCGCCGCTAGGGTTAACTGCTGTTGCGCTTGCATCTTTGCGCCGCCGTTGATCTTTTCCTTCGAAAATGTCTTCTCATTCTTCCAAAGACACCTCCTCGCAGCCTTTGCCTCAAGATTGGACCACCTCAGTGACGACGGAAGAGCGGTTGCAATCCATGGTGGATGATGGGGTTCTTCCAGCCCTGGCTTTAATCTCCGCACGACCGGCCGCAGGTGAATCCATTCCTACTCCTCGTTTCGAAGAAGTTGTGGTCTTTGAATCTTTCTTCCAACGCGTGCTGGGCCTTCTTGCCTGCGCCTTTCTTCGCAATCTTTGGGTAACTCGTCTTTCATTAGATAATCCAGATACGGAGCGGTCCAATCGGGGGTAATGATCAAGACTTCTGCCTCTACGTTCTTCTCCACTGGGACGTCCGACTTTGGCTGAGTGCATATTGTGGACTTATGAATTTCTTCGACGAATACTCCCACGAGCACTGTGTTCTGGCCAGATCCCATCTTTGCTAGCTCGTCGGCTGCCTCGTTGTCTCGACGGAGCACATGAACAAGTTCCAAGCCGTCAAGTTGCCTTCTAGCTTGCATACCTCCTAGCAGTAGGCAGCCATGTTGTCTTCGATGCAGGACCATTCTTTTTGCACCTGATTGACCACGAGCATTGAATCTCCGCGAACCGTCAAACGTTGGATACCGAGCGATATGGCGATACGGAGCCCATGGATGAGTGCCTCGTACTCGGCGGCGTTGTTTGATGCGGGAAAAAGTATTTGCAGAACGTACCTTAACTGTTCTCCACTTGGTGATATGAGCACTATACCAGCCCCCGCGCCGCTAAGCATGAGGGAACCATTGAAGTACATCGCCCAATACTCGAGTTCCTTGATAACTGTCGGATTTTGAAGTTCCGTCCACTCGGCAGTGAAGTCGGCGAGCGCTTGAGACTTGATGACTGTGCGAGGCTTGAATAAGATGTCAAAAGCTCCAAGCTCGACTGCCCACTTTGCAATTCTCCCAGTGGCCTCCTGGTTGTGAAGTATATCTCCTATTGGGAAGGGGTGACCACCAAAACAGTATGCTCTTGGAAGTAGTGCTTGAGTTTACGAGATGTAAGAAGTACGGCGTATAATAATTTTTGCACTTGTGGATACCACACCTTAGACTCACTCAGGACTTCGCTAATGAAATAGACCGGATGTTGGATCTTCTGCACATGCCCTGGCTCGTCCCTTTCTACGATGATTGCAGCGCTGACTACGTGAGTCATTGCTGCGATATAAAGTAATAGAGGCTCTTCTGGCATCGGTGAAACCAAGACCGGGGGCGTCATTAAAAAGGTCTTCAAATCTTCAAACGCTTGCTGTGCCTCAGGCGTCCATTGGAACTTGTCCTGCTTCTTGAGGAGTTTAGAGAATGGCATACCTCGTATACCCAGTCGGGAAATAAACCTGCTGAGTGCGGCCATGCATCCTGTAAGCTTCTGGACGTCCTTTTGACAAGTCGGCGGTTCCATGTTTGATATGGCCCTGATCTTTTCTGGGTTGGCCTCGATGCCTCGTTGGGATACGATAAACCCGAGCAGTTTTCCCGAAGATTCTCCGAAAACACACTTCTCGGGATTGAGCTTCATGCTGAAAGTCCTTAGGCTTTCTAACGTCTCGGTTAGGTTGGCGATAAGGTCCTTCTTTTCCCGAGTCTTTACCACGACATCGTCCACGTATGCCTCCACATTACGTCCGAGTTGGGCCTAAAAACACCGCTGTATTGCGCGTTGATACATTGCGCCAGCATTTTTCAACCCGAACGCCATCGTGGTATAGCAAAAGGCCCCAAAGAGCGTGATAAATGATGTCTTGATATGATCTTCCGCCTTTAGGCGAATCTGGTGATACCCTGAGTAGGCATCGAGGAAATTCAGGATCTCGCACCCGGCGATCGAGTCAACCACCTGATCAATTCGAGGTAGCCCGAAGGGATCCTTCGGACATGCCTTGTTGAGATCAGTATAATCAACGCACATGCGCCAAGTTTTATTCTTCTTTTGAACTAGTACAGGGTTTGCCAACCAATCGGGATGATACACTTCTTTGATAAAACCTGCAGCTAATAGCTTGGTGATCTCCCTGCTTGATGGCGTTCCGACGATCTGGAGCGAACCACCGAGTCTTTGCTTGATTGGCTTTTCCTTTTCATCGACGTGTAATGAATGCTCGATCACCTCCCTAGGAACACCTGGCATGTCGGATGGTTTCCAGGCAAAGATGTCTTTGTTAGCCTGGAGGAAGGTGACAAGCACGCCTTCCTATTTATCCTCGAGCCCTATCCCGATCAGCGTCGTTTTGGACGGGTCGGATGAGTCGAGAATAATTCTCTTGGTTCCTTCGCCGGATTTTATCCCTGACGTGGCCTGCTTCTTGGATGGGATGTCGCATTCTTCTTGCAACGTGGTAGCCTTTGCCCGGATATTCTTCCCCTCAGTGGTTGCCTCCTGCAGCTCTGCAAGTTCAAAGTTCTCTCGGTCGCATTCCAGAGATCGCTTGATGTCGCTGCGAACCATGATGACGCTTTTTGGTCCCGGCATCTTCATCATCAAATAGGTTTAGTGCGGGACGGCCATGAATCGAGTCAGACCGGGTCTTCCCAAGATAGCGTGATACGCAGTCTCGAAATCCGATAACTCAAAATAAACATACTCGATCCGATAGTTGTCTTTGGTACCGAAGGTGACGGGCAAAGCAATATGCCCGAGAGGAAACGAAGACGCCCCAGGAATCACCCCGTGGAACGGCTGTGAGCTCGGCTTTTGCTCGGAGCGGGGGACGTTCATGTCGTCGAAGGTTTTAGGGAACAAGACATTGAGTCCACTCCCTCCATCGATCAAGACTTTCTTGAGCTTTACATTGCCAATAACAGGGTCGAGCACTAGAGGGTACTTACCCGGATGTAGAACTCGGTTGGGGTGATCTGAGCGATCGAAGGTGATTGGGACTTCAGACCACTTCAGATAGGGGGGTTACCGGTTCCACCGCATTGATCCCCCGAGCATTAAGCTTTTGCTTCCGCTTGGACTCGTATCCGGTGGAGCCCCCGATATGTAGTTCAGCTCATGCTCGGGCTCTTGGTAATCGTCCTCGCCGGGAGGGTCTTTCTTCTTAGCAGCCTCATCCTTCGCTGGAGCTGGTTGCTTGTTGTTTTCTCGCGCAAAACGCTTTAGGGTGAAGCAGTCTTTGGCGGCGTGCTTTCCCTTAGGATGGAAAGGACATATCACATCCATGAAAGAATTGTAATCGGGTGCCTCCCTCCGTGTGGCTCGGGGCCGGCTGCGTTCTGCTACCGCAACTAGCTCCTCACCCTTCCATTTTTTGTCTTTGGGCTTGGAAGATTCGGCCTTGTCGCCTCTGCTCTTCTGTTGCGGGCGATCTTCTTGGCGCTCGGCCAGGGCGTCTGAGGCCGTGGCATAGTGGTTGGCCAATGCAAACATCTCCTTTACGGAGGCCGGTGGTTTCCTGGATACTTTCTTGATTAGACCAGGATCACTTACCCCTTTCTGAAAGGCTGCTACCACCACTGCATCAGATACATCCCTGATGGTGTTCTTCTTCTGCATGAAACGCCGGATGAAATCTCTCAGCGTCTCATCTTTCTTATGGTGGAGCTGATATAGGTCTCATGGGGTGCTAGGCCTCTCATAGGTCCCCTGAAAGTTCGCGATAAATTGATCGCAAAGATCGCTCCAGGAGTCTACCGAGTTTGCAGGAAGTCCTGTGAGCCATGCTTGAGTCGAAGGGGTGAGATTGACTGGCAGATAATTTTCCATCACGTTTTGATTGCTCCAAGCCGCTTTAACCGCTAGGGCATAGACCTGCAGCCAAGCTTCCGGATCTTGCTCCCCGTCAAATTTACGATGCCCTTGGGGTTGAAACCTTCGGGCCATACAACTCGGCGTAACTGAGAAGTGAACGGTCAAATTCCGTCGATGGATCTGTCGTCATGATGAGGAGGAGTCCGGCGTGGTGAGCCTCTGGCTCGGCGATTGTCATCAACGCGTCGGGGTGGAGTTCGGCACGGTGAGCCCATGTCTCGACGGTCGTCGTTGTCGTCCCGCCCCGTGATGTTGGTTTCTCTGATCGTTGTAGTCATCGATTTTGATCGCTTGCCGATCGGGCCGGCATCCGGCGTTCGTGGTCGTTGTAGCGCCCGCCGTTTTCCTCATCCCGCTCTTGCCATCCGGCGGTGATGTCTTGGCGAGGTCGCGTTGAGATTCCGCGGCGCCTCCGATCGGTTGTGTGGGCGCCAATCGCCAGTATTCGACCGTAGCACCGATCGCTAGCGACACGAGTAGCGCGTGGTAGCGTGAGGCGCTTCCCCCACCGCTTTTCTCGATTCTCGAATCACCGCCGCTGTCACCATGGCCTTGATCTAGATCACGATCGGGGCTGCCGAGCTATCAGATGCAATCATCGGGTCCAGCGTGTCGAGAAGCATCTTGGAAGCGATGACGTTCTGCAGCGGTGTGTGGAAGACAGTTTGGTCTCCCAATCTGGATTGTAGGATGTCCTCGCGGACATTGCGGCCGCGAGATCGAAGCGATCGCGTTTGTGCCTCCTTACCCTTACGAAGAAGGCGATCTTCCTCCGCAGCTTCTTGAATCTCTTGCTGGCGTTGGAGATCGGTCTTCTGCTCTTCTATTGCGTAGATGCCACGAAGATCGTAGCAATTCCTCACGATGCCGACAGGTTTGCTGGATGAGCCAGAATGGCATACCTGAGATGAGTCGGCCTGATTTTTACCGATTGATCCGCTTAAGTCGTGCAAACAAGTTCTCGCGCAAGATCTGCGATTTAAGTCCAAAGCTTCCAAAGCGGAAAGCCTGGCCGGAGATGAAGGTGGTGATGATTCCACTGATTGCTGCCATCGAGTCTGTAGGAAAAGATTATAGCGCTTTCCCTACCTGGCGCGCCAATTGTTGACATTTGTAGTCGGCAATAAATTTATGGGGCAGGCGCTAGATCTCAAACTCGAAGCACACAAGACAAAGGTTTAGACAGGTTCAGACCCTCGACGGAGGAGGTAATACCCTAGTCCTGTGTGCTG